>OU342987.1:8757500-10007500 GCA_910592155.1 Ypsolopha scabrella | reverse complement strand
TTTGTTTGACGATTTCCTTGGGTTCGAATCTAAGAAATACTGTTTGTTGTGTGACCCAGTGATCCTGGTGCATTTGATAATTTATGCTGTGTCGTGGATGTGATATGCTGAAATGATGTCGCATAAAATACCTATCAGTCACCAAATACAGAGATCGTTACTATCGAGATCATAAATCAGGTTTGTTAAATGAATGTTATTTATTATTTACTTATCACATTTTGTAGTTTTACTTCGGGGACAGTAGCGGCGCGGTGGTAGCTCAGGGAGTACAATGCCGGCGTCTCAATCTTGAGATTCAGGTTCAATCCCAAATCGGGCACGAACCAATAAGATTTTAGGAATTTACCACTTGTTGCACGCTGAAGTAAATCATCGTAAAAATGTTCTAAAAAGCTATTTGTGTCCGAAGAATGCCGATAGGGCTGAGCAATCACCACCCATCGCGTTGGGACGTAGCAATCGTCAGTGAAATGAGAGTGTACGACTGACATGCACTACACAGTTCACATTCGGAACATACTTCTGACACCTCCACGGGGATTCAAGTCGTGTGATGTTGTATAACGATATAGTATTATAGTCCCGATTCCTGAAATGTCAAAATAAACAGCTGTTTCAAAGAAAAGTTCATTTACCTATCCACTCGTCTAAAATGTATGATTCTCTCCTTTAGAGTGTAACATGGCCTAAATTTCTTCAGTACTTTCACATTTTTATTTTATTGCAGGTCTAGGGACAGCTCAAAATTACCAAAATGTTATTTTGTGTGCTTTATGACACCCCTACAATATACAACCGATCACTATTGTAGAAGTTGACAAGGACGAGGATTTTATTAGAAAAATGATACGGAAATTAGTTTCGTTTTTCAAGGAATGTGTTTCACCAGAAATAATACTGAGGCGAGTTAAAAAAATGCCAAGAGCTACGATCGTATAAATAAATAAACAAGATCTTATGATTTTCCCTTTTTTATAATACCTAAACAACTTTTTTGAAGAATGATGAATGTGGAAAAAGCGAAAGCGGTATGTCAGGATCCTAGCTAGTGGAAATCTGTATGTAGACTTTGCCTACCCCTCCGGGAGACAAGTATGTATTTGTATGTTTGAATAATTCGGAGTCCATCCACGGGCACGAACAAACTAATACCGAAGCTTCTCAAATATCGAATGAAAACAAAAAATTATAGCTAAATAATACAAAAAGATATTTTCTTCCCTACGGGTTCGAATCTAGATACCTTGTATTGCAATGTTTACACGTTACCCAATTCGCCACGCGATGTTCTGTTGATGAGATCGAAATTTGCCATTAGTAATTACCTGGGCCGCGTTCAGTTTGACTGTACGCTCATCAGTGGTATCAGGATAGGATCTATATACAAATTCAACGCGTGCAAAAGAGATGTCACGATCGGCGGGCGATCAAACTGCCTGTAGAGACAATTTACATGTGTGGGTGAGATTTCTCGTATGCACAGATATCGGCTAGAGTTAAAACTTTCATACCTATTCCTTCAAAAGTTTGATGATTATTAGATTGTATTATGATTCGAACTCATCATTTTTTTTTATATTTTAGTTAAATTTAATTCAATATCCTGTTGGTGTACCAATTAAAATAAATAAATAAATCATAAATGCTTCTATTGGATCGCAAAATTAAGTTCTGTTAGTTAATATTAAAAATTAAAGTCATAAGAAAATTTTATAGTAACATTAGCGAAACTACGCTATCTCACGGCAAGATGGTGCCTAGCTGCTCGAAAAGTTCCCCCTTAAGCTTAAGGCTGTTCAATCATTCAAAACCGCGCGCGAGGCCCAGACGCCCCCGCCGGCCTTGAACCTGTTTCGCCGTTGTTGGTCGCTCGCGCACACATTCCGCGAAAGGAAAATGCATAAGCAATATGGGAAAATGCTATGATAAATGCAAACACATTTGTGTTTAGTCGTAACATAGGGTTCTTCCTCTGTGTCATACTGGTATGACTATCGAGATATGTATGTCCTGACATACTGGTATGACTGTCGAGATATGTATGTCCTGACAGTCATACTGCTCACCAATATTAGCAAAATAATCATTTATGCACTTCCTGTATAATAAACTGAAGTAGATGAACACCACAGACCTGCAGCCTCCTTCTTATATAGGTATGAATATTCTTTAAAAACACAAACTTGAGAAGTGTTTCGATTTTTTTTATGAGAAGTGTATTTATGCAAAATTTGATTTATTGTACTCATCTGACGTGTGCGTGAATGTCAATTCTGGTTGTCTCGAGATTGTTTACAAATTGTCACCTATGTGAGCGCGTCACGAGACCGAAAAATACCTAAACACGAGTGCGAGATTTTGCGTTAGCACCCTTAAGGTTCAGCCTCGAGATTATGTATCGTTGTGAGATAGAAATTTGCTCAAAGGACTCCCGTCACCGGTTTCGGAGAATAAAAATTGCAAAAAAAGGTCTGTACTTTCTTTCAATTCGTACTATTTTTAAAAGTGAAATTATAATGAAATGCTGATATAATAATCGCACATCCGGTGCAAGAACGTAACAAGTGCAAAAAAGTAAAAACTGAGAAAAATGTATAAAAACTTACATAATTTGACCATATACCTTTTGTCTTTGCGGTTTTGGCGCAATTTAGCGAGTAACTGGAGAGACACCGTCTTAGGGTCCGTTGTTCCTCGCGCTCTCGGATGCACATATGACGTTCTTGAACCGGATGTGCGATATGTTGCTGATATATTTTTTTATTTTGGGATTTTATCGAACATATAATAATAATAGTGTCAAATGTACACCAAAGTAAGGATTCCTTTGAAAGGCAATATAATATATTATTATTCATTAATTGTGCACCTTCCTACAATTTAAGGCCAGTAGTTTCGTAATTAGGCCATGTGGCGACGGATACACAGAAACTTAAAGGTCTCCAATGTTCATATTTTAAGGGTACATAACTGATTAATCGCCTACGTATCGCTTAGCTGTATTTTTTAGTTAATAAACTGACCCTTTAGCAATTATTTCAGTAAGTAACAAAAATTTAATGTATATTCGCAAAAAAACTACTATTGTATCAATTTAGGACATTCATAGTACGTTGAAAAAAAACAAACAAAAAAGAAACGACGAAGCATCTCGATAAATAAAACGAATAGGTTAATTTATTTTACAAATTCCTTTGTTATCATATTTTTCTCTCGTTAAAATATCCTCTCTTAATACAAAGATTTATCGATCACATCACCGCCGGAAAGAAACAATAATTATCGAATATAAAATATAATATGTTGTGTGTTGTAGGGGGGTAAGTTTGGGGGGGTGATTGCACTAGTTCACTTGGCGTCGATGCACTCTTGTGGGTGGTGGGGGCCGGCTTGGGGGGGCGCGAAGCCGGGGGGCAGGGGTACCGACCAGCCCCCCAGTTTGTGAGTGTTGAGGGTGGAGCCCCACAGGCCGCCGCTGTTGGTTGGAACGTTGCGGTTGGCTGCCATGTTCATACCCATCTGGAAAAAGGAATAAAACTGTCAATTGTGTTGGTTTCGTCAACAAAACCATACTGAAGCGCTAACTTAACAAGGCCACAGCAAAGAAGTTGACCTTCGAATTCTTTACCTTACAAGAGTAATAGAGATAGAATTCTTTACCCTTCATGGGGAACAAATATAGAATGACACTCGAAGTGAATAACTATACTACTCATGACGTATAAGAGAAAGAATCGCCCCAAAACAGATTAAATTTCTTATGAGTGTGCTCGAGTATACATCAAAGTATGACGTTATGGTAAATTTTCTTTCTTTTACAAATGTTCTTCTGCAACAGTTTTGCTTCCAAACTAGACCTACATCTCTCTATTTCAATATAAGCTTGGTACGTTATACTTGATATACACTCGGTAATAGAAAAGCACTACCTCTGTAAGAAATGGCAGCTCTGTAAAATATTATATGAGGTTGTACAGCCATCATATAGCTTTTAAACAGACAATAACGCGATTTTGATGGCTTTAATTTTAGTTTTAGTGCTATAAAAACGATCCCTATCGCTGCATAGGTGCTTATACCCCTCTGTCGACGGGGAAAACGCCGTTTTGCCGACCACAGGTTGCGATACGTCTACGGTCTACAGGCGACGCGGGGGAGACGGTAAGAGACGCGCGGGGGATGCAGTACATACATTCTTGCCCGCCCCGCGTCACCCGCACACCGCAGTTCTATCGGGCACCAACTTATATAATCATTTATGACTAGCTATAGCCCGCGGATTTGTCTGCACTGAGTACCTGATAGAGTTCACGCCAAACTTAAAGTCGGCTGAGTGAAGTTAGCTCCAGCGAGACGGATAGAGAGAAATAGATAAAGAGAGAGATAGACATAGACGAACTTCAGAGCCGACTTAAAGTTTGGCGCGAACTTTACGTGACTCCGTACAGCGCCATCTAGTAATTCATTCGACAATAACCTTTCCTTCAATTTTATTATAAGTATAGATAACAATATAAAAAACCACAATTTGGTGACAGGCGTACCTTAGTGCCGTTGACCTGGTTGACTTGCAGCTGATTGAACCTCGCGAACAAGTCCTGTTGCTGCTGCGTCAGCTGTTGTTGCTGTTGCGTCAGCTGTTGTTGCTGTTGCATCTGTTGTTGCTGTTGCTGCAACTGTTGCTGTTGCTGAAGGTGCTGTTGCTGTAACTGTTGCGCTTTGAAGTTGACGGAGGTGCTCATTATGGCCGGGTCCATGGCGGTCCAGTCTTGAGACATTGCGCTGTAGCCTGCTGAGAATTTTTAATAAAATTATAAAATCGCAGCTATAGTATGTTCCGGTGCATAAATTTCAGGCAGACATATTATTAAAGACGCCCAAGACACAATATAGAGTCTCAGTCGTACGCACCAGCTACTCACAAAATTCAGCTCCGGTAATCTCAAAGAAATTGGTACGTGCCCCGTTAGTCTCAAAGCAATTTAGCTTTGTTCGTCTAAATTATGTGTACGCTAGCATATCAAAAATCAAGTGGAAATGAAAAATATCCCTTACAGCCCCCAGATTCTGTATCCGAAAATCAATTGCCAACCGGGTGCCTATCGTCGAAAACATACATTATGCCATCGAATTCCGCTTATCTAAGGATACGTTCGCACTTGAAGTGACGTCACAATTCGTAAATAGTTCAATACCCATTGAAGGTTATTTTGGAATTCCTTTTTTATCAGTTTTGGTGAATAGCAACCGTATTTGGCAACCGATTCAAAAATAACGTAATAGGCCCGCAGGTCTGTAAAAATGTTGTAATGGTCCTGTAGTGTTAGGATGATAGTTACCTTGTTGCTGGTGCTGCATGGGAAGCTGGTACGGCTGCTGCTGTTGTTGCGGGAGCGCACCGAACCCGGGCGGGGGGAGTCGAGAGCGCCGCGACCCGCCGCCCAGCATGCCGTCACTGCATCATACACATACATATATTTACGTCGCAGGGAAACAAGGATGTTAGGGATTTCGGGAAATCCCTGAAGATACCACGAAATCACAGATGATTGCGAATATTAAAATCGATTGCCTCCTCTTACTAAAAATGTCTAGTGAAATAAGAAGTCAAAACAGTGGAAAACGACCATGCTTGTGTAACAACAACCAGTGTTGCCACCTTAGCGTTTATCAGTCTAGACCTAGCACTTTTTAGTGGTTGAACTCGTTTTTCACTGCTTTAGCCCGAAAAGGGCCCTAAAGTGCCTTTCGAAGCAAACAGACTGGACACAAATGTGTCCCTGCGGGATACGAGTCTAGGGGTCTAGTGACTAGACCATAGAAACGAGCAATACAATAGTTGTATCATATTCCGAATGGTTTGAAGTAGAGTTTGGGGATGTATGTAGAGAGAATGAATGCATGATGAATGTCATCCGTCAAACTACTAAAAACATCCAACTATTAACATATAAATATTTTATTGTAAATTTTATTGTGCGACTTAATTTTTAGTTGTTGTTTTAGTTGGTTCATACTAAAGTTTACGATAGATACTCAGAAAATATGAATATTATAAATATGAATAAATATGAATATTTATTAAAATATTAATAAATTATAATATTAAAAAATTTGTACATTTTTTTATAAGATTATAATTTTTTTGTTGCTTCGCGTTTTGATTTTTTCTAATGAAATCTTCTCTGGTTTGTTGTAATAATTTTTTTAATACTGATTTTACTTTTTGTAATGTTTGCTGGCAACACTAGATCGAAGCAATATTTGATTGATACTTTTGTATGTTTTTGTCGTTATTGCCGGCGTTTCTTTTTGCAAGATAAACAAAAGAGTACACACAACTTATAACATTAAATGGCTCACCCGCCGCTAACAGTGTGATGATACATTTCGGTCTCCATCATCTCAGCCAAAGCCTTTTGTGTCTCCTTGAAGGGGTCGAAGTCAAGGTCATCGTCCCCTGCACCCGCGCCCCCCGCACCACCCGCCGGGGACCCGCCCCGCACACCGCCCATTCTGGAAATAACAAGGATACTTCATTTAGAATTTCACTTTACACGCGACTTCGGCCGCGTTTATTCACTCTGCCTTGTTTTCGGCTTGGGCGCTATTTTATGAACATCCCTTATAGTTTATGTGTTGACCAAGGTAACTACGATGATAATAAAAAATACCGCATCCAAATCCGTTGAGTGGTTCTCGAGTTAAAACGGAACATACATACACATTGTGGATTTGGTCCCAGTACAGTTTTCTGTGAAAAGATTCAATGTACAGACATAAACTTTTTACTACTACATTATTAGTATATAGATTTAGTATTTCATTCTTTCAAAATCAAACTATTTATGTTTCTCAGGCATTATAATTACCATCTTGTTTATTTAACATGTACGTTCTTACTAATAACTTTAATATTGCCAACCGGTTTCGCCATACAGGTTACAGCATTATCGAGGAACAATAATATAATTAAATACAATGATGTACGTAAAATGTACGTTTAAATCGCAGGTATTAATCATGTCATTATAAAAAAGATTAAATAATGCTAGTCTTTTCTATTAATTACCAAAACATGTTTTGTTATAAACAAATAGTGCAAGTGTCATTTGATGTCATTTAATTCCTTATTCATTCGAGATCACTTTCGGATAAACTTTTCTGATCATCAGTAGCAATCTCAAGACCATGGGTTTTTTTCGCCAAAATGTGGGGACTAGGGAAATCTACGTATATGCCATCTTTACAAAGTTACAATTTTTCATCATTGTTTAAATGAAAATCGCTTAAAGGTTCCAATATTTACATACAAATTTATCAAATTAGTGGCTTCTTCTGAAAAGTAGGTAAACAACTTCAAAAAGCGCCGATTTTAGCGGAATAGCCTCTTAAAATACAGGGCAAGGACGGTAAAATTTTGGTAGCATTTCGTGGCTCATCTTGACTTTAATACAAGTTAATATAAACTTGCGATACTCTAGTATTCCCTGTATATTAATATGTAAACTTAAGGGTGCTAACGCGAAATCTCGCACTCCAGTGTTAGGTACTTTTCGGTCTCGTGATGCGCTTACATAGGTGATGTGATTTGGTGCGACATGTTACGACTAAACAAAAATGTGTTTGCATTCAGCATAGTATAGCATTTTCCTAATATTGTTGATGCATTTTCCTTTCGCTACACGCACTAAGGCGCGGTCAAAGTGAAATAATAGTTTCGCGGAATGTGTGCGCGTGCGAAGAACGGCGACACGGGTTCCCCGCTCGAGTTTGGATGATTGAACAGCCTTTGAAGGCAGTACCTGTGTTTGTGCTCCTGCCCTCTGTCCACAGAGAGCATGTTGAAGGGCCGGCTCTCCCGGTCTCGGTTCAGCAACTGTCTCATCTGCTGCGCTTTGTGGAAGTCAGTGAAGAACTTGTCCATGTTCTCTGCCAGGTAACGACCTTCCGACTGCAACAACATACGGATGTTTCTGACACCAAACATTGGGTAACGCTCTACCTCCAAATAATCAATCCCTTATTGCACCTCCAGCATGGTCTGTCCCTCTTTAGGTAGATCAACAGAGTGAGACAGAGCACTGTATCAAGCGCTATCGAGCTCGATATGGTCCTTCATGCTAGAGATGCTGCTCGTTATAATAATCTACATTTTCATCACAAATGCTCTGAAAGTCGTATACAATTCAAAATGCGGGATGTAAATTCGATTTACGGCCTAACGGAGGTATGTAAATTTGAAAATCGAGCGTGGCTTCCTTACAGTTAAAGTAAGTCATTCGTCTAGATAAATGGCAATGGAAAATATCTGTTCTGCCTAATCTTTTTATTTTGTTATCCTGTATTTTATTTCTATTAACAATACGTAAAATGTGACTTTAATGCTAAATGAAATGTTTAAGACTTACACAGTAACACAGATTGGCCACAAATGTGTGACGTCGTTTCAAGCCAATAACGATACGTGTGTAAGCGATAGAGATAGATGTTGAATAATACGGCCCTTTCCCTGACTCTCCGCGATCGTACGTGTTATGTAATTCCCCCGGTATTTTATTTGGTAATGAATGACAGAGAGGAAGTCATTATGAAGATAATTACTACTATTACTCCTAAATACGTTTTTTTTTTCGGTTCTACCAATTCAATGAATACATTGTGCTTATTATTATTGGTAAACGAAATTAATGTTTATATGAGATGACTTTCGTTAATGCAGCTAAATTTATACCGGAGACTCAGTAAGTGGTCAGGACCAAGGTTCAATGACCCTTTCTTTACAGAATACGCAATATAAAATTAATACCAAAATACTGATTGAGTCGAGGTTGTTCTTAAACAAGTACAGAGGCACAAAATTATTTTTCGTATTTCGCAAACAGGTTCATTGAACCTTAGTCCTGACTACTTACCGAGTCTCCAGTATGCCAAAGCCACCTTATATACAATCACTATAATGGTTTTGAACTTCCAGGTTTGTATGTTGTTACAAAAGATTGATAGCAAGTTGAATGTATGAAGCATGGTTTTGTAGGTGGTTGAGCTGATGCCGGGCTCGACTGTGGAGGTACCACCATCTTACTCGCAAATCCTCCCGAAGTTATTCGGGGGAGAGTAAGAGAACAGCTCTCAGGCAAAACCAGGCGGCCCACCATTGCCTGGGACCGATGGATGGCGGTATATCCATCCCCAATTGCCGGGCCTTATATAAATTAGACTGGTGACGGGCAGCGGCGTCACTGGTGCAAGAGTTTCGGCACCGCACTCACCAACCCGCCTGCCCAGGGTGTGTGAGTATGGGCATTTCTTCCAGAAGGACGGCCAAGAGTGGCGAAATCCTGGAAAGGCCTATGTCCAGCAGTGGACGAGACAGGCTGATGGATGGATGGGATGAATGGTAAAGACAGGGACTTTTCTTGGAAATAGGATTGTACTGGAATAACGTCGGCTTAGGAAAACCTTAAGGACGGTCGTCATGAGCGCAGCAACTCAGCTGTGGGCGTGACCAAATGTAATACTATTTCATTTCGCTATTACGTGCATGCAAGCTAGATGAAACTTGCGACGGCAATACAATCGCACCGATTTCGTCGCGGGCACAAAATTGAAACCTTGTGTCAGGAGAAACATTTTTTTTACAATACTGGAAAGGTAAATAAAAAACATATAATTGTATCTAATCCAGATTAGACAACGAAAAAACACATTTGGCTACACTTTTGGTAAGAGTCGTTAAATTTACGTTTCTTAGCGGTTTGTTGTTAAAATATGATTTAAATTCCGATTTTTAGTTATAATTTGGCATACATCTCTATAATGTCAATGGACACAGCCTTCAATATTGTAAAAAACATTCCATAGATAAAATATCCATAAATAAAACCGCATCCAAATCTGCTGAGTGGTTCTCGAGTTAACACGGAACATACAGACAAACTAAAACCCAAAATAAAATAATTTTTTGCCTCAGACTAATAACTCAGTTCAACTAAAATTTCGCAAAAAATATTTAATGTATTGACACGATTGTTTTACTACATTATTTAGTTTAGATTCCTTTCTTCTAATGCTGATTAAAGTCTGTAGTAGCCAATCAAAAATCAACCTAATAGCCACTTACCGAAGAGTGTGCGGCATCGAATCCATTGAGAAGCCCCGACTGCTGCATCTGTTGCTGCTGATTCTGTTGCAACATTTGCTGATTGTGCAACAAATATGGCGCCATGGTACTACCCGACATCGAGTTGATAGACATCGAGTTACCCATAGACAAGGAATTTACGGGTATAGAGTTTGATAAGGGATTGTGGACCATAGAGTTTGAGGATAAATTTGAGGATAGCTGGTTTGTGAGAGGATTTGTGGTTAAAGGGTTCGCTGCCATTGAATTGTCTACTCTCATACCGAATGGAAGCATATTGTGATTGGGATGATAATTAGCACCTGGAAAGAGAGAAACGAATGTGTTAATCATCAGGACACTGTCTCCGATTATTAGCAAAGATTTTAGAGCCAAATATGGGCCATAATAGGGGATACCAGTGATAGCATTTGAGCATAAATTATGTGTTGTGAATGACGTTTTCTTCGCTATCAAACATTGACCTCTCATAAGCAACTAGACACATAGTCTCTAAGAAAAGTTAGTCCGAACGGCGACGTGCATAGTAGCAAGAATACATTCGACCAAATTAAGACGTTATAATCCATCAGCCTGTTACATACATCCACTACTGGACATGGGCTTTTACAAGATTTCGCCACTCTTAGCGGGCCTCCTGGAAGAAATGCCCATACTCACACACGCTGGGCAGGCGGGTTGGTGAGCGCGGTGCCGAAACCCTCGCACCAGTGACGCCGCTGCCCGTCACCAGTCTTTTTTATTTAAGGTCTGGCAATTGGGTATGGATATACCGCCATCCATCGGTCCCAGGCAATGGTGGGCCGCCTGGTTTTGCCGAACAGCTGTTCTCTTACTCTGATGGTGGTACCTCCACAGTCGAGCCCGGCACCAGCTCTACCACCTCTAGTTGTTTATGAGAGGTCAATGCTATCAAAGCTAATGTGTTTGGGGCATTTATTAAATTACAAAAATATATTTCGTTACGAAACTTAGTAAATATCGCACCGGATAATCAAAGACCCTGGTAGTGGTAATTCCTACCTAATATCAAGGCCTAAATATGAGAATAATGCGTCATGTAATATCTTCTTTGGAGTAAATTAGAAGATAAGGCATCAAATGAAATCTAGGTCGTCTACCTAGGGATAGATGTGAAAATAACACGTCACCTAGGTCGTCTTTCTAGGGATAGATGTGAAAATAATGCGTCACCTAATATCTAGGTCTTCTCGGGACTAAATGACAGAATAACGCAGCGCCTAATTAATGCTTAGGTCATCTACTTAGGGGTAAATTATAGAACAGTGCGTCACCATTATCTACTATTATTTGTGGAATAAAAAGTACAAGAATTTGTGTATAATTTATTAAAGATGATATTCCATCAATCGAATCCATCCAATATCTATGTAATATCTAATTCATCTTCCTAAGGGCTAAATGAAGGAATAATGCGAGGGCCACGGGCAATGACGCTCCAAGCGAATTCGCTCTGCGCTGCAAGTGTCGGCGTCAAGCTCATACAATTTTGTATGCATCATCTCGGGTAATGCATCACCTAATATCCAAGTCATCTTTCTGGGGCTAATGAAAGAATAATGCGTCACCTAATGTCTAACTAGGTAATCATCCTAAGGATAAACGAGAGAATTATGCGTCACCTTATATCTAGGTCGTCTTCCTAGGGATAAACGAGAGAATAATACGTCACCTAATATCTAGGTTGTCTTCCTAGGGACAAATGAGAGAATAATGCGTCTCATCTAGCTCATCTTTCTACGGATAAATGAGAGAATAATAAGTCACCTAATATCTAGGTCGTCTTCCTAGGGATAAATGAGAGAATAATAAGTCACCCAATATCTAGGTCATCTTTCTTCGGATAAATGAGATAATTATGCGCCACCTTATATCTAGGTCGTCCTCCTAGGGATAAATGAGAGAATAATGCGTCACCTAATATCTAGGTCGTCTTCCTAGGGATAAATGAGAGAATAATAAGTCACCTAATATCTAGGTCGTCTTCCTAGGGATAAATGAGAGAATAATGCGTCACTTAATATCAAGCTCATCTTTCTACGGATAAATGAGAGAATTATGCGCCACCTTACATCTAGGTCGTTCTCCTAGGGATAAATTAGAGAATAATAAGTCACCTAATATCTAGGTTGTCTTCCTAGGGACAAATGAGAGAATAATGCGTCTCATCTAGCTCATCTTTCTACGGATAAATGAGAGAATAATAAGTCACCTAATATCTAGGTCGTCTTTGCTAGAGATAAAAAAGAGAATAATGCGTCACCTAATAAATCAGTGTTGGCATCTAGAGCTATACTGGGCTGGATGTAGTTCCGTGACTCCATCAGGTTCTGTCTCGCTAGTAGCTCGTTCTGTCGCAGCAGCATTTCCTGTCTGCGTTCTCTCTCGCGAATGGCAAGCTCTTTGGAGAGAAGGGAGTTTTGTAGCCCGAGACTCGCTCTGTCCACACCTGAGAATCACGAAATGGAATATTGATACAGAAGCCACGCATAATTTACATTAATCGTATCATACATCAACATGGCAAAACCAAGGTTCGTTATGCTGAGGACAGATAGACAAACTAAATAGAGACTGAAGAAAAACTGAGAAAAGGATGATTAAATTTTGTCCTAAAACGGTGGCGTGCCTATACGCCTTAAAACAGCAGGAAAAGGAGTGAAAGAGAAAGATATCACGACATGAATCCCGAGGAGGTATCAGAGATGCTTCTAAGTATGCACTGTGAAATGGACGTTACAGTCCACACTGGTACAACTACGTTTCGCCGACAATTATTACGTCCCACCGTGATGCGTGGTGAGCCCTACCGCCTAATAGGGCACGAAATTGACCCATAGTTTAACGCCCCCATATGTGCTCCTATGGGATTTGAACCCGCGTACTTGTTGGTCAAGTACTTGAACCAATAAACCAAAGGCAGTCTGCTAACAGAAGAGGCGGTGCAATACGAATAGTAGTTCCAACTATAGAGCTACAAGTGCGGTAAGGAGGCAATAGCTTACGAGGACGATTTGAACGTTACTGGTAAGTTATTGCCCTTACCTACGTGTATCATATTACGTTTTTCAATGCATGGTGTACTTAAACGTAATTAAATAAACAAACAAATAATAAGTACTACAAATGAACTTTAGGCGGGCAGTTTGCCAACTTGACGGAAATAAACTGCGTTCACAATAAATCAATGCGTTCGTGGGCTGCTATTAGTTTGATCGTCGGCCGACACCCACCTCATATGCCTTGATACGGTGCTGCTGTCAGTGGTAGGCGTGTCATTCGATAATCAAATTGAACGCAGTTTATTTCCGTAACTATCTATGGCACATACATAAATATTGCCAACATTTTTAATAAATGAAAAATGAAGCACTAGTGCGATAAAAATGACTTTGCCAACAGCTTTGATGCATATAAAATGGGCCTTTACGAGTACTTGAAATATTGTACGTACCTAGATACACTGAATCTCTATCTAGCAGCCCGTACCCATTGACCATCTGAGTCTTCATGTGTTGAGGCATTAAGTGGTTGCTATCAACTAAGCCGGACATCATTTCTCTATGCCTCTGCATCATTATCACCTCATTATTGACGTCATTCAGCAAGCTATGTGAACCGTCGTCATCCAACAAGCTGTGATCACTGTTATCTAACAAGTCGTGATTCTCTAGCAAGCTATGTCTGTCTGATTCTAGCTCATCCAGCTCATTTGATAGGAAGTTTTGCTGCGTTTCGTTTTCAAACACGGAGCTGACTTGTGTGGCCGTTTGCTGTTCTGTTTCCGTTGGCTCGGTGGTGCTGTTCTTCTGTTTGGATTTTTGACTTTCTGTGTTTTTATTTTTCTTGCTGTTTTGGCTGGCTGTGCTGTCTTTGTTTTTCGTTTTGCCGGTTTCTGTGTGGGTTTCTTTGCTGTTTTTGGTGGTCTGTGTGGGCTGTGCGGGCTGCTGTGTGGGACTGCTCGATTCTGATGTGCCGTTTTCTTGTGACTTGGTGACTGAAACAAAAATTTGTTACTAGTTTTGTTACTGGTATTATTAGATGAATTTCTAGTTTTCCTCTTAAGGGCCCATAATACCTCAATTCGCAGTCCTGCTCTAACGCTTCTGCTTTTTAACTGTCTATCCTGCTCCAATCAGATGCCGCGCACGCAAAAACATCAGTTATTTTGAAATCGCGGCTACACTGATGGTATTTTCATTTTTATGGAACAGTTTGCAGCTACTTTATACTAATATCAGTTATATTATGCAAAGTTTCAGATCTAATTTCAAGTATTCATTGAATGCTATCGGTTTAATGTACGGTTTGGAGGTAACTTTGTATTTTTTTTATATCGCGAAATGTTAATGGAATCAAGTTTTCACGACAGCATGGACATAGCACTAGTCCTCAACATTATCACATATCAATTTCAGAGTGATCGTTGCAGTATTTGTTGGTATAAAACAGGATCATGCGAAGCGAAGTGAGGTATTATACACCCTTAATATTTACAGGAAAACTTGAGACCGCATTATCTAAACACTGACAACAACAGCAATGCGAAAGTCGCATTTTTAATTGAATAACCTAAAATAACTGCGTGGAAAAGGGACGAAGTTGTAAAGATCTACTGCGATAACATGGCCCGTTCACCAAATTACTATTTTAATGTGCGTAGTCCATTAGTAAGGAGTTTGTTAATATTGATTCATGTCCGTTTCAGCACGCATACATGCGTCGTGAGACTTGTAAACTCTTTCACAAATATATTCAACCGATTTGAATTTTTGAGGGGCGGGCCATGTTTTCGTATTAAATGTCTACAAGTAAAAGTGCAACGATACGATTCGTCTGGCTTTCTCTCACAGCGCCATCCCTTTTCCGAACGGTTACATTCCATTTAACTTTGCGACAGCTGACGAAACTCGCAAAAAATTTTTCTTAAGATTTTAAAGCCATCAAACAATAAAAATGTCCAAATTATGTGGCATTGCTAAATTAATTAACGTTATTATTTGTGATAGAGCTAATGCCGGGCTCGACTGTGGAGGTACCACCATCTTACTCGCAAATCCTCCCGAAGTTATTCGGGGGAGAGTAAGAGAACAGCTCTCAGGCAAAACCAGGCGGCCCACCATTGCCTGGGACCGATGGATGGCGGTATATCCATCCCCAATTGCCGGGCCTTATATAAAACAGGCTAGTGACGGGCAGCGGCGTCACTAGTGCAAAGGTTTCGGCACCGCGCTCACCAACCCACCTGCCCAGCGTGTGTGAGTATGGGCATTTCTTCCAGGAGGACCGCCAAGAGTGGCGAAATCCTGGAAAGGCCTATGTCCAGCAGTGGACGAAACAGGCTGATGGATGGATGGATTATTTGTGAAAATCTTATACCTACAAGGAGAATTTCGTTATTAAGCCAAACTCATACTGATGATTCGGTAAGTGGTCAGGACAAGGGTTCAATGACGATAACGATCATATGCGAAATACGCACAGTAAAATTTAAGCTTCCTATACTAATTGGCGAGGTTGTTCTTGAACTAGTATAGAGGCAAAAAAATATTTTTTCGTATTTAGCAAACAGGGAAATTTGAAACTTGGTCCTGACCTAACTAACTACTAACACTTACCGAGTCTCCACTATGAATTCGTCTGTATAAACAAAAGTCACCACATACATCGGTCATGTCTGAGCACGTTATCCTACACTGCTACGTACCTATCTGTGTGGTTCCGGTGCCATTGCTGGTGGAGGCGGGGTTCGGGCTGGAGGCGGGGGGGCTGGGCAGGTCGCGGGGCGTGTCGCTCGGGGGGGAGGAGCCGAGGCTCGGCCACGCCTCCTTGCCGCTGCCGCTGCTGCTGCTACTGCCACTGCTGCCGCCGTTTACTGAATCCTTCTTCGATCTGTCGGGTTTGTCGTTTTTTTATTATGTTTAATTGAGTTTATTTATCAACTTATGTACATATTACTATGTATGTATGTTTATAGCTTATGTAATATTTTTATTCCTATATTTATTTATATTATGCAGGTGTACGTTGGACTGCATCTTCTGCCCGCGCATTTGATTCAAAGTTTTACAAAACGTATGGAAGAAAATTTTTCTTTTTCTTAAATTTCATTTATATTTAACAGAAATAGTGTCATAAAATTCTTTTGTGTTCCAAGGTCGGACGAAATAGAAATCTTCTAAAAATGTCTAAGATTGAGAAATTCTGTCAATTAACGCAGAATTTATTAAATTTTACATGTAATAATATACTTACATAAAGCTTCAACCAACAAAAATACAAGAAATTAAAACATGAAACACATTTTTTTCTTCCTTTCATTTTGTTAAACTTTGAATTTAATGCGGGGGCAGAAGATGTAGTCCAATATTATTTATTATATTTTACTTGGGATCTTTATAAATCTCTTCAAACTAATTCAACTATACAGGGTGTAAATGCAAAGTCAAGAATCCCTTTAGGGTATGAAATTATACACGATTCTGATGACATTACGAGAAAAAAAATATACCTTGAGTTTTCACCAAAAATTCCATCATTTTTCTAAGCTATGGCTACGCAGCTCACCGGCCTCCCCACACACCTAATTGCACCCCGCAACGACCGTCAGGGTGTCCACGCGATTAGTGAGTAAAGAAAATCGTCTTATTATGAGGTACTGGTACTTTATTTAGAGATCCCAGTATTTAAAATAATATCTTTACCGATCATACTAACACACCCTTGAAGGATTCTTGCCTTTGCTTTTACACCCGGTATAAAACTGGAAAAAAGTGTAATTTCGAGACACCCTAGTGTATAAGGCATTCCTTAGATCTAGCGTTCAACTCGGATGCTGACTACTTATTTCAACTGCCTCTGTGTTTCGAATGTCTTGATGACTAATAAAGCTGTTCGAATCTGGTAGACACTTTGGGCTTGGTCTCGTGCTCGAAAGGCACGATAAGCTGTGGGTCTATATTTTTGCCCGAAGTTAGGCGTTAGGGCTGACCACCCAGAGTGGACGTGCCTTCCAAAACACGTAGATCGAACACGGGAATTGAACCCATGACCTCCAAATAAGGTCTGTTCGACCCACTAGACCAGGGCTGGGGAAATGGCGGCTTGCGGGCCAAATCCAGCCCCCGACACCACTCAATCCGGCCGCGAACAAAACCCGTCATATATATTAAACCGGCCCGCGAAAAGCAATAATTAAACACCCTCAGAAAACTATTTCTTTGTTCGGGTCTGATCTGTGACCGAGTATTCTCAAAAATGAACCTTCGTAAAAACAAATTAAGGAATAGGTTGATTGAGGAACATCTCGAGTGCGTTTAACGAGCTACGTCTAGTAACTTGGAGCCTTTCGACGCTATAATTACTGAACAGTCAAAATTTCATCTATCACACAGGCCCAGCACGTCGAAACAATAAATTTTGTAAATTCGATTATTTTCTGCACATATAGGCTGAAATTTAATCAACCAACCAAATTCATACTGGAGACTCGGTTAGATCAGGAACTAGGTTCAGTAATCCTTTTTTTTTCAGTATATTTTTTTTTGCTCTCTCACTGGTTGGACTAGTTCAAGTACAATTCCTAGTCCAGTCAGCAAGGAAGCATCGAATTTATTTATCGAATTACCAAAAGGGTAATTAAAGCTTGTTTCTGATTACTAACCGAGTCTCCAGTATGAATTTGGTCGGTTGATTTAAATTCACCTTGTATAATAAATGCTCTTTGGCCCGCGTAAATAATGTAGTTATTTTATACGGCCCTTCTCTAAATCTATTTCCCCATCCCTGCACTAGACAATAAAAGCAACATAATTTAAAATTATAGTTATTATTATTAATTATAGAACAGTTCAGAGCTCTTGAAATCCAGATTTGCTATTCTGCTTTTCTATACCGCAATGATATACATTTAATTTGTTATCTCCTAACGATGGATAAATCGCCAAGTGTTTAAAATATAGAAATTTAACTAATATCATAGTTAAAATGTATAGGATAATTAAAATTACGTATGCCGACCAAATAGGCGGCATACCGAAGAAGGGCAAAGTAAAAAGTACCCGGAATAGAAGAGCTTGTATGACAATATTAATGGATGTAGAAGCAAAGGAGGTGTTAGGATCGTAACAGATGGAAGTCTGTAGTCTCTGCCTACCCTTTTGGGAGACAGGCGTGGGTATATAAGGTGACTTTAATTTATACCGCCAAACTCTTACTGAAGACTCGGTAAGTGCTCAGTGACGAGGTTCGATGACACTTTTTGTGAAATTCATAAATTATTCTTTTCGTGTTCCTTACAAACACAAGCCCAGCCCCGAGTCAATTACTATGGGACGTCAAGATTTTATTTTGCGAAATTAGCAAAAAGTGTTATCGATCCGTGTTACTGATCACTTACCAAGGCTCCAGTATAAGTTTGGCTGTACTAATATAAAGTCACCTCATACAAGGTGAAATTAAATTAACCGACCAAATTCATACTGGGGACTCGGTTAGTGATCAGAAACAAAATTCAATTACCCTTTTGGTAAAATTCGAAATTATTTTTTTTTGTTTCCCTACTGCCTAGACTAGGAATTGTACTTAAACTAGTCCAACCAGTAAGGGAGCAAAATATATATTTTTCGAATTTGGCCAAAAGGATCACTAGTAACCTAGGATCACTAAGAACCTAGTTCCTGATCAGTAACAGAGTCTCGAGCATGAACATGGTCGGTTCATTCAATTTCAGCCTATATATGTATGTAATTAAAATTCCAACTTACCTAGATGAATTAACTACATTGATGTGTGATGAAGTGACCACGGTTGTCGGTGTGAAGTTCGATTGCGTACCTGTTTGTAACAAACACATTCGTCAATAATTCAATTCAAAATACTTTATTGCACACAATATATAAATATAAATGAATAACAAGTATAAGTCAACGCAGGTAAAAAGAACTCTGAAGCGTCAGTGGAAGGGATATGTTTGCGCATGGGGGTATAGTCGCGCACGAAAAGGCCTAAGTATAATATTGTTTGATTATGTAAGTAAAATGTTTATTGTAGAAAAACATCGGTATAACAGCTATTTTTTAACAAGTTAAAAATAAAAATATACTGTGGGTGTTGATTTGGTCCACAACTTGCGTCACATGAATGTTAATATACCGACATGATGCTTATTAAAAAAAAATGCATACAAAAACAAAATACTTCTACCAGCTTCGTTCCTCATGCAACAGTAAACATTGCAAATAATTTTTCTTTCTTTTCTCTGCAAACCCATCGTAACAAAATACATTTTTGCGCGTGACTGTATTTTGAGATCGACCGAACGTGAACACTGCGCCGTGAAGCGAAAGTCACCAATCACGAGACAGCAAATCCACGCGCCAGGTATTTTCCCTGTCGCGGCCGCCCGCGCCAGACCTCATACCACCAATTTGGTCGGTAATTAGCTCACTGCGCAGGTACGTCGTTCGGAGCTCTTTTTACCTGCGTTGACTTATAACAGTAGTCTAACAGCATATGCAAAAGGCGAGCTTATCTCTGGAAGAGATTCTACCAGAAAACCCTTGGTTATAGAAACGATAAACAAAAGTGAGTATTTCAAAAGTGTTCACACAAACAAAAGAGAAAATTGCTTAAACCCCATTAATAAAAAAACTAAATAAATTAATTGAAATACATAATCAAGTAAAATAAAAATACTATATAATACAATAATTTATTAATATTTACTGAAAAGATTCGAGTAAAGACCGGACTCGTATGTAAACTTACCATCTTTATTACTGCCTTTTTCTGCATTCGTACTAGAATTACCTGTAAATGAATAGGACATCGTAACTTTGATCGAGTAATGAAATAAATTGGCCAACTGCGAGTCGGACTCAAAAAGGGTTCCGTACCACCACACAGTACTAGTACGGAACCCTAATAACAACAATATAGATGCTTTGTAGCAACACCAAGGCTGAAGTAGATGGAAGTGATGGACTGTATGTGCATAGATTAATAAATAACGTAGATATTAAAGCCGATTTTGAAGGTTTTAATTTTAAGCTAAAAAACTTACTAAAAAACGTAATTTTAAGTGACAGAGCTATATATTGCTATTCTGAAGGGTACACCAAATAAATTAGTAAGTCTTTTAAACGCGCTTGAATCAAACTAAATTTTTTAAATTCAATCAAATGACAGCTCTAAAATGTGCCTTGAAATTACCAAAACAAGTTAAAATCACTACATTGAGTAAATAATGGCTGTCAAACTAAAATTTTAGTTTGACGTTTATAAAATGGTGACTTGAAAATGGCTATTCGTTTTAACCATACTTAAGTATAATTTTATGTATGTCAAACTAAAACTAAAGCCTTCAAAATTGGCCTTGTTACCTGACTAAGCTTTTTTTGGTTATAATGTGAAAAACAACATTATTAGAAGAAAACTTTTTGAAGTACAAGATAACGACAATATTGTATTTTAAAAGACTGGCCAAGTGCGAGTCGGACTCGCGCAGGAAGGGTTCCGTACCATTATCTATAAAAACGGCAAAAAAATCATGTCTGTTGTGCGCAGGTCCGACTCGCGCTTGGCCGGTTTTAATATTTGTTGTTATAGCGTCAACAGAAATACATCATCTGTGAAAATTTCAACTGTCTACCTATCACGGTTCATGAAATACAGCTTGGTGACAGACGGACGGAAGGACGGACGGACAGCGGAGTCTTAGCAATATGGTCCCGTTGGTTACCCTTTGGGTACCGAACCCCAAAAATGACACCAAAACATAAATAAAAAGTATTACAAAGAGTTAGCGACAAATTCTACAAAAAGTAAGCCGCTCAAATGGTAGCGCCTGACAAGAAATTCTACGTACGGATCCCTAATTTTTATTATTAGTCGTGATAGAGGCCATAGTACCACGTATTCTGTAAAATATTCGCTCTTATTTCAATGGTAACAATGCCACTATTTTCTCTGCACGTTGTAGTACCTGTATTGTTCTTTTCATTCTGGGTCTGGTGCAACAGTTGCAGATGCAGCTTGCGCTCGTACACCTGGTGCAGCCCGGCGTGCATTTCCTCCTTTGTGAACGAAGCCTTCGGGTCACCTGAACGAAAAAGGCAATGTACTTTATACAATATATCGATCACCTTGTGACAGGTTTCGTGGATTACTTTGTTAATTATCTTAACAACTAAGGGCCACTTGCACAACATTTGATTTAAATTAACAGTAATTTTGTTTAACTAACCATGAATATCCATTTAGCCTAAATGGAATTAGTAGCGTCTTGCACAACATTGTTCCTGTAGCCTTTTAACTCATCTGAATCAGTGCGTCGGTAAAGCAGTTCTGACGTTCCGTTTTACGTGTTCAGCGAATTTTTTCGTTTCGGACAAGAAAAGTTGCGTGAATTTAATCGGATATGTAACAACAGGAAATTAAAAAAAAAACTTTTCCTCCTTCTCGTCCCTGTGTTTAGTTTGGTTAGAATTTTGCATAGAGTAAGAAATTTTGTATTGAAAATGAATTTAATTAACGAAAACACTAATAATTATATTTCTCTGGAAAACATCACAAATTTATCTTCGGGAATATTTTCAAATAAATTACTTCTCTCGAAATATTTGTCTCGCTGCGATCGCTCTTTCCATAAATTGAACAATTTCGCCGTCATCATCAGAAAATAAATCCATTTCTAAAGCCTTTGTTTTTAGTAACACGAAACTTTTAGGTTAAGTAAAAAGTTAAACAGCCGTTTTTGGGCATTTAAGTTTGACAGCTCGCTAAATATGATTAGCAACTAAAATAAAGTTGTGCAAGACGCTAAATGTTTTTTAGGTTTTTTTAGGACGTTATGCAAGCGGCCCTAAAACTACACTTTAAAGTTGTTGTGCAGGATCATTTACAAGGTAACGAATAAAATAACAATTTTGCTAGAAACGCCTAATTGATATTAAACGGTGGTCGCGTAATGCCAAATAGTACATTATGATACAAGTGAGCTGCGTTGGACATTACAGTCGAGGCGGGATTGCAGCCCGAGCCGAACGGCGAGGCCGTAATGGAGCCGAGAGTGTAATGTCTAATGCTCACGTGTTTCATACGACGTTTTTCAACACACTTGCGAGGAAAAATAATAAAATTTCACTGCTTATTTTTCCACTTAATTAAAACCACAGCTGTGAATTGACAATTTTCTTTGAAAGATGGCGGCGGAGATTTTGTCTATGCACGCGCAGATGGAAATAGAGGCACTGACGCATCCGCCAAACAACCAAATATTAAATATTAACAAACTGAATATTTTTTGTATTTATAACAAAAATTTGAGTTAATTTGTTGATAAAAATAAATAATTACTTATTATATTTTAACTGAGACAGTTTATTTATTTGCAATAACTTTACTATTTCTCAAGACATCAAAACTCTTTTCGAATTAAAAAAAAAACTGTAAAGTAAAAAACACTAGTGCGATAATGTAAAGTAAAAAGCACGCGTGTTTAATATGCTGCATTATGACCCTAAGAACGCTGCAGTAATGGCCACTTTATAAGCAAGTGTGTTAAAAACCACTTTTATTTAATAATTTTCTTATCTACAATTTTTTTTACAATTTGAACAATCATTAGTTGTGAATTGGGGAATGAGACTCGTCGCAACTACCTTAACGCGCTTTTAAACTAAAGCAACGAAAAGGAATTTAAAAGAAATTGTTTTCTATACAAATAAAAACCTTTAGTAAAGCCTCGGATAAAACTGCTGTTATGTTACGTTGACCGCAAAAATAAAAAAAAACATGTCGTGTTTGAAACTCAAGTGTTTTTTCTGTTGTCTCCGGGAAGACAATTGACAGATCCTCACATAAATATATTTGTTTCTGGTCACATTTTATTTTTCTAAGGTTAAAGAGTTCAAAGTGATAGGTAAAAATGTTCCATACCTAGTTCGTGCAGATACATGCAGTCGGGCTTGGGGCAGGGCTGGTTCTTCATGAAATTGGCGCAGTACTTGGTTGTGCCCAGGGAACCCTAAAACAAAATCATATTATGGTCAGTGGTGATGGGGTGCGGTAAGAGGCGCGCGGGGGACGTGACCGACTACACCCTTCCCCCGCACACCATGGGCGTATCGGTCACCAACTTATCAAGCTTTAGCTACTAAAAACTCTCAGCATTAAGTACTCTCAAAGAATTACGACCGCACAAATCAATTTAAGTACTTATTATGACCTATTCTCGTGCAGCAAACCTTAAATTTAGAGTTGAAAAACCTAAAATAATACAAGCTCATTTAACCTTTATCCATCTGCGTTAAAGCCTATTTTGCAATGAAAAGTTTTAGGTTATGGCAGCTCTAAATTTAATATTTGCTACACGAGAATAGGTGTCATTATGTATTGGCGAACTCTGTGAGAAAGCGTTCAATAGTCTCTCTAGGGCTACGTTCAGTTTGATCATCAGACCACGCCCGCCTAACTTGCAACCGTTAAATTTGTATATGCCACCTTTCTGTCAGTAAGGCGGGCGTCGTCCAACGATCAAACTGAACGCAACCTTGATGTCAACTTATATACAAGGCTTTGCGAACGGTGTTTAGGCATCAAACGAAACAAACCATAGTTTCTCTATGACTATTCCGCAGCGGTGACAAGTGAGGAACTCCCGACGCTTAATAGCGAAATATAACATTGGTTTCATGCGTATTATTCCATAAGTAACGTAATTTATAGCGCCATTTCTACGTCTATCTAGGACAATGCCACAGACTGTCTCGTGGGCCGCGTTCAGTTTGATCGCCCGCTCATCAATGACAGCAGGATAGCATATCAAAATCAACGCGTGCAAAAGAGATGTCATGATCGCCGGGCGTCGGCGGGCGATCGAACTGATCAGCCCTGGTGTTTTAGTGCGACGCCAGTCCACCAATGTAAAGTTAAACTCTATGTACGTAGCAATAAAGTCGACAATGGCATGTTACCTTGAGCACCCGTCCGTCGAGCGTGACGTTGTTGACGCCCTGTATAGCGCGCAGTGCGTCCGCCGACGACACGTACGTTACGTACGCCGACGCTGACGGGCCCTGCGGAAACGAACTTTAATTAGATATAAATAGAGGTTATAACTGCATGAAATAATAAATAGTAGTCTACTATGTTACAAGTGCGGTAAAGAGGCAATAGCCTACGAGGACGATTTGAAACACGAGGGAACGAGCGTTTTAAACGTTACGAATAACTTATTGCCCTAACCTTACTCACGTGTATCATAATAAATTTTAACGCATAGTGTGTGTAAAGAAATGGAACATAATTAAAGAAACAATAAATACATACTACAAATGAACTTTAGGTTGGCATTCTCTGCATGCAATATGCCAACTTGACGGAAATAAACTGCGTCCACAATTTAGCAATGCATTCGTAGGCTACTTTCAGTTTAATCGTCGGGCGACACCCACCTCACATGCCTTGATACTGTCCTGCGGTCAGTGGTAGGCGGATGTCATCCAGCGATCAAACTGAACGCTGTTTATTTACGTCAAGTCTATGTATGGTACACAAGGAAAGATTGCCAACATATTTCAATAAATAAAAATAAAAGCACAAGTGCGGTAAAATTACTTTGCCAACAGTTTTGATGCATATAAAATCTGACTGCAACTATTCCACATGAAAAAGCTTGTAGCGGTCTGACTGTGGCGTACAAACATGGAAACTTTCATAGCGAAGTTTATCTAAGTATCATTGAAAAATGGTTGGACTTGGTATACGGGGATACTTTTTAAGTGAGCGTGAATGGCCAAATCTAAAATCCAAAGGAGTCCCGGGATTGATTTCTTTGAATTTCCTTTATGATAGATCTTATGAGGTAATTTTGGGGTCAAAATGTATGTCAACAATGCTAATTTTTTCATGGTTTTTCCAGGTTACGGAATGGCAACCATAATGTGGTTTATTATTACTAAGTACTTACAGATAGCGCGCGAGTTCATGTCAATCCTGAGGAATGCGGTAGTGGTGTAACCTAATCAATTATGGTAATGTCGATAATTACTACCGATTTTGTCAACAGCTGTCGCTCAAGGTAATTTTGCAAATTATGAAATAAAATAAATGTGATAAGTACTTACTAGTTTATTGCTAGTAGAGAAAAATATTAAAAAAATGCAATTTAATCAATATCAGATGCAAAGACAACCGACAGAGCAGAGAGTTGAAATCAGTATTCGCCGTCGCTGACTTCAATTACGAATTTGTCGATCGTGTTTAGCGATTAATTTTCGGTATAGATAAGCGCGCGTAACAACCATCGAGGACAACACTCGACTGCAGACGAGGTGGGTGAAGGCGGGACGAGCTGCCCCCGCGCGTCGCCTCTGGCCCCGATGGACATGAACTCGCGCGCTATCTGTACTTTCACTACACGATAGTTCAGTTCTGTATCTGGCGAGGACACTTTTTTGCAGTGGGGCCCTATTCTATTTGGTTTTCCGTTTGACATTACTTCCCAGAATTTGATCGACATTCTTGGATGGTGCAATAAGTTTATTTTTTTTTTGTTCAAAATTAGCAGATTTTCTCGGTTAGGAAAACTATTATTTCAAAAATCTGATTATGCAGTTTTGGTTTTCATTAAAATCAAACCCCAGGACTCGGATTATTTTTTTGCTATTGCCTATAGGTTTGGATCTGGCCACCTACGCCCATTTGAAACCCTAAGCCCGTACACGTGAATCAGTATGGGATACGTCGTGTAAGAAAGTGAGACTGGACTTAGGAAAAGCTTTAAGTTCATTTTATGACTACTCATGTTGACTCTACATCTACATTGTATTGTCAAATAAAGCGTATTTTCAAGCAGATTGATGTCATCTTCATGATTAATTTATTATTAAATCGAAACCACAGCAAAAAAATAATCAGAAGCTTGTTCACTTAAACAAAATCTTAACTAACTAAAATTATAATAAAAAATAAAAATTGGAATGTCAACATACACTAACCTGCGACCCAGCATACGTCGTACTTTGGTTTATGACAACTTTGTGAATTTTGCCATATTTGCCAAAGTACTCTTGACGTTTGAGGATCTGGAATTTTTAAAAAATGCGCTCGTCAAACATTTTTAGATACAAACTCAGTAACAAGAAGCCATCGCTGTTTACTACAGCGGTTTCGGTCGGTAGGACGCCGGACCCTCGATCTTGGGAACAAGGTTCGAATCTGCACATCTGAGCGTGCAAAGATGAGTTAATGGGAATTTATGTCCATAGTACGTGGGACGCACTATAAGTTTCCGGAATGAATATGAAAAAATACTATTAAAGGTACAAAATTAATTTATTGTTTTTCAAAATAATCTCCCTTGGCGTCTATGCACTTTTTCATTCGATCAAACCAGTTTTGAAAACTTTTGTGCCACTCCCCTGTGGTGACCTCTGAAACGTGTTTTTCATACTCCTCGACAGCCTCTTCTGGTGATGAAAATCGTTGACCGCGTAATTGGTTCTTAATTTTTGGGAACAGAAAAAAGTCACAAGGTGCCAGGTCGGGACTGTATGCAGGATGACTCATGAGTTCTACATTTTTCGTCTTCAAAAAGTCGTTTGTCTGTCTGGCCGTGTGAGAACTAGCATTGTCGTGGTGCATGATGATACGGCGTTTACGGTTATTTTTACGGAGTTCGTCAATAACTTCCGGCAAACAAATGGTCGTGTACCAGTCACTATTCACGGTACGACGATTCTCTAAAGCAACAGTAGCCACGTGTCCAGTTTTATTAAAAAAAGAAGCAATCATCCGCTTAGATGCACTTTTCACGCGCGCCACTTTGGTTGGTTTCGGCTCATCTTGAAAGACCCATACGCTCGATTGCTGCTTTGTTTTGGGATCGTAGCAATAAATCCATGTTTCGTCACCTGTTACTATGTCCCACACCAAATTTGACGCACCTTCGTTGAATCTGGTAAGCATGGCACTGCACCAAGTGACGCGGTCCGTTTTTTGAGCCTCGGTCAAGTTGTGTGGGATCCACCGCGAGCACAGCTTTCTCACACCCAAATGTTTGTGTAGGATTGATTGTATTTGACTCATGCCTATTTCTAAGGATGCGCGAATTTCATGGTAGGTCACATGCCCGTCTGTTTCAATCATACGGCGCACAGCATCGATGTTTTTGTTGGTCACAGCGGTGGACGGCCGACCATCGCGAGATTCGTCACTGAGATTGATACGACCACGCTTGAATTCTGCAAACCAGCTATAAACAGTCGTCTTGCATGGTGCTTCATTGCCAAAAGCTGTTTCAAGCCGAGCGATGCTCTGTTGAGCTGTCAAATTACACTTAAAATCGTAGAAAATCATACTACGAAAATTTTCCCGAGTTAAATCCATGTTGATGCAGACACACAATTTTTTAAATGGCGCCACAAGGTAAAAACAAAAGACAGTCAGATGAAACAAACTGCATTCTACAGCCAAAGAGTTCTATTTTCAAATGTTGCAATAAATTTTTAAATATTGTTTATGTAAGTGGCCAGTTCCGGAAACTTTTAGTGTTACCTATGTATTTGTATACCTACCAATCGGGGAATCTCCATATATCATATCTCCTGACTCCCAAAGACTACAGATTTCTATCTGCTACGATCCTGACACACCTCTTTCGCCTCACACGTCCATCAATCTAGTCATACAAGTTCTTCTATTCCATGTATTGATTTTGACCTTCTTCAGTATGTCGCTCGCTAATCTAGTCAGCATACGTACTTCCAGGCCCTCAATTCTGGCACGTGCGCAAAAATTGCATAGGCAGATTGCGGGTGACTTTAAAAGGGATTTTGTACTTATAGTGGGCATTCTTTATATCCTATAGCTTCTATTTGATGTGGTTTAGTCACTCTAATTTCCATCGCATGGCATTTACCAAGCTTTAAACAAATATTTAATAATTGATATTGTGAGTGAGAAATAATGCCGGAATAGCCACCAAGGACGTCCATTTTGCGATCCACAAATGTCTGTGAGATAAACCTAAGAGCCGTGTATTTGTGCCCGAAGTACGGCGATAAGGCTCACCACCCATCACGTTGGAATTTTGAAATCGTCAGTGAAAACAGGGCATCACGTGGAATGTTACCACTGATACCGATACTTCAAGTAGCCGTTCATAAATTAACACTTTCGTCAGTTCCGACACTGACAGCAGAATAGCGTATACAATTTTCAAAGCGTGCGACAGAGATGGCAATAGAACCCGTGTCGAGACCCCTAGTTTATGAACGTAGTCCTAGGATGTATAATATGTGGTGGATCATTCGCAACTCGACATAAAGGTGGGTATGTACAAGGTCACTTTCGTTTATATAGCCAAATTCATACTGGAGACTCGGTAAATCGACAGGACCAAGGTTCAATATTTTTGTGCCTCTATACTTGTTCAATAACAGCCTGGACTCAATTTGTATAGGAAGTCAAAATTTAATTTTGACTTTGAATGGGTCATTAAACCTTGGTCCTGACCTTATACATACTTACCTTTTGTCGATGGGACGACTTGCGAACGGGGCGAGTTGCGAATGGGACGAGTTGCGAATGGGACAAGTTGCGAATGATCCTATGATATGGTGAGTGGGGACTTACCTCCGGGTCGGCGAGGCGGACCGGCAACCCCACCACGAACACCAGGTTGTTCTGCACGACCCGCACGTTGGCCAGCAGCCGCCGCGACTCCAGCGTCTTGATGCGACGCTTCTGTTCCCGCGCCTTCTTCTCCGTTTTTATCGCTGCCACCTATAGGACAACAACGTGGTACTGAGTAAGCTTAAGAGGCCTCAACCCGCAAAAATCTCCATACAACAGGTAAGAACTGTTTGTGAACTCAACAGCTTACTTTCCTTATATATTTTTCAATAAGTTTTATCTAGCGACATATAACTCCGTACGTATGAAGCCCAAAAAGCTAAAACCTGATGATATACCATCATAATAGCTGTCAGGATATTGTGAATATTGCCTCGTTTTTACGCAAAGTTTAACGATTTGTACAATTTGTAGCTATAGTCGCCGTCAATAGAAATTGTGGACTATGTAAACAAAGCGCCATGTTGTCTTTGTCTATGAATAGGTGAACTATCTAGAGATGGGTAAGTATGTGACTAAAATATGTTAGGTGCTTAATTAATTTTCTTTATTTGATTCATCGCTAAAATATTCTGATGAATCGCTAGTCAAATCGCTCACGTTAATTACAAATGGTTCCGTCACATCGTCGGTGGCCGTATCTATTATCCCATCCAGTTCTTTCATTTTTTCTTCTACTTTTAGGACATGAGCTACACATTTCGCCCACTGCTCTGGCCCGATCCGCGCCATACCTTGGTCCAACAAAATCTTCACATCGTCGATTTTGAATGTTTTGTTGTTCCTTCCAACGTAACCTTTTACTTGCGCTCATATCAACTCTATCGGGTTAAGCTCGCAATGATATGGTAGAAGGCGCAAAACTCACATTTTTCGATGCCGCCAACTCATCTACATATATTTTTTTATATTTTTGCTTGTCTACTTTAGCGATAAGATTCGCCTTTTCGATTTGACGCGAATGATATGGGGCATTGTCCATTACTATGACGATAAAATCAGTAAGAGAAGCCAAGTCGTTAGAATACCGAAAACACAAAAGATTTTAGAGCAACGCTGGAAGATCACACAGCTCTCGATAGAATCACACACACGTTTATGTCAAAGATTATGAAGTAACGCTGTCAAAAAAAAGACGAAATAAAATAGCATCACGAATAAAATAGGTTTATATTAAAATAGATTCGTACATCACTAATTTTCAAAGACAATACAGATTCGATGAGAAAAAAATATGACAGCAATCTCGACGCAGTACAGAATTGACTATTGATTCTATGATTTTCCGTAATTAACTGGTGATTATTGAATATTTCATGATGAAATACAGCGAATAGCAGGTAAGACTTGATGCTTCATGATTTGGAATAATGTTCAGTGAGACTCCGTGACAGAACCTTGAGAAAAATTGAGAAAACGGTTTGTTTACATAGTCCACAATTTCTATTGACGGCGACTTTATAATAGAATTAAAAAAAAAACACCTTCAGTCCGCGGTCGTTCATTTATAGAAGATTAAGTTTAAACACTTTTTTATAGGAAAATACGAACAGTTTTCCCCTAAAACCATTTTACTAATTCTAATATTGGGTGAATACCTCGCCATCATGCACTTCTCGATGGGAGATAGGTCAGAGTGCTTCGTCGTAGATAGGGAAACCTATCTGAAGACGTGTGCAAAGTTTCATTAAGATCAGACCCACCAGGGCGTCACAAACACCAAAAGCATTTTTATGGCAGCTGAGCATGAAGGGCCCCCTTATGGTGGTAAAACCGAATCCCAGTGCAAAATGCACTACATATCATTGTTTTTCTTATTTTTGAATCCATCAGCCTATCATCGTGTACCGCTGGACATGGGCCTTCCTAAGATTTCACCACTCTTGGCGGTCCTCCTGTTCCCAACGCCACCTGCAACGTGGTCGTCGGTCCAGCGGTCTACTATGTTTTTTTTATTTTTAATAAAAAGCATGGCATGACGCGACATTAATTTACTGTCAATTAGGCTTTTCTAGTTTTGTTATTTTATGCATTACTTTATAAATTAGGGAGATAGAGTACGGGCGATAATACCTTGGCGTGTTTTTATTTATTTTTTCAATCTGCTTAATTTTTACTCGGCTAATGGTCAGTTTCTGAATGAAGGAAATTTCGCTAAGCAAATACTTAAGCAACGAATGAGCCAATCACAGCACAACAATGACACCTATTCTCGTGTAGCAAATATTAGATTTAGAGCTGCCATAACCTAAAACTTTTCATTGCAAAATAGGCTTTAACGCAGATGGATAAAAGTTAAATGAGCTTGTATTATTTCAGGTTTTTGAACTCTATATTTAAGGTTTGCTGCACGAGAATAGGTCACATTGTATAGTTAAGCACCGCTTAACTTGAAATTCTTAACTGTGAAGTCTGAGGTAATCCTTGTGGGAGTTTTAAGGAAATAGATATAACTAGTTTAATTATTATACATCTTAAGTCAAAGATGTATTTGCATCTCTTGTTTTTTGTAGAATAAATAAAATGAAACTATTTTCGATTCTTTCTCTCCTTCTGATTGGTCTGTAATCTTACGGCTACAGAAAGGGGGTTACTCTAATGAGTAACAAAAAAAATTAAATAAAACTTTGGAGATATGGCAAAGATAAGAACCCGTCAAGTTGTATGGCTCATTCATATCAGGGAGTGTATTTTTGAATCATTCGAATTTCAATTCGCATATGATTCCGCATGATTCGCATACGAAAAACTTAAAATTAGTATTGTATTCGTATGCGAGTCATGCGGATTCGTATGCGAATTGAAATTCAAATGATTCAAAAATACACTCCCTGGTATATAGCTGTATTCAGTTGCGTCACTGATCCAAATATGGTTAAGGGGCTGCTAAAACATCAGTTTTGCATCGGTTTCAGTTCCGTCTTTTTTTATTTATGTTTTTTGTTTATTGGCTCAAGAGCATTATTAATTACACTTCATAAATATACATACTTTTTATCTGAATGAAATTACTTTTAAAAAAGTATGAATTTCACACAAAACCTATTAAAACGAAACTTTCACACGCAGCTACTTACTAAAAAATATCTTTATTAAATACTTTTCCTAACGTAATGTCCTAATGTAGCCGCAATTTCAAAATAACTGAAGATTTCCTTGCGCGGCAGTTGATTAGAGCAGGATAGACAATTGAAAAAGAAAAGCATTAGAGCGGGACTGAAGCGGGAAGCTTAGCATTACGAAGCCCCTTAAACTTTCGACTCACGTGAACTATTTAAAGACATATCGACTACATTGATAAACAATTCATCAAAAGCGAGAAGGCAAGTCGTTAGTCACGTTCTCCGAAAGACAATGCAAATCATTGATTGAAGATGACGTTATTTGTTCAATAGAGTAAATTTATTTGAGAACAAGGTACAGTTTAATTACAACAAATATTATTGCTATGTCGATGTCGCCGCCGTGGGGTTAAATCAGCTTCTTAATTGGACGGCCAGGTTGTTAATTAAATGGCGGCAACCAATCAAACGGCTAGAGGGTTCTTAGCCGAATAGTTGAACGCAACGTTTAACCAGAGGGCCGAAAGTCGCTTAGCCTTGAATGGTATTATGATATAGTGTTAGCGTGGCTGAGAGACCATAAGATAGGTGAAACTTAATTTTATATGAGAACAAGAAAAGTGCTGGTGTAAAAACCGAGTACAAAGGCCGGTGTTAATTGAAACTACTTTTCTCAAAGAAAACATCGAAAGTTTTATAATTAAAAACGATGAAACTTATGATGAAACTTAATTATTCTTATTAATTTTCATTACAAAATGTAGTTAAACTAAAATATACATGATTCTCTAACAAAACGCGAAACATGTTATCAGCTGTTGATGCCATATTTGTAAAAGCACTGCTAGCGCTGTAGTAAGAGAAAAACTAACGATTTTAGTTTAGCCGTTTCTAAAGAGCTAGCTTTCGTGCAGCCAACACAATACGTTAAACGTTGAGGTATCTTTACTTATACAACCAGCCGCCTAGCTATCCAATTGGATGCCGCCATTTAATTAACGACCTAGGCGTCCAATTAGGAGGCTGATTTAACCATCTGGCGGGCACATCGATAAGGCACACAATCCCTTACCTGCTCTTGACTGAGCGGAGTGAAGTCTGCCGGGTTCTCCGGGTAGGCTTTCCGACAAGCCGGACACAGCCCGTTCTCCCCTTCCCGGATACGGTTCCAGCAGAACCTGCATATCTGTAGTGAAGAGAGTCATGTTAGTTATCACTCCCATGGTCTTTAAGGGGCGCGGGGAGGGAGCACTCGGCCAATCACGGCTGAGTTAATTGGTCCCGTGGGATATTAGCAGAAATATGCCAATAATTTACTTAATACAGTACCCTTGATTTTGTGTAGTAATGATAATATAATATTTATTACTAGCCTTTACCCGCGGCTTTAATTTGAAAGATATCTTTTGGTATCGACAATTTTCGACTCGGTGGTTGTTTTATGAACACCCCTTATAGCTTACATTATTATGTTGGTAACCAGCCCTCTTATTGTCTAACTTTAATATCTACCCCTATAGCCATCAAAGGTCTCGTGATTGGCTAAACATGATGTGTGATGTAATTTCTAGACAATCACGGTGCGTTTGAAGACGATTGCGATGGATATTGAAGTTCGTTTTGATAAAGCCACCGTACTGGCTAAGTAAAAATTCTTTGTTCCCCGTAAGGTGATGGAAGCAATCGAAATTGGTAGGCATCCGAATTTCAACAGAGACTGTGGCATCTGGCGCCAACTTGGCAACCAGTGCTTGACGCTTCGTATGACAAAAAAGTGCCAACAGTGGTTGAGGACATTATCAGTGCAGTCTGTGTGACTGGACCTAGTGAAACACGTGACCCGGAAGTAGTAGTGAAAACTTTATCAAATGTCCGGTCGAGTCTGGCTTCGATACCGGAAACCTCTGAACGCAGCCGAAGAGCGGAAAGGCGAGCGGCGACGAGAAAGGGGAGGAAGCTTAGTACTCGAGTGACCGCCGTGGGCAAAAGTACTCCCGAAGAGTCCTGATGATGATGAGTCATAATCTCATTGACAGCTCGATCTGTGCCTCCTCGCACAGTTAAAAAAGTAAGTCCCATCCGTTTTTTAAATATTTATGATGTTGAAGTTTACGATGATAATAAAGAAAACCACATTCAAATCCTTTCAAAAATTCCAAAAATGGTAATTTTGTCTTCAGTACAATACTAGTAACCCATCTTATTTATAATAAAATTATTCCATGTTCAGACACGACTTTTTTGCTACTTTAGTATAGATATGGGCGATCTTAATTTATAAAACTATTGTGTTTAGTTCTGAATTAATGAGGCTTGATCACTTATCCGTGGTCAGCGTACTAATTCGTTTTTAATTTAATCAGTTATTTTATTTATATTAAATTGCAGCCGGCCAATATGACCTTTGCCGTGTTTTCTTTGTCTCCAACCAAACACACATTGTTTTTGTTGCATACAATTATTTACTTTTTCCTAAGCCCAGATGCAAGCAGTAGCCCGTTTAGTTAGAATCTTCCAACGTTCCTGTACCATTAGGTTTTTGGAGTATTTGGTGCAAAGTATAGATGAAAGCCCAAATATCGTGAGTTATCTAAAGTGCGTTAATTTACTGAAGTATTGTACTGAAGCCAAAACTACCATTTTTATAATGTTTGTCTGTCTATAAACACATATGTTCCTTTTAAACTCGAGAACCACTCACCGAATTTGGGTGCGGTTTTTTTATTACCATATATGCCATAAGAGGTGTACATAAAATAACGCTCAAGGCGAAAACGGGGCACAGATTGAATAAACGGGGGCGTAGGCGCGGGAAAAGGCTAGCCTAAAATAAATGTAGAGTAATTGCTCGGTAAGCTAGAGGTTCCGGTTTAGAGGTCCTCACATCCACTTATTTTTCCGATTGGAATTCGTAATAATATTTTAAAGACAAATATTATATATCTTTATGCAAGAAAGCTTTGAAAGAAATATCAAAGACGCTTATCTACCCAAATCCATTGAAAAAAAATGGTTCAAATTTAAATTGGACGTAGTTTAGCAAAACCGTTCGAGATATTGACTTTTGAAGTTTATTTTGTATTGGGCGATTCTATGATTTGGGTTGGGATACTATAGCTATATCAAAAATGATTTGACAAGTCTTGTGGAACACGTCGAATAGGGAGAATTTATATTTGTGAATGTGTTTGTGGGTTTCGGGAGTCGATAAAAAAAATATAACGTATTGTATTCTGTGTTAAGTTAAGAGGTTATAAGATATAATTTTTAAAGCGGTCCGAATCATGAGCTATCTTCCACATCGTTTGCTAGCTCACAAATTACGGACCAGTCATCGCTCACACTTAAAATCATTCATGGCTTTGAGCGATGTCGTTCTATTTCAGACCGTACGATAGGTAACTTTGGTGATTATTTTTCGCTTTTATCAATTTTTAGTTTATTTGTGAACGATTATACCATGTCATTGTGTTTACTCTCATAGCTACTAAAACAAGTGCAAGCCTCTTAAATTATAAATTGATAACTTACTTGGTATCCGCATGTGCACGGGTAGAAGTGGAGGTCGTCCACTTCTAGAGGTTCCATACACAAGGGACATTCCACCTGAAGAAGGAAAAAACAATTTTAATAAACGTAATAAAAGAGCATTCGTTCTAGCTAAACATGTGGTTTTTTTTCAAGTATAAAGAACCTTTATAATGTCCATGGCGTATTTAACTTGATTTTTTGTTAGCTAGAAAAAAAAAGAAGATGTACGTCTTTGCTCTTTTCTCATCATTTTTGACTATCTAATAACTATTTTGCCAATTTCATTGATATAACAGAAGAAAGATACGGTACGTTCTTATATTGTCAAATGAAATAGGCCTCTAAATGAATAAGCGCCACCGGACAATAGAGAAATAGCGATGAGCTTCAACAGTAGCGAGAGCGAAAGTTCAGACGTGATTGTGTAGGACCTTCTCTTCTTCTTTTTGTTTTTATTCAAGGCTATTTGGTATCAATAAGGAGATATCGTCGGTAAAAACAATAGTTAATTGAAACTTAGCAGAATATTAGCCGTAAGTTTCATACGCAGAAAGAGTAATGGAGCCAAAATAACACCTTGCAGAATACCTAACCGAATTTTTGTTATAAATTAAAGGAACAATTTATAAATTAAATTAAGGGTAACCTGCTCTTCTCCACTCTGATTCAGTACGGACATCCTAGCCCTGACAGCCAAAGATTCCTTAGTAGTGTACGCAGCGAAAAAGTTCCGAGCTTACAAGGAATAAGCCTCTGCACCCTGGAAATAAAAAAAAGATCTTGAGGTTTCATTAAAATAGGTATACGGTACATTGCTAGAAGTCTGATTTACAGCAGGTTCTATGCATTAGACGACAAAGACGTGAATAAAATAAAAAACGACCATTATTGTTGTTTTTGAGTATACTTTAAGTCTATACACTAAAAATACAAAAAATATATATAATACTTAATTGTTGTAGAATAGAACTCTTTTCACTTTTCATGAGCAAATACTGAGACTGTTTGGGTTCATATCTAAAATACAAACTTTATTTTTCATATGTAAGCCGGGCATAATTTAATCCAATACACACTGTGGCAAATTTTCCTATCATCAGCACCTCTAGCATGTTTGACCATATCGAGCTTTGACAACTCGATATACCACTGTATGTTCCTCTTTAGGTAGATCAACAGAGTGAGACAGAGCAATATATCAAGCGCTATCGAGCTCAATATGGGCCTTCATGTTAGAGGTGCAGATTGTAACGTTATTAGAAGAGAACTTTTCTGTTGTCTACTTCCTTTTTTGAACCTTATTGTAAAGAGCTAAACGTAAAAAATAATGTCATTAAATTCTGGGATTGATTTACTAGCTGAAAACTGAATTTATTTGTGATGGATGTAGGGTAATGTAGTCTAATAGTCATCAAATGATGAACATTACAACTTAAAAATAAATAACTTTAATAGATTCGTCGTGTGCAATTTATACTGTCAGATCATTATATTTTAACGTGTGTTATAAATAAACAAAAGAAAAGCAAATCTTCTGGACCGAATGCAAACTAGTTAATTACTAAAATTAGTAATTAATCAATGCACCATTCAACAGATTTTTATGGAAATTTTACTGACTAAATTGCAACACAGATAACAACTCAGATGTTTCGTTTCTGTTTGTTAAAAATTGGCCACCATTTTTAAGAATAACACTTTGAAAAGCTTTACTGTTTTTAAAACTTTTTTCCCATAAATTGGTTCAAGGGCGGATCCAGGATATATTTTTGGGTGGGGCACAAAGGCCAAATAGGTATACATATAGAGTATGAGTGTCCCGCGCAGTATTGGACTATATTTTTTATTCCTACCAGTAGGCCAAAAATGCGGCAAATGTAGTTAAAGGCATGACACAAAAAGAAACTAATATTATTAAAGCGGTATAGTGTTAATCTCCCAGCTCCTTGCTTTATATGAACCATATGGCACGCGGGAGCAGGGGGGGGAAGCACGTACCCCTGTGCCCCCCCTCTGGATCCGCTCTTGAACTGGTTCCTCCTTTGGTCACCAACCCCAGACTAATATTCATATATTATCAATTCATCCACCCTTCGGCCCGGTTCGTCCACTGCTGGCCTTTCTAAGATGTCGCCACTCTTGGCGGTCCTCCTGAAAGAAATGCCCATGTTAATACGCTGGACCGGCCGGTGCCGAAACCCTCGCACCCATTGGCGGACCCCGATTATATTTTGGTACGGCTGGGGGTAGGTTTCATCGAGCTTTTCCAGGAAATGATAGTCATTATCATATCCTCTAACATTAAAATACTTGTAGGTAATAAGTATATCTAAGACTGTAGTACAACGTAAGTAGGAAATTGTCATAAAATAGTAGTATAAACAAAATCTGTGAGCTCTATAACGTATATTTTGGGGCTTCAGCCCCCCCCCCAACCCTTTCCCTCCCAATCAAGGGATCCGCCACTGTATCAGTGACGCCGCTGCCCGTCACCAGTCTGTTTTATATAAAGGTCGGCAATTGGGAATTGATATACCGCTATCAATCGGCCCAGGCATGATGTGGACCCTTGTTGTGCCTGTTTGAGAGTTGTCCTCTTACTCTCCCGCTAATATCTTCGGGGGAGGGGGGGTTTGCAGGCAAGATGGTGGTGCCTTCACATACAAGCGCGGCATCAGCTCTACCATCTCCAAAATCAATTTTTAGTCGTATGTATTATTATAGAGTTTTATTTACAAACAAAGCTAATTTGATAGCCATACTTGTATATGTAGTTAAAACCAAACTGGTTTCTTAATTTTGTTTACAATTTCAGATAATCACAATTTCAGTTCACATTCCATTGTGAACCAGATAATCAATTGTAAACGGGATACAGAAGTAAACAAATTAAGTAAATGCATGCAAATTAAAATACTAAATTCGTAAAATGTGTTTCCATATCACTTGCATAAAGTATTTATAAGAATAATAACTCACGGTTTCGCTCGTATTCAAGATTTAACTACCTTTACCGTTTTTCGATAACTTGGTTCACTCAAATGTGTACTAATCGGCTCCTGTTAGTCACAGCGTGATAATAAAAAACCCCAAAACCAACAGTGAGAACCGTATCAAAATTCGTTGGCGATTTTTTTAATAACTGGTTTTAGGCAGTTTTAGCAATAAAAATAAGCTCCCTTTAACTAACTTTTCACCCTAGCTTTTTAATTTTGTGTAGTCTCCAAGGAACTAATTGATTTCCTGGGATAAAAAGTATCCTATGTATTGGCCGGACCACAAATTTATCTCAATGCAAAAATAGTTTATTAGTACTTCATGACTTTGTATGACATTGCTTGCATACACGTAGTACATAATATGTTTTTATTTTTAATATTTGGATGTCTTTTTGGATTGGCATGGCATCACATTTTTACGTATACCCATAAATTTATTATACCTATGCTGTAGAAATAAAATAATTAAATTTGACAAAAACTATCCCTTGATTGTGCAACTTACAACAAATAAACAAAGTACGTAATAATATTAGTTGCATAAACATACAAACAGATGTTGCATAAATGCATATATATATATATCTATTACTAATAATAAAGTAGGTAGTAAAAAAGTCGTGTCTGTACAGTGAATATTTTTTCCAAATTTTAAATCAAATGGGTTATTTTATTAGTATTGTTCTAAAACCAAAAGTACATTTTTTTTGAATTTTTGTCTTTCTGTCTGTCGGTGTCTATCTGTATGTATATATTCTGTTTCAACTCTAGAACCACTCAACGGATCTGGACGCGGTTTTTTTATTTTATCATCGTAGTGACCCCGGTCAACATAAAGGCTATAAAGGTGTTGATAAAATAATGCCTATACCGAAAACGGGGCAGAGATTGAATAAATCTGTTCATCTTTGCTACATGCTTAGACTAACTGCTTCAAATTAATCATTTGTACTATAGCTTGTTGTTTGTACCTACCCAAAAATGAAGATATTGATATTAATTCATCTAGGTTTAGGATTATTTAAGGCACTACTAAAATAATTTAAAACAAAGATGTCATCAAGATTCCACTACCCAAAGATTAAGTCTTTTTTGCAAATAATTTGGTTTAAATACTAAGATGTAAAATAATAAAAACAATGGATTATGAATTTATCAACACAAATCGCCAGTGAAATGTTTCCCAATGGAAGAAATAAATTGATAAGGGAGCTGAATTAAGAGCTGATAATGTACGATATGAACTTACACATTATTATCAAAACAGATTTTGATGTAATCTACATATACATTATAAGGTTAGAGAAAGTGTCCAATATTGTCTACGTACATTACAACCAACTAAGATCTCCTTTTAAAAACAAACGGTTTCTCTTGCTTCAAATGCTTATTTGGCTTTACTAAGGAAGCGTTTCAGAACATGCGATCATAGTGCAAAATTTCACTCATTTATTAGAAAGAGACAGATCTATATAGGAGCAAGAGAAAGAAAAATCTGGTTGCACCAATCAGGTGACCCAGTGTGATTTTCGCATTACTCCAAAGCGTTTCAAAACACTTTCGTGCAACTGTCAGATAACAGTTCGGTTACCCTCTGTTTTAATTGGGGTAAATTTTTGAACGCTCTAGGATGAAATTCACTCGTTTCCAAATGGAACCTAATAGTAAATAAATACATCTTATTTTATCAATCCATCAACCCATGTTCGTCTACTGCTGGACATAGTTCTATTTGAAAATAAATATCTAATTACTGAGGGTTTCTCTAAGTTAATTAGCAGTACTGTTAACAATGGATATGGTATGGTAAAATAGTGGTAAATCTTGGGATTTTCTTGCAAAAATTAGGACTTTTACCATCATCACTTGGTAAATCTTAAGGGTTAACCACTGTTCCAGCTTTTACAGTAACAAAAACATTTTTAAGCTCTAGCATTTGAGTAATGAGTAATACTTTACAACAAATAACATTTTGATGCTCTTGTTTGCCTTTCTATCTTTAACTTGTATCCTTTTAATAGTGGTAAGATCTGATTGACTGATGGGCTTGTGTCTCTCTTGCAAAGTTTGTAATGAGCGATTGAAGATGTCCTGGGACATTAGGAAACCAAAGCTGGGCCAAACCAAAATGAGGGCTGGCTAGGCAGGAGTTCTCTCAGCATAAAAAAACGCATGGTTTTTGTGACACACTCGAAATCAGTCAAGAATGACATCTTCAATGTTATCCTTCATTTTTAAGGTTTCATATGTGAAGTTTTGTCTGTTATTTAAAGACGGTAATACATAATTATTGACTAAGAAAATATAGTTTTAAGTCATGCAATTAATTACGCAATAGTTATCTGTAATGTAATTATGTATTTGCAAATAAATAAATAAAATAAATAAATAATAAGTTATAAATTTAGTCAGATTGTAGTACACACTCTAAAGTAAAATTAAAAATAATAAAAAGTAGGGTTCCAATGCCAAATGTTTAGTAGCCTTGATGTTACTCTGGCAGTTATATTTACCATTATGTTTTAAGGGTACCGTATTGTTAGGTGCAATGGGACCCTTTGTGTGCCAGTCCAACTCACAGTTGGCTGAATTATTTATTATTAACACCACGCATTCAGATCACATTGAATCAGTGCAAAAAAATTCACTAAACAGTATACACGACTTACTATCTTTAGAGAACAGACAATTGATTGCAAACAAGAAATTATTACACAACGTTCTCACCCATGGCCTGGGTTATGCTGCAGGCGTTTGCTGCTCCACACACCCTCTCTCACTAATTACTCAGCTTTTTCTCCCCTTAATCACTGCATTGATGCCCATGATGAACACTTTTCAGATGCTGATATCTTTGTCTTAAGGCGTAACAAATACCTATGTCACATATTGAAACATCTTAAAAATCAATCAGATGTGTAATATTCATAAAACACCCACCCTCTCGACACTTAAATACAAAAACACATCCTTACTTTTTACACACACACACCCCATATCCTTCCTCTTGCACACCTCCCACCCCCTTCTTATCGTTCTACTCACTTACGTATTTTCTTTTAAGATTATTATTCTTTTATAAATGTAACATTCTTTTTGTTTAATTTATTTTCTGTTTTTGATTCTCTATGTACTCCTCGTTTTCGTCTTAAATTTCTTTTTTAACTTTTTATATGTAAATGTAATGTCTAATGTCATTTAGTTTCATTATTGATGTAACCAAAATTTCTAATTTCAAAAATTCTTTATTGTAAAATGTGTGCTGTGAAACTAATAAATTTAATAAAATAAATAAAAAGTTATAGAACCTTGAGTTTTAGTGGTTGTTACTTTATATAACTTAAATATAATCGTCCTTGCTTAAAATTAAAAGTTCAAAAATGGTTAAATATATAGATTTTCACAGAATAGAACCATAAAATGTCCCCAGGTCTAATAGTATTAAGGTAAATGATTTAGTTACAACCTAGGGTTGCCAGATGTGTTAAAAAAAGGATAAGTTTTTATATTTTTCTATAAGCCAATAAACTGAAAGGCACAAAAACATTTAAAGTTAGTAAGTGACTCACTTTCTACTAAGTGGCATCTAATGCTAAATTGACATTTAATCCTCTTTTATTTACTTGTAGCATTCAATGTTACTGTTTTTAATGAAGGTTTATTACCTATTAAAGGATTCTCTCATCTGTCCAAACATATCCCATGCCGCTTTTGTCTAGTTTACCAAGATTTTCTTCACCGGACAGATATAAGGAAAACCGACTGTCTGCTTGACATCTGGCAACCACAATATAACAGGAGTGACCTAAACTGCACTTAATGTGTACAAATGAATATTGAAAAGGTAAATTAAAATTAGGCTACAAATAGCTAAGACTTACTACTAAATGCATTACAGGAATTATGTTGAATAAATGAAGTCTGGAGGTTAATACATGCTATTCAAAATACTGAAGATTGAGGACACCAAAATGGTACATATATTGAATAATTATTCATCATGTTGTGGTTACATTCAGTGTTTACACAGGTTGATGCAATCATTACCACTATGCTAGCTCATGGAGATTTATGAATGAAGGAATTGCCATTTTTCCGAATGTTAATATTTGTTAATTAGGTGAGGTGATTGGCTCTTTGCATAGAATAGAGTGGGTAGAATAACAGCTATGGATCTTCATGGATTTTCATGAGTGGCTTGTACCTCCGGCTTACTAAATCATTACCACTTAAAAACACAGCTCATCTGTTGCCAAATCAAGGGATATTTTTGGAATTGTTGGTATTTAACAGCAGGGTTTGCTGAAATGTCAATCTCTGACTAGATTTGAATACTTAAATGGCTTTAAATTCGTAATTTAAGATTATTTTGGAATCAAACAAAATCACAACATCTTTGAACTTTGTTATCTATTATGTATAGAATTAAATGAAACTTTAGGATAAAGCTAAACAAAAGGCTCACCTCAATAAATACTATGACTGGCATAGCTGACCAGTTTCTTAATCATTAACATTATTTTGTAGCTGTAGCTTTATTATAATTCTAGATTTAATTTTAAAATTATGTAATTTTCAAGCAAATGAAATTTTGTCTTTTAAAAACCTTAAGGTTAGTTAGATGTAATGAAGACCCTGTCTGGTTAACACTTTTTCCTTTTACTTTTACATTATCTTTGTACAACTATAAAGACAGTCTTTGTAACAACAAAAATTGGAAGTGTTACTGGAGTTTTGATAAATCTATAAAAAAAACAGTTAACCAGAGAAGAAATTTATAAAATTTGGTGCACATACATTTCACCATTAACTTATAGAAGTTGTAGGTCATCATTATGTTAATCGTTTTCATTTATTAAAGAGAGGCTCTGCTTTTCCTTTTTTTTTCATTTGTATCTTTAGTTTTAAGGTAAAGTATCTACAATCTTAATCAGAATAGCAATATACACAATCGCCTTATTAAAATAAATAAGGAAATTGCCAATTTTATGTCCTGTTGCAGGTAATTGGTCATGGGAAATGTAAAATAAGATATGACTCAAGATGTTAATTAGCCAGCATTTGTGGAGTGAGTGCACAAACATATCTTCAGGTAAACAGTGTAAATAGGTCTCCACAATAACTTGTGGCGATAAAGGAATCGTAACAATGACTCAACCTAGGTTTGACAAGCTCAGATTTTGACATTTTATTGTGGAAAAAACAAGTCAACTCTTCTCTCTCACCACCAACTTCAAAGCATCAAAATCATATGGATTTTGATAGAAATTTAACTAATTACATAGCTATGAGGCTGGAAAACAGTTAACATCGACTATTATGTACTCTCGTAACTGGATGAGTACGTCCGTCAGCTGCCATTCAAAAGAATATGTGGCAAAAGTCAAACTTTCATTTTGTACGAGGACGCACTAAAAATACATTATAAACACTTGAAATACAACCTCTTGCGTCTAGGATGGTCTAGATAACTACTTTCGACATCTAATTCCATTTTAGGAGAAAATATCAAAATCGATGTTTACCTTACGTCTCCTCTCAAATCTTTTCTATTGCAGAAATGAGACTGCTAACCTTCCGCTTCACTCGAAGATGAATCCTTTCCAGTGGACCTACAATACGCTTCACGATTCAATTTAACATGAAATGCAAAGCTGAAATAAATACAACTGTCCCGTAGATTTTTTCTGCGAGTTACTATACATTTGTTTTATGAAATGGCCTAATCTTTTTACAAGATTCCGTTCTGTGATTCCATAGACAAATATCTCTTACTTTTTATTTTGAAATGAGTGGTAAAACCATAGACATTAATTGCCTTGTCTATGGTATGGGTGTTTCACATTTTAACGATTAAAGAAAGTTCTGAGCTGCGTTCAGTTTGATTGACTGTTGACGTCTGCAGCGGTCTGCCCTGTAACATGCCATCTCTCCCGCACGTGCTGAATTTGTATAAGCAAGCTATTGTATCTTGCTGTCAGTAGTCCGATTATCAAAGAGACACTTTACCATCATTTTACGTGTAAGAAAGAAGGGTAGCCAGATAAAACCAAAGACACTTGTCGTTTATTTTAAGGAAGTGACTAAAGGGTATATAGCGGTCCTTTGATTTAAAAAAATATTGAACCGTTAGCCATTATTTAGCTGTTGGAATTGCTTCCTTAGCACGAACTAATAAAGTTCAATTGCAATGTACAGTTCTACTGTACTAGTTGAATTTTATAAATTATTGAACCGTAAGTCATCGGAAAGTGCTCGGAAGATTATTTTTTGTGCATATGGTGAAATCTGTTAGAACTACGGGGGTCGTCTCGCTCCACTCCGCTTCACTCGGCTCCCTAATATGTACTTACATGTCAACCTAACCGCTCCTGCTCGCTTCGCTCGTCGTCGCACGCAACCTATCCCTAGAGGTCGAATAAAATTAAAACTAAGGAAGCCGCTAACGGCTATTTAGTCACTTTCACTTTTTAAAGTTCAGACTCAGGCGTTGCTGGTGCGGGTATTTTTACACGATTTCGTGTAATTTAGGCCTAAGCGGCTTATTGCGGGTAACCATGACTGCCGGGTTAAAATACCCGTACTGTCAATAAAAAAAAGAAATTTTGTTTTATTAAATCGTCTTGACGCAGCTACAAATCCTGTTTTTCTCTAGCATTTGTGTGAGAATCATGATATAAGTGAAGCTATTCTACACTAAAACGACGTGCAAAAGAAATGTCCATAGAAAGCACGATTATTTTGCTGTTTGTTCCGTTTTGTTTGGTGCCTTGCTCTGAAAAGTTATAACTACCATTAATATAAAACGTGAAAATTTGGATAGAGATGACCTTTATAATCAACTTATTCAATTATAACTTCATTGTTGATATTTATTCTTTTTATTTGTCCATTTTCACTAAAATGGTCTGAATGTAAATGTAGAAAATTCTTGAATAATAATTTTATTTAGTAACAACGACTTAAAATATTAAACCACTCTACTTAAAATATATTTAATTTTAATATTTTTTTCAGCTTATTAATTAAAACACTTGTAAAACAAACAAAGTCCTGTTAATTTTTAAAGAGGTATGGGAAATGTCAAAATAAAACAAGGTTTGTAATATTTTATTACTTCTCTTGAAAAAAAAATTACCTTCACAAAACGGGTAATTCGGGTAATTTCTGATTTGGTTTCAGACTTTTTCTAGTCACACTACTCGCAACACTGAGTGGCGTTACTACAAGTAGTAAACTTTTACCACCGACCATTCACTATAAGAAGTCCCCTGGCTAAGGAAATGGTAGCACTGCATATAATGTTGCCAATGGCTTACGTAGCATTCACCCATGCATAATAGTTACTTAACTACCTTTTTTATATATTAATTATAATACTCTTTATTGAAAATAAAATGTACACAATGAAAAAATCAAAATTATCAATTATTTATCGATTTGTATTTCGCAAACTATACGTATGATCTAATGGTATGAATATCTATACATGTATCTCTGTACTAAAACGGTATTTTTTATTTCTTGTTGTAGCTAGACGTCATTTGTTTTAAATCGTCGAGCTCCCATTTTTACGTTTTTGACGATTTTTTCCAGACGACTTAATGTGAACGCTGTTTTTCGATATGCCTACAAAAGTAAGTAAATAGCTAATTATTATTTGCCCATAAAATTGGATTTATGTTTAAAGCTGGTATCCCTATTTTATTAACCCGTGATGGCACTGACACGAGATCGAACCTGATCGAAAGGAATCACGATGCATTGTTTGCATTTTCTCTTTCACAAAAGGCGTACCTTCAACACAATCTCTTTTGCACTATTGTTAAACGGCTTTGGCAATAATAATACATATAATAAATCAAATAATTTTAAGAAATCTAACTGACAACGACATGACAGCAATAGTTTGACAAGCAGTGATGCCAACATGACGGCAAGGGACAAGTTATGATGAACGGTCTGTACTTGACCTTTGGCGTGATGATTACCAAACTTGACCACTGAAAACTAATAAAAATGATAGATATTCTACACCAAAAAATATATGTTCTACACACTCAACTCACTAGGTACACCTGACATAACAACAACTTGGCGGCCTGCGATTTATTATTTTGACTTATCTGGCGCGCACTTTAAGCCAAGCAGGCATAGCCTGCATTATCACTTTCAGACTTTATGCTTTTGTATGAGAAATCAGCTTACATATTTATTTACGTGACATTTCGTTAGATGGCGTTACAATACTTTTCTTTATCTAACCTCATATAGTAAAATCCTCATTACGAACTCAAAACTACTGGCATAATGAAAAATATTTTTCATGAACGTCTCTAAGAAATTAAAAAAATAAATTATGTTATAGGTCTCCGAGCAACATAATGCTATAAAAAATCTTTTTCTGAGATTACAGTACATGAGTTGGTTACGCGGATCTGTCAGTTTTCGGTGCCAGACAACTATCTCCGTGCACGCTCGCACCGGCTCTTGGCGGTGCCCCCTTTGGTCTCCGTGGCGCATAGTAAGTCTCCACTGGTGCGCGCGCTCACGAAGCTCAACGCAATTTTGGTTTCGGCACCTGAGTGTGATCTTTTCTATGATAGATTGACGGATGTGATGCGTGAGTGCTTGAAGTTCTGTGAGAGTGAAGCCTCAATGACCATATCCTTAGATTTGCAATATTAGATTGTTTTAACATTTTTTTTTTTCATTTTTCTGTTTGTCGTTACTTTTCTGTCTCCCTTTTGTATTCTTGTAATTTTCTTTGTGTCTGTACGGTGATTTGGATTTAATCTGTTATGCTGTGCAGTTAATAATACATAAATAAATAAATAAAATAAATAAATGTGATACTAAGGAGCAAGGCAAAGGGAACTTAGCGTCTGAGATTTAATATCAAATACCAATGAGGTTATAATATAATATGTTCTCCAATACATAATACATACAAAACAGTAACGAGGTTACAGTCAACTTTATTTTCGGCCAGGTATGTCTATGGCTTACGGCGCCTTAGACTCGGTCTGTCAATGGATGAACCGTTTGTTGCGCCATAGTTTTCGAGGAAATGTATTTATTACTTACTGTGTTTTATAGGTAAAAATATTTTAAAACGCTTCCCTCGAGTAAATTAGTTTTTTTTACGTTTAAAAAGAATCCACAATCATTGCTCCTAATTTTTCGCATAACATCGTTAATACTGAAAAAAATTCTTTTGACAGTTACAGCTTTCTGCTTCTCAGGTACTGTAAAAGTCCAAACGTAACAACGGAATGTTTAAAAATATACCACGAAAACAAGTCGACGCGTATCGGCAACGAAAGTGAAAGGAGAACGGGGCGGGTGGTTCGCATTCCAGCGAGGTCTCGAGATAATGTGACCGGGTTGTACCAAACTACATTAAGAAATTACAAATCACAAACAAAGCTGCCAACATAAGTGCGTAGGGATGTACTACAGAAGCAATACATTTTATCGATATTGTTTTTTTTTACTGTAGTAAGTTCATGTGTAATGAAAAGGCCAATTACGAAGACTTCAGTTTTATCAGGGCTTTGAATAATTTGTATGTGACAGTTATGCGTTATACGTTTCTAGATTTAACAGCTCTAGATAAAACTGAAGCCTTCGGACTTTTTATGCAAGAAAAGGAAATAAAAAGCTTCCTGTTCAATTAATTTAATTCTTATTACATAAAAAATATGAGCAATGATGTTGACTTGGACTTGGCCCTGAAGTAGATGGCTCTGAAAAAGAAAAAAAAACGATTACGTCTACATACTTTAAATAATAATATGAAAAAAATAAAATTTTTCAACTTCAATCTGGCTGGCACGTAAATAAAAAAACTGGACAAGTGCGAGTCGGACTCGCCCACCGAGGGTTCCGTACAAATTTGTATCTTTTATTTGATATATCTTTTTTTACGTTACCTTAGAAATTTGATTTTTTCACAGCATCAAGGGACTGTAAACTTGAGTATATGGTTTTAATTTCAACTCTATACCTTCTCGAGTTCCTGAGATAAAGGGTCTTGACAGACAGACGGATGGACGGACAGACGGATAGATGGACAAGAAAGTGATTCTATGGGGGTTTCGTTTTTTCCTTTTGAGGTACGGTAAAACCCTTAAAATATTTTTAATAAAATTACCTTATCTTAATACACGTGACAAGTAAACTCATGCAAAATCGTATCAGGAAGTGATGCTTCTTTGAGTTGATTTGAAGAAATGGTTGACTTTTGAAATGTTTGTCATCAAAGTGCTTTCCATAGGAAAATTTTCTATTGGTAGATAAATAAGGTCTTCACTGCCAGTGACTTTTACTTACTGCTGTCACCTGTAGTAATAGTATTATTTTAAAAAGCAGCTTCACAATATCGTAATTCCAAAAACAACAAGACCACATTTTTGGAAAGTGATTTGACTATTTTGTCAGTTTAATTTTTTTCTATAAGTTATATGTTGATTAACCAATCAACAGAAAATAAATAAACCAAAACATTTTCCATATATTACGCAAAAATTATTATATCCTATAATTTAATTAAGGACTGTCAGCGAAAAAGAGGCACATTTTTCACCCTGAAAATATATTGCACTATGATATTAGGATGAAATTATGACACCCTAACCTTAGTGGAATGTTATGATTTATCGACACAATCCCATCACTATTCAATTTACAAATGAAAATTAATTAATATAGAAGAAAATAGAACGTATATTTGCATCACGCAATGAACTATAAAAAGCGTGAAATATGTGAGGTGCGAAGCGGTCGAAATGATGGTGAAAACATTATATTCAGGCCCAATTTCTTATAAAAGAGACTCCATACAAATTTTTTCGAAAAAAATTCTGCGTTCGCTGTTTACGATTATTAACCTGAAAGTTCATTATATAAGGCATATAGTAGGTATTCTCAATGGTTCCCAAGCAAAAAAAGCGTCACTTAAAAAAATAAAATTGAATGTTTATGAAACTCGAATTTCAGCTCACTGTGCGGCGGACGGATCTTCCTTCAGACGTTAAATACCTAGGTACCACAGACGATCGAATACCCCCGTCTACACGTCTGCGGACGCATCCGCAGATGGCATCTCCCGATGCATCTGTCTACGTGTAGAGGAGGCTTAAGACCGCGTCCGATGGTATTATTGTTCCACGTTTGGATTGGGAATGAGGTGCGATCGTCAACTATATGTGAATGTATGAAACGACAGTTTCCAAAGGTAGGATATGCAAAAATAGTAGTTTATGCGATGAGTGCGTAAAGGAGGCAATAGCTTATACGAGGAACGATTTGAAACACGAGCGATAAGCGAGTGTTTTAAACGTTACGAGTAAGTTATTGCCCTCACGCACGTGTATCATACTACGTTTTTCAATGCATAGTGTGACTAAATAAATTAACGTAATTAAAGAAAAAAAACAAACAATAAATACTTACTTCAAATGAACTTTAGGCGGGCATTCTTTTTCTTTGCACGCTGCCAACATGAAGGAAATAAGCTGCTTTCAGTATGATGCGTTCGAAGGCTGCTTTCAGTCATACATATTGCATACATAACATAATTCGACTCCACCAGCTAATTCGAATAATGTAAACAACAATGGCTGCCCGAAATTATTCTTTAGATACAAAGAATGTTGTTAACAAGGAAGACCGATCGATAACGTTGTATTTTTTCAAATAATTTACAGAGAATTCAAGTGGCCAGTATCATTTCGTGAACTCGCATATAAATACTTTTTGTCAAAAAGTTTTTATTCATATTACGATTAAATGAGGTTACCTACCAAGAAGTTTATTTTAACCAGATTTCAGTATGCTTATTGTTACCTATATTTTATCAAAAGAAAAGCGGCGGTAGCTTACGGGTAGAACGCTGGCCTCTCTATCTTTGAGATCCAGGTTCGATTCCCGGCCGGGGCATACATCAATGAATTTTTCGGAATTTATCTGCAGAGTATTTAATACTTACCACTTGCTGAACGGTGAAGGAAAACATCGTGAGGAATCCTGCATGCCCTAAAAAGCGTGTATTTGTGCTCGAAGAACGGCGATAGGGCACAACACCCATCACGTTGGGACGTAATAATCGTTGGTGAAACGCGGGTGTACCGGGTGTGGACTGTGACTTGCATTTCACAGTTTACACCCGGGACACCTCTGACACCCCCTCGGGGATTCATGTCGTGACGATATATTTATATTTTTATATATTATATCAAAAGATTGGTTGGTTAAGTTTCATCAAAATTTTCAATTTGTAAAGTTAGTTTTCATTTTATCAATAAAACTGAAAGCAACCTATGAACGCATCAAACTGAATCTGTCATGTCATGTCTATTTATGGTACACAAGATAAGCCTCGCAACTGTTTTCGATTTATTCAAAAAATAAAAAATACCTCGGACATAGCTGTATGAGCTAAGTTCATTTATCTTCCCACTATGTAGGGAAAACAAAACTAAAAGGCTCGTGCCGCAAACTCACACTCGTCAGAAAACGTTTCGTCGCTCTCGTATCGTATAATATTTTATAGCAAAAGTGCGGAAAATGCCGACTTTACGCAAGCGCAGCGTGCGTAAAGTGGTCATTTTACGCACGGTGTGCTATAAAATAAATTTAAAGAAATGAAAACATTAAACACTCGTGCGGTAAACTTGACTTTGACAACGGATTAGGCGCATATGAAACAGAACTTTACGAGCACTTGCATTGAAAAAACTTTTTCAGTACTTCAAGCAAAGAAGCAAATGTAATATTTTGTCAAAATAATATTTCGTGGAAATTTCTCGCCATTTGTTTTGATGATCAATCACTGATGGGTTCATGAACTTCATCATCAATGCCAAATAGTGACACATTAGTAAAATAAAATTTAAAAATTTCATTTATAAAACAGTTGAAAATAGAATCAGCAAACAGTTCAGACAACTAAATCAGCGATCATTAAATTTTTTGGAGAAGCAATATTATTGATCAGTAAACTTATTTAAACATCAATAACTACATAAACGCTACTATTGTATTGTATTGCTTGTACTATTGTGCAAACGGTACTTTTGAATCCCAATCCAATCGTGGAACACTAATAAAGTAATGTAATGAACATCAGAATGAACTTTATTACACCGTCAGAATTTGACAGCAGGTAAGTGTCAACTGCCCTCCGATCCGAAACCGGCATTTGACTGGGGTTGACATTCATTCAGCGGGAGCTCAGACAAGTTCGAGGAGTGGAAGCCAGTCAATGGACAACCAGGCGAAGGCTCAAAGAAGCGGACCTCACCCCAAAACGGCCTGCTACAGGCCCGGGCTTTAATTTACAAGTTACGGTAACGAGTTAAGGGTTCCCAATTTTTTTGGGGACAGATATGCTTAATAGAAGATATTCTGTCAAGGTCAAAAGTTGCGCAAACGCATAGTTTTTGAGTTTTTTTTTTGAAAAAAGCAATTTTTACGATCTCGGATGATGACGAATCGGGATTTTGACGTATTTTATGTTTTGTTTCGCAAAAAAAACAGGGTTTATAAGTTGTTGTCATTCAAAATCACTGAATGATTACTTAAAACGGAATACAATGCTCTTTTGACCCTTTCTTATCACGGCAGTCAGTGTTTGTACTTGCAGTTGAGAGCATCTTTTGTACCTACTCCTGTTTAATATGCAATAAATATAATGAAGTACTTACTAAAAATTAATATAATACATAGGTTGAAATATTCAAAAAATAAATTAGGTTGGGTATAAATAAACGTTATGAAACAAGTCGGAGCCGAGCGGAGCGAGGCATCCCCGAGTCTGATACTAAAAAGGTATATAATGTAGGTATAGGTCGAATTATATTTGAAAAAACTAGGTTAGGTTAGGTTTGAACATTATAAAACAACTCGGAGCCGAGCGAAGCGAGGCGTCCCTGAGTCGGATACTAAATAGGTGTATAAGTATAGGTCGAAATACATTTAAATAAACTAGGTTAGAACTAACATTTTTTTTTTGTTTAAAGGTTAGGTTCCTAAAAAGGTATATAATGTAAGGGTCGAAATATATTTTAAAAATCTAGGTTAGGTTAGGTTTGAACATTATGAAACAACTCTGAGCGGAGCGAAGTGGAGCGGAGCGAGGCGTCCCCGAGTTGGATACTAAATGGGTGTTCAATGGATAGGTCGACATATATTTAAAAAAACTAGGTTAGGTTAGGTTCAAACGTTATGAAACAACTCAGAGCCGAGCGAAGCGGAGCGGAGCGAGGCGTCTCCGAGTCAGATACTAAATATGTATATAATTTATAGGCTGAAATATAAAAAAAAAACTAGGTAAGTAGGTTAGATTTAAACATTCAAAAACAGCTCAGAGCCGTTTAAAAATATATGTAAATGTAGGAAAACAGGTCCAAATATATAGTAATTACGCTTTTGCTTAACTCCCCCGACTCGGGGGGAACTCACCCTTCTTCTTCCTCCTTACTATATACATATAAGTCCTTCGGAAATATTTAATTTGTTATAGTACTACCAACATAACCACCAAAAATAAAAATAAATATTTCCAAAAAATGGGGGGGTTTCGCAACCCCCCCTTTAAGGGGGGGATCCAGCTCCCCTCCTCCCCCCCTAAAAAAATTCCCAGCCCTTACCTCGTCACCTTAAATTGTAAATTCCTCCCCAGGCCCGAAACTGACTGTGAGACACCGACAAGCGCGACTTCAATTTGCTCGCGAACACCTCAATTGGGACATTGAGCAATGGAGACGTGTGCTGTTCTCTGATGAAAGTCGAATGAGTTTGCATGGGAGTGATAGAAGAGGACGGGTGTACAGGAGGCCAGGCGAACGATTTTCACAGTGCTGTTTTGTCGAAACAGTGTTTGGGGGCGGTTCCTGCATGATGTGCGCTGGAATCTCCTTGGACGGGAAAACGGACCTTGTTTTCGTGCCTGGTGGAGGCAGAGGAGGTGGTTTAACATCTGACCGATACATCTCCAACGTTCTGCTGGAACATGTTGTCCCGTACGCAGGATTTGTCGGAGATAATTTTATGTTCATGCATGATAATGCTCGTTGTCACACTGCACGTCAGACTACCCAATTCCTCAATGAAGTCGGAATAAGCACCATGGACTAGCCAGCGCTCAGCCCGGATTTAAATCCCATTGAGCATCTATGGGATGAGCTGAAAAGAAGAGTTCGAGGCAGAAATCGAGTTCCTTCAAGCATCGATGAGCTCAAAGCGGCATTGTTGGAAGAGTGGGATGCAATCCCTCAGGGAAGCATCAAGAAATTAATAAGATCGATGAAAAATCGCTTGCGCAGTGTCATTAGGGCTCGAGGAAGCAATACAAAGTATTGAATAATCAATAAACATTGTTAATTAATTTATTTTGATTTATATTCAATTATTCTCCAGTCGACAATCCTTTCTATTTTTTCCCATCTTTCAGATCCAGCTCAGTTTCCTTACAACTGTTGAACCCATTTTAATAAAAAGGTTACCTAATTAAAGGTTAATTTCTGTTAAGGATAAAATCACGGCTCTGCTACCAAACTATAAGTAGTTAACTTTGAGAAAATGAAATAAAATAAAGGTCCAAGCTAGTGTAGGCTGACCGGAAACCGCCGACTGCGAGCTGGTGCCGAACATATGAGGAGCGTTTAATAAACGCTCGTTTGTGTAAAGGTAAAAGTTTGTCACTGTTAAAATTTGGTTATTGTTTATCACGAATGCATAATATTTCGTTATTGTTTATCACGGATGCACAGTTCAATATCCAATTTACGAAGTTCACGCTACAGTCAAACCTTTGATTTGACTTTAAAATGTATATAAGTTGTTACCCACAAAATGGCCACGTATGGAACCGCACAAAGGAAGGCAGCTACACTCACAGTCTGATTCATATTGATAGGAATCGGTATAGTCACAAATTCACAAAATGTGTATAACACAATGATAGATAATTGCTAATAAGGCATATTAGCATAGCACAAAACAAGGCGTTTGTCGCCGCTCGAAAGTATGACACGGACGCACGATGATGGTTGGTAACACACACACTGACCGTGGCGGAGTGTCGATGACCACTGAATTTGTCCAACTACCCGCAGATAATTGTGCCGCTGTGGATTAGCTTCTCTGTCAGTTCGTCAGGGTTGGGTAGGTGACATAAAATAATCATGACGCGTTTTATTCTGAACATTACCCCGCCCTAAACATCAAATGTTTACGTGAGGAGGTGAAGGTGAGGCAACTAATCTATGGGAAGGCGAAATAATTTATTTAAGGAACGTTTAAGTACTCCTGAGGGAGTTTGGACAGTAACGACACGGACAATACCATCCTGACCAGGGAACAGATCTATGATACGACCACGATCCCATTGTAAGGAATTCTTGCAATCATCTTTTAAAAGGACCAGTTCACCAACAATAGGAGGTTTTGAGGGAGATGTCCATTTATGCCGACTCTGCAAAGTTGATAAATATTCCGCATGCCAACGTGACCAAAAGTGTTGAGTAACCTGCTGCAGTAACTGATATTGGGTAAGTCTATTTATTTTCAAATCTTCATAAGGGTACTCGGGTACAGCAGTTAACGGCTGTCCATTTAAAAAATGTCCTGGGGAAAGTACTTCTAAATCATTGGGGCTAGGAGACAAAGGGCACAGAGGACGAGAGTTAAGAACTGCTTCGATCTTTATAAAGACAGTTGTCAGCTCTTCGTAGGTAAGGGGTGTCTCTCCTACAACACGTTTAAGGTGGGTTTTAGCTGATTTAACAGCCGATTCGAAAATTCCTCCCCAGTGAAAGCACAAAGGGGGATCTAAGATCCAGTTTATTCCACGTTTCGACATTTCAGAGGCCAGGTACGTTTCATGCTCGATAAGGAATTTATAAAGACCGTTTAGATAATTATTTGCTCCTACATAGGTTTTTCCATTGTCAGATCTTATCAGGCTTGGGAGACCACGGCGGCTAACGAAACGATTTAGGGCAGCAATAAAAGCTTCGGTGGTAAGGTCTGATACAATTTCTAAGTGAACTGCCTTTGTTGAAAGACAGACAAACACGCAAAGGTAGGATTTGATGATAGATCTGTTTCGGAATTTTTGCACTTTTGTATAAAACGGGCCGCAAAAATCTGTCCCCACTCCTTCAAAAGGCCTTGTAGCCACGACGCGATCTCTAGGTAAGTCACCCATAGGTGGTTGTGACACTACTGTCTTTAAGCGATAACACGGAAGGCATTTAAACACTATATGATTAATTAATCTACGGGCGGATAAAATCCAAAACTCTCGGGACAGCATTGCATGTAGTGCACCAGGACCAGCATGGGAATTATTGATATGGTAATGGGAAACTAACAAGTTGACAAAATTGCCAGATTTAGAGAGAAAAAGAGGGTGGCGAGTTTCATAAGGAAGATCTGAATGTTTTAGGCGGCCACCTACCCTGACGAGGCCACGTTCATCAAGGAAAATATATAAACGGCGAAGGGAGGTACGACGTGGAAGCTCACCAGCGCGAAGCAACTCTAAGTCTTCCGAAAAGGAGGTAAGTTGGACAATTTTTATTAAATAATATAAAGCCTCTTTACGTTCAGTTGCTTGACAGTATTTTGTCAGGTAAGGTCGGTCAGTGGGGTTTTTCGAATAACGAGAAAATCGCAGGATAAAACACACAACACCAATCAATAAAGGAAAGGAACTAAAACGATCTATGAGGAAGCTAGGATCAGCAGGAGGGGAAGGGGTTGTCATCAATAAACAGGTTTTAGGGGGAAGTTTCCCACCCTTAGGCCATTGATTCGAAGGTTGATGTAACCAAGGAGGAGACCACCAAAGGTCATGATCCAGCAAAGAAGTTACGGATAATCCACGGGAGGCGCAGTCAGCAGGATTTATTTCATCTGGTACATGTCGCGAGATGGAAGGAGTTTTGCTGTTAATGATCTGAGAGACTCGATTAGCCTCGAAGGTTGGAAGGTCGTGAGGGGGAATATTAATTCAGGCCAAAACAATGTTACTGTCCGTCCACGTATACACGGAATCCAGCACCATAGTTCTCTGAAGGCAGAGAGCTACGTGATGGATCAATTTCGAAAGAAGTGTTGCACCTAGTAACTCCATTTTTGGAATGGTTATCTTCGTGCGTACTGAGGCAACCTTACTTTTTGCCAGGAGGAGATGAACGGAGCAGTTTCCGACGAAATGTTCTGCTCTGAGGTATACCACGGAAGCATACCCAGCAAGAGAAGCATCACTGAAGCCGTGAAGAGTTAAGGAGTGGGGTTGGCTCGGGATAATTGCACGGAGAATAGACACATTACTAATCAACTCAAGTTCACATGAAAAGGAAGACCACTCGTTGGATAATTCAGGAGTTAGTACATCATCCCACTAAAGACCGGAAAGCCAAAGGCGTTACATGAAATCCTTAGCCTTGAAAATTATAGGAGTAATCCATCCACATGGGTCATAAGTACGGGCAATGAGGGAGAGGACCTTGCGTTTCGTTATGTCAGTCTGTGGATCAGCTGAAAAACGATAGGTAAAAACATCTGACACTGGATCATATTGAACTCCAAGGACAGCTATTGTTTGGGGATTCTCAGGATCTTCAAAGGAGTGAGGGAGTTGCAAATTATCAGGCGGTAGGTCTTGAAGGAGTTCAGGTCGGTTCGATATCCATTTTCTTAACTCATAACCACCAGAAGCCATAATACATTCTAATTCTTTCTTTAGTTCAATAACACCAGTAAGGCAATCATCAACATAAATATCAGTTTCAAGGATAGATGCCGCTTCAGAAAATCTGACTCGTTCTTGGTCAGCCAATTCAAGAAGCGAACGGATATAGAGACTAGATCTAAGGCCGTAGATATTTGTGTTGAGTTCATATGTACAGATGGGGTCATTTGGGTTCTAACGCCATAATATTAGTTGGTACTTTCTATCATCTGGGTGGACCCAAGTCATTCGAAATATCAGTAACAAAGACAACGGCGTGTTTACGGAAGTTTATGAGTATACTGGTTATATCTCGCTGTAGATTAGGGCCGGAGTGAAGACATTGGTTCAATGTCACACCAGAGGGAAAAGTAGGGCACGAACCATCGAAAACGACGAGAATTTTATCTTCACTACTCTTAAAAACGCCATGATGTGGAATAAAATAATGCTCCACGGAAGAGACATCAACAAATGATGGAGACATGTGACCGAGGGCTAGGTACTCGCGCATAAAGGCAACATATTTTTCTTTTAACTGGGGGTGTGATTGTAATCTCTTTTCTAAACTATAAAATCGTCTAAGTGCTTGGGTTTTAGAATCACCAAGAGGGGGACGATCGACTAGAAAGGGTAGACGGACTGTAAATTTTCCACTAGGCTCTCTAAAGGTGGTTGTTTTGAAAATATCTTCGCATTCACTGTCTCTAGGGTTAGAGATAGATATTTCAGGAGGCTCCTCTAATTTCCAAAATCTTTGAACTATTTGGGATAAAGATATGCCAGTCATAGGTATACCAGGAGGTGGTAAATCAGGTATAGAACCAAAAAGGATGTAACCAAAAATGGTTGATAGTGCAGTGAGTCCATTAGGTTGAACATCAATCTTATCGGATTGTAAAATGATACCAAAAACATCAGCACCCAGAAGAACATCAATTGTACCGGGAATGTAGAAGGAGGGAACTGCTAAAGGTAACGTGCAAAAAGGGTATTTATTATTACGGGGCAATTCTATTTCAGGATGGATTCCAGCGATAACATCTAACACCATGGCATCAGTAGTGATTTCAGGCAAAGGAGAATTCATGGGCTTAAAGGTAAAGTTAACGCTACTACCACGAACATTCACAGTTTGGACATTGCCAATACCGCGTACAGGGGAGACAGACTTATTTATCGGGATATTTAACTTATTAACAACTAGGTCTGAAGTCAGAATACGGCCTTGTGCACCTGAATCACATAAAGCGCGCGCCTCTACAAAATAACCGGAAGCTGTTTTATCGTGGATGATTGCAGTAGGAAGTAAAACTAAGGAGGGTGGAATAACCATAGAGGCGCGCTGAGATATTGAGGAGGGGCTTAGTCATTGTCATCTGCATGGATCAACACTGTTGCGTTGAGTATTGCAGCCATGGTTGGATGGAGGAGAATTTCGATTCGACTCATCTTGACCGAAAAGAGGAGCAGGTCTATTAAGAGGTCTTTGGTCACGAGAGGGGGAAGGGGAACGCCTAGAATTGTTATTGCGGTTCTTGTTCGGGGAATTACGGGAATAGCGGACATTATCAGTATAATAATGACCTCCCCCACCCGTGCGAGGGGGACCGTTATTCACGCGAGGAGATTGAGAACGTTGGTTTCTGTCATAACCATGGGCATCGAAACACGGCAGGGTATGGTGGGAGGGTCGGCCACAGTTATTGCAATTATACTGGCGCTTGCACGATGAGATGGAGTGCTTGTCAAGGCATCTATAGCACAAACCGGTCACTTTCACGAATTGGGATCGTTCGCGGGGTGATAACACCTTGAAGTTTTGACATTCACGCAAATAGTGGGAGGAGCTATGGCACATCACACAAGTTTCCTTTGTTTTACGTTGAGGAGGGAGTGAACTTTCGGCAACATAAGTATTTCTAGTCCAAACAGGTCGAGAGGCTGGCTTACTAACCGACATAGCAGCATCTACGAGTACAGAGTTTCCAACATTATCATGATGTCTACACTCGTCCTCTAAAAAGGAAATCAACTGATCAAAGGTTGGTAAGTCGTCTTTAACACTGAATCACTCAAATCTAGCCTTAAGGGTCCATGCCACCTAAACGTGCCCCACCGTATTGCTGATTCATGACAGAAAATATTTGTTTAATGAGAAATAAATAATCACACAAGTTGTCGAAGAGTTGTATTACAACCTAATTAATTTGATTTTTGCATAGAATTCATAGCAAGCTAGAAAAAAATCTAAAGTTGCTGAAAATCACGTAAAACTGCTCTTCACGTATTTCTCATTGGCGATTTCTCAGATAATTTTGGAAACTGAAATTCAGGCTCCCGTAAGTTAAAAGTGTACAGAATGGTGAGATTGATTTATTTTTGCCAAACAAAAATTGTTACTTGGTGTATTTATCCATTAAACATCACCAACTTTTGCGTGCGATTTCCCCATACAAATAACTATGGAGGGAGCCATCGAAACGTGATTCTTTAGAGCGCGCGATGTTTCGGTTGTCGTAACCAGTCGTAGCAGGCACGGCTCATAGCGCGTTATTTTAAACAATAATGAAACGTCGTAGAGTTCCGTTCTGCCTGACGCAACATGAGGTGCTCAATGTCAGGGAGAACGGGTCCTTAAGATCCGCAGGAATTTTGGTCATGCAAATATGTACCAAAATGTAAGACTAATGTTTTACAGGAAGGTTGAGTCTTTCTAGGCATCGATAAGCAGTGAAGAGGGGATTAAGGAAACATGCACGAAGTCCCGTTAATTTATTTGAAATTTCTGGAAGTGCCATTATTTCAGTAAGGTATGCATCTGCTAATACACGTGTATTATGGAATCTTTTCTTTAACAGGTCTCAGGCTACCGCATAGTTGCTAGATTCAATTTTTAAATGTTGAACCAGGGCTTTTGGTTCACCTGATAAGGCACCAACTAAGTGTTGCAGCTTTTGTGTGGGTGTCAGATCATTGCTGCTATCCACAACACGGTCAAATTGGTCTAAAAAGCTTATCCAAGCATCGACTTTGCCATTGAATCTAGGTACAGGCAGATCAGGAAGGATTTGCTTCTTCAGTCGTAGAGAATCCGTATCCAAGGAAGATCTAGTAGTATTAGGGGTTGGAAGATCAGATGCAAACTCCGCCTTTTTTATTCTAAGGTCATCTATCTTATCATGCATTGCTCAAACCTGGCCCTGTAGTGATACATATTCAGTTTTATCAATAGTTGGGTCTAACCCACCGAAGCACTGAGAGCAGGCATCACCGAATTTGGAATATTGATTTTCTAAATCTGATAATCTACATTTCAACCTTTGAGGAGTCATTTTATTAATATTATTTAAGGTGTCAGTTACCCAATCAACAAAATACCTAACAACACCAATAGCATTTTTATACTCTTGGGGCTCGGTATATAAACCTTCATTTTGTTCACCGGAAGGCGGCATATTTGTTTAATAAAGGCAGGTCACTCAACACAGGCAAACAAGCTCAAAATCCCGGAAAATATCAAGTTCACACAACGTACACTGGGGAGAAAAATAACTAAATAATAATACACCCTCATTGGCAAATGGGGTAGAAAGGGTAAACAATAACAAACTAATTTATAATAATTTAGGGGTTTAATAATTTAAGAGCACCAATTATTTTTTTTCATGAAAGACAAAACAAGGGGGCACTAAAACCCAAAGGGGTGGTGGGCTGAAGGGAACATACGAGCCGATTCAAAGCATTTTTGGGCATATATTAAGGCCAAGAAAAACAATTCAACAGATTTTCCTGACTCTGTTCACCTTTTAGACCGCGAAGCTGATGATGGAAAGGCAATGGCTGAATTGTTCAGCGACTTTTTTGCGGCTGTATTTGAACCTGATCATCCATCTCCTAAATCTCTTGTATCTAATCAAAATCAAATTGTTAGTATTAATTCTGTAAAAATTACCGTCGATATTGTGGAAAAATATCTAAAAAACCTAAATTTATCTAAGGGAGTAGGACCGGACGGAATTCCCCCCGTATTTTTGTGTCGGTGTGCTGGTCAACTTGCCGTTCCACTGACAATACTCTTTCGTAGGTCTCTTCATACCGGTATTTTTCCAGAATGCTGGAAGCGGTCTTTTATTGTGCCTATTTTTAAAAATGGTAATAAACGTAACGTTGCAGATTATCGCGGCATCTCAAAATTATCCGTAATAGCTAAAATGTTTGAAAAAATTATATATGACAATATCTTTCCTTGCATTAGATGTTATCTAACAGAATACCAACACGGTTTTATAAGTGGGCGTTCCACAGAGACTAATCTTTGTGAGCTTACAGACCGGGTGCTCTCAGCTATGGACCAAGGTTTTCAAGTGGATGCCGTATATACCGACTACTCCAAAGCCTTTGACAAAATTTGTCACTCAATTCTTATTTGTAAATTGGAGAATTTACACGGTGACCTTCTGCGGTGGTTAGAATCCTATTTAAAACACCGTACGCAGGCTGTAACCATTAAGGGCTATACATCTTCATTTGTTCCGATTACCTCAGGTGTGCCCCAGGGCTCTCATCTGGGTCCCCTTATGTTCAACATTTTCATCAATGACGTCATCCTGTCTCTTCATAATTCAAATGTGTTGTTATATGCTGATGATAAAAAAATATTTTCTATTATTAAAACTGAACTAGACTGCATGCTACTGCAAAGAGATTTAGATAATTTAAGTAGATTCTGTAACGCCAATAGACTACATTTAAACATAGATAAGTGTTGCGTGATTAGTTTCTCAAGAAAGATACTTGAATTAAATTATAACTACACCTTATTTGACAGAACACTTAAGAGAGTGACCGAGGTGAGGGATCTTGGGGTTCTTTTAGATAGTGAACTTTCATTTAGAATTCATATGGAAAAGATTGTGGCGAAGTCTTACAGGATGCTGGGGTTCGTGCTGAGGCAGAGCAAGGAATTTAAATGTGCAAGCACACTTATTAGTATTTATAACGCATTGACAAGATCTCATCTTGAGTATGCCTCTGTAGTCTGGAATCCTTTATATGTAACGTATATAAACTCTTTGGAAAAAATTCAAAACAAATTTTTAAAATATCTTAATTATAGACAAAGTAATTGTTCGGACTTTCATTTTCAGCGTGATACGATTGCTTCTCTGGAGGATAGACGTGCCTGTCGTGATATTTTATTTTTATATAAAATTATCCACAATATGTTAGATTCTCCCTAGCTTTTAAGTAACATCGGATTTAAATGTCGAGCTTTCACTACTCGGAATAAGTGTTTGTTCAGTGTACCACCCGCAGGTACAAACTACGCAAAAAATAGATTTTTGGTTAGGGCTTGTGATCTTTATAATAAAGACTTTATTGATCTTGACATATTGCATCTTTCGCTGGGACAATTTAGAGGAAGATTATTTAAAACGTTTGTGAAAAATAAGTAATTTTAAAATTGTAGACGCTTTTTCTTGTATTATTTTGTTTTTTAATAGTAATTTTTTGTATCTTGTTTTCCGTTGATTTTAGTCAATCGCTGTATTTGTTTTTTTTTTTTTACTGGTAACTTGTGTTGTTGTAAATGTCCGTGCACTAATTAATTTTGTTGTTAAGATTTATGTGGAAACTTTTTTGGTTTTATATTTTAGCTATTCCTGATTGTATTGTGTGATAAGAAAACTGTTTGTTTCCCAATAAATAAATAAATAAATAAACCACGCTCTGCTACCAAAATGTTAAGGGTAAAATCACGGCTCTGCTACCAAACTATAAGTAGTTAACTTTGAGAAAATGAAATAAAATAAACGGGGGGAATAAGCGGTGACAGTCCGTCTGAAGCTTACCTTGTAAGGTCCAAGCTGGTGTAGGCTGACCGGAAACCGCCGACTGCGAGCTGGTGCCGAACATATGAGGAGCGTTCAATAAACGCTCGTTTGTGTAAAAGTAAAAATTTTGTCACTGTTAAAGTTTGGTTATTGTTTATCACGAATGCACAATATTTCGTTATTGTTTATCACGGATGCACAGTTCAATATCCAATTTACGAAGTTCACGCTACAGTCAAACCTTTGATTTGACTTTAAAATGTATATGAGTTGTTACCCACAAAATGGCCACGTATGGAACCGCACAAAGGAAGGCAGCTACACTCACAGTCTGATTCATATTGATAGGAATCGGTATAGTCACAAATTCACAAAATGTGTATAACACAATGATAGATAATAATAATTGCTAATAAGGCATATTAGCATAGCACAAAACAAGGAGTTTGTCGCCGCTCGAAAGTATGACACGGACGCACGATGATGGTTGGTAACACACACACTGACCGTGGCGGAGTGTCGATGACCACTGAATTTGTCCAACTACCCGCAGATAATTGTGCCGCTGTGGATTAGCTTCTCTGTCAGTTCGTCAGGGTTGGGTAGGTGACATAAAATAATCATGACGTGTTTTATTGTGAACAATTTCTAAGCTTTCAAAATATTCCCTTTGTTTTGTTATAAGAAACGTTGTTGCTGAACAAATCACTTTGAAGCAACCTCGATAGCAGCGATTCCATTTTTTTGCTCGCGAGTGTAAGTATGATTAAGCATTTTAACTTAGGTCACAGCCCGGACCTGAATATATAATCACTGTAAAAAATCATGAAATTCTATTCAGTCATTTTAAATTTATAGTCGATTGCGTTGTTAATCATAAATAAATATAAGTACCAATTCAAATAATTCATGTCAAAATAAAATGCGCTTTTGTAATAAAACAAGTGTTACAAGCATATCATATATTTTTTTATAATAATTAAGAATAAATTCTTACATCACGAGTTATAAAATAAATACATTTATTGCCTTAAATTAAGTCCAAAAGTACTCTGTACAGTTTATTGTTAGCGATGTACAAATGAGAACATGTAAAAATATTCAAAAAAGAAATACATAATAAAATAATTAAAAAAGAGCCTTATCGTGAATTCAGCAAGTTTCCACAATTATTCTCCGTGTGATGCTACAACAAACAGCTTAACAAATTGTGTAAGAATCACAACCAATAGTTTGCATCCACATTAACTCCTATCAATTATACACAAACTATTATTAAATCATTGCTCTTTACTTACCCTAAAACAAGAACCATTCTTTACCTTAATTATAATTACAATTAAATTAAATCTATCTATTATTATTATGAAACCTAGCGGGTGATCTTTTACTGGACTTGAGTGCAGTTTTGATGACGCCATGCTATTTCTAATCTCATGTCTCCGAATCAGCCTCGGCCGAAAAATTGCTTTATACAAGGCATGTTGTATTTAAAATAAAAAACACTTATTCTGAAACCGTGCCTTTAGATTTTAGCCTAGAAAATATTGTATCACAGGCGAATAATTCTAAAGACCGTTTTGATGCGTTATATCTTGTGTATGAAGTATATTTTGTGCATGTAATTTGTGTGTTTTTTATATATTTACACAACACACAACAAAATGGCTTTAGGATTATCCCTCTGCTGTAAGAGATAAAATAAATCACTGGCTTCAATTATCTTAATGTTAGAATGATAGGCTTTAGAGTTCCATAGAAAAAACGCGAATAAATTATTAGAAAGTTAAAATATCACGAAATTAAATTCATGTGGCAAATTAATATGGCATCAGATTTTTAAGTACTTTAACTATTTAAAGTAAGATTACATTTAACAACTGCTTGTGCTGAAAGAGCTTTCGAAAAAAAAATGTACTTAAATATTGCATTCATAAGAATATATTCAGACACTGGAAGACAGTAACTCATTGCTTCAATCAGATCAAAAATTAATTAATTAGAAAAGTATAATGATATACCGGCCACTGAGCCAAAAATTAAACCAATTTCTACTAATAATAATACTAAAAATAAATGGACAGAATAGTTGAATTGATGTACTTCTTCGCTGCTTTATACTAACCAAATCGTGTTTTTATTAAGAATACAATTTAACACAGATTTTGGGCTGCATTAATTTCAAAAATTGACTAGATAACTGTGTGCATAGGAAACGTGTTAAAATTGCTACGTAAAGGAACCAATACACTGCAAAGTGTGGCATGTCTCTGATAAAAAATGATAAAACTAAATTATTGCCATAAGCAAAACTAAGTCTAAAACTGTACTTTTAAATTATGTAGAGTACATGATTCACCACAACGCCTAAAATCTGTACAATTTGTACAAACTCATTCCCTAACATAAAAAATCATGCTCAGTCAAGAAATCTAAATTAGTGACCTAAAAATGAAATTACCTCAATAATAATCAGTTTACAAAAGAAACAGAGGTTGCGTTCTTAAAAAAAAAGGAAAGAACCTCAAGATTATTTAAAGAAAAATCACTAACAAAATCTTTTGATCTCCAATTTCACTGGTGTATAAGTAATACCTTAAGTACTCGTTTCAACGTAAAACACTAGCAAAGAACCGCGTCTCAGTCTGTGTAAAGAGGATAAATGTTACAAAAACATCTTAATAGTATTATCAGGCCATTCTTAGATCCGTTTTGCGATTTAGTCACAACACTTTGTGACTAGTTACTTTTATTAGCTCAGTTTTGAGCTTTTGAAAAACGTCCGAAAATCACGGCGTAACATTTTATATTGCTACACTGAGGAGGCGAGTCACTCGAACGCTTTACGCATTAAATATAAATAAGTCAGATCGATGTACCCGCCCAAGGTCGAATACTAATATTAAAGAGACATTCCGTTTTCTTATTTAATTTGTGCAGTGTCGATTTAAATTTGCTATTCCTTTAGTATCTAAGAAATACTAAAAACGTGTGATTAGATTTTCTTGTACTATCATGTTTATGCATTAATTTATGGATTCGATGACGCTTGTTCAATCGTCACAAATCCTAAATTTAGTACTGTCAAAACCATAGTTTCTTCATAGCAAAATATTCCTTACATAAAAGTAATAGAGGTCATTTTTTCACGATGCAAATATCGACACAAAATTTACAAGGGAAAGACATTTGTGCAACAAGAATTCGACATCTCTTTAATACGCTCACTTAGGCGAATGAATCGAATCTAGTCTTTATCTACATTCGAGTGTTCGTTCAGCCACTGCATCAGCATAGCCAAATAGACACGTCAAATCACCGGTATAGAGAGAGCGTCTTCAACGTTTGGTTGTCATCACTTGGACGGTTGGTAGGGTGGGTACTGCGGTTGACCCCTATTACCAGTGGCATAGAGCTGCTGTTGGAAATTGTGGAATTGCGCCGCGTAGTTAGGATCTGCCGTTGAGGGAACCGCGAAGCCTTGGCCTTTGAAGCCCGCTCCGCCTCCCATTGACGGTGGTAATGGCTGAGCGGCCCCCATTCTTACCCCACCGGGCCCCATTCCCCCTTTGACGCCTCTGAAACCGGGGCCCGGCCCACACATCGCGTTGGGCCCCGGTCCGGAGAAGGGATCGGCCATTTTAGGCGGCGAGTTAAATCCGGGAGGATAGTGAGGCATTCTAAGCATTCCACCGGGCGCCCTCATCACTCCTCTTGGCATCCCTCCGTCCATTTCCATTCCTCTCGCCCCAGGGAAGTAAACGCCACCTTTGCCTCCCTCCATTTGCATGGGATTCGTTACCCTTTGCAGGAAATCCAGGTTGGGACCTCTAGGGCCTGAATTACAGGGCATTTGAGGCCTCGTCGGCAGGTACTGTATCGTGTTAGGCGCACTGGCTTTCACTTGAACGTTAGCTCCGTTGAACATAGGCATTTTTCCAGGCCCGCCCATTCTGGGGCCCCCCATCATGGAGGCGTCGGGGCCCATGGGTCCCATAGGGCCACCCATGGGGCCCCCTCCCATTTTGGGACTTAAGTTCATGTCTGGTGGGAAATCTCCACCCATCATGCCTTCCATCGGTCCGCCCATGCCGGGGCCTCCCATGTTATCCATATGGCATCCTGCAAAAAACATTAAACTAAAATAAAGGAAGCAAAGTGGATTGGGTTAACTTTGTTTTCTTTCACTAAAACAGTGAAAACGGCCTCAAAATCTTGGTGATTCTCAAGTTATACGGTCAGAAAGGCAGAGGTTGCAATCTTCATGTAGAGTAAAAATGAAAATGTATGACCAGAGTTTTATTTAACAGTAGAATATAATTTTAATCATGATTGAAGAGACAAAAGAAATATATGGAGCGCAAGTTGAGTAGGCTCGACCGGGCCGCCGTAGGACATCACATTGATGATGTACTAAAGAAGGGCCAAGTTACAAACACCCGGAATAGAAAAGCTTGTATGATTAAAACGGCAGTAAGCAAATTAGGTTTTGAAGACGATTTGTAGTCTTTACCTACCTTTATTGAAGACAAGCGTGAGTATGTAACTATAAAGTTAAGTAAAAGTGTGAATGGTTAATTTAAGTTTTGTTTGCATTTAGATTTTTGTTATCATGTTTCTTGGTTTATTAGATATACATATGTATGCATAGTTTCTAAGTTAAGGTTTAAATGTTTATTCTCATAAGAACATTAAGAAATGTAAATGTAAACTTACCTAACTAATTAATACAGAGTGTAATGGGTATTTGTAATGCTGTATAAATGTTATGCAAATAAATAAATAAATAACTCTTACCTAAATCATTTATCATCATATGCGGGTGTCCATGCGGATGCATCTGATGATGGTGCTGCATGTGATGTGGCGCAGACCCAAACGGGCTCATCCCGCCACCGTTGGGTCCCATAGGTCCCTGGGGCCCGGGGCCCCCACCGCCCACCGTATTCGTCAGTTGTTGCGACATTTGCGCGAGCGACGAGATCGGGTCGAAGGAGGAGGTCGCGGGCCCCATGGGGCCGTTGGGGCCCTGGTTGGGGTTGATGGGGATGTTGTCGGGCCTGTTCATACTGCAGGGGCCGGGGAAGGGGCCCGGTAAACTCGTACTGTTGGGGCCACCGGATAACGTCGTCTAGAATTTGAAACAGATGTTAGTTTTTGGTTCATATTTGAAGAGAAACTAGAGCATAATTATATTATGTATTGTTCACGACAGGTCGACATGGCGATCGGGGTATAAGTGGCATATTCCTTAAGTGTTTGTAGCAATGTTAGCATAACTTAATTTGATTTTGATATACAAAATGTTACTTAAAATAAAAAGGTAATAAAATAATTTAACACTAATTTTTTTGCGTACCAAAAATTTTCATCGATATCGACTACCTGTAGCCTTAGCATGAAAACATTACGGTTACGTTTAGTTTGAACGTAACGCGGTTTCGTATGAAATCTGATAACCGCCTCTAGCGGTCAGTACTTATCAGAATTCCATACAAAACCGCGTTACGTTCAAACTAAACGTAACCGTAATGTTTTCATGCTAAGGCCACTGGTATGTGATGTCACATCACTAGAAAATTACCATGTCAACCTGTCGCGAACTGTAGGTCGTAACAAATAAAGGAATATAGACAAATTATTTTAAATCATAACGAAACACAATACAAACTTAAGACGCTTTAATACACAATTATCAAAATTTTATTGAATTGTGATGTCATTAAATACTATTCTTTTATTACATTTATTCCCATCTAATAATGCCCCGCAAAATAAAATAGCTTTCCCTTACAAACAAACCCTGCTTGCGTTGGAAGTGGGCAGGTAGAGGGCGCGTAGGGCCTCATAGCTATCTATAACTACATTAAAAGTGTCCCTTAACAAACGAACCCCTATCTCGGTGCTAGTATCATCGCACTTGCTGCTCGGCGCCACGCTACAACTACTTTTCATATTGCCCACGGTGAAACTGGCGCAGAAAGATGGCGCGTAGGGCCCCATAGCTATCCACAACTACATTGAAAGGATCCCCTAACAGACGAACCCCTACCTCCGTGCTAGTATCATCGCACTTGCTGCTCGGCGCCACGCTACAACTACTTTTCATATTGCCCGCGGTGGAACTGGCGCAGGAAGATGGTGCGTAGGGCCCTGATGATATACTTGATTCCCGTTGTGGGGTTTTCGATGCGCTGTCCTGTGATGATCGGTTTGAGGAGGGACTTGGTCGGGATTTTTCACCTGTGAATTGAAGTATAATGTTAGGATTAGGGTTTTAACATAAAATCACTATAATATTCGAGTTTTGTCAATGTAGTACAGAGATGTTAATTGCTTGCAAATAGCTATCATTCAACACCTCAAATAAATTTTTCAAGTGTGAGATCCTGAGTCATGCCGCTATGGATAGACTAAAACTTCAGACCCACATAGGGTTTTTTTTTCAGATTGGGCCCCGAAAATTTACATTCTAGCAAACATTCATAATTGAAGCCTGACAAAGAAAATAAAAACCCTGACCAAGTTGCGGAAAACCAACAGAAATAATTTCTTCTACTGGCAACACTAACTTTAAAACATCATTATGTCGATTGCTGTCAAAGGGTGATGTTTTTTTCTATGTGTAGTATATGTATGTGCTGTCACTATGTGGTGTGTTTATTTTGTTTTTGTGTGCGTGAATATCAGTATTGCATACATAAAAGCATATGAAGCAGGCCTTTTATTTTCCTGGCCAGGCTTTAATTCTTCAATTCGTTTTGAATTGGCCTTAACAGCTAACGCACAATACGCTCTTTGACCAGGCAGGGGTGTCAGGATCGTAGCAGATACTCTGCCTGCTCCTACTAGAGATAAGCGTGAGTATATATAATTATGTAGGTACTCACTATTCCCCGCAGAGGTGGGTGTCTGCGGGTTATTGAACCCTGGACTCTGTTCTAACGAGAACCTGCCTCCTCTCTCCGATAACGAGCCGTGGGGTTCAGGCGTGCCGGGCATCATGCTGGAACAACAAACATTCGTTTATCCGTGTCAGCTAAGTTTGCGGGTATAAATACAAGGTGACTTTAATTTATGCAGCCAAATTCTTACTGAAGACTCGGTAAGTGCTCAGTAACAAGGTTCGATGACCCTTCTTGTGAAATTCGTGAATTATTCTTTTCGTGTTCCTTACAAACGCAAGCCCAGCCCCGAGTCAATTACTATGGGACGACGTCAAGATTTGATTTTTCGAAATTTGCAAAAAGTGTTATCGATCCGTGTTACTGATCACTTACCAAGCCCCCAGTACGAGTTTGGCTGGATAAATAAAAGTTACCTTATATAGATCTCACCAAAACATTAAAGTGAAAAAGGGGCCGGTCCAGTACAAAGGCAGTGCAGGTTGTCGGCTTCGCCGAAAAAAGAATTTATATCGAATTGGGTGCTGAGGCTTATGGAGGTTCCTTCAGTCATAACTGCAATAATGTAAAACGTTCTTCGCTTGTTTTAAAAGAAAGTTTATTATTTAATTAAGTAATTGACTCAATTCTAAAATTGCTTCGTAGGTCCAATAGGAAATGAGTTATGAGGGTCGAAAGTAGCTCGAAATGGTTCGTGTAATATAACGGCTGGTGCGCCGGTCTTTTCTTTTAAAACTCCACAGTGAAAGATGAAGTCTGGACATAGATGGCGTCGTTTGAATGCTCGGATTGATTATGCGCAGGTGTAAACTAACCTTTAAACCCCCAATTCGTACTTAGTCGCGTTTTTGTTACAAGGCCGTTTTTAGGATTCCCTACCTCAAAATTAAAATCGCAACCCTTATACGATCACTTTGTAGTCCGTCTGTCTATCTGTCTGTCTACCGAGATCACTTTTCTCGGGCCCCGTTAGAGATATCAAGTTGAAATTTATACCTCCTCCAGAAGTCCATGGCCAAATAATATAGTGCTATTAAAAACCGGTCAAGTACGAGTAGGACTCGCGCCTGAGTGGTTCCGTACTATTCAAATAAGTAAATAGGCCTAATTGATTTAAATAAAAATTACAAACTTATAAAATGTATGAAACAAAAATGCAAAATTAAGTTAGTCGACTATTTCATGTCTCAAATTTGGTATAAAACAAGGTAACTGACGGACAACAAATAGCTTCTACAATAATTCCTTTAATTCTGATAAGGTCCGATCGAGATTTTGGTCTCGGCTAAATTTATAGCCGAACCTCTCGGTCTCGGTCTCGGCCCAAACACGCCGAGATTCTCGGCCGCGCCGAAAGTAGTTAGGTAGATACTATTTTTAGAAATACGCTCTATAACAAGACTACTGAATAAAAAAAAACGGAAATTAGTAGGCTGTAGACGCCACAATCAGTTTTCTCCGTTTGTACGGAGACTCATCCATAAAGGGCGACCTTTTACAATACAATACTAACTAGTAAACCATACAAATTGTAAGATTTAAAGACTTAGTTAATTATGAAAACATGTAAGATTTTTAAAATTGTTTTTCTTATAGTTTTATGTCATAAATGTAATTGTTTACACTTTCATCGTAGTTTTTTTATATATCTATAAGTCTTGGTCTCGGCCGAGAATTGATTTATTTCTCGGTCTCGTTCTCGGCCGAGACTGAAAATCCGCGTTCCGTCGGACCTTAAATTCTGATGTATGGTACCCCAAAAACTAGCTTATTTAGAATGAAAACTTACCCAGCAGGTGATTTCTGGTTTGAATTCGATTGCGGCGTTTGCCCCCCACTGTTAGAAGGAGGCCCGTTATCCTTTAACGACGTATTTGGTTGCTTCTGTATCGTCAGCTCTTGCCCTATGACAATCAAAACGCAACCTTAACGACACAGAAACAAGGTACACTTCACATGTAAATGGTTACAGGCACAGATGAGACAAAATGGCGGAATCGAACGGACGAATAGTGAAAGAACAGCCATAGAGTATGAAGTTTATGTTAGCACATTTTCACCAACCATCACCAAAATGGAAACGAATACACACAAAAATTTAAATGCACTAGAAAACAGATTAGCACACACATAAAAACATTCACTATATGTACTAAAGTCCGTATTTAGAGCAGCAGGAAAATCGAACAATGACCCGAAGTATTATATTAGCGTTAAATGAAAACGATACGTATCGCTCTTCATACACTTCTTTATCGTTTACGTTTTTTACCGCGTTTCATAATACATGCGTCTCTGTTCTCTTTAGACGCTAACATAGCGTCTTTTTCCGCCTGCTCTTAAAACAGACTTTCAAAAGTATAGGGAATGTTTTATAAGCTGTGGTAATTGCAAGATAATTTCGCCTGTAACTAAATTAAACATTTTTCTAGGACAAAAATAAACTATCTTGCTAATACCAGGAAAGAAGAAACACTGAAAAAGCGTATCTAAATAGTATAGTCGAATCGCTATCGGAAATTCAAAGATTTAACCTTTCGTATGTGTAACAATTTTTATTAATTTTTTTACTCACATGCGACGGGTTAATGTTCACTTTTATTTGCTTTTAAAATACCGTTTTTCTACTGACCATACTGAAAAACTTCCTTAAAAAAACTCATTGAAATTAAAAATAAACATATAATTGATGTATCGTTGTGATGAAAAACACTTGTACTTTTCCACGAATTATATTTAATATTACACTACCCAACCGGTTTCACTATACGGGTCGAAAATGAACCCCCTAGCTTTATTGAAATCTATGAATCAGAATCACTAATAGAACACAAAACCGTAAAAAAACAAGTTTTTGTTTTCATCTTTTTTTGGTTCCCAAATTTCGAATGAATGGCCAACCTACGCGACGAGACATGTGAGAGCGTCGTCTCTGTCACCGGAGTATTAGTGCTTCTTTTGACGGTCGATATCTTTTTTTTATTTATGGATCGTGACAAAAGTAACAAAACATGTATTTTTTTAATTTAAAACATAGAACAGTTTCCTTTGTTACAGTTAGGGGGTTAATTTTCTACCTGTATAACCGTCATCAAGGACTTTTAAAGCATACATATTTCAGTTGCTAGATGTCGTTGTTGTTGTTGTCGTTGTATTGTATTTAAAATATGTAATATTAAATATAATTTGTGGAAAAGTATAAGTGTTTTTATTACAACGATGTATGATACGAGTAAGTTCCATCAAGTCCATCCAAGACAATCTCAACTCAATTCTAATTGGTGCTTGACGATAAATCACTCTCTGACTAATGAATTTCTGAATTTTTCAGTATGATCAGGTTCGGTTAACGGTCACACTTTACTCCCTCCGTTTAGATGTTTTTTTCCTCAATTTTGTCGCGTTTCCGATGGTGAAAACCTCAAAAAGTTACCTTCGAACTGGTTGAGATAGGAAATCTGCTGCGGCGACGGGACTGGCATCAAACTCGGCTCTTTCTGGTGTGGCACCTGCTGGTTCTTCTGTTGCTGGGCCGCTAAACATTGCAATGTCCTCACAAACACTCCGTCATCGAGCTTTTCCAGGATTTCTGGATTCCCATCCGTATGTCGTGGGCCGTAGAGTACGTTTTTTGTTATTTCGTCACACGGTGGGATTGCAAGCGTCAAGCGTTTTGCGAGGGGAGGGGGGGGAAACAAAAAATACGCATTACAACTACAGAAAAAAATCAAAAGGAAAATCTGAGGCGCTTCAACCGAATTTGGATTTTACTGCAGAGTACATAATGAACAGAAAATCACTTGTACCATTCCACGAATTTATTTATTTCCTGACCGGTTTCGCCTTTATGGCATTTTTGAAATGATTTATAATTTCATCTTAATATATAAACAAATTGTTTACATGAGTGTAATCAAACTAATTAAACTGACACTCTTTTGTGTGTTTAAACAAAAATCAATGACGCTAACACGTTTTTCTGTTTAAACAAATTGACTGCACTGATGTAAACAATTTGTTACTATATTAAGATCTGATTATAGTAAATCCTTTGAAATTGCCATAAAGGCGAAACCGGTCAGGAAATAAATAAATTCGTGGAATAGTACGAATGATTTTCTGTTCAAAGTCCCACCAAGGCCCGACAACCAACAGTATCAACATACTGCAGAGTAATTTAATTGCATAATAGATACATCATTCGAATTGAAGAACCTCCAAAAAATAATGAATAACAAAATAAAAATCGTTGTGGTTGGGAAAATGTCTAACACATGACGAAAATAAACATTCTCAGCTACATCTATGGCTTCTACCACGGTTTACAAAAACGCTCTCCATGCTCGCATTCATTTAGAAAACTTGCTAATTATAAGGAATCTCGAGGTGGTTTAAACAAGTAAATTACAGTAAATCATGTCTTCATTAATAATATCTAAATATCTTTGTCTGTATGTTTAAACCACCCTGAAAAAGGCATCGTAGCAAATGACATGGCACGTCGGGGAAAGATATTCAATTCATATACATATTAAATTTCTTCTCCCGAAGTGCCATATCTTAGTGCGATACACCTAAGGTCTACGCACGACGGGGGGTCGGTAAGACGCTCGGGGGACGCGGCTCATGCTCTTACCCGCCTCGCCGTCGCCTGCACACCGTGGGCGTATCGCGCAGCAACTGGTCAAGCTATATAAGGTGACTTTGTACAGCCAATTTATATGGAGACTCGGTAAATGATTAGAAACGAAGCCTGTTTTTGCAAATTGTATTTTTGGCTACGTGAATTGGGTTTAGACTTCAAACGTACATGGGAGCAAAATGCAGTTTTTAGAAACCCAACAAAATTATCTGAGGCGTTTTTGTTTACAGTCAAAAACATGGGAAATATCATAAGAGCCCGTTGACTCGACTTATGAATGTGGATTAAGCGAAATCGATCAGAATGCAGGATCGCAGCAAATGTCAACCTGTAGCCTCTGCCTAACCTTTTAGGAGCAGGCGTGAGTTTATTTATGTACCTACTAGCTTATGCTCGCGGCTTTCCTCGCGGGCAAGTATATTTTGTTTGGGCGTAAGTTAAAACTATTATAAACAGTTCTCGGCTTCGCGGTAATTTTATCAACACCCCATATAGCCTATAATGTTGACCGGATCACTAGGATGAAAATATAGAAAACCGCATCCAAATCCACTAAATGGTTCTCGAGTTAAAACGAAACAAATAAACAGACAAAAATCCTAAAAAGTTGAGTTTTGGCCTCACTACAATTCCAAATTCCAGTAATCCCATTTCATTTAAACATTTTAGAACTTTTAAGTTAGTACAGATTTATCGTTTCTCAGCGAGTCTCAAGCATACATTTGGCCATACAAGTCAAGGATAACATAGCCCACGTAATGGAAGCGAGAAGGTCACTTACCGGGTGGGTCATTAGGATTCTTGCCCATAGACTTGCAGTGCTGGCCGGCTGGGCTGTTCAGACCTGAACCCGCTCGGGAAGCTTCGGCTGACATCGGCATTTGTACTGACGAGTGACTCGGCGATTGCGTTGCTGAAATAATTGAATTAATGAATGAACACTTTATTGCAATCAAACAAGATATTTGCAAACACACAGAAGGCAAGGGCGGACTTATTCCTACAAGGAATTTCTTCCAGTTAACCTTGGGAAAACATAAACATTTTTATCTTACAATTACAAAGTATACTGAAGGTTATGGATGGTTTAGTTTCCAAACGCACAATTTATAATTGTTATTATTTTTTTTTTACTAAAAGTATTAAATTAATGTGTTTTATGGTACAAGACCACAGTTTAATGTAAATTAGAGTTTTCTTGCAAAGTTGTGTTATTTTATGTGCAACAACTATAAATTTTAAAGGGTGTTTATAGTTAGTTGTTGTCCACGATCATTTATAAAATAATGCATAAAATAACACAACTTTCCTAGAAATGTCTACCAAATTTATATTAAACTATTGTCGCATAATGACATAAATCATATTTATTTAACAAGTTTTAACAAAACATAAATCAATAATAAGTTGTGTGTTTAGAAACGAGACCATGCGCATCCACCTAAATGACCGTATCTATGGTCTAGCCGATCGAATGTTTCGACTACTAATTCGGAGGTTGCAGGTTCAAACCCGTAAGGGCACATTTGTGTCCGGTCAGCGTGCTTCGGAAGACACGTTAAGCTGTGGTACAGTATAGGTAACAACAGTAGTTTAACTAGGCGGTGTCATTGAAATCAATACCTACGGCCGCTCGGCGCCTAAACATGCCCTAGGGCTGCCAACTGACTGTTTACGTATTTGATAAGCCTATATTATTATTATAAAAGTTGTATTAAAGCAACCATACAATGCACAACATACTCTGTAATTTCGTGCCATAATTTACGAAAATGCGCGGGAGCGTCACAGTGACAACGTGCGTATGTAACTGCGATGCGACCGCGACTGTCGAAAACCGAGTTAAATTGAGTTTGGGGGGGGGGGGGGTTCGTTTCGGTCCGTTTGTATGGAGATAGAATACTATTTGTTATGTATACTATGGCTGTGGGTCCATGTTCATGTCCGAAGTACGGCGTAGGGCTCGCCACCAAACACGCTGCGACGTAATAAACGTCGGTGAAAGAATGTGAACTGTGACATGCAGTTCGTAAACCATACGCATATAACTTCTGTCAGTCCTTATGGGATTCATGTAGCGACGAAGTTTTTTTTTAAAGTTTTTTCATTTCTAGCACCTTTGGGAACAAGGGACAACCCGTGCAGAGATTCGAGAGTAACAGTCGTCCCCTCTTTTTTGATATGTTACCTATAGGCACAGAAGCGGAGCGGTGAAGGGGTGAGGCGCCGTACGGGGGCGGGGGGAGGCAGCCGCCGCGCTCCGAGCACGGGGACTTTACTTGTGTACCTGCAGACGAATATAAAGTTTTAAGAGCCATTTCACACCTTCATGCAAGTAATCTTAACTTTCTAAAACCTTAGCATCTTAGGAAAGACTTTTATACTGTTGAAACGCAGACCAATCTTTCTTATAAATCTTCTTATGTTAATGAATCACATTTGAGGGGTAAGGGAAAGAACAAGGAATGTCACGTTTTTCAACTTTGCGTTTTTTATTGGCAAAACATTTGTTCTTTTGCAGTTTCGTTTCCAATCACAAAAAACTGCTTAGCAATGGGTGGAAACAAGCTGCCAAAGATAATGAAATATGATACGTATTTCTGTTTTAGACAAGACGGCAGCTCTTTCTATCGGTGTTTCCATTCCGTTGTATCAAGAAGAACTATAGAAGAGCCAACGAGAGATGGCACCTATGACAGCTGCGTTTAGTGATGGGGTGCATTTTAATTTCGGCAAAAATAAAAATCAAGTGCGACTAGCGACTTGAGTAAATAAAATATCGATTTATTTGACACGTCATACAACATGCATCATAATAATACAAATGGCAAATGTGCATTTGCTTACATTAATAAAGCAGCCATAAAATCTAGAAAATTGGTTTACAATTTTTTAATCATAAAAAGATATAGTTTGTAAACAGACGGAGCCGCACGATTAAGGAGAATAGAACTCGTTATTTATTGATTACAATTCAGCCACTAACATTCCTCATGATCCCTTGAGTTATAAACTTTTGCTATAAAGTCTTTATAAAATCGAAAAATGTATGTCACTTTTCACTGCCAGCAACAATGAAGTATCAGATTATTTTAGTGACAGTTACCCATAAACAATTATGAAACTTGGTAGGCATTTAAACGTCATAGGTGCCTTCTCTCATTGGCTCTAGTTTAAGTCAAGACCACAATTAGTCGAACCAGTTTGACAGCTCGATGCAAATGTAAAGATTACGTCGTCGCTTATTACTCATAGATACTCACTAAGGTCGGTATCCATAGACTTGGACTCGTCGAAGAACTGGTGCATCTTCTGCCAGTCGATGTCAGGTTCGGACTTAGGGCTGCGTTGGGGGCCCTTGTGCATCATGCCGAGGGGCCCACCAGGACCCAACCCGCCGCCGGGGTCACCCGGGCCCATCTGTTGGGAATAAACAGTTGTGATATGATTTACCATGGTTAGTTATGATTCAAAACCAAAACCAATTTATCAATCTCAATTATTCATTCTCGATAACACTTTATTTACAATAGACTTTTGGCACGATCGTGCTTCTTTTTTTTGACATATCTTTATAAAGCATATCTAAAAAAATATATCTGGGAAAACCAGCGGTCGTAGCATGCTCTTATCGCGCGCCACTGGCACATCTCGAGGCGTCACTCGGCTTTTGTATAGAATTAGTGCGAGTTATGTAGCTTATTTTAACCCATGTCACGGTAAAAAGCGTGACAAACGACGTGGCACGTTACTATGCTACGAGCGCAGGTGTTTTGTGCGTTTGTGGATTTCAGTGGACAATACTGTACGTGTATAATCTCTCTTCGAAAATCCTTAAGCTTGCATCAGGATTAACAGGCTATAAAATGTATGATACAGTGTGTAACGTCATTTGGCTTTTCAATATATTTATGGACAGTTGTTTGAATTATTTAAAAGGGCGTGAATGCGGACTGAAGTTAAGGGACTTACTTGTCAAGTGCCTCTTATACGCCGAGTTTAAAATCTTTGTGCATAGTATTTGTATGCTTCACCACTTTCCAAACGGTGTAGAAAACCAGAAAGAAACCTGAATGTTCTAAAAAACGCGTATTTGTGCCTTAAGTATGGCGATATGCCACCCGGATTATTTTGAACTAAATATTACATCGCTAATATTAATATAGCATTTAATAGAGTTATTATATTTCTAGAAATGTCTATTGAGTTAGGCTGAATAAATTATCAGTGAAACGTAGGTGTACGCGTGTTAACTGTTTTTTGTTGACTCACGTTTCGTCCCCGTCCGTACTCGTCACACATGGGCCCGTTGACGCCCATGTGATGCTCCGGGCCGCAGTCTCCCATCATACCTCCTTCCATCATCATGCCACCTGAAAATTATAAGTAGCATTTACTATGACACATAACACTGATAACATTTCTAGGCCGCGTTCAGTTTGATCGCCCGCTCATCACTGACAGCAGGATAGCAAATACAAATTGAACGCGTGCAAAAGAGATGTCATGATCACCGGGCGTGAGCCTCAGCTCAGCGAGTGAGCTCAGTCCTAAACATTTTCGAAGGAAGAACGAAACTAGTCTTGAAAAAGCAGATATTATATCATCGAAACTGTGTTTAATAAAACTAATTCCGTTGGAGTTAAACCAATAGTCGTAGTGAAGAAACCAATTTTCTAAATATAATATATCGCGTTTTTTTTTTCCGGAAAATACATTATAAAATAACTTAAGTAAAATAACGATACGCAAGCTAAGAATTAAAAGTCAAATTCGATTATATGGATTAAACAACTTATTATCCCAATATATAAGGTGACTTTAATTTATACAAATAAATTCTTACTGAAGACTCGCTAAGTGCTCAGTAACAAGGTTACCTAAAGTCAGAATCTATTAGACAATGTTAAAGTAACAAGGAAAATCTTAATGTAGCTTACCGTTCATGGCATTCATGTTAGGCCCGCCCATCATCCTAGGTCCCATGTGAGGTCCACCCATCATACACGGTTTTGATCCCCCCATAGGGCCCATCGGATTTGGCATTCGCTGCAAAAACAACAACGTTGTAAAAACATTTATGAGTAAAATTATATAATACTGTTATAATCAGGGATAGGATATTCGGATCGATATATACGATATAAGTATTGACTATATTATCTTCGACCTTCCACTCTGTTCGACCTAAATCTGCTTGGCATTTTAAAAATTTCCTAGGAATTGTATAAAATGCCTGAAAAATATACATACATTTACAGTAACATCTATTAAGTATTAGGTACATCATCGTAACGTTTTAAGCAATTCTGTAATTTCCGGAACTTTGACTATCAAAATAAATAATATTTTAAGAAGCCGATTCCATAGTTTCAAACCTTTTCTGGTATTTTTTCAACTTTAGGTATACTATATCGATCTGAATATCCTATCCCTGGTTATAATAAAGAAAAAGTTATGAAACTTACTCCCATAGGACCGCCACAACCTCTACCCATATGCATATCTGCACACATTCCTGGTTTCATATCGGGGCCCCCACACGGGCCTCTGATTCCCTTCATCCCACAAGGCCCCATTGGCCCCATGGGTCCGTTATGCCCCATCCCGCCCATCATAGGCCCATTTGGCCCCATCATACCATTAGGCCCCATTGAACCATGACCCATCCCGCCCATACCTGGTCCCATTCCACCCATAGGCCCATTTGGACCTCCCATTCCACCCATAGGTCCATTGGGTCCCATCGGACCCATTGGCCCTCCTGGCCCCATGGGTCCATTTGGTCCCATAGGGCCAGACATTGTGCAGCTAGGTCCGGAAGGCATGTTATTTGACATGGAGACCATAGGGCCGTTGGGTCCAGATCCCATGGGTCCCGAAGGTCCCATGCCTGACATATTTGGAGGGAAATTCATGCTCATGTTGCCACTCGATGATATTGGGGGGTTGATGTCGTTGGGGGGTTGTGAGCCATCGCCGGGAGGCTGGTTGGGGGGTTGACCCCCACTTTCCGGGAAGAGAATTTGGTGCATTTTCTTGAGTGTTGCCAGTTGTTCTTCGCGGTGCGCTCTCTGTTGTGGCGTTAGGTTTTCATCGGGGATTTTGACACCTTTAGAAATGGATCAATTTTAGTATTATCGTCGAACAACAAAGTTTTAAAATATTTCCATTCTATCGGCAGAAATATTAAATTGGGTACCATAGTTTTACAATTTAAAAAAAACATATCGTGACGACATGATTCCCCGAGGGGGTGTTAGAGGTGTTCTTAGGAACACTTGGGTGTGAGCTGTGAAAAACAGGTCACAGTTCACACGTGGTACATCCACTTTTCACTAACGATTGCTACGAACCAAACGTTATGGGTGGCTGAGCCCTATCGCCGTACTTCAAACACAAATGGACGAATTTTATCGGGCTTTTGCAGTACCGAATTTAAGAAAATAACCGACAGATAGGAGATGTTTTCTTCAGATAGTAAAATAGATAAAAATATACGTACGTAAGTTACCTTTCGGCCCGCCTTGACAATCAGAATTGTCATTACTACCTTGCCCTTGTCCTTCGGAGGGCGGAGCGCCCGCTTCAGAACACGGCGGCATTTGGCCAGGACCGTTCGACATGCCATTTGACATTACTGAGGGGTTTTTCTGTAAAAGAAACAAGTATACTATATATAGGTCCCGTCAATATAAATACAGTTTGATGGAACAGACGTTTCATTCCACACATTTCAAAATATTATTAAGACAATGACGTCATTACTGACGAAAGACCCAGATGACAAAGGCCGACACTGAGGCGTTGCTTTATTTTGCAGTTTTCAAGTTGTTGAATTTCTTTCTTTAAAATTTTTATCTCTTTTCTCGCACGCTACAATAGCAGACAGGACCAAGGTTCAACGGCCCTGTTTGCGAAATATGAAAAATATTCTTTGTTCCTCTATACTTATTCAAGAACCACCTCGACCCAACTAGTATAGGAAGTCTAAATTTTATTTTGCGTTTTTCACAGAAAGGGTCATTGAACCACTAAACATTTGGTTATATAATCGAAAATCACCTGATATAACCAATGTTATAATTTTGATTTTCGAGCCATAGTATTTCCCAATGCGGTTAAGCAAAATAACATTAAAAAATCAATAGAAGAATCAACTTACGGTGTCCCAGGGCATTTCACCATCAGCACCGAGGCCGTCCATGACACCGCAGGACGGGGTGCCCCCTGGAAACCCATCCATTGGTCCCATGCCGGGCCCCATACCCGGCCCCATCGGCCCAGGGCCCCCTTTCATCATCATCATCTGATTCCCCGGACCACCCATCCGATTCGGACCCATCATGTTGGGCCCCATTGGACCCATGCCGCCGTGGCCCATTGGCCCCATGTTCCCCATGGGACCGCCCATCATGTGCCCCATTTGGTTGGGGCCCGGGCCCCCCATCATGTTGGGTCCGCCCCGCATTCCGCCTCTGGTTTTTGCCATGGCTAAATTGTTTAGCCATTGTGCCGGGCTCTGTTTATTGAATTGGCCCATTTTTAGCGGGTGTTTCTGTGAAAAATAATAATATTAGAATTAAAAAAATATTGCCTTAAATATACCAAGTCCTAAAATCAAAGTGAGAAATGTTTAAAACGTTATTGGTTAGGTATCGCTAACAGACCAAATTCCACCGAAAATAATATTTTTTTGGATGAACTTTTTTAATTTTTCCATAGAAACTGAGTCAATCGATTGAACCACATGAATGCGAAAGAGACGGCATGGTTTACTCACCTCCAAATACTTCTTGGTTCCCGGCTGAGCGCAATGGTAAGCGATAATGGAGTGGTGCTGCCCCGAGATGACGGCCTCGGCTCCCTTGTTGGCGAGCAGCGTGGAAAATACGAAGATCTGGCTTTGCTGCTGGGGAAACACAATGGATTTTAGACATTATACCTTTGGGGTTGGGGTGATTTTAGGTTGATGGTTACTTAGGCTTTAGTGCTAGGAATACATAATACTTTTTGTTTATAAGACTTTGTACGTTGAAATTATTTCGAATTTCTAGAACGGCTTCATTTAGATATGAATTTTGTCGGGTTTGACCGTTACAACTTTACTGGTTACAAAATTTGATAATCTTTTTCGCTGTTATTTTTCGTTATAGACCAAAGTATAAGACTGCTATCGTCTGGTAATGATATTTGAAAATGCACCGTTTAGCCAAATTTTTGCATATTTATTTAGTTTTAAAGATATCAAGCTGTACAGATTAACATACAAGGTTGTTTTAAAATTTTACATTTCAGCCAGATAGTGACTTTGTAAATGACTGTATTAAACTATAGAGGTCTCAAACTTTAGTCTATAACGAAAAACAACAGAGAAACGGGTTATCAAATTTTGTACTATAACGGTGACATGCCTATGCGCCTTAAGTATAATAATTAAATCCGACAGCTTACCTCCATACTGCCCGCCTGCTTACTCATCACGTTGGAAGGCAAAGGCTGAGCTTCACTTGAGACCATAGACCCCATAGAGACCCCAGGGCCCATGGGTCCACCACCCATGCGACATGACCCCATGTTCTCCTGGCCCGGATTCCGACAGTTTGGGTTTCCATCCTAGAATAAAGTTTATAATGTTTTTATAGCGGAATCCAACGCTTTGAATACTTTCACTTACTATATGTTTTAATTGCTATTAGGATAGGACCCTTTGCGTTTATGACTCCTGTATGCGTTAGCCACGCTGTCACTCACGCACTTCCATCAGTGCTGCTAACGCACACAGACACCGTAAACCACTCCATTCCAAAAGGTCTTATCCTAATGGCATTTAAAACGGATTGTAAATGTTATTTTCCATTACAAGAGAGAAAAGATAAATTAGAAACAAATCTCAAGACTACTAAAAGATTCGTGGTTTAGATTCACAATAAATTTCAAAAGGGGAACCGCCGCGTAACCATGTTTGCCTCATAAGAAACTGTAAGAATACAGTGAAACTAGTCAGGCGAAATCTGACTATTAAATCGTGAATAGCTGTTTCCTATCAATATAAATATCAAGACAAGTATTTTGAATAATTTCTCGGGCCTGGATTCGAACCCGCGACAAGTAGTTACAGAACTCGGTGGGTACAGGTATGGTGGAAAAATTCAACGGGAACGTCGGTGGCCCGGCTCGGTCGCAGGTTCGAATCCTGGTCTAAATATTATTTCATAATATTTGTCTTATTTGAGACTTGTTTTTAATTGATCGTGAGTTCGAGATGTACTTGACTAGAGTTTTCAATTAATTTTCCCTTTATACGACATATTTCCACTGGGCTCTGGGACCCTGATAAGATTCATATGGCGCAGACTATCAGATGTAAGTAGGGTTACCATCCGTCCGGATTAGTCCGGAGATGACTTTGTCCGGATTTTGGAGTATGAGTAATAATACTACATATTAAGTAATATCTAATAAGTCTTTAATCTTTATATTTTATCCTATCCTATTTATCCTACCCCCTCACAGTGCAGGCGTCTGCTACCATGCCTACTATACCACTAACTGAGTGAGTAATGTTTCCATTTTGTGACTAAAAAGTCGGGACTTTTATCGAAATGTCTGGCTTTTTGTCAGGACTTTTCAAATTCCTAAATGGTAACCCTAGATATAAGGGACTATTATTGACTGAACCTTTTCAACTTGTAAATCTATATTCTATACTATTAATAAGTCGTGTATTTACACTGATTATTTTTTCAACATTTTAAATGAAATGTATTATTATATTAGTATTGTACTGATGCCAAAACTATAATTTTTAGAATTTTGGTCTGTCTGTATGTATGTTTCGTTTTAACTCGAGAACCACTCAACGGATGCAGTTTTTTTTTATTACCATCCCTGTTCTACATATAGGCCCTATATCATAGGCTATAATGTGTGTTCATAAAATAACACCTAAGCCTAAAACGGCGTAGATTATATAAACGCGGGCCGAGCCGCGGAAACTAAAAATTAATAGTACTTTGTTGTACTCATTTATTTTTTATTTTTTAAGTTAGTATTATTTTGTTTTATTATTTTATCATGTATTACTTAATTTATTACAAGGCTAAGCTGAAAATCGGCGGCTGTATGCTCTATAGCTGTATGCATTCGTGTCAGCTAGCTTTATGCCGAGCTAAGACCTTTTTGTCTTTAATTTTTTTGTAAGTAATATTGTGCTTTGTATGTTAGCACGTTTGTTAAGAGAAATAAAGTATACTGTATTTTATTTTTTTATTTAAAAGGCTAGTGGAGTAAGAAATGTGTGCTGTCTGTCATACAACGCATAATGCACACATCATTCGGCATGGCCACGCATGCGCGTCGAAGTGGTAAAACAGTTCACGTGCAACTATGCATTATCTAATATCTCTAACAGAATCAGCGACTTTTTCCAATAACTGGATTTCGCAATTCTCAAATGATTGCCGCTGATGCTATTTTTCTTGAAAAGTGGAACCTTTGTATGCCTTTATGTTTGCGATGTAACTCAAGGGCAGTTGAGTTAAAAAAGAAATGCAAAATTATGTTAACTAGAACATCTGGGAATAAATACGTCAAAATTAAAAAAGTATTTAAATGTGATTACTATCTTTTGACCGCGGCTACGTTTGCGTTAAGGGGGTAACTTTTTATCTCGGTACAAAATGCACATCATAATATTGTTTCCCTTACTTTTGAATAAAAAGTATGCGATAAATGTGTTTTAAAGCAACTTGCGGAAACAGTTTAATAATAAAGTCTTCACAAAAAAATTACGTACTTTAATGTGTTACATTTTGTTTTTATTACATTAACAGACTTAAAAGCGTGTTTACAGTTGTAACGTAATGCAGCCAAAATGTAACGCATAAAATTGAATAATTTTCATGTTATCACCTAACTATTAACAAGCAGTTTGCGCGAATTGCCATAAAACGCATTTATTGCAAACTTTTTATTCAAAAGTAAGGAAGACAATACTATGATGTGCATTTTGCACCGAGATCCTCCGTTACCACCTTAAGTGTATTTCAATCAATGTATCTTTTATTTACGGGTAACATAAAAGCTATTATCGAAAGTTTTCGGCTTGCCGGTTACTTTATCAACACGCCTATTATGTTGACTATATTGTAGTGACCCACAAGTATAATAGAGAAAACCGCATCCAAATCTGTGAAGTGGTTCTCGAGTTAAAACGGAACAGACAGAATCAAATTCCAAGAATGGTAGTTTTGGCCCTAGTACCAATATGAATAACCCATTTCATTTAAAACTTCACAAAAATATTCTATGTACATAGAGACATGACTTTTTTACTACTTTATTATTAGTACAGAACGTACATAGATTTGACACAAACGAGAATAAAATTGATTGGTATATGTCAATATTGTCAGCAATTATAGTCTTAGTAAATCAAAGAAGATTTAGTGACTAGAACAGAAAAATGAATACCTCTGTGGTTTGGGCATATACAGAGGATGAATGAAAGTAGAGTGTTGAAAGGAATTTATGCTGCACAAGTGGAAGGTACAGCTCGACCGGGCCGCTTTAGAAGGACGTATGCCGACCAAAAAGGAGACATACTGAAGAAGTGCAAAGTATAAAGTACCCGGAATAGAAGAAGAGTCTGTATAATTAAATTGATGGATGTAGAAGCAAAACAGGTGTGTCAGGATCGTAGAAGATGGAAATCTATAGTGTCTGACTACCTCTCTGGGAGACAGGCGTGAGTATATGTATGTATGTGTTAGATCAAAAAATAAAATGAAATAAAAACGAGTACTGTTTTCGACATTTGTCAATCAAAAACGACCTAATGGTACCCTGGCCTAGCAACCCACCTGTATGTTCCCGGAGGAGGTCCTCAACCCAGTCTGAGGGTCCAGGATATCGTTGGAGTCGGACGAGAGACGTTCCGACTTCAGAGACCCTGGCCCTCCGAGATCGCACGACGGGGATTTTGTTGGGTCACCTGCGGGACAATATAAAAATAATTAAACACTGTGGTATAGTGGTTTTAAAAAACGAAAACTGGTGTATTAATAAATAAACTTTTAACAAAAAAATAACAACCGACTTCAATTATTATAGCAGCCATTCACTAAAAAGTTTAAAATAATTATTTACGGACCGATGGTACCAAAATAACACCTGCCTCTATTTCCATCTGCGCTAAAAACCAAATCACCGCCGCCATTTTTCAAAAAAATTGTCAGTTCATGGCTGTGGTTTCGATTATGTGGAAAAAAAGACAGTGATATTTTATTATTTTTCCTCGCAAGTGTGTTGAAAAACGTCGTATGAAACACGTGAGCATTAGACATTACACTCTCGGCTCCATTACGCCCTCAACTTCGGCTCGGGCTGCAATCCCGCCTCGACTGTAATGTCCAACGCAGCTCACTTGTATCATAATGTACAGTGGAGCCCGCATCAAGCTATACACATTGAGTATAAGCTGACCTCTCATTGTACGGGATGCCTATACAATGAGAGGTCAGCTTATAATGAAAGTGTTTAGCTTGATGTGGGCTCTACTGTACTATTGTATGTAGCCATAGACAAAAGTAGCGTATGCGTATTTTTACAGTTTCCCTTGCCTTCCGCACCTTCAACAAAATTCTGGCTATTTGGTTTAATTTGGTGCGAAAACCTTGAATAAAAAAACTAAGAACTAAGAAATTAAATAAAAGAAATTTAAGAAAAGATTTACTAAGAACGATTTTGAACTCTTGGTTAAAATTGATTGATTCTATTAAATATACCCAGAAAAGTCGATTTTTAATTATTTTCCCATGTATACGCCCTTGCTGTTGTTAGAGACACTGGAGTTACAAAAACCATCATCGTTCGCTTATTAATAATTATTATTTATTAAATGAACTGATTTAAACAGCACGCTTATACGAGATTATGTCGTGGGCAGGACAATGATTCTGGCGCGTGCGCAAAATTTGCGAAAGTAGAAAAATCAATCATTTCCGTAGAAAATCCCTTGTAAAGTTACCCGATATTTGTCGTAGCAAATTTTTTTGCACTTGCCAGAATTGAGGGCCAGGACAGCGATTCTCGCAAATTTTTTCACACGCTTTACTTTTCATACGCCTCTGTTTATCGCGTCATAAATGGCGTGTGATGATAATTCTATTGAGTATAACTCCTGAAGTATGAAATCGAATATCATTTTTTTAACAAATTTAAAAAATAGGTTTAACGACGGGCGTCATGTAAATAAATTTGTAGCTTTGACAGTAATATGACAAGCCTAGGCAAATCATGATATGCTGAAGACATATACAATATATGCCGATAAAAATATGTCGTATGAGCACTAGGCTATTAATGTCTATATATCATAGAAAATTAATCAGGATGAATGACAGTATGAGGGTTATTTATACCTTGGTTACTTGTTTAGCCGCGATATTGCCGTAGGTTCCATTCCCATCTTAGCCAAAATGAATACGTTATGGGCTATTTGAAACACAACATCTATCACTTGCTGGCAAAATGTGGACGTGTGATTATTTTGTATTCAAATAATACTACAAGATACACGTTTAACAAAAAAACACTCTGAATAGCGTACTTTTAATATTAAAGCAAGCGTGACCAATCGCGGTTTTGATAACAGAGCGAATGACCAAATATAAAAGCAATTTTGTATTGCAAAGCAGCTCACTTTTGAATGTACGATAGATCAAAAAGTTTGATTATTATAGAAATCTGTGAAGAGTCACTATTGATTTTGCTGCAAAATCTAGATTGGATACTTCCGATATGCCTTTGGTATTAAATTTCCCAATACTTTGCGCTAGGCTAAACTTCCAAAATAAACCCGAAGCTAACTAAAAAAATAGAAAATCGGTCATTTTCATTACAAAGGTCCATCATTCTCAGCCTTGATAACCCCTCCCAAAACCCTCCGGACCATCATTACTTCAGCTCCCACTGTTACTGTTAACAGTAACGAGTTCCTAGCCACAGTTCTGGCTACTAAAAAAAGCGCCTCCTTCCTCGCCGACGTCAAAGCTCTGGGAATGTGCTATTGCGACGCCATCTATAAGCCCTACAGCTACAATACACATGCTCATTTGTAGCATGCTTAGGGGAAGAGGAGAAGGAAAGAACAGACTACTTCTCTTTCCTTCTTATAGCGCCCTCGCCCTCTAAGCATGCTACTAATGAGTATATTAAGCGACAGATACAGATACACATGCTCATTAGTAGCATACTTAGAGGAAAATAAGGAAAGAAAGAACAGACTACTTCTCTTTTCTTCTTATAGCGCGCCCTCGCTCTCTAAGCATGCTACTAATGAACATGTGTTTCTGTAGCTTAAGACATCCATGCTCATTAGTAGCATGCTTAGAGGGCGAGGGCGCTATAAAAAAGAAAGAAAGAACAGACTACTTCTCTTTCCTTCTTATACCGCCCTCGCCCTCTAAGCAAGCTACAAGGCATATACTACGCCATTAAATCGATGACTGCGCCATGGCTACTGCACTAATTAATAATATTTCCGAACGCATCTTACCTAATTTACTAAGTACACCATCTAGCGATCACTCACGCAATCCCTCCGATTCCAAAATGTCAAGCTGCACCGTCTAATAAGGCCTTACAAGAACGACTGAGTAATTTGTCAATTATGTGCATAGAAAGTGATATCCTTCAAAAAATCGACTTTAAGGATATAATAGAAGATTTTGCTCAACAGAAATCTCGAAAGAAACCGTTATCGTAATCGTAACCAAAAAACCAGCAGCATTTTAATAGAATTAATGACATATTATATCATACTGTATTTGATTACCTATAATAAATGGTCATACTTAGTAAAAAAAAATTATTATAATTAGCTTTTTTTACTTTTCAAAAGGGCCTCAAATTCTTGTGTGCACAAGGGCCCCAGCCTAGTTTAAGACGGCCATGTATGTGTCTTAGGTTTTATAAAATTCAAGCCAGCGCATTGTGTGCTGTACTACTCTGCATTTAGTTCAACTCACCGTCCCCGTCCATTAGTCCGTCGATCTCGGTCTTGATACCGTCGACTCCAAGGTCACCCCCGTCCTCCCCTCCCGCCCCGCTCTGGCTGTGGGGACCTTCCATCTTCACCTCGGACTCCTTCTTCAGCGCCGCCGGAGTGGGCAGCGACGCCGACGGTGGCCGCGACCCATGGCCTGAGTGATACACGAAAAATAAAATAAATACAGCGTCCGCGTCGTCACAGACGGAAACAAAATAATAAAAAGTGAAATAATGATTGAAAAAGAAATGCGGCGGTGGTTCAGGAGTCATATCAAGAGAATTTATCAAAGAAATGGGGAAGGTAAAGCTTGACCAGCCCTTATTGAGTCCGTTGCCAAACGTCAAAAACATAGATGCACTATCGAATTCCGATTATCTAAGGATACGTTCGTGCTTAAGGGCCAATAATACATCGCTAATACAACGCTTCTGCTTTTTAACTGTCTATCCTACTCTAATCAGATGCCGCGCACGCAAAAACATCGGTTATTTTGGAATCGCGGCTACACTGATGGTTTTTTCATTTTTATGTTACAGTCTGCAGCTGCTTTATACTAATATCAGTAATATTATGCAAAGTTTCAGATCTAACTACAAGTATTCATTGAATGCTATCGGTATAATGTACGGTTTGGAGGTAACTTTGTAAGTGGCTTAAAGGTCGATGTAACCAGGCCATAAAATACAAAAAAAAAAAAATAACTTTGTAATTTTTTTCTATCGTGAAAATTTAATGGAATCAAGTTTTCACAACAGTATGGACATAGCATTAGTCCTCAACTTTACCATATATAAATTTCAGAGTGATTGTTGCAGTATTTGTTGGTATAAAACAGGATCATGCGAAGCGAAGTGAGGTATTATACACCCTTAAAGTTCGTGAACAGTTCAATATAGACTGAAGGCAATTTCAAAAGTTCCGTTTTTATCAATGTTTTTAGTGTTTAGCAACCAGATGGCAACCGACACTAAGTTACATAATAATACATAATGGCTGGCCACCCAATTAGGACACATGCCGACCAAATTGGCAAAATACTGGAGAAGGCCAAAAGCAACCGGAATAGAAGAATTACTATATGGACTCGGCAGAGGCTAAAGAGGTGTGTCAGTGTCGTCCATCCATCCATCAGCCTGTTTCGTCCACTGCTGGACATAGGCCTTTCCAGGATTTCGCCACTCTTGGCGGTCCTCCTGGAAGAAATGCCCATACTCACACACGCTGGGCAGGCGGGTTGGTGAGCGCGGTGCCGAAGCCCTTGCACCAGTGACGCCGCTGCCCGTCACCAGTCTGTTTTATATAAGGCCCGGCAATTGGAGATGGATAAACCGCCATCCATCGGTCCCAGGCAATGGTGGGCCGCCTGGTTTTGCCTGAGAGCTGTTCTCTTACTCTCCCCCGAATAACTTCGGGAGGATTTGCGAGTAAGATGGTGGTACCTCCACAGTCGAGCCCGGCATCAGCTCTACCACCTATAAGTGTGGTAGCAGAGGGATATCTGTACTTTCTGCTTTTACCTTTAGAAGACAGTCATGAGTATGAAATTATGTATGAATTACCGATGCGTGAACTGTGAGGTTCTTATTATTTCAGCTATCTCACATCCAAAGTTATCTTACGTCAATAGATATCTTACAGACCTTATACATGGCAAAATGACTCTTAATGCGAAAAGCAGAAGTCATATATTATGTGCTTTTATCGAACATTTCTCGAATTTTACCGGAAAATTTAAGCAAGTGGCACAGTCGTATTTGTGTTATTCGAGTAAAGTTACGAAACTATGAGTAAAATTTAATATAACGTTGAACCTAATTTCAATTCTAGAGATTATGTTTCTGATCTTGAACGATGTCTGTAAAATTATATTCCAACAGTAGCACAAATGAGTGAAGCAATTAAAAAGCGCAATGAAGACCAGCTTTTATTTTAGATAATGGGAAAATAGCAAGACCGGTTTCGTATTTTTATTTAAGAGTCGTGTTGTAGGCGGATTGTATTTGCCTTTTATTAATAAAACTGAACAGTTAAATAAAAAAATTGCTGTTTTTTATTACGCTAAAAACTTAATAGGCTTAATACTTAATAATTAAAACTATAATATTATAGTGTACACTGGCAACGAAAAGGTTTCGTTGGTTTCTTTAAATTGTTATTTTAAAATTAAAACTGCAATTTCCAGAAACTAATGGAAAATAATAATTTTAAATAATCTTTAAAATTCGAATTTACAGAAACCAATGGAAACTACAATGCCAATATACAATACACAATGCTTATGTATTTAAGTTTTGTAAGATAATAATTCTGCGAATTTCGAATTTAAGTATCAGTTTCGATTAATTATGAAAAGGCATACTTTTACAGTTCTCCTGCAATACGGTTCTTAAAGCCAATTAGGAATTGTATTTCTTGAAAGTGCAGAATTCATCACGGCGCAATGTTAATAAACTGATCTTAAACTCTTAGACATAAAAATAAATATTGAGCTACCTTAGAGAAACCAATATGGGTAGCAGCAATAAATGAACATAAAACGTAAAATTTATAGTATCAATAAAGAGTAAAATGACTGTATTACATGCTTCGATGTATACGAAACATTTGATGTTGCTTTCACCTATTTACTCTCAGATTGTCTATTGTTGAGATATCATTTGGAATCATTATCTTTTATGTGCTGCGTACTGCTGAAAGGCAGTATAATTTATTCCTAGCTTTTTGCGTTTGGAAATGAGAATTTAATACGTTCCTAGGAATTTACTCGGTCCCAGGAAACCTGCCGGTAATCGTAGATTATTATATCTAGCAGAAACGGATTTGACATTTACTCGAGCCTTAGGTTGGAGCTCGATCCCGTTTTCTTTCAACTACACGAAGAATAAATAAAGTCCAAGTGTCTTTTTGTTCGTAAATCAAAACGGGAAATAATGGATTTTTGTAGACCTTTAATTCTCAACGTTTTTATTTCCTTTACTTCCCAACAACACCCGTTTTTAAGGTGGTAGAGCTGATGCCGGGCTCGACTGTGGAGCTTAAGGCGCCTAGGCATGCCACCGTTTTAGTACAAAGTTTAATAATCCGTTTCTCTGTTGTTTCTCGTAATAGACCAAACTATATGACCTCTATCATCTGGTGTTGGTATTTTAAAAGGCACCATTTTGCCAAAATTTTGAATATTAATTTTGTTTGAAAAATATTAAGCTGGACCGATTTACATACAAAGTTGTTTTCTTGCCTCAGATTGTATATATATAAAAATTTAACATTTCAGCCACATAGCGACTTTGTAAATGCATGTATTAAACTATTGAGGTCTATACCTTTAGTCTATAATGAAAAACAACAGAGAAACGGGTTATCAAATTTTGTACTAAAACGGTGGCGTGCCTAGGCGCCTTAATCGCAAATCCTCCCGAAGTTATTCGGGGGAGAGTAAGAGAACAACTCTGAGGTAAAACCAGGCGGCCCACCATCGCTTGGGACCGATGGATGGCGGTATATCCATCCCCAATTGCCGGGCCTTATATAAAACAGACCGGTGACTGGCAGCGGCGTCACTGGTGCAAGGGTTTCGGCACCGCGCTCACCAACCCGCCTGCCCATCGTGTGTGAGTATGGGCATTTCTTCCAGGAGGACAGCCAAGAGTGGCGAAATCCTGGAAAGGTCTATGTCCAGCAGTGGACGAAACAGGCTGATGGATGGATGGATGGACCCGTTTTTCACCGACGATTATTATGTCCCAAACGTGATGGATTGTGAGCCCCATCGCCGTACTTCGGGCACAAATGGATTCCGAAGCACACAGACGGAACATAAATTAATGTGCACCGCGGGGATCGAACCCACGATCTCTGGGTTAGCAGGCGACCTCTCTACCACAGAAGCGGTTAGGTTAGTAAGGATTATAATAATGTGGTAGTAATCAGAATAACTCTGTGTTTTGACCACATATTCTCCCATATATCGAGGGCATCAAGTTGAAAGGGCGTATCTACAAAAATATAAAAGTACCAACTCATAATTTTCACTATTATATTTAAAAAATATACACACGCCGATTTATATTGAGGCTTTGGCAAATAGTACCTATAAAACAAGTGGACTGACCGTAATTTTTTCAAGTATAATCTAATAAATTTGGAGATTCGCCAAAAAGTCGAAACAATCGGATTTTCAAAAATATGTAGATACGCCCTTTCAGCTTGATGCCCTCGATATGTAAATTATATAGAATTCCCGGCTTAAAATCTGTGAGGTAGAATTTTACAGGAGAGGTAAAAATAGACAGAAAGTGTAATAAGATAAGTTGATAGATAAGTTCGTTTCAAATTGGCTATTGGACTTAATGCTATATAGGTACCATCTTGTAGAGCTCGTTCTTGCAATCTCATTGATGTAAAGAAATTCTCAAAAAGTGGACTTATACTTATTGTCTACCTCCGAGGTACAGAAATTCTAGGCCGATTGAGCGTAAGTTTCACTTGCACTGCATAAGCTAAGAAAACTTGATGACGTCATTCGTATGAACTGTCTTATTAGGGGGCTATTTCGATAAAAAGGCACTTTTTGAAGTTGTATACCTGCTTTTCAGATGAAGGCACTAATTTGATAAATCAGTATATAAATTTCGGAACCTTTTTCTAGTTTTGTTCAGTACAGAAACGCGATTGCGTAACTTTCGCTCGATAGAAATAAATTGAAATGAGGTCTTCTTCTACACTTTTTTTCATAGTATGACAAACAGGAATGACATACAGACCTGAACGATATTTTATTAGATAGATTTTAACGATATCAAAATTTTCTTAGTTGGAAATTTTGATAGCTATTTCAGTTCATTTTATATTAATTTAAAACCGACATTTTGCTATTTTTTCCGGAATCCGTCCCTCTCGCACTGCGGGGCGTTCCGCATGGAGTAACAGTGACCTTTGCAAGCGCGACATATCCTCTTAATAGTATCTAGTATCTGCTTTGACGAACCCGTAAAATGTGTACGTACATTTTATGGGGCTCCAATCAAAGAAACAGCTGCAACAGTCGTCCTCTCTTAAACGGAACGGAATCAACTCACCAGGCTCAGCCGGGTCGCTGGGCTCGTCCTTGAGCCGGGCGCCTCCGCCCTTCTCCTTTATCATACCCCTGCGTGCCTTCGCCAACTTGACTGGAAGAGAACAAAATTGTACATTTATAAAAGTGTGCATTATAACATTTGGTGAGACTGTACTGCAAGGTTTCAAAAGGAAAGTAATTTCAAGAAGAAGAATGTTTTTTTCTCTAAGAGAGGGATGTGTGGACTAAAGAAGTGGGATGTCTGATCTCAATAAGGAGGGGTTCTGATCTCAAGAAGAGGGATGTGTAGTTTCAATAAGGGGGGTGTCTGGTCTCAAGAAGACGGATGTGTGGTTTCAATAAGGGGGATGTCTGGTCTTAGGAAGAGGGATGTGTGGTTTCAATATCGGGGAGGGGGGTGTCTGGTCTCAAGAAGAGGTATGCATGAATTCAATAAGGGGAGTGTCTGGTCTCAAGAAGAGGGCAGTGTGGTTTCAATAAGAGGGATATCTGGTCTCAAGAAGAGGTATGCATGGTTTCAATAAGGGGAGCGTCTGATCTCAAAAAGAGGATGTGTGGTTTCAATAAGGAGGGTGTCTAGTCTCAAGAAGACGGCAGTGTGGTTTCAATAAGGGGGATGTCTGGTTTCAATAAGGAGGGTGTCTAGTCTCAAGACGACGGCAGTGTGGTTTCAATAAGGGGGATGTCTGGTTTCAATAAGCAGGGTGTCTAGAAGACGGCAGTGTGGTTTCAATAAAGGGGGTTTCTGGTCTCAAGAAGACGGATGTGTGGTTTCAATAAGGGGGATGTCTGGTCTTAGGAACAGGGATGTATGGTTTCAATATCGGGGGGGGGGTGTCCGGTCTCAAGAAGAGGTATGCATGAATTCAATAAGGGGAGTGTCTGGTCTCAAGAAGAGGGCAGTGTGGTTTCAATAAGGAGGGTGTCTAGTCTCAAGAAGACGGCAGTGTGGTTGCAATAAGGGGGATGTCTGGTTTCAATAAGGAGGGTGTCTAGTCTCAAGAAGACGGCAGTGTGGTTTCAATAAGGGGGATGTCTGGTTTCAATAAGGAGGGTGTCTAGTCTCAAGACGACGGCAGTGTGGTTTCAATAAGGGGGATGTCTGGTTTCAATAAGCAGGGTGTCTAGTCTCAAGACGACGGCAGTGTGGTTTCAATAAGGGGAGCATCTGGTCTCAAAAAGAGGATGTGTGGTTTCAATAAGGAGGGTGTCTAGTCTCAAGAAGACGGCAGTGTGGTTGCAATAAGGGGGATGTCTGGTTTCAATAAGGAGGGTGTCTAGTCTCAAGAAGACGGCAGTGTGGTTTCAAAAAGGGGGATGTCTGGTTTCAATAAGGAGGGTGTCTAGTCTCAAGACGACGGCAGTGTGGTTTCAATAAGGGGGATGTCTGGTTTCAATAAGCAGGGTGTCTAGTCTCAAGAAGACGGCAGTGTGGTTTCAATAAAGGGGGTGTCTGGTCTCAAGAAGACGGATGTGTGGTTTCAATAAGGGGGATGTCTGGTCTTAGGAAGAGGGATGTATGGTTTCAATAAGGGGAGCGTCTGATCTCAAAAAGAGGATGTGTGGTTTCAATAAGGAGGGTGTCTAGTCTCAAGAAGACGGCAGTGTGGTTTCAATAAGAGGGATGTCTGGTTTCAATAAGGAGGGTGTGTAGTCTCAAGAAGACGGCAGTGTGGTTTCAATAAGGGGGATGTCTGGTCTTAAGAAGAGGGATATGTGGTTTCAATAAGGGGTGTCTGGTCGCAAGAATAGGGAAGTGTGATTTAAATAAGAGGATGTCTGATCTTAAGAAGAGGGATGTGTAGTTTTAGTGGGGTGTGTGCTCTTAATGGAATATGGTCTGCAAAATTGATAAAAATTTTAGAACTATAAATAGATGATAAATTTATCTAAATCTACCTATGTACTTATTTACATTTAGAGCTGATTGTAAAAATATATACAAATAAGATGTGGTAAATATTGCCCGCAGCTTTGTCCATGCTGAAAACCGAATTCAGCCATCATGGATAAACTTCCATACAAAGCAAATACAACACTGCGAGGTGTCTATGGAATGTTTTCATAATATTTTATAAGTTCATTAACATTTTCTCATAACACTAGAATAGGGGAATTTAATAATAAAGGCAAAGGCTTTTTGGTAATTTTGAGGATATACATTTTTAGGGTTCCATAGTCTGACAAGGAACCCTTATAGTTTCGCCATGTCCGTCTGTCCGCGGCTTAGCTCAGAGACTATGAGTACTAGAAAGCTGTAATTTAGCATGGGTATACATATTAATCACGCCGACATATTGGTAAAATAAAATCTCGAAATAAAATCTTTTTAATGCACGTAAATTGGGGATGAATTTTTGTTTCTCGTTTTACCCATTGTGTGGGGTATCGTTGGATAGATCGTTTAAAAACATTGTGGGTCTGTGAAAACCATTTTTCGATTTGGGGTTCCGTTGGCGAAATATTAAGCTTTAAAGTGCTAATTTTTGTTAGAGTCAAACGTCCCCCCCCCCCTCCCTGCCGGCTAAACGGTTGCTTATAGAAATGTGAAAAAATTCACAGTAGTATATATTAATGAAGCTAAAAGGAAAATCATCACAGCTAAGTAGGCTTTGCAGGTTTACGAATACATGTCGCGCCAAGCTTTTGGCCCCCTCTAAACACTACAATGTATGGGCTGTTCTTCTAAATGTATGGGACTAGAAGTTTGGCGCGATCTGTATTAATTGATCTGTATTATTATCTGGAACCCTACATTGCGCGTGGCCCGACACGCACTTGGCCGGTTTTTATGTTATGTCATGAATTATAATTACGGATGCAACGATTACGAAGCGGTGCATTGTTTTGGATCTGTAATCGTAATAATTACGATTAATAACAAAGCGATGAATCGTAGTAAGAATCGTGACGATTATTAAATTGAAAGTTCGTCAGACATGGCTCTAAGGGCTTAGTCCCCTTTAACTTCCCACATAGTGGCAGAATAAAAAAAATGTCAATTGAGGAGTGAAATTTTGATTATTGAGAAGATTTACAAAAGAAAGATTTGTGTGATTGAACATTTAATTTCAATTTAATATAAAACTAAAAAGTTAAATTAATAACTGAAAATATTTGTGAGATTTTGTTTTTTTTATTTATTTCTTTTATTGGAATGCACATACTAATGAAACACATTCTGAGGATTAATGCCTTTACTTAAGTAGGTATTAAAAAAATGTATATTTGTAGTATGATTTTGTACCAAATATTTTTTGAAAAAATGCTGTTTGTTAAGTTTCTTGCCCTTCTTCTTAGTAATACTAATCGAATGGTGCAGATGGTTAGGCATTATGTATATAATAATATTTTTATTTCTATATTTCTCTATTTTATGCAGGTGTATAACTTTATTACATTTTAGTAGCCCAACCTCAATATTTCTATGTATTTCCCATATTTATTTATCAACTTATTTGTTCAATGCATTATGTATATAATATTTTTATTCCTAGATTTCTCTATTTTATGCAGGTGTATAATTACATTTTAGTAGCCCAACCTAAATATTTTTTGTACGTATTTCCCTTATTAGTATATATTTTTTTATATACTAAAGATATATTTTAAAGATTAACTTTGAATTGTAGAAAGTATACTACTGTATGTATCTATTTTATCTTATTTTACAAAATAAATATATCGATTTAGATTTAATCTGACACATTTTTTTTATATAATCGTTATGCATCTGCTATCATAATGAATAATGATTATTATCGCTAATGTAATCATAATCTAATGTATGTATTTCCCTTATTAGTATATATTATTTTATATTCTAAAGATATATTGTAAAGATTAACTTTGACTTGTAGAAAGTACACTTTATGTATCTATTTTACAAAATAAATATTTTGATTTTAATTTTATCTGACACATTTCTTTTTTATATAATCGTTATGCATCTGTTACCGTAATGAAAACGATTATTATCGTTATCGTAATCATAATATAATGATTATTTTATGTCTATTTGAACAATAATTTTGTAGGTAAAAAAAAAGAATAGGTAGTATGCCTTTTTGAAATTGTTAAAACCCTATGTAGTATTATTTAATTTCTGTTTAATTCATTAGTAGTTAATAAAAGATCTGTAATTTTTTGTTTAAACAGATGTTTCTTTTCAATTTGAATTTTCCAACTAAAGAGATAGATATAAAAACTTAAGTCTTGAAAACTTTGTGCATTATCAACTTGTACTGAAATACAGTACAAGCTATGCAACTCTTCACTATACCATCACACAGAGTAATCTAGCCAGAAAATCAAGGATCCAGACTTAAAATTAAGTTTTTGTTAGGTTTGTGAAAAAGATTAAAACTGGTGGGTATAAAGCAAAACTGTATTACAAATTTCATAAAAAACAATGATTTGTATTTTATTTTATACTTTTATCTTTAAATGAAACTAAATACTTTCCTGATCATACTGAACACCTTTTCCAAAGCAACATACCAGGAGACATGAATGAAATGTAATAACTTTTTACTCATTTTACATATCATCAGGGTTATCCAAATTTTCTACTAATTTTGCACTCTGATATGAATATATTGTTTAATAATAAAAAAATAAACAAACTGCCCCAAAATCTGTGAATTACAGTGAAGAAAAAGTAAAAATATATTTTATTTTATTGAAACAGGTAAAATTTCATTTGTTAATCCAAATAAACCCCTTTGAAAGAACTACACAGGTAGAACCATTTAGTAAAATTGAGATTTGTTATTGGCCTGCTATTATGTTATATTAGTTCACATAGAAACCAAAATTCATAATCGCAGTTCCATATTGAACTACTACATTACTATTACTGACCAGGACTACATACTACTGGCCAGGGCGCCTATTCTGGCATTATTGCGCGCATTCGCAATATCAGTCATTAGATATTTGTTTTAAAGTTTGATAAATGCCATGTGATGAAAGTTAGAGTTACTAAACCACATCAAATAAAAGTTATAGGGTTTAAGGAATGCTCTCTATAAGTTTTCAATAAAAAAAAACAATACATATTCGTACAACAACCATTTTAAAATCACCCACAATCTGCCTTAGATATTTTTGCACACGTGCCAGAGTTGAGGGCCAGGACTGAAAATCAGCTGCTACTTGTGTATTCACAAGCAGGGCCCTGCTGAGCCTGACCATTTTGTTTTTTACTTGTAATTTTTATATGTTTTAATTGTGTGTTTTGTTTTGAAGACAAATATGTAAATCATTCTTATTATTATACTGTTTTTCTTTATTAAGTGATTTTTTTTTGCAGTATAGGTATACCGATTATAATTTGTCAATAGTTACTTAAACAGAAACTGAGAATATCGCATGCTTGTCATAAGTTCAACTTACAATACTTGATTTCAAAAGCATATATAGTACGCAACATGGCGGGAGTGTGGGCGGCTACATACATGTCGGTATGAAATGGCCCGCACTCCCGCCTGTCGCGAAATATAAATACATACATACATATTTATGTTGAATCCTAGAAAGTGTCCTACAAGTTCTACATGGAACAAAAATATTTATAAGTTGTGGGACATACATGAAGGAAAACTGTTCTCATACTATTATTTTAAATACAAATACTTTGCCGCAACTTGTATCCTGACAAGGTGCCAGAGGTGTTTACAAGTACATGTATACTTTTATTTTGTTCCATTGATAGATTCTGACTCCAGGTTACCCAATAAGTTGGAAACATTACTAAAAAAAACAAATTACTGCTTATGTTTTGAACAGCAGAGTATCCTTAGTTACTGAGCGTAAATACAATATTTGTATTTCTATTTGTCGAGTTGGCAAGTGAACTTGATTCATCCTGATAAGAATATTATATGGAATAACTATGAAATAACAGCATATTGCTACACTATTAATTTAAGCTGTGATATTGCATAAATAGATTTTACAACATTCAGAATGATTAAATATATCAGAGAATAAATTGTAAATTAATTTGATTTATTAATAGTTTTTGTAATATAGTTTCATACAGGGCCTAAAATACTTAATTTTTTTATAAATCACACTCCTAATAAAACAATGTCCAAATATGAAATTTTGACAGTTTCAAAATATGAAATTTGACAAGATTATGCCTTATTGCTTAAGGAACAGAGGTTTTTTTTTACTTTTTTTGTGATGTTTACTTTCTGGGGTCAGTAAAGCCGATTCTGAAATCTTTAATTGTAGTTTTAGAGCTGTCAAAACTTAAACTTTTCCAAAGTAATATAGCTTCTGTTGTAAACACAAAATTGTCAAAATTGAACAAAATTGTGTTTTGACAGCACTAAAACTAAAATTAAAGCCTTCAGAATCAGCTTTAATATTTTACTAAAACTTATTTTATTTGTTAAAATGTTGTATTCGGACTTTGTTTTATTATGAGTACGAAATGTAAAGATATAAATGAAAATGTTAAGGATGAGATAAAGATGATGTACCAATAACATAGGTTGGTATAAATTGTTACTTTTAGAGGTTAAATAGCAATATAATTGAAATAAATACATTTTATTTCCAAATAGATTAGTAAGTAGTTATAAGCAATAATCAGATTCTGCACCATAATTATAGAGATATTAGGCTAATGGTCTGCGATCCAACAATTTACTTGTTTCTCAAGCCCTAGAGTAGATCTAACCTAGATTTGCATTACATATCCTTGTTAGGCCACATGAGTGTTTAGATGCTAGCTTATATGGGCATGTTGTCTCAAATAAATGTATGGGAGTGGTACATAACCATTCATAAAATATGTGTATATTATGCATTACTATGTACACAAAAACGGCGCGTCACCCAACTTCAGTCGCGAATATTGGCACATGTCCCACATATTCACGAAATGCCACTTCATTACAAGAATGTCATCAAGCTGCACAATTATCAGATTATTATAAATAGAGAGCTGAACCTTGGCTGGCGACGCAATGGCACGAGGGCCGCGGCCCGCCAACCAGCGCAGTTTAGTGCCGCCAAACACCCTGATATTATCCAGATAAACAATTAAAACGAGAATACACCACAAAATCCCATAAAAATTCCTGGTTTATTCTCCATACATAAACAATGAGATGGTCGGTCGGGTGCAGAGGCGCGGGCCCGAAACGCATGTTTATTGTGGCCAATTTACCGCCTCAGGTACGCCGTTCAGGCGGAGCCTATAGCTTGTGAACAGCGTCTAGCATTATTTTATATCATTCGTGTGATCTAATTACGGTTTATACGATGGGAATGCAGTGAGAAACAAAAAATCGGGATCGCTGACATTTTTGTTTATGGTACATCGTCGAGATCCAGAATCTACAAATAGATAATAAACGTACACGATTACCGCCTCCCGACGGATACACAATCACTTGATAACACAACACTTTTTGTCTTTTCACATTTATGTAAGTTTCATTGTAAATTATACTTGATTTTTAATTTCTTTCTATCAGCATTGAACACAAATCACCACGCACACACAACACAACAACATATGCGCACACATGCATATAGGTAAGTGTACATTATATACGGACGTGAGAACACATACGAATACACCAATACTATCACATTAGTAAATTTCATTGCACAAGAAGTCACTATATTTGCTCCAAACCATAAATTAGAAAACTCTTTGAAGTTTGGATTACCTATGGATTCAAATTCCTTGTGTACCAGTCCGTACAACACATAAAGAACATCAGAACATAGTCATCATCCATACTCGGTACACCCGCGTTTCACTAACGATGATAGGTGGTGATGGGGAGCCGTATAGGGGGATATATCGCCGTACTTCGGGCACAAATACACACTTTTTAGGACATGCAGGTTTCCTCATGATACATTAGTGCATGCCCGACCGGGGATCGAACCTGGGTCTCAAGTCTCATGCGCTACCGCTGCTGTATGATAAATAAGAATAGGCTAAAATTAAAGTAAAACAACAGAGATCCAATATGTCTGTGAGTAAAACTTATAAAGTTGCCCAATTATACTTTATACTAGTTTTTTAGTCCTGCAAAAACCATAGAGCATTTTCACGTTCAACGCATATCCTACATGTCAAGCGCTTGAGATTTAAGCGTTCTGCTACTCAGCTAGCATAGCAAACCATATCGAGCTCGATAGCGCTTGATACAGTGCTCTGTCCCACTCTGTTGATCTACATATAGAGGGACAGACAGTGTATATCGAGCTGTCAAAGCTTTATTATCATAATGGTCTACTATGTATGTTAGGTACCCTGGATTGTAAAACGAGCTGTCAAAAATAAAAGAACTTGTGTTTTACACTTCATTATGGGCAATTTTTGGTCACCAGACGTCATGTTTCGTTTTAATTAGTTTTATGTCTTCAAGGCCGTCGCGCCGGTACCGCCGCACAATGAGTCGAAACTTCAATACTGAGGACTTGGGATTTTTTTTCAGGTACCTTATTTTTTTTAATGCCAATGGATATATTACATTATCCTTATGAAATACAGTCATATGATATTTTTTTCTAAATGTAATAGTTAAGCGAGAAAAAATTATAATTTTATTTTTTTATTATGGAACGAGAGCCACGAGACTCCGTTATATCCCTACCTCGGTTAAATCAAGAAAATGTGGCTATAATTAAGAAAAACATATTCATCAACAGCAACAGTCTTAAACCGAAAAAATTGTTAATTTCGGGTTTAAACCTTTTTTTGTTTTAAGCCGATTGGTTTAATTGGTTGTCGCCCTTAAAAGTCAACGCAGGTAAAAAGAGCTCTGGGGCGTCAGTGGAAGGGATATGTTTGCACATGGGGGTATAGTCGCGCACAAAAAGGCTTGAGTATAATATTGTTTGATTATGTAAGTAAAATTTTTATTGTGGAATAACATCGGTATAACAGCTATTTTTTAACCGGTTGGAAATTGAAATATACTGTGGGTGTTGATTTGGTCCACAACTTGCGTCACATGAATATTAATATACCTACATGATGCTTATTCCAAAAAAAAAAAATGGATACAAAAAGAAAGTACTTCTACCAGCTTCGTTCCTCATGCAACAGTCCATCCATCCATCCATCAGCCTGTTCCGTCCACTGCTGGACATAGGCCTTTCCAGGATTTCGCCACTCTTGGCGGTCCTCCTGGAAGAAATGCCCATAATCACACACGCTGGGCAGGTGGGTTGGTGAGCGCGGTGCCGAACCCTTCGCACCAGTGACGCCGCTGCCCGTCACCAGTCTGTTTTATATAAGGCCCGGCAATTGGGGATGGATATACCGCCATCCATCAGTCCCAGGCAATGGTGGGCCGCCTGGTTTTGCTTGAGAGCTGTCTCTTACTCTCCCCCGAATAACTTCGGGAGGATTTGCGAGTAAGATGGTGGTACCTCCACAGTCGAGCCCGGCATCAGCTCTACCACCTGCAAAATGCAACAGTAAACATTGTAAATCATTTTTATTTCTTTTCTCTGCAAACCCATCGCAACACAAATAAATTTTTGCGCGTGACTGTATTTTGAGATCGACCGAACGTGGACACTGCGTCGTGAAGCGAAATTCACCAATCACGAGTATTCACGAGACAGCAAATCTACCAGGTACATTCCCCGTCGCGGCCGCCCGCGCTGCACCTCATACCACCAATTTGGTGGGTAATTGACTTACTGCGCAGTTTCGTCGCTCGGAGCTCTTTTTACATCTATAGTTCTGCCCAGCCTAACCTGAGCCGCCTCACTTCCCCCCTCCGCAGTCATGCTGCAGCCGTCGGACGGGGAGCCTGTATTGCTTGCGCTTTAAGAACGGTTTTAAAACGCTGCTCGCTCTTGCCGGCGTGCCTCACGCACGCATACATTAGGGCCGTCCACATTTTACATCATTTGAAATTAGGGAGGGGGGTCTGGTCTGCAGATGATGGTAGCATGACGCAGGAGGGGAGGAGGGGCTGGTCAAAATTGACGTCATCCTTATAACCCCGAAATATTATAACTCGGTCCCAATATCTGTGCACCTCGCTGGAATGTGGCGCCTCTCCCGCTTCCCCTGTCACCTTTCCGCGCACTCCCCGGTGCGACAGTACGGTTAGCATCTTCGTTGCCGCTACACGTCCCGATAATTTTGATATTTTCGCTTTATTGTTGTTTTGTTTTTTAATGTTTATTGTTAAGTTTAGACTGTTTACTGTTAAGTTTGGACTGGTTTGGTTGTTATTAAAATTGTTGTAGCTGTTAAACTGAAGTCATGGGAAAAACAATACACAGCGAATCAAGAAATTTAATCTTGAAAGTGCTCAAGTTTTTTGAATCGGAGAAAGCAAACAAACAAACTGGGAAAAGGATCATCTAGCAGATGACAACATCACACAACTTTTAATATCACTAGGGGAAGACAGTTCGGCGAGTTCAGAAAGTGAGAGTGAGGAAAATACAATGTCAGGCATAGAGTCAATAATTTATAGTGACTGAGTTTAATAATAAATGTTTTTGTAATCAAAATTATTGTTTTTTAATAACAAACCCTTCATCAATAATAAATTGATTTGAAAAGGTTAGTAAATTTTTTTTACCTCCACATTTCTCCAAAAAACTTTTTTTCACACCGTACCCAGACCGCCGATATGACGTCACGAGGTCAGGTGCACAGATATTGTGACCGGGTTGTACACATACTAGCTTTTTTCGGGGATGAAAAGTAGCCTTTCACTCTCCGGCCCATAAACTATCTATTAAAAAATTCATCTATCCGGTTCTTCGTTAGTGCGAAAAAGAAAGACAAACCAACAAACACGGTTTCGCACATTACTTCTATATTCACACTAAACGAGAGAAAGTATCAAGTTTTGTAATTGAGCATTTCTTGAAATTTTTGACAATAGTCTAATATGTTCGACTAAAAATTAAGTTTTATAATGTAGACATCCAGTAGACATTTAGGTACTAGGTAGGGGGGATCAAAAAGTAGTGAAAACGACATTATATATTCCTTGGTAAGAAAAAAAATAACTACTGGCAGGCAGAGCTCAGATATTTGTAATATTAATAAAGAAAAAAAAATCTTCGATTCTCTTTTTTTCCTGAATGAAGTCATTTGTTTGCTTCGTGCAAAGACATTGTATAATAACAAGACTGTGCACTGTCCAATTCTTGCTCAAATAAACTAGCTTTTATTTCCTTGGATATAATTTTGTAATTATTATGATACCATTTTCAAGCGAAAAACGAGCCGAGCGAGATAGCTGTCGCTACTCGTGTATCCTTGTCCAGCAAGTTACCAGTGTTATAATATATACAATATACTTATATAGTGTTGTTGAGTTTCTAACGTGTTAGAAAGGGACCAACGAGTGCCAACACTCATCTCGCTCGGCTCGTTTTTCGTGTCGTAGTGCACAGTCTTGTTCTCTTTATAATGTCTTTGGCTTCGTGTTCGTGTCGGAATGTGTTCTCGAAAATGGAGAAAAACGAAGTGCAAGCCGTTATTAAATACCTCTGTTCGAAAAAGATATAAATTTAAAATTGTAAAAGTCGAGAAAATTGTATTGAGCGATCGAAGAGTTACCATCCGTTACTTAGTTCAAGAAACGAGCATTTCTTATGGAAGTATTCAATCCATATTGAAACAATCTTTTAATATGAGAAAAGTCTCCGCAAGATGGGTGCCGAGAATGTTAACCGACAGTCAGAAACAAAATAGACTTGACATTTCCAAGACATTGTTGGACAAGTTTCAAAAAGATTCTGAAATCTTTTTGTCTTGTTTCGTAACAATGGAGGAAACATGGGTCCGTCATTTTGATCTCGAAACAAAACAGCAATCTTCGCAATGGAAACGGCCATCATCACCGACCCCGAAGAAGTTTCGTGCCGTGCGTGGCATCGGCTGGCAAGGTTATGGCCTCAATATTTGGGGACTCAGAAGGGATATTTTTGATTGATTACCTGGAGCGTGGAACCACTATTACTGGCCAATATTATGCAGCTTTAATTCCCAATTTGAAGAATGGAATCAAAGAGAAAATGAGAGGAAAACTTCGAAGGGGCGTGCAGTTTCATCACGACAAAGCACCCGGACACAGCTCAGCGGTTGCGATGGCTGCCATTCAGCAAGCTGGCTTCAAATTGGTTGACCACCTCCCTTATTCAGCAGATCTGGTGCCTAGCGATTTTCATCTGTTCCCCAAATTGAAAGAATACTTGAGGTACGAAGACGATTAAATGATAAAGTTATTAATAGTCATTTTATTCTATCTCATTCTTACTACTATAAATATTCGATTAACTGTCTGGAAAAAATGAAAGAGATAAGAGCCAAGTGAAGGGGCAAAATTCTTATTTTGTTACTTGCAATGGAATCTTTTGCTGGGAAAGCAATGAGAAGGTCAAGTTGACGATAAAAATAATATGAAAAAAAAATTAAAACTATTTTGAAAAAAATAACTGTTGGTACGAAATCATTTAGAATCATTCTATAATTACATAACAAGATAAACTGGTGTATGGACTATTTATCAAAACGAGGCTATTATGTTAGAATTGGTGAATCCATAAGGGAAAAAGTGCTGGTTACAGACGGAACCGCACAAAAATCAGTACTAGGGCCCCTTCACTATCTGGCATATGTAAATGACCTGGACAATACAATAAAACACTGCTCCGTTTATCAATATGCTGACGATACCTGTCTAATATCGGCAGATAGGGATCCTGCGGAGGCACTATGTAAATTGCAAAATTATTTTGACCGAGTAAGTAGATGGTCGCATGACGTGGGACTTGTTGTTAACTCACAAAAAACTAAATTAATCCATATCCATTCGAGTCATAATACCGCAGCAGAACCAAAATATACCCTGATTGCTCATTCTCATGACTGCCTTCACAAAAACACCAATTTGTGTAAATCTACGGCAATAGATCAGGAGAAAAGCCAGTCTTCCCTAGGTCTTTCTATCGACGACCGTTTTAACTGGGGTAATCACATTGATTCTGTTTGTGCAAAGTTAAGAGCTATGCTCGCAAAATAAGCTGTCATACCAAGCGCGCTTAGCCTTATATAAGGCACTTGCTGAGTCCGTCATATCTTACGGTTTGACAAGCTATGGAAGGTCTTTAACACAAGAATATTCACATTATAACTGTTGTAATGAAACGTATGCTTCTTAACTGTATTTGGTACTTTATTAAAGATAACGTATCATGCGTTACACTGACACACAAGCAAAGTATAAAGTCGACAAACCTCCATCTTGACATATACAACTGAACTGCGTTCCAACTGTGTTCTATAATCAACACTCAGTCGTGTTCAATATTACAACATCTTCCCTTTTTTATAAAATTAAATCACATAATCATTTGTCCATGCAGGCTTATTTCTTACTCTCATGCTCCTTCTTACTTCTCCTTCTTCATTACTTTCTACTTTCTCATTAACCAAATCATTACTAATTACATCATTCTGAACAGTACAATCCTGAGAATAATTTGAATCTTTGTTAACATCATCGTTTTCACCATAAACATCTAGATCATAATCCAGACTTTTTTCTTTCTCAGTACTAGGAGCTGGGATAAGATGCCATCTGTTTCTCCTAAACACACCTCTATGTGTTCTAACAACATATGATCTTGGTTCAGCTGCTTTGCCAATTACAATGCCATAACTTCTTAAATCAACTATCCAAACTGTATCATTTACATTTAAATCCTGCAATTGCCTGGTCCTGTGTCTTTTATTATAATATGATTGCACTGAATTCTTTTTCTCCTTATCTTTTTCTAAAAACTTTGATTTACAATTAACTGTTTTTGACAGAGCACCAGGCAATCTTGGAAGGTTATCTCTTAATTTCCTACTAAACATAAGTTCAGCTGGACTAAAACCAGAATCAAGAGGAGTATTTCTATAAATCAATAGTGCAAGATAAATATCCTTATTTTTTTTCAACAAGTTCTTTGCTATTTTAACTGCAGCCTCAGCACACCCATTTGATTGTGAATAATATGGACTGCTTGTTATGTGCTCAAAATTATATTCTCTAGCAAAATCTTTAAACTTAGTTTTGAACTGTGAACCGCAATCAGTTCTCACAATCTCTGGAATTCCAAATCTAGAGAATATATCTTTGCACTGTTCAATTACATGACTTTCAGTACAATTAGATAATTTTTTTATTTCTATAAATCTTGAGTAGTAATCAGTCATACACATATACCAATCATTGTTAAAATAGAATAAATCAATGCCTATTTTTTGCCATGGCCTCATAGGAGTTTTTTCTAAAATAATATCCTCTTTAGGATTTACTCTTTCTTCTATACACTGAGGACAATTTCGAATTAGTCTATCAATCTGAGTTGACATACCAAGCCACCACATAGTTTGCTTGGCCCTATTTCTGCATTTACTTATACCTAAATGACCTTCATGTATTTTATTTAACATTTCCAATTGCATGCATTCTGGAATTACTAAGCGACATCTAAAAAGAAGCAAACCCTCTACTATAGAAAAGTCATACCTATACTGATAAAAGTGCTTAATTTTTTCAGGTGTTTTTGATTGTTTAGGCCAAACATTTTCTGTATAATTTATTAAACTACTACATATCTCTGATTTTCTTTGTTCTTGTTTTATTTTCTGTAATACCTGATCCCTAAATGGTATATTATTAAGAATGAGATTAAGATAAGGCTCAGAGCTGTCCTTAAACTGACCTACTTCTGTATTTGGTAGCGGACATCTTGATAAAGCATCTGGTAGAACTAACTTTTTTCCTGGTATGTATGTGACAGTATAATTAAATTTAGTCAATCGCATTCTAAATGACATAAGTCGAGGAGTCAAGTCATCAATTGGTTTTGTTTGCAATATCTGTATGAGAGGCTTGTGGTCTGTTTCTAAGTGAACTTTAATACCATAAATAAAGTCCTTATACCGCTCTACAGCCCATGTTAAGGCAAGGCATTCTTTTTCAATTTGTGAGTATCTTTTCTCTGTATCTGTTAATGTTCTACTACAATATGCAACTATCTGCCTGTTTTTGTCTGAATTTTCCTGCATGAGTGTAGCCCCCAAACCAAATGAACTACTATCTGCTGCCAAAATAATTTTTTTCGATGGGTCATAATGTGCTAATATTGGAGCTTTTTTTAATATTCCTTTTATTTCCTGAAATGCTTTTTCCTGGTCAATGTCCCACACAAACTCTGTATTTTCTTTCAAAAGACTGTATATTGGATACAAAATTTCAGTTTTATTAGGGATAAACCTACTGACAAAATTAACCATTCCAAGAAATTGCATAGCCTGCTTTTTATTTTTTGGTGTATCAAAACTATAGCTAGTACTCGTTCAGGGTCTGGACGGACACCTTGTGAGTTAATAATATGCCCTAAATACTTGATCTCTTGTTTACCAAAACTACATTTATTTTTATTTAATGTGATACCTTTTTCTTGCAGTCTTTTTAAAACCTCTCGCAAAATTTCATCATGTTTCTCTATATTTTCTGCAAAAATCAATACATCATCGACATGACATACTACTCCATCCAGATCCTGAAACAATTCTGAGAACTTCATTGAGAAGTATTCTGGAGCACAGTTAAGGCCAAAAGGAAGACGTTTGTACATATATCTCCCAAATGGAGTTATAATCGTTGTGAGCCGTGCAGCCTGCTCCGTTAACTTAATTTGATGAAAACCGGAGGTAGCATCACATTTTGAGAAGAATTTTGAATTTTTTAGCCTAGCTAATGTCACCTCAACTTTGGGAATTGGAAAAATAGGTCTTTGAATGTTTTTGTTCAACTCAGTGTAGTCTCCACAAATCCTAACATTATTTTCATCTTTAGGAACCACAACTATTGGTGAACAATATTGTGTTGGCTCCTCCACTTTTGTCAACACTCCTAAATTACACAATCTGTCTAACTCAGCTTTAACTTTATCTAATAAAGGTATTGGTACAACCCTTGGTGTACATTGCTTATAACTTTTATTTTTATCAGACACAGTTATATCAAAAGGTTCATTAAATATGCCCAACTCATCAAAAATTTTTGGAAATTCCAGCTCTACGTTAACCATGCTTTTAACACTAATCTCACCAAGAGCATTATTAATCTCTAAAATTTTTATAATTTTCATACTTTCTATAGCAGGCACTCCTAATATTGGCATTTTTAAATTTCTGACTACAAATATGTCACCTGTATATTCTTTATCCCCATATTTTAATGTCCCCTTAATCACACCTAACACTGTTAATCTTGTCTGATCTGGACCTCTAATGCTGGTATTACATGGAAATATTTCGCACTCCACACAATTTTCTGGAACAGCCACTACATCTGCGCCCTCAATTCTTCAGTCACCTGCATCCTTTTGCCTCTGCAATATCTTGCAAAGTGTCCTACTTTCTTACAATTCATACACACTGCCTTGAGCGCTGGACATAATGTTCTGTTTTTGTGTAAACCTCTTCCGCAAAACCAGCAACTACCCTGCTTGTTTTCATTCTCTTTTTTCATCTTATTGATTTCCAACTCTCCTGTTGTATTAAAGGATGCTTGACTCTCTAATAAATCTACATTTCGAGCTGTTGTTACTGCTTGGTCCAACGTAAGATTGATATTCAAAAGCAACTTTTCTCTAGCTTTCTGACTTTTAATGCCAACCACTATCTGGTCCCTGATCATTTCTTCTTTCAAAGTGCCATACTCACAGTTTTCTGCTAGCACATACAAACTTCTAATATATTCGTCCACTGATTCCGACCCTTGTAATTTTTTGTGAAATGTATATCTCGAGTAGACAATGTTTTTCTTTGGCTTAAAATGCTCAGTAATTTTTGTCAGCACTTCTTGTAATGTATTTAAATCTTCTATTTTTAGCTGCAGAACTAATTCTTCTGCTTTGTCACCCATGAGATAAAGCAACATATCTATCTGCTCTTCTTGAGACTTAGAGCCATTTTCTGACACCGACATAAAACGTTCAAAGCGTTTTTTCCATACCTGCCAGTTTTCTGGCTGAAAATCGAATTGTTGTGGCGGAGTAACCATGGATGGCGTCACTAGATTTATAACCTGCTGCCTCACTTCTTCACCTGAATCTGTCATTTTTTTACTGGCTTTTTCACTGGGTTCTTGAAAGATTTACGCTGCCACCATGTTGTAATGAAACGTATGCTTCTTAACTGTATTTGGTACTTTATTAAAGATAACGTATCATGCGTTACACTGACACACAAGCAAAGTATAAAGTCGACAAACCTCCATCTTGACATATACAACTGAACTGCGTTCCAACTGTGTTCTATAATCAACACTCAGTCGTGTTCAATATTACAACAATAACTTAGAATACTAAAAACTATAGTACCACCAAATGTAAATATGAAATTTCACGATAATCCCTTGGGCATTTTCAAATACTGTGGTATTATTCCTGTACATCGGAAAATTCAGCAAAGCCTATTGGCTGAACAATATTACCGAAAGGACATACAAATACAAATATCTCATAAAATAAATACGAGACAAATGAACAACAATAATCTTATCATAACAAAAACTACTAATTTATGTGGAAAAAGAACCTCTAAATACCTCATACCTAAACTTATCAATCAATTACCAAAAGATCTTAAAACTTCAATCAATCATCAAAACATAAACTCGAAATTGAAATCTTACTATTTAGAAAGTATAAACAATAATATACAATTAACAAAAATAAAATAAACCCGCAACATTAATTATTATGCTCACCAAAACTAAACAGGCTGTATATCGAACCGCACACATGCTTAAGTTTTGAACCGCGCCACCAGTCGTCAGAATCTTGTCTCTCATTCTTATGGATTGGTGCTGGTTGCCTACCCTCTTTTTTATTGTTTAAATTTTATAAGATAACATATTGTAGGTTGTTTTGTTAGTTTAATATAATAGTTAAGGAAACCAAATGTAGTAGCAGATAGAATGACTCGATACCGAGAGAAACCAATATTATGATTTATTGGTATCGATTGGGCAAATTGTAAAATATATTTCAAACAACAACAACTTTTTAACAGACTTAATATGTCCAAAATGCTTAATTGCTATTTCATAAATAAATTTTACGATATAAAAAAATAAATAAAATCATGTAATCTAGGGTAGGACTTTAACTTTGACTTGTAGAAAGTATACTTTATTTATCTATTTTACAAAAAATAAATATTTTGATTTGATTTGATTGGATTTGTAGGCAGTGGTGTCGATTCGGTGTAACACAACTTAATTTATTTGATAGGACTAACCTTATTTTAAGCATCCTACCTTTGTCTTTTTGATACAAAAAGAAAAAGACAGAATGCTTAATTAAGTTAAGTCCTGTCAAATAAGTTAAGTCATGTTACGACGAATCGACACCAGTGCCTACCCTGGCGTCATACAAATAATGATTTTTCAAAGTGACATTTAAATCTTTTCTTATTCTTTTTTAATGTCAAACTTGACCTTCTCATTGCATTGCCAACAAAAAGTTCTGTGCAGGCAACTGTGAAAATCAGAGAAAAAAACACAGACTAAGTGTTGATGGTGTTGATTTTATATTTTTATTATTAGTTATTACCAAATATTTATAAGGATCAAGCTAAATCATATAGCTAACGGCAAAATATTACATCTTTTGTAACTATTTTTGTACTTCTTGAATTAATGTTTTGATTCCAGAGAAAATACAAGGCAAAGATGTTTTTTCCCAAATTGAGACAAAAGCATATATTCACATATTGTTAAAATATATATTTAAATGAAAAGAATTGTAAACACTATCAATAATGGAAAAATTATTTTCGTGACAGTAACAAAGTAGGTCCAGTCCATGAGTAACCAAATCGGAAAGGTATTTTGTGGTAGTTAATGGAAATTACGTCAATTTTTGTGGGAGGGAGGGTGGTCATAAGATAATGATGGTAGGATGATTGTAGAGGGGGGGTCGAAAATCAGCAAAAATCGATGACGTAATATGTGGATGGTCTCTTGGGTTCTAAGTCGGAGTTTGGGGGTATTAAATACTCTTGAAAGTTACAGAATTTGGAGATAACTTTTCTGCCTAGCCTTTTAAAAGGTAGTCAGAGTTATGGGCTTTTTGAAATAAAATAAGGCTCCATCCAACCAAAAACATTTTGCTCACCATCATCCTGCCGAATTCATCAAAATCGTCTTCAATGTGTGGATGTAGCATTTGGCTGTTTAAAAGAAAATCTTTGTTTCCCAAAACAACGAGACAAAGTATATGTCTATGATCTATGGTGAAGGGAGGAGGAACGATTTTCGCTTCGTTGTCGTCTCAAATTTTTAATTTGATTGCGTTTTGTGATACAGATCTAATAAAGTGCTTGTAAAAAGTGGCGTTTTATGGTGCTTCGATTAGTTTTACATGTGCCTGTGTATGTGAAACCTCGCTTATCAATTGGGACTGAATTCATTCCGGCCGCTCCCTGCGCGTAGTAGAGAATACGTCAAGTTATTTTTCATGTTGAACTACTTGCAATAGAGGCCGTAGTAAAAGCTGTTGGAAAGTGCATTCATACTGGGAATTGGTGGAGTAAAAACTATCTCACGTTCTATATTATTGTGATCGCTATGAGTTGAGTAGTGGCTTGTTGGATTGAGGACGATTTCAGACTGTGTCGGTAAGTTCTTACTTTGGTTTTTGCTTTGGTTTGTGTAGATCTGTGCTGATAATGCTGTTTCGTGAGGATAATCCACGAAGACAGCACTCTAAAACTCATGGTAGGTGCCGAGGCTATTAGGTAATGGACAGTATCAGACTCTTTTCATAGCCTTATCATCACATATCATTGGTGTTTTCTAGTCACATAAGATGCTACGATTTACGCCACACATAGTTTCGCGCATTTTAATCAGTCTGCCTACATTTATGGCAAATTTAACCTAAAATGCTAATGATGTCTGCCAGAAAGTTGATTGAATTCTGATAAGAATTTCTGCAAATAGTTTTGTGTGACATCTTTTACTATAATACAATATCATATCCATAAAACTTTAGTTTAGTGTAGATTACAAATTATGTAAAGAGTAAATTTTCTTAAACAATTTTTCAACTGAATACTTGATTTTAAAGTAAATTAATCTGTGTTCGAACATTAATTTCTTAGGTCAACAAAAAGAAAGTGTCATAGCATAAAACAAAAAACTGATTCCTTAGTGCACCCTTACCTATGTACCCACGCTAACCTTTTATTAGGCTGAGTTAAATATCTAATTGTTCCATTATTTAGTCTGTTACAGCAATTTGTTTTTGTCTTGAATTGTACAAAGCATTAGCAAAAATTTCTGCAGAGCCCATATTGCAATGTTTGGTGCGCGGTTGGCACTACATAAATATTTTATGACTAAAGGAACTGTTCCAATCATATCAAATAAAATCCAATAAGGATTGAAATAGGTAGAGTTTTATAAGTAGATAATATCTAAATCTAATCATATTATGTAAATCATAACATGGATATTACCTTTCAGAAATGCTGGGATTTAAAGTGTAAATATAGCTTGATAGCTCAAAATGGTTTTTCAAAAAAGCCTCAAGAGTTCCTACAAGTTTTAACCTTTGACTGAAATCCATAGATGTTGCTAGTGTAAGATGAGTAGTGTTTTGGGCAGGCTAGAATATCTTAAGAAAACTGAACATGTATGCCAACCAAATTGGCGACATACTGAAGAAGGGCAAAGTCAAAATTAAGTGGAATAGCTTGGTATCACTAGATACCTAGGTGTGTCAAGATCGTAGCAGCTGAAAATCTGTAGTCTCTGCCTACCCCTCTGGGAAATAGGCGTGAGTATTGTATATGTACGTAAACTATGCACTGCCAAGAATAGTTGCCAATCTGTAGGGATGTCCTCAGTGTCAAACACATATAAGGTTGATGAAGACATTAAAAATTGAACACCTGTAAATACCCAATTTCCATCCAAAAAATTCTCAATCTCTGTCTTGCTCATGGACTGTGTTAATTCTCTCACTGATGGGAATCTAGGCTGGCTAATCCTAGATTTTATTTGTGTGTTTTCATCACAATTGTATTTTGCTTGTTGCCATTAATTATGGTATCATATAAAAAGCAAATTTAAAATATTTATTTCTACAGATTGATTAATAAATAAAATATTTAAATATGATAACCCTATTATTTAATAATTAAAAAGCAAATAGCTATTGCCCGCACTATTATTTGCGCTCGAGTTTGACTCCTACTTGGCCTAACTATTTTACTACTTTATTATTAGTATGGAATAGATATAATTCCATTATAATTTTGATTTGCTTTGGCAATTCAGCAATTGTAAATGCCAAGGCCCCCTGTTTACTACAATCAGTATGTTTCCTCTATAACAGTATTTAAACATTGCCCACACTCACACATGCCTAAGCATTAGCATGCTTATACTTAAATGATTTTTTACTGCACATGGGAATGTATGATTAAATTTGAAAAAAGAAAGCAGTATTAAGCCGAGTTAAAATTATATTTATAAGTAGGTAGCTTGCTAAATTAGAAAAGATCTGTAGTCAGTTTTAAATAGAACTTCATAATCATTTATTCAATTGATACAAGAAAGGGAATATAAGTTTATACAGATGCACTATACTGGTTGCTGACTGGCTTATAAATAATTACTCTATTATTTTATTGGTTGTTGAATTGAATAGTGGTCACAGTAAATAAACAACTGATCAGGAAGTGGTAGGTTTATGCACAAACATTTATCTCTAACACAAGCAATTTTATCTTCTATTTCAAAGCGGTAAGACTCATGGTATTGTACAAGAAACCTATAAGAATTGCAAGGGATGTTAGAAATTAAGTTTAACACATAAACCAATGAGGTTAAGGATCAATCTTCCTCAATTTGCACCTAAATATGACTCAGAACATTCTTAGAATAGCCGCATCAGAACAAAAGGGTGTATCCTGCTATAGTTTATATTTGCATGGTCATATATTGCATGAGGCCTTGGCAGAGCAATAGAGCATGCATATGATGCATAACATAAGTAGTGCAGCACTGATATAGCAGTGTTTAAACATACCTAGATAATAACATGACTGTTGTTGTACTCATTCCTTATATTTTATCAAGTGCTAATAAAGTAATATTTGTAATAAGTTATGTGCCCTATCTGTTGTCTTTATTGGTGTATTAAGTAAAATCGTCAACAGGTTAAGAGGGGGAAATAAATAAACGGTTAATATAAGAGGGAAAAATAAATGGTGTCAGAATTGATATCTGATATTTGTGTACTCACTATTCAATTTAAAACTATAGTAAAACCAATATCTATTTTGCTGGGTATAAGCAAAGATATTCTTATTTCTTATGGTATAAATTCTAAAAATCTATTGCTCCTTATCAATTTGAAATATAAGAGGCTGTGGTTTCACTTTACTGAATGTATTTGTATTTGTATTTGAATATAGCATATTGTCATGTTACTGAATATTTGCTAATATTTGATATGTTATGTTGTAAATTCATAAAGTTAGTCACTACTATTATTATTATGTAGGTACACTTTTCAGTCACGGGCCCATAGGGACCCGGTTTGAAAGGCATTCATGGAGCCGAAGCCAACATTGAAGAGGCCTTAGTACCATTTAATCTAAATGTGAGATGGCCGCATCCATGGAGGCCTCTCCCTCAATGTACCATTGGGATACACTAATGGACAGTCCCCCATAGTTGCCAAACTATTGCCAGGAAGGAAGACTTGGAGTGGTATTATTATGTTGTTTTTATTTTTTTCTCTCTTAGATCTTATTCAAATCAAATCAAATCAAATCAAAATAATTTATTTCGGATAAAAATCCATATTTTAAACATTAAAATTATAAGACAAACAATACAAAAATTAAGTTACACATTCAATACAATTAAATTACACATTCAATATAAAAATTAAATTAAATTAAATTAAATATCCATAGACAAGTCAACGCATTAGCCCGTATAAAGAATTGGGATGTTTAATACGCTGAACCCTATGCTCCATAATAGGACCCTCCGTATTTTCAGCAATCACCCTCAGAATGCTGTTGTCACTGCCTCGAACTCTGCTCAGAAGTGAGACTGTTTTTTTGCGCAATATTGCCTGAAAACAGTCAGTACGCGCCTCGGCGAACATTCCGGACGCGCTGCAGCGCCACGGCAGTCCCAACAACATCCTGAACGCGTTATTGTATTGTACCCGCAGAGCGCTGATGGACTTTTGTGTGTAGTTTATCCACAAGTTGCTTGTATATAAGGATGTACAATACGCTTTAAATAATGTTATTTTCACTTGCTCTGTACATCTAGCAAACCTACGTGATAACATATTACTCCGGACTGCCAGCGCTCTGCGTTCCCTATCAATATCCTTGCTGTCAGTAAGGTCTTCTGTTACAATATGTCCCAGATATTTAAAGGAGTTGACCCTTTTCAGAGCAGTTCCATTCAGCGTAATCGGGGGAACAATACTAGGTTTTTTATTTGCTGCCTTAAATACAATGAATTCAAACTTTTTGACATTGTAGTTCAGTCCATGGCTAATTGCATATTTTTCACATAATTTCAGCAATTTTCGGAGAGCACTTACAGAAGGAGCCAAGAGGACCATGTCGTCCGCGTAGCTTAAGTTATTAACACACACGTTATCGATGTGACATCCAACATGTGTCCTGCTCAGCTCCTCGATCAGTCCGTTCACGTACAGGTTGAAGAGCTTGGGTGAGGAGACCCCCCCCTGCCTCACACCGCCCTCCAATCTATACGAGTCCGAGAGTGTTTCCGACCATTTTACAAAATTTACTTGTTTTCTGTACCAATATTCAAAGATGGAAAGCAATTCCGGTGGTAAATTTGTCTCCCTCAATTTTTGCCATAAGATGTCATAGGACACCATGTCGAAAGCCTTGGACAGATCCAAGAAGCATGCAAGCTTATTAGAGGTATTAAAATGGCACGGGCCAAAGCCAAGTGCATGTGTATATTTATTTTATTATTATTATAAAAAAGAAAATATATGCACTAGTAATTGCCAGCGGCTCCGCCCCCGTTTATTAAATCTTTGCTCCGTTTTCGGTTTGGGCATTATTATATGAACACCCTTTTGTAGCTTATGGGTTACTCAGGGTCACTACAAACCGTATTCAAATCTGTTTAGACTGACAGAAAGATAGACAAAAATTCCAAAAAAAGCGGTAGTTTTGGCTTCAGTACAGTACTAATGTAATGACGCATTATCATTTAAAATTTTGAAAAAATATGCAATTTAACTTTCTTACTACTTTATTATTAGTTAGAGATTTTTACTGACGAAAGAATTTTATTATGCCTCAAAATATACATGTTTTAATGAAGAATCTTTTGTCAAGCAAGAATGTTAATTTTGCGACACTAAAATTACCTCCAGTGTTAATAGTAGATTGTTATACAAGGGAGGTAAATTATCAATTGCACTCGAGATTGAGAGATTGCTTCGCTCGCTCGTTTCTCGGGTGCAATTGATCACTTACACCCGTGTGTAACATTCTACTTTGTCTGCTTTTTAGGATTCCGTAGTCTGACAAGGAACCGTTATAGTTTCGCCATGTCCGTCTGTCCGCGGCTTAGCTCAGAGACTATTAGTAACAGAAAGCTGTAATTTGGCATGGATATAAATATTAATCTCGCCGACAAAATGGTAAAATTAAATCTCGAAAAAATTTTTCAAGGGTAGGTACCTCTCATACACGTAAACTTTTTTCTCGTCTATCCCATAGCGTGGGGTATCGTTAGATAGGTTGTTTAAAAACAGTGGGTGTGTGAAAGCCATTTTTCGATTTAGGGATCCGTTGGCGAAATATTAAGCTTTGAAGTGAAAATTTTTGTTAGAGTGGAGCGTCCTCCCCCTGCCGGCTAAACAGTTGTTTATAGAAATGTGAAAAAATTCACATAAGTAGTATATAAAAGGTCCTACAATTCAGAGTGAAAAAAATTAAGAGATGATTCAGTATCCCTAATGGACCACTTTCCAACGAAAATATTTTATAATGAATTTAAAAGGAAAACTATCACAGCTAAGTAGGCTTTACAGGTTTACGAGATACAATAAAGGCTATCGCTATTTGTTTCAGTTAATTTATCGGTTATCGGTACTGTTTTCAATCCCTGGTCCCAATGACTATATAGTCCAAGGATTGGGAAATAGATTTGGAGAAGGGCCGTATAAAAAAAGCATTAATTTAACAAAAATAATCAAGTTTACTACATTTATTGTTTCGACGTGCTAGGCCGCTGTGACGGATGTTTTGAGTGCTCATTAATTATTGCGTCGAACTTTGGTTCCAAGTTACTAGAAGCAACTCGTAAAGCGCTCTCGGGATGATCCCCAGTCATCTTTGTTTCAACCAAGATTGATGGTCAGTACTTGCTCACAGATATATGAATTAAATTAATAACATGTATTGGAACATTGTTTTTCGCGGGCCGATGTATGTGTCAATGGGACGAAATCATATAGATGACTGGTTTTGATCGCGGGCCGGATTGAATTATGTAGGGGGTCGGATTTGGCCCGCGGGTCGCCCTTTCTCCATCCCTGATATAGTCAAACGTGCCATGGATTTACTAAAGACGAAACGGGGACCCGGAAGACCCCCTGCCACTTGGTTGACGACGGTCCAGGCGGACCTTAGAGAAAAAGAACTGGACGCTAACATGGCACTAGATCGCGCTCAATGGAGAAGAAGGACCAGGAGCGCCGACCCCAAATAAATGGGAAAAGGCACAGGAAGATGATGGGTGGTGGTAGGCTTCTTTCATCTAGATATCCAATTGGTGTGCTTCCTCCGAATCGGCAGGTCTCAACTAAGGGTCTACTCCGAAGTGGAAACATTCGATCGAGTATCGGTCGGTCGTAAATCCATCTCTATCACACTCTTAAGGGCTTGTATTGGGTCTTTCAACGGTTTTTGTTTTAATATGCTGAGTCAACTACTTATCTGATCAATGTAAAACTTGGACACGTGTTTTTTCAGACCTTTGTCTTACCGTTCTCAATTCGGTTACCTAATTGGACACATTTCGCTCGATAGATTTTATTTTTGAAAATGATGCCTTTTTAAGTTATTATTTCGTTTTATGTCTAAACGGCTTGAGTTTTATGTCTGAAATTACTGCTATAACAAGAATACATGGTTTATTTTCCCATGTCAGGTGGAAAAACTTCTACATCAAATACTTTTTCGTAAAATCCAGAAAAACCTCCAAAATTCACTGATTTTGCGTGCCGCCAGCGCGCGAAGCGAGCATTCTAATGTAGATTTTCTGACAACATACTGAAGTTCAAAATCGCTCAGTAAGATTATTGTGCACCAGGGGTAAGGCCTTAATGCGTGCGTTAGAGATGGACGTATGCTCAAACGATAAACGATCGACCGAATCTTTTTGGAAGTGCGGGGCCTGGTGTAGTTGGAAAGGCTACGGATTTAGTGCATACTTAAATTACTACCCAAGTAACATACATTTTTCAAGTTTTAATAATTACAAGAAGTTATTGTGAATTATTACAATTATGGCGTCATAAATATTTGTGTTCCGACGCTTAATTGCTGAGGCAATTAGCCCCAATAGAGTGAGCTGAGAGCTGCTTGCTACTGCTTCGACGTTGGACTCATAGAGACTTGGTAGTTTGACCCTTCTTACAGAAAGTCTGTTGATCGTACTTTTTACGCAGTCAGTATATGGTTTTGACAATTATGATGTAGGTGATGTCAATGTGCTTAAAGTGACGTTTCATTTGTCAGCCACAAAAAAATTCAGTTATTTTTTTGGGGTTCCCGTATAATTGGCAAGTCAAATTTCAAAGTAGTCGGTCTTGCTTGAGATACTGCATTAATTATTTTAGTTTAATCAGAATACGTCCATTATCGAATTCCGTAGATTTGACAAAGTGATTAAATTTTTTCTGTTTTCAAATTAATTTTAAACCGAGAAATAGTTCAATTAAAAGAAAATTACCAGTACTCTTTGATCCTAATGTTTCGGCCGTTTGATACACTTGCATTTTACTGCATCCAACACAATCACAAAGATAGGCTTTTAAAACTAGGATCTAACTTTTAATTTTGGGTTATTATTGGGTTTTGGACAATAAAACATATACCAAAATAAACGTCGTAAAAGTGTGATCTAAAACGACCGTCATATTAAAAATCCATCTCTCTAATTACACAAACAGAATGGACAGTAAAATGAAAGCAGGACATATTTCCCTGAATACCCTCGCGTTAAGACCCGTCTGCATTACAATCCAATTTTCTGGGCTAGCGCCCTTCATGCTAGGTCTCGTGACGCTATACTTGGTGTCAGGTAAAAAGATCGCTGGGCGAGAGTGGGAGATGTGTCTGCGCATGGGTAACAGGCGCGCGAGAAAGAGACCGCCTGAGCCTCGCTAGCGGACTTTTTACCTGACGCGAAGTAAACCTATTAAGTGGGGTAGTGGCCAAGCGTAAGGACATCGTGTACACCAATTTCAATTTAGAGCCACTAAAAGAAGGTGGTATGGGTTCAAGCCCGTTTCTTCAGGAGAAAATGTACTACTGCTCGACAATGAGAATGTTATTTACTTTCTTTTATTGTTTGCTTTATAATTATGTTTTATTTTGTAAAAAGCTAAACACATGTAACAGAACTTTTAGTTGTAAAGTTGTTTCGAAAATCCGTGGATTGGTCATTATTAGACAGAAAATAATTAGAAACTATATGACCCAAATGAGAAATTAATACATAGGTACCTAGTAGTTATTAATTTTAATGGAAAACTAGCACTTTCCATCCTTAACTTTGAGATATACTGGTTACTAACTCAATAAAGGTTCTTTTGCCTGCGACTTTTCGTTTTGTTTTAGTCCATAAAGAACTGGCTGATTGCTCGGGATAAAAAGTGGAAAATGTTTTGGACTGGGACACAAACTATTTCGCTGCGGTATGTTGATTAGCTGCAGAGTTGTAAGGTCACACACAAATAAAAACAACATAAAAAACTTGGCTTTATGATAGTCGTATTAGCAGAAAAGCGGAAATCCATCATATCACAATATTTAGGTTACCTATACCTATAATTTACATAATTACACATATAAGGTGACTTTGGTTTATGCAGCCAAACTCATGCTGGAGGCTTGGTAAGTGATCGATCACTTATTGATCAGTAACACGGATCGATAACACTTTTTGCTAATTTCGCAAAATATAATCTTGACGTCCCATAGTAATTGACTCGGGGCTGGACTTGCGTTTGTAAGGAACACGAAAAGAATAATTTACGAATTTCACAAAAAGGGTAATCGAACCTTGTTACCGGGCACTTACCGAGTCTTCAGTAAGAATTCGGCTGCATAAATTAAAGTCACTTGTCGGGAAATCATAATCTGCCTAGGTAGATCGTATTAAATAAAATGTCTTTCTTTCTTTCTATTTCTGTTAAAGCTGGGGGGGTTGTCGCGCTCCGCTCCGCTTTGCTCGACTCCCCAAATTTATTTACATGTAAACCTAATACGCTCCTCGCTGCGCTTGTCGTCGCACCTATTTTTGGGGTTCCGTAGTCCGATGGAACCCTTGTAGTTTCACCATGTCCGTCTGTCCGCGGCTTAGCTCAGAGACTATTAGTACTAGAACTCTGTAATTTGGTATAGGTATACATATTAATTAGGCTGACAAAACGTAAAAAAATATCTGGTAAAAATATGTTTTTATACACGCAAATTGGAGATGATTTTTTTTTCTCGTCTATCCCATAGTGTGGGGTATCGTTGGATAGGTCGTTCAAAAACATTATGGGTGTGTGAAAATCATTTTTCGATTTAGGGATCCGCTGGCGAAATATTAAGCTTGTAACTGCTTATTTTTATAAAGTCAAGTGTCCCTCTCTGCCGGCTAAACGGTTGTTTATGAATATGTGGAAAAATTCACAGTAGTAGTATATGTAGTAGTAAGTTAAAAGGAAAACTATCACAGCTAAGTAGGCTTTACAGGTTTACGAGCACAGGACGGCGATTCTAGCACATGCGACAATTTGCGAAAGGCCGAAACCGAGTGATTTTTACAAGCTCTATATGAAGAAACGTATCAAACTTTAAAATACAAACCTGTTGTACGTATTCATAACATGCTTTACGTGTATTTAAAGGAGTTATAGTAGAATTATCATCACACAGCATTTATGACGCGATAAACAAAGGCGTATGAAAAGCAAAGCGTGTGAAATTTTTTGCGAGAATCGCCGTCCAGGGCGGCTATTCCGGCGTTATTTCTTTAAATTGTATCCGATATTTGTTTAAAGTTTGATATATGCCATGCGAAGGAAATTGGAGTGACTAAACCACATCAAATAGAAGCTATAGGATATAAGGAATGCTCACCATAAGTTTTCAATAAAAAAAAAACAATACATATCCCTACAATATCCCTTTTAAAGTCACCCGCAATCTGCCGTCGCATATTTTGCGCTCGTGCTATTCTCGCAAAAAATTTCACTTTTCAAGAGACAGCGCATTCTCTATCAAGCTCTTTGCTCCTGTCCGAGTTGCAACGAACTAATAAGCCCTAATTGACGTCTTCAACCAGTCAGCCTTAATGGTGGTACTTGTCCACAGGGTGACGTCAGCCAGCTCTTCCAACCAGGGGGCGATGGCGTTAATAACGCATTAAGCGGTGGTTCACCAAGCGTCTCCACCCAGACATGATAAGGAAGCAGTCATGGACGGAGTGAAGAAAATACATTCAGGCTCTCTGTACCGGTAAGTTGTGGTCTTCAGGATATCTATAAGAGACTTGAACCCCAGATTATGGTTGGGCATTGTTAGTAGGATGGCCTTTTCTAGGGTTCCGAACCCAAAGGGTGCCAAACGAGACACAATTACAAAGCCTCCGTTGTCTGTCCAACCGTGATAGGTAGCTAAGTTACAAGCGTCAAACTGGTCAAGCATTCGTGTCCACATTTCCACTTCGATAAATTTCATCTTGTTTTGTCCACTTGATTAAGGGCTTGCCTTTGGTCTTTCAACGGTTTTTGTTTCAATATGCTGAGTCAAATACTTATCTGATCAATGTTAAACTTGGACACGTGTTTTTTCAAACCTTTGTCTTTCCGTTGTCAGGTCGGTTACCAAATTGGACACATTTCACTCGATAGATTTTATTTTTGAAAATGATGCCTTTTTAAGTTATTAATTCGTTTTATGTCTAAACGTCTTTGAGTTTTATATCTGAAATTACTGCTATAACAAGAAAACATGATTTATTTTCCCATGTCAGGTGAAAAAACTCCTACATCAAATACTTTTTCTTAAAATCCAAAAAAAACCTTGAAAATTCACTGATTTTGCGTGCCGGCAGCGCGCGAAGCGAGCGTTCTAATGTAGACTTTCGGACAACATACTGAAGTTCAAAATCACTCAGTAAGATTATCGTGCACCAGGGGTAAGGCCTTAATAGTCTCTTCTCTTTAGGAGGGTATGTAAATTTTATTTTATTGTCATTCACTGCAAGCAAAAAATCGTGCAGTGCGGATTCAGCGCAAAAGAGAAAAATGCATGTTTTTTATTTTTTTTTGAACTAAAAGACATAGCAAAAATTCCAAAATCAGAAATCTACATGTTGTAAAAACCCATCTAATAAAATATGTTTGAGTTCTGTTCTTGATTCCTTGTGTCAAACAAGGAGAAAAAGCGTGTTTGAAGACCTCATTTCAATAATTATTTCTATCGAGGAAAATTTAACCAAACGTGTTTTCCAAAAACAAAACCCTTGATTATTGGTTTAATGGTCAAAATGCATATACCAGAAATTTATTAACCTATGTACTTCATAAAATAAACAGAAAAAAAGCATGCCTTTTTATTACATAGCCTCTTAAGCCCAAATTTATATAAAAGAATATTTTTTGTATTTCCCAAGTGCTTCTAAGGGTTTTCGTTCCTTATCGTAGTTAATTTCGTCTTACGTAAGATTTAGACCGAAATAGCCCCGGATTATCCTTGTTTACAGTTGAAATACGCTGAATAGATAAGACGGTATAGCCATTGGATATTTTTTGAGATTAAGAAAAACTCATTTAGTGCTCGATTTGAAAAGTCTTCTTTTGAACGGGTTTATTTTTGAGACTTTTGTTCAAATACGTATTCCATTTGGGTTTAGAAGTCCAGAAATTAAACAAGAACTTCTTACTATTGACTCCTTAATCTCCTTAAACTTTAACTTTGGACTTTGGCTCCAGAAATTTTATGAAACGACTAGCCTTTCGCCAGCGTTTGTTCAATCTCTGCCCCGTTTTCGTCTTGGGCGTTATTTTATGAACATCTTTATAATTATAACCTATATGTGGACCAGGGTCACTACGATGGCAACAAAAAAACCCCATCCAAATCCGTTTGTGGTTCCCGAGTTAAAACAGAACATACAGGCAGACAAAAATTCTAAAACATAGAGTTTTGGCTTAATTTAATACTAATAAAATAACCCAATCCATTTAAAATATAAAAGAAATTAAATGTGCAGACAGACAAGACTTTTTTGATACGTTATTATTAGTATGATTAAACCGGTCAAGTGCAAATAGGTCTCGTGCCCTTAATTCCGCGCCATTCTAATAATTAAGTAGTCTGGAACAAAATTATAACAAACATTTCCTTACAAAATGTATGAAACACAACTGTAAAACTAAGTTGGACAAGTGATATTCCACATTGAATGATATATTCAAAGCTTTTAGATTTAGTCCTTCATCAAAACCAATAGGAGCTTCCAGTCAACTGGAATCTATCAGTTTCATCTTACAGGGCCAGAGAAAGAGTCTTGACAGACGGACAAAGATGGACAAAAATCAAAATCAAAATATTTATTTTGTAAAATAGATACATAAAGTATACTTTCTACAAGTCAAAGTTAATCTTAACAATATACATATATCTTTAGAATATAAAAAAATATATAATAATACGGGAAATATATAGAGAAATTTAGGAAAAAAAAATATACCTATATACATAATGCAATGAACAAATAAGTTGATAAATAAATACGGGAAATACATACAAAAAATATGAAGGTTGGGCTACTAAAATGTAATAAAGTTATACACCTGCATCAAATAGAGAAATACAGAAATAAAAATATTATTTAAACATGCATAATGCAATTAACAAATGTGTTGAAAAATGAACTAAATAAACCATAAATAAAAATAATGCCAACCATTCGATTAGTATTTCTAAGAAGAAGGGCAAGAAACTTAGCCAAAATGTCTTTTTTCAATTTTCATTGGGAGAAAAATGGACATAAAATTTCAAGTCTTCATATATTTTTTCACTCTGATTAACGGAACCCTAAAAATGAGCATCAAGTATACACGGTACATGCAAATACAGCCTTTATGATGAAACTGGTCAGAAACGGGACAGTGTCCATTTCTGGTCAATGCTCGTCCATTGTTTTTACACATAATACAGACCTTTGTGGCTTGTAATGAATCAACGCGTGTCCTATTTGTACGGTTTTTGTATATACAAAAGCAGTCTTTATTTACATCTGCATAAAGGTTTGATTGAAGAAACAGGTATAGCTATGCGTGTCGTGGATATTGTACGTCACTCACGATTGTGAATTTTTGGAGCGATCTGTGAAAAAATGTTAGATATTGCTCGCGTTGAAGTATTGGAATAACCTTCAACAGAATGTTTATTAAAATAGGTATGGTTAAATGTATGGCATACCCTAGGAAAAAATATTACTACCCGTCCAACACAAAAAGGCCAATGTCAAATACTTTATTAGCTTTTGATAGAGGCGATTATTGGTTGGCTAATTGACCTATTTGTCTAGGACGCGTAATACTAATATTACGCGCGAAACAGCAAATCGGAGGGTTTTTAGCTATTACTGAAATATTTTGTAGCGAAAATAATACTGGATTTAAGTAGAAAACCTTTATATTTCTATTACCTATTTTATGAAAAAAAAAAAACAAGTTGATCAATTAAACGCTTCCTTGAAACGAACGTTTGAAAGCCAAAAAAAAAAAGGGTGGAAAACATTTTTTTTTTGACAAAAGTATAAATCTTATTACATTGCTTATAAGTAAATCGCCTAGATAAACGATCAGTAAATCAAATATATTTTTTCCAATATTAAGATAGTACTACTTTCGTCCAAAGAACCCCCGAAAATCTGGCTTTTTTCATATTCTAGGGTCACGTACAGGCTTAATGTAGTATACTCAAACTGAAATATTAGACCTGTCTTTGAAGGCCCACTCCTCCTTTAAGGTTGGTCCAAATACTAAAAATATATATATATATGACAGGCATAATATAATCCTAAATAACGAAATAAATTCCATGTTTTATAATTTTTTTCTGTCTTTACTTTAGACTTAAGGGCTTGTATTGGGTCTTTCAATGGTTTTTGTTTTAATATGCTGAGTCAGCTACTTATCTGATCAATGTAAAACTTGAACACGTGTTTTTTTCAGACATTTGTCTTTCCGTTGTCAGGTCGGTTACCTAATTGAACACATTTCGCTCGATAGATTTTATTTTTGAAAATTATGCCTTTTTAAGTTGTTATTTCGTTTTATGTCTAAACGGCTTGAGTTTTATGTCTGAAATTACTGCTATAACAAGAAAACATAGTTTATTTTCCAATGTCAGGTGAAAAAACTCCTAGATGAAATAATTTTTCGTAAAATACAGAAATACATCTAAATTTCACTGATTTTGCGTGCCGGCAGCGCGCGCAGCGAGCGTTCTAATGTAGACTTTCGGACAACATATTGAAGTTCAAAATCGCTCAATAAGATTATCGTGCACTAGGGGTAAGGCCTTAAATTGAAAGTAATCGAAAGTTTCCTATGATTTACGCAAGAGTTTTCTTACTCCTTGCGAGTTTATTGATTCTTTCACCATAATAAAGACAATGTTAAAAATTATTGTTCAAGATTTTTTTTTCCGTTCATCGCGTCCACGTGAAAAGTGTTATTTTCTCCTATTTATCGCTATCCGGAGACGCAGCGATCGTCTCAGTCACAACGTTATAATGTCGTTTTCGTCGATATTTGTACCGTCACAAATCGAGTTGCTAATTTAGGGTGTGCATGCACCTAAATGCTTAGCTCCCCTGTGCGTAACCTCGGGAGCGAACGCGCCACAAACACAAAACGCGCTTATCTGTACACGTCACTACTACAACCATAGACAAACAGACTTCGTGAGATACAGCATCTGTATACTGCGATCAAGTCGGATTGGGCAATGATGTAAACAAAGAAAAGATTCTTTCACACTTGACCACTTTTGACAGTTATAGTGATGTACCTGAGTACCTTTTTAACAGTGGCGATGTTCGACTATTTCAGTGACAGATCAGATGTCCGTCCGTTATTGATCTGAGATCTCAGCATTGCGGAGCCTCAAAAATTTATTAAATAAATATGTAATAAAATATTTCGTTACCTTAAACAATGGGGCAGTGAATGATCTGTAATGTTTAAGCCCTCATGGTGCATATGGAATTCTACAAAATCTGGCATATCTTACGATTCGGGATGTCAAAAATTTTGCGAAAGCTTGAGCGATGAAAGACACATGAACGAAATAATTTTAATCACTTCATTTGTTAAAATTTAAGCGATGTAATTTTTTTTAGGTGCTTACGGTAAATTTTGTTGGAAAAACACAGAACGTCTACTTTTCACTAATGTTCATTGAATTTTATTCTAATCTGTGTAAAAGTGGAACATCCCTACTAGTCAATAGGGTCACACAGATAAAAATGTGCAGCCGCCATTAGAAAAAACGAATGATCGTTTTGTTGAAAAGTTTTTACCAAAAAGTGAGTTAAGATGCATTTTATTGTGACCAAAAGAGTATTCTACATGAAGATCGAAGTGTCTAGAATCGATGTATGTTATATTTAATAAGAGGTGTGTACAATATCGGTAATTTTCATCCTAAACGGTTTGTTTACCTCATTTTGCCATCCGACTTGATCGTAGTACACCATTCCTAAATAGGTCGCGGCTTTGTATAATAAGGTTTTTCTGATTATCGAGGTCTGTCTATAAAACACATTGTTTTAGCAGGATCACTACAATTTTAATTAATCTGTACAGGATATATAAAACTAACTTTCTTAATTTATTCCTGAATTGCTATTTAATATTAATTTAGTAACGTTGAAATCAGTCATCACATCAGTTTTGGACTATAGAGAGGCGGACGGACAATAGACATATTTTTTTAAAATCTTGAGACTAAGTTTGTTCTACAAATCTCGGTTTCATTTTTTGCCCGAAAGTAAAAAATACTCCCACTACGTCTTTTAATCACTTTTCGACTTCGTAGAAATAAAATGCTTGACTGCTTATTGTAGAATACTTCCAGATAAAAATTCCAAGGATCTAAAAGCCATGGACTTAATCTGGAAAGAAGAAAGAGCTTAGGAATATAATCGTGATTAACCAAAAAATTAATAGAAGCCAAAATTACCAAAAAGATACACAGAAATTTTTAATTGAGTTTTCGGAAAATTTTTGGAGAATACATCAGAATAAATTTCGGTTATATTTCAGAGTAATTTTTTATTCTAAGCATAATGAACTTTTAAATTAGCAAAAGTATCATAAAAAATTTGAAGACTACTGGAAAAATATTTTTATTCATTTTCTTTTCCGAATTTAATTTTTCCATTTCCTATCAGTACCTAGGATAAACCGGCTAGAACTAAGTGCAACCGAAATTGATGGAGCAAATATTTAGATACACAAATGACTGTGGAATCACCCAAAACGGTAAAATAGTCACGCAAAAAGTAACCGATATGTGATCATTTCGCGAACGGTAACAGGTTGTATTAGTATTTATCAGACATGCATGTTGCCCGCTAATTACCCGCACTGGACTGCGTCCTCTACACCGTCCAACGCGGTCGGGTGACAGACGACGATGGATAGTGAACTAGACTTTTAGAAGTAAAGAAAACCCGTTCAAGTGCGGGTAGGAGTCGGGCCCTGAGGTTTCCGTAGATACTGCTTAAGACATGAACTTATTTAACGTGCAGTTATTTTAGACCAACTTAACTTGATGCTTGTGATCTATGAAACTCTGTTTTCTAGGGGATTAATTAAGTTGGATATTTATATCTTATACAATTGAATATGTATAGGTGATTTATTTTTTTCCTATGCGTATGTACCTACTTACGATTTTAGAATACCTACTTGTAAATGGAATTTCAAGTTTCCAAGTCGACTGGAAGTGCCCTATAGGTTTTCAGTCAGTAGGACGCCGGATTCTCCATCTTGAGACCCGGGTTTCGAATGGTCGAGCTAGCACCACGTGAGTTTTTTGGAATTTATGTCTATATTGGTGAAGGAAAAAGCGTGTATTTTTTCTAAAGTACAGCGATAAGGCACATCCCTTATCACGTTGGGACGTAAAAATCGTTGGTGAAAAGAGTAGAGTACGAGTACTAGTCTGTTCTAGTAACAGTCTACATTCAAGAACACTCCGTATAGACAGTAGTTCTTTCCTGGAGTCGTCAAAAATTTTGCATAAAACGTAATCCACCCGCGCTGAAAAAGAAATACCTTCCCTTTTTCTTTTTTTGTTTCATTGCTTCCAGTTTTTAAAGCAATGTTATATCTTAAAACTATTCTCACGAAAACCATGACGGTGAAAATATTTAAAAAATCAGTGGCTTTTGATGCTGTTTTAGGTGGCTGTCAATTACAAGCTCTGACGCAAGACAAATTGTGTAGAGGAAATGACAAACCGGCCGTCCAGCTTGCCGGACAGCGTATAGCACCCTAGCGACAAATATTAGCCGGTATTATAACTACGTCAACTCAACCTGTTGCTAACAGCCCTACCGTTAGTCCTCGGGCCCTCTGAGAAAATAACGCAGAATGCCATGAAAATACGTAAAATAACTCTTCTTACTTACTAAGTTACACAGTAATAAACCAAGTTAATGTGACACGAAGATAAATGGTAAATATGAGGAACTTGCCTTTTTTGTCTGCGCCTCCGCCCGTGGTATTTGTCGTATTAAGCAGACTACAAAGGGTATGTGTGGTAGTATCTCTCTCCTTGATAGCTTTTTCTCCGATTTGTTTAACTAAAATTGTCACGGTCCAGGTCTCTTTTGTTACAGCGCAATTATACAGGCTGTTGATCTAGCCTGCAACCTGCGGCACCGGTGTTAAAATAATGATTCCAAAAACGGCCTTATAATCGAAACAAATAGTTCGAAATGGAAATTGCCTTGTTTTGTAATGGGCTTGAAGTATGGCCACATTGGTGTTAAGTGCTGGTAACTGTGATTGATGGCCGACCGTCGCTACGCGCATTGCCAATCCGCACTCCCGTTGATGGTTGATAGCGCATGGCAGGAATTGTAAGAGAAAAACACAAAAAAAGCATTATTTTTTTTCGACGATATAGTTAGAGCTTTAATATTTATTTCAGCATTTGTATTTATACTAATAATATAATAATAATCCACTGCTTAGGAAGTTACGGACCAAATCAACAGCCCGTATATAACTCAAAGCTTTTCTAATCTAGGGAACAACGATAATCTCATTACAATTCAACAAATTATTCTCGAGTTCAAAAATTAATATTATAGTTAATTTCAGCTTGATAAAAAAATATACCATATTCCTAGTGTAAACAAACAGGTATCTTTTACTGAAACCACCTAGTCTCCTGGTCACTCTGAAAAACTTTTACGGAAACCACCTAGTCTCCTGGTCACTCTGAACAACTTTTACGGAAACCACCTAGTCCCTGGTCACTCTGAACAACTTTTACGGAAACCACCTAGTCTCCTGGTCACACTGAACAACTTTCTAAAGAAACATACCCGCGAAAAGCTCATTTACATCCGGTTTATGTACCTGAAAAACCTTCAGAAAACCCCCACGCTATCCATTAAGCGTCTCAATATTGTTTTTACGAGTTCTAAGCAAACATATAGACTGTCAAACAGTCGTGAGTATATGTTGAGAAGAAAAGGAGAAGATAAACCGGTCGAGTCGGAAGTATTACCGTCGTCGTCGTCGACAAGACAATCGCGAAACTTGGCTAAGTTGATGACGAGTTTTGACACCTTATTTTTTTGTAACACTGTTACGGCAAAGTTATCCGCCTTATTTTAAACTTCACCTGTGTCATTTACAAACTTCACGGTTTGTGGATCTCACGAACAATACGGATTGGAAAATTTCATGATCGTCAACCTTTTTAGAATTTATACCCTTATATTAGAAAAAAGGATAAGTGGTTACAGTCAGTTGCGTAGTGTCAGTCATTTGTCCCTTACCAACTTCCGTAGATTTTGCGAAAGTCCCTGTACAGACTGATTAACACCTCGCCTGCTTTGACTTATCACATCATAGACCTCATTGACGCTTTCCATAAGGCGCGGTAGCTAAGTGAAAGCCCACAGAGTAAAAAAATCCTTGTGAACTATGTAAATTTTCTTAATATTTACATTTTTGACATAAAGCATTGCCACAGTTTACAAATCAATACAGTTGTCCAACGAAGTCGTTCGGACAGAGTGATTATGCGGGGCTTACAGGCGAGGGTCCAAATTGCTTGTTCGAAAATTTCATTTAGCTCGGTGGTTTACCTCCCGCGTCTCGCCCCGCAGGGCCCGCACAACTGCTCTGTCTGAGCGCTTTTGTTGAACAACTGTATAGATTTTTAATCTGTGGCATAACTTTTCTATTTGTATTCCATTTTGACTCAAACCAGGGTAATCAAACGAACCAATAGTGTACGACTCCAAATATAAATACCCAGTTTTGTTCCCGGGTACAAAATGTTCTTTTCACTCTCTATCTATTAACAGATTGGATTTGTTTGTCTTGCATGATGCCTTGTGTTCCTGTAATTACAAAACTGACTGCCATGTTTAAAACATTCACGTCAGGTTCATTTAAAATGTTTACAGTTAGATTCTACTATTTGTTGTAATCGATATAGGTACGGGTTTGATTGGAATTCTGTTGAAAATCTTCGACGGTGTGCCTATTCAGAGAATTCCTGAAATCCTATGCAAATAAAAGGTAAGTAATTGTCGGATTTATTGGTCCATTCTTGGGCCCCGTTTTCGGGATTCAATAATGTATTCTTCACTACCCGATGCTGTTACAGGGGACTCGTCTAATTTTTTTTTTTCTTGACTCTTGCGTCCTCTTGATGCCAAGTGACTCACTATAAGGCGACGCCACGAAATTTTGGCGACATGGATCTCCATTTTTCCCAGCAATAAAAAAAACATGTAATTACCAATTTATATACTAGCATTTCATTGACATCATTTTGCCCGAAGCTTTAGTTGATTGGTTAATTTTCATAGTAGAGAAAAAATAATTAGAAAACCTCTTTTAAAACAGAGATTTCTATTTTACTGACAAACGGGAGCGTATGAAGCCTCCAAGTTTTTTTATTTAAATTAGTCTACAAATACACTTCAATATGGCCGATCGGGTTTATTAAATTACTTATATTTGTAATTCTAAATGAAAAATACTGTTTTGCCGCATACGACCTTACGGCATAAGCTAGTTCGTGAGCGCATATTTGTATGGAGTAAGTCCCCCTCACTCCACTCCCCTAAGGCGCCGATTTAAAATTAAAAGTTTATCAATGCCTCGCCTTAAGTGAGTATCTACTTAGTCTGGTGGCTTTATCGTAGAATTGATAATTTCATGAAATTATCGACAATATCGATAAGCATGAAATAAGTTATTTACGATAGACTTCCAACAAAAAGTCAAAAAATAGATGCGACGATGAGATATATTATAACCGATTATTCGATGACCTTTTTTGTGAAATTCGTGAATAATTCTTTTCGTGTTCCTTACAAACGCAATCCCAGCCCCGAGTCAATTACTATGGGACATCAAGATTTTATTTTGCGAAATTGGCAAAAAGTGTTATCGATCCGTGTTACTGATCATCACTGACCAAGCCTCCAGTATGAGTTTGGCTGTATAAATTAAAGTCACCTTATATACACGGTGCTCCATTGTCCAATAACACCGGAGCACATCGAGATAAAGGCAGTCCATCCAACAAGTAGCTGGTTCATTCATACGTATTCAACTAGAATCGAATTCAATCGATTTTACATTGTTAATGCGCCGCGCCGGCCCGACGATCGGTTAAAATTACAGTATCAGAGGAAAATATCCTCTATATCAATGATGTTAAGTTCATGGTAAGTATATTGTAGTTTCAGTACTAAAAGGATACACTCTTATTAGGCCTTGGATTAGATCGGTTCATTTCAATCTTTGTTCGTAGATATTTAGCCGTGGCACACTAAAATAGTAACTATTTAGCTCGCATTATAAACAGCGTATACGTAAAACGTTTAAATCATTGCGGTATAGAAAAGCAGAAAAATAAATCTGGACGTGAGGAGCTCTGAACTTACCATTAAATATCTTCAACCAGGACATACTTTTATGTCCGCCGACCATTTTCACCATCAAGTCGAAAACCAAATACAAATTCAGGAAAAAATTACAATTTTTCTGATTTCATTGATTGTGTGCAGTTGGCTAATTCAGGAAAAGTTGTTCAGAAGGCTATGGGAATTTCTGATTTCTACAAATATCTTGACCATTCCTCTCAACCAAAACTTAAAGAGCGCAAACAGAATATATTTAAAGGACATAGTCATTGTGGAGGTACACAGAACAAAATTCAACTTATTTGTCAATACTGATTATACTGGAATTATCCATGAAATTGATTTTCTAAAAGCAAACAACTTGAAAAATGCTTCACTGCTCAATTCTATTCAAAATACAACTCCTAGAGGCATAACTCAAGCCAGAAAATCTGGAATCATAAAAACAATTTCCAAGATAATGCCTCAAAATAGACACCTGTTCTGGCAAAACCTTCCCATTAGTAAAGATTCGACTGATATCGTAAAGATAGAAGATGATATCGAAGAAGATTGCAAATAATGAAACATTAAATGTATATTGATTGAATTCTCATTAGGCACTATAGACTGATTAAAAAGTGCCATTATTATAAAGAAAAAGACTGACTATATTCCTTTCTAAAAATAAGTACTACATATTACTAATATATTAGTATTATGTAAAGCTACGAGTTACCTAACTTCAGTCAAACTAAACAAGAAAACTGGTTGAGTCTATGTTCCTGTTTTTACTTGTAAGTCTACAAGTTACCTAAAGTTAAATTGTATTAAAAATAAAACTAAATTTAGTAAAACTAAATAAGGTTGAGTGTTTTTATGGTCTCTTTAATAATTTTTATTGCATGCGTTTGTTTTTTTTACTCTTCTCTATTCTAAAAAGTCATGTTACACTGCATTTTTTTTATTAATACTGATATAGTAAATGTTTAATTTTGCTAAAATAAAATGCAGTTTACGTATTTCCTAGGTTAATATGCAGTATCTGACACGATTACTGCAGTCTACCTTAGACTTTCGATTCCCGACCAACCGTGATACAAGTTTAAAATGCAGTACTCGACCATAACTTGAATTATATCATAAAAATCTAATAAAGCATTATATACTAATAAAGCATTTTATTTATAACGGTATGGTAAGTAAAATTCACCATTATACCAAATACATTTGTAGAGAAACTTATAAAACACTCTACCCCGTTTTTCTCGAAACCGCCATTTTATAAAGAAAAAGACTGACTATATTCCTTTCTAAAAATAAGTACTACATATTACTAATATATTAGTATTATGTAAAGCTACGAGTTACCTAACTTCAGTCAAACTAAACAAGAAAACTGGTTGAGTCTATGTTCCTGTTTTTACTTGTAAGTCTACAAGTTACCTAAAGTTAAATTGTATTAAAAATAAAACTAAATTTAGTAAAACTAAATAAGGTTGAGTGTTTTTATGGTCTCTTTAATAATTTTTATTGCATGCGTTTGTTTTTTTTACTCTTCTCTATTCTAAAAAGTCATGTTACACTGCATTTTTTTTATTAATACTGATATAGTAAATGTTTAATTTTGCTAAAATAAAATGCAGTTTACGTATTTCCTAGGTTAATATGCAGTATCTGACACGATTACTGCAGTCTACCTTAGACTTTCGATTCCCGACCAACCGTGATACAAGTTTAAAATGCAGTACTCGACCATAACTTGAATTATATCATAAAAATCTAATAAAGCATTATATACTAATAAAGCATTTTATTTATAACGGTATGGTAAGTAAAATTCACCATTATACCAAATACATTTGTAGAGAAACTTATAAAACACTCTACCCCGTTTTTCTCGAAACCGCCATTTTGCAAGTACTGCGTTCTTTATTACGAGGGCAGTATGGTACGGTTTGGAGGTAACTTTGTAATTTTTTTCTATCGAGAAAATTTAATGGAATCACGTTTTCACAACAGCATGGACATAGCATTAGTCCTCAACTTTACCATATATTAATTTCAGAGTGATTGCTGCAGTATTTGTTGGTATAAAGCAGGATCATGCGAAGTGAAGTCAGGTATTATACACCCTTAAAAGGCGGGCTTGCTCCAACGAAACCGCCCAGTAAACGAAAACCACTTTTAACGTACACTGTTAGAGCCGATTTCATTTAGTATAAGCTAGGACGCTTGTGATAAACACATCTATGAAAATGACATTATTTTGCAGGTTATTTTTATTTTTCATGGAAAACTAAGGCTTAAAATAGTTATAATATATAAGAAAAGTACTCGATTATCCGTTGACAGTACAGCCACAGTGTATGGATTTTTAAACTATGGTACAGTTATAATTTCCGAAAAAAAAATCTGAGATATCCGCGATTAAAGTTAATTTCAAGGAGTATTTTGCATATAGTTTGCAATTTATTTTTACTTATACTTTTATCTACTATTTATGTCCGAATAATCATTGAATTAGTGTTATCAGTAATACCGAGCATTTTTTTTAGCCTTTCAATCTGAACGAACCCTAAACTTTACGTCAAAAAAATCCAGTTTTAGGCTATACATGGCCTTAAACTTCTTTTCTGAAGGAACCCTAAAAATCAAAACTCTAGAGTTTTCAGTACATTTCCCATGAACACACTCGTGCAACGTCTAATGCAATATGTATATTTTAAAAGGTCAGACTAGCTACCATTTCCTGTTTCAGCCGATTTGAAAGCAAAATTAGTTGCTTGAACTTATGTTGTGTATTCCACGCACGATCGTTCTTCTCTTCATGTTCCGGGAAAAAAACGATATAGCTCAAAACATAGACAAAAAAAAACACGACTACCGGAATAGAGATTTAATTCGGGATTTCAGTGTAGTCGAGGGACATACAAAACAACACTTATCCCATGTAATAGTCCCCCGACTGCACCGAAATCCGAAATAAATCTCTATTCCGGCAGTCGTCGTATATACCGGGTGTAAATAGACTGCTACCATTAAATGAAACCACATATTCTACCGACCCTACTGAACCACTTTTCCCAAGAGTCATACCCGCGGACACCCTTAGTTTGGGGAATAATTGAGTTTCAAACAAAAATGCGTGAACCCTAACGCACCGACATACGGGCGAGTTTAGAGAGAGCGTCGTCCGTCAAACAGCTGTTACATTGCAGCGTTCTAATCGAGATAAAGTCTTTGAGTTACCGTTGAATACCCTTTTCTCTGAAAAGAAAGAAAAAAAAAGCAATTTATTTCAAGCCACTCACCTGTTAGCCACCTGAGACAACACTCTGTTGGTCTGTTAGTCTGTTTTATGGCTGTTCCAGACGGGGGGGTGGCGCGCCCCCCCCCATTAGTTTATTGGTTTTTGTGGCTTTCCTGTTTATAAATACCACATTTATTGTATATCGTTGTAATCCTAGATAAATTGTCTAAAATACAACAGTATTTTCATTAAAACACATGGAATGTAATTGTAGTATGATCGAACAGAAGGCAGGTAAACAAAAAAAAAGCATATAAAAAGCTTTCCCGTATTTTCAAGGTTTCGTATTCAAAAGTATCTTTAAAACACCTTTTTAAATCGATTAAACACTTACCTAGGCATGTTTTCCTCGTTTGTTGTAACACATATAACACATATTTAATTTCCACACACGACACTTCACAACACTCAACACTCCATTTTCCGCCATCTTGCGGCCCCACGACACAGATAATTACCTTTTTTTAAAAATTCCAAGCCTGTCTTCTTCAAACCGACTGTTTCCTATGCACATTATAACTTGTGGAACCATTTAAAACCAACCACACCCCAAAAAATATTTGTGTACCCCTTATCCGGCGGCAGTTTTTGAACAGTACTAAACGTCCATACAAAGTCGGTCACTTAGTGACCGCTACCGAATAAGCGCTACCTGGGTGCGGTCGTTAAATGACTCATACTTGTTCAAAGGTACACAAATCTTAGACAGTTATAAAACAGAAACATAAAACTGAAATAATTTTACAAACAGATATAAAAAGGTAGGTACTTAGATTAAAATATATTGCTGCAAAACATTTAGCTCAGAAAATCTCTGAAGATGTTCGCGGGTTTTTTTTTCGAATAGTTGTTCAGTATGATCAGTAGAGTATGTGGTTCTATTTAATGGTCGCACTCTATATACACCCGGTATTTATAGCCTATTCCACTCAAGATGCTAATGGATTCTAACGATACACTTCGAAAATCGGTCCAGGCATTAAGAAGTTATTGTGGAATTAAGGCTGCGCCGAGCGTACGACGATTAGACACCTCGATTTAGACACCTTTCACTCTCGTGGTCGTGTTTATCGTGGTAAATGCTGCCTGGCCATACTAAAAATGTAACGCAATAAATCGTATTTAAATTGCCAGGCAATATTTCTAAAATGCAAGTCGGACAAATTGTAGTTTATACTTTGGTGATTGTTTGAAATTAAGTTTGAGATAAAATTCCACAGTTAAGTTGTTAAAATTACTTAAACGCCAATACACCTCTGTTACATTTTGGGCTTAGTTTGAATAGTTTTGTTTTATGAAATACACATTATTTTTAATTTTTGCTTCGGATAAAGTGTGATACTAAATATGTTTTTTCTTATTTTTATTTATGAAATATTAGTAATTAAATCAACTTAACCGTGACTGCCGATTTAGCTTCTTTTGGTCGGGGCACCCTTAAGAAAAATACCCATGAGAACCCTGAAAACAATACACTCCTTTTTTGGGGTCAGTCGTGTAAAAAAAGGGACGGAGTCGCCGCTAAGCAACAACTGAAGCATAGCAATGGCGGCGTGTACAAGTGTGTGAGTGTATTTACTATGGAATTAGGCTTACTATGATGTGAATGTGTGCGTCCAGGCTCGTGTGTACACACGAGTAGGCTTACTATGTGTGCTTCAGTTTTTGGTGGCGAACCACCTTCCGACTTTTTTAGTGTTTTTATATAAACCCCGATCTTCCAGAGGGGCAGCCAAATTCAACAAATCTTCATCTGCCGCGATCCTGCCTCCCACCACATTAAGTTGAATCGTACAAGCTTACAAACCGTTCAAAAGACTTTGCTCTTAAGCATGTCATTAATTTGCACGCTTAGTTATCATCACACTAATATTATAAATGCGAAAGTTTGTGTGTGTGTGTGTGTGTGTGTGTTTTTTACTCTGTAGTACGTGGGACGCACTATAAGTTTCCGGAATGAATATGAAAAAATACTATTAAAGGTACAAAATTAATTTATTGTTTTTCAAAATAATCTCCCTTGGCGTCTATGCACTTTTTCATTCGATCAAACCAGTTTTGAAAACTTTTGTGCCACTCCCCTGTGGTGACCTCTGAAACATGTTTTTCATACTCCTCGACAGCCTCTTCTGGTGATGAAAATCGTTGACCGCGTAATTGGTTCTTAATTTTTGGGAACAGAAAAAAGTCACAAGGTGCCAGGTCGGGACTGTATGCAGGATGACTCATGAGTTCTATATTTTTCGTCTTCAAAAAGTCGTTTGTCTGTCTGGCGGTGTGAGAACTAGCATTGTCGTGGTGCAGGATGATACGGCGTTTACGGTTATTTTTACGGAGTTCGTCAATAACTTCCGGCAAACAAATGGTCGTGTACCAGTCACTATTCACGGTACGACGATTCTCTAAAGCAACAGTAGCCACGTGTCCAGTTTTATTAAAAAAAGAAGCAATCATCCGCTTAGATGCACTTTTCACGCGCGCCACTTTGGTTGGTTTCGGCTCATCTTGAAAGACCCATACGCTCGATTGCTGCTTTGTTTTGGGATCGTAGCAATAAATCCATGTTTCGTCACCTGTTACTATGTCCCACACCAAATTTGACGCACCTTCGTTGAATCTGGTAAGCATGGCACTGCACCAAGTGACGCGGTCCGTTTTTTGAGCCTCGGTCAAGTTGTGTGGGATCCACCGCGAGCACAGCTTTCTCACACCCAAATGTTTGTGTAGGATTGATTGTATTTGACTCATGCCTATTTCTAAGGATGCGCGAATTTCATGGTAGGTCACATGCCTGTCTGTTTCAATCATACGGCGCACAGCATCGATGTTTTTGTTGGTCACAGGGGTGGACGGCCGACCATCGCGAGATTCGTCACTGAGATTGATACGACCACGCTTGAATTCTGCAAACCAGCTATAAACAGTCATCTTGCATGGTGCTTCATTGCCAAAAGCTGTTTCAAGCCGAGCGATGCTCTGTTGAGCTGTCAAATTACACTTAAAATCGTAGAAAATCATACTACGAAAATTTTCCCGAGTTAAATCCATGTTGATGCAGACACACAATTTTTTAAATGGCGCCACAAGGTAAAAACAAAAGACAGTCAGATGAAACAAACTGCATTCTACAGCCAAAGAGTTCTATTTTCAAATGTTGCAATAAATTTTTAAATATTGTTTATGTAAGTGGCCAGTTCCGGAAACTTTTAGTGTTACCTATGTATAGATCAATATCATTGAGAAAATTTGGAGTCTAATTAGCGCGGTCCTTATCGTTTGTGGTGAAATAAGACAAGGCTTTGCTATTTCATACATCAGGTGTCTAATTAGCGCGGTCCGTTATCGTTTGTGGTGAAATAAGATAAGGCTTTGCTATTTCATACATCAGGTGTCTAATTAGCGCGGTCCGTAATCGTTTGTGGTGAAATAAGACAAGGCTATGTTATCTCATCACACTTCACACTAATATTATAAATGCGTAAGTTTGGGTGTGTGTGTGTGTACAACCCGGTCACATTATCTCGAGACCTCGCGAACCACCCGCCCCGTTCTCCTTTCACCTCCCCGCGCTCGCCACGGCGCGTCAGTACGGTTAGCACTTTCGTTGCCGATACGCGTCGACTTGTTTTCGTGGTATATTTTTAAACATTCCATTGTTACGTTTGGACTTTTATTGTTATTTTGTTATTGCTGTTACGTTAAAATATTGTTTTTATTGCAACGTTGGACATTTTTGTTAAGTTTGGACATTTTTGTTACTATTTCGTTGCTTTGAAGTGGGACAGTGAAAGTTTTTTCAAATATGGGTAAAACTATTCACAGTGAAGCAAGAAATTTAATCCTGAAAGTTCTCGCTTTCTTTGAATCAGAGAAAGCTAACAAGCAATTCGTAATACCTGTAGATCAAGTTGCTAAACTTATTGTTTATAATAATATCCTACTAGAGGATGCTTGTTTTGCGCACCATATCTGAGCGCCGACGCGACGTGACGTCATCGACGCCAGGTCTCGAGATAATGTGACCGGGTTGTATGTTTGTTACTCTTTCACGCGGAAACGGCTGGACGGATTTGGATGAAATTTAAAATGGATATAGCGTATACCCTAACTTAACACATAGGCTACTTTTTATCCCGGGAAAAAGCACATCGTTAAACCGAAGAACACGCGGGCGGAGCCGCGGGCAAAAGCTAGTTTATAATATAACGTCTAATATGCGGCGGGTCGTATGGCGGGTGGCAACGCCATGGAAAAAAGAATATTGTCACGCCATGTTATCCATCCGCGAAAAGGCGGCTAAGGTATTATAAAGAGGTATGCCAACAATTGAGGGTCATCGGATCTTGGCCCCGTCTGCACAGACGATGTAGGCAAGTCTCCGCCTGCTTTGACTCTCCTGCTTTCTGGGGGAGTGCTCTTCATCCTAGGTATTATCGACGCTTCCCATCAGGTGCGGTAATGACCTATCGTAAGAACACGGTTTATAAAAAGAAATGCTTTTCAGACGCTTTTCTCTGGACTCTATACCGACTTTCGTTTATGTACCCAAATTCATACTGGAGACTCTGTAAGTGATCAGGACCAAGGTTTAATGGCCCTGTTTACGAAATACGAAAAATATTTTTTGTCCCTCAATTAGTATGGGCAGTCTAAATTCTATTTTGCATATTTCACAGAAAGGTTATTTGAACATTGGTCCCGACCACTTACCGAGTCTCCAGTATGAATTTGGCTTTATAAATGAAAGTCTCCTTATACCTTTATTGATTTGCACCTACATGCTATTGCCATTGTATGTGTACACAGAGTATTGAAACAACTCAACTCAGCAAGGTTTCCGTCAATAATTATTGACGAACTCGAAAACTGTAAATTACTCGTATAGTAGTTTTAATCCAACTTCTAGTTCCGCTGTCAGATTCTAGTTCATTTGTAGTCCATTCAATAAGTTAAGACTTTTACAGCCCTTCGCGATATCGCCGACTGAAAAACGTGGAGTATTTCCGCCCATCGCGATCCCTAAATAGTTTACCCGACCACGGCGGTGACAAATGGAGGGTTAAGGTTTCTGCTTGTATGTATTTACGTAAGTTCTACTATAATAGTTTAAATTTGATTTTCGGTTTGGACAAATGACGGAAGTTTTCATTTCTCAGAACCCGTTAAACGCGAGAGCAAATTTTTTTGGAAAGGTTTTTAGTTACGTTTCGTACTTTTTTTTTAGTACGTCGTAGGTGTAGTTTGAAACACATTATCTATGGGGGGTCCCCGACCTAAATTTGCAACTCGATTCGTGTCGGTACAAATATCGACGGAAAAGGCATTGAAATAACGTTTATATCAGCGCGCACGGCAAAGTGGCTGTTACGACGATCGCTGCGTCTCCAAATAGCACAAAATAGGCGAAAATTTTAAGTTTCACGTAGACGCAATTATTAATTCGAAAATTTCATTTTTGTAATATTCTACTTATCAAATTCTCTAACCGTTCGTGTTCTGCTCGAAAATAAATAACGTTAATTTGAGGTGTAGATGCATGAAATCAGTAAATATTTCTAACTTCAGTCATTGTTTCGAAAGCAAATATCTTAAGGTATTCAAAAGTTAGACAATAATTGATTAGTGAAACTGCACGGCAATTTATTGGAGATAAGTGCAGTATTTTTTATATTTTTTTATGTATATATACAAACGAGTTAAAAGGAAGCAAGAAAGGGTTTCGCACAGCATTTTGCTGGGGGACCCCTCTTAAAACAAATGTGAAGAAGTGACGTTCTTGAGTTGTTGAGCGAATAGACGAACTGATATACAGTATTTTTCGAGCTCTAAAAAACATTTCGGACACCAAGGCGGAGTTGAACAACTTCCAACAATATTAATTAAAAACATACTTTGGTTGAAAACAACGTAGTCGGGGTTTTTCTTGTTTTAGAAACATACCTACGGTCTATTTTTGTTGTTATTTTTTGCAAAAGCTCGGTCAGGCCCGTTAAGTCTAAAAGTGGTGATGAATCATTTGGATTCTTCACGGTAGGGAATCAAAGGATTGTGAGTTCTTTTAGGGTCAAGCCAAAAAACTACAATTTATTTTTGCATATAAAAGTTTATCTTTGTTTTCTTTCATATAGTTTTTAAATATTTTAATTGCGAAGGATGTATACATTTATAAGGAATGTACATCAGAACTGTACCTATAATATCTCCCACCATCAATGTTTTATGTATTTTCTGCAAATGTATCTAATTAAATAAATAAACCATCATAAAAGGCAAAAAAAAAAAAATTTCAAAAACCCTCCAATCTGTTGTTTTGTTGCCTGATTATTAGTATATCCTGCGCTCTTGTAGGAGCCATAGAGCCATGGTGTCATAGATATCAAGGAGTGGATAGCACTACGCTTTTTTAGGAACCATGGAGCCATAGAGTGAAGAGCACTGCTTTTTTTAGGAGCTATGGAGCCTTGGTGTCGAGAGCACCGCGTTTTTGTAGGAGCAATTTCAGGCTCGGGTAGCAAAGTTGCGAGCTAAAGGATCAGCAATAAATAGACCCAGACTAGGACCTATACCATTTCATCCGTCGATGAAACGTCCGAAAACCAGTGTGGCCAAACTGTCACTGTGAATTAGTGAAGATGGACCGAGATGATAAATGTTTTTTTCAGAATGGAGCTATAGAATTATCGATACTTTAACCAAACACGGGGTTCCTTAGGGTGGAGCAGCAGCTCATATTGTGTGTCCATTAAAACCATAGAATGCAGATCGGCAATTATAAAACACTAGCTTTTGCCCGCGGCTCCGCCCGCACGTTATTCGGTTTAGCGACATGCTTTTTTCCGGGATAAAAAGTAACCTGTGTTAAGTTGGGGTATAAGCTATATCCATTCTAAATTTCATTGAAATCCGTTCAGCCGTTTCAGCGTGAAAGAGTAACAAACATACACACACACACACACACACCCAAACTTACGCATTTATAATATTTAGTGTGAAGTGTGATGAGATAACATAGCCTTGTCTTATTTCACCACAAACAATTAGGTCCGCGCTAATTTTTCAATGATATTGATCTATCCTACAGGAACCATGCATTTTCCGGGATAAAAAGTAGCCTATGTGTTAAGTTAGGGTATAAGCTATATCCATTCTAAATTTCATCGAAATCCGTTCAGCCGTTTCAGCGTGAAAGAGTAACAAACATACACACACACACACACACACACACACGCACAAACTTTCGCATTTATAATATTATTTATAATAAAACATATCCCGTAATGGCACCATACTGTAGCTACCTAGGTCACCGGATTTCAGCCCGTGTGTTTCTCTCTTATAGCATACTTAAAATCTGTAATTTATAGATCCGGGCATTGTCACGCAATTAAAGCAATATTCGACCCCAAAGCAGGATAATTCCTGAGACTCTTTGCAATCTCGATTTTTCAAAACGTGCGTGCTACACTTGGAGAGTCTAAGGTACGATGGTTGCCATTAGGTAGTTTTCAAAAATCATAATCCAAATTAATGTTAATAATAACAGCGTTAAGTGGTAGAGCTGATGCCGGGCTCGACTGTGGAGGTACCACCATTTTACTTGCAAATTCTCCCGAAGTTATTCGGGGGAGAGTAAGAGAACAGCTCTCAGGCAAAACCAGGCGGCCCACCATCGCCTGGGACTGATGGATGGCGGTATATCCATCCCCAATTGCCGGGCCTTATATAAAACAGACTAGTGACGGGCAGCGGCGTCACTGGTGCAAGGGTTTTGGCACTGCGCTCACCAACCCGCCTGCCCAGCGTGTGTGAGTATGGGCGAAATCCTGGAAAGGCCTATGTCCAGCAGTGGACGAAACAGGCTGATGGATGGATGAAATAACAGCGTTGTAGTCTACTGGCTGCAACATATGCTGAGTCAGGGCCTTTTTACCCAGCACTGCAAGTCTAAGACTATATCTACGTAAGTCTGCTACAGGATATCCTGTATATGATACTATTATCCTCTTAACCCTAAAAGCCTTGGACTGAGGTACCTATTGTGCTAGTAACAAAGGTAATCAATATTATCTGTCCATATTGTGATGTAGTGTAGTTTCCAAGAAGGCACCTTCCTTGTGTATCGTGGATGTGGGGACAGAATATGTACTATGTTCAGGAAACGTATTGACATGTTTATTCTATATTTTTTACCAAAATTGCTTGGTACTTTAAAGGTCCGTACAAGGCTAGATGCACAACTTCAAATGAGCATATCACATTGTGTAACTTGGTTAATCGGTATAGTAAAAATAATATAGACAGTGGACTATAGGGATGATAGATTCATCTTGGGAAAAACGCAAAACCTTTAAGTTCGCTCGATAAAAAAAAATTACGAAGTTACCTCTAAATTTCATGTTTTTCGAGTGTTAGAGGGCTTTCCTTAAATCATACAGCCTTGAAATTTGTACTAAAAATAAGTTAATAAATAACATCGTCATCTCGTCGCATAATATTTTAAAATTTTAATCTAGAAGCAGAGTTATTAAATAAAAACGCAGATTTTTGTGGGCGCGTGTTTCTTGGTGGTCGTAACAGCCACGGCTGAGAGCGCGCTATTTTAAACTAAAAGGAAACGTCGTAGAGTTCAGTTCTGATGCAAAATGAGGTGCACAACCTGACCTTATGTGCAGTCTTAAGACCAGTTTCTGAAGCGACGAATCTTATTGTAGACATGCGTGAAGTATTATTTAAAAGCACTACGGGGACTACAGGTAACTAATATTATAAATGAGAAAGTTTGTGTGTGTGTGTGTGCATGTTTGTTACTCTTTCACGCTGAAACGGCTGAACGGATTTGGATGAAATTTAGAATGGATATAGCTTATACCCTAACTTAACACATATTTTATCCCGGATAAAAAGCATGTCGTTAAACCGAATAACACGCGGGCGGAGGCGCGTGCAAAAGCTAGTACTTAAATAAATTAGGGGTGCTTTTTTCTGTGTATTTCTTGAAGTACACGGAAAATTATAATCAATTTCTAGTTAATGCATTTTGACATTTTGACACCCTAGCTTGTAGTCATAGTCTTAAATTATAGAAATAATGACTTTTTCTTTAACACTTTTTCTCTGTTTTTATTCAATAGGAATCATTTACAGAACTCAAAACATATTTTATTATATGGGTTTTTAAGAATATCTAGACTTCGGATTTTGTAAATTTATCTAGCTTTAGTTTGTTTTTATAAAAATAAAAAACGCAGTTTTATTGTTTCGCCCTGAATCCGCCCCTCTCGCGATGCGCGTTTTTTTGTCTGTTTGCTTTTCAAAGGTCTTTATTTCAAATATAATATAGCTTATTGATAGTTTACAACCCAGTGTACATCAATCCTAAGCTAAACAAACGTAATATAAAAACACGTTAACTGACTATACTAGTCTACCTACTATGACTTGTTAAAATTATGAGTATGTATTAATAAAATGAAGACATGAACATACGAATAAAAAAAAAACCAATAAATGTGTATAGGTATACTCGTAACACAAAGGATTATGTGCATTTTAGTTAGTGTACATGTTTGATATCAGCATTAAGATATATAAAAAAGAAAAATATATATAAACTTACATATAATACTAGCCAAGAAATGCTAGCTCTGTAAAGCAAAATACATATTTTAGATAGTAAACATTAAATGTTTTTTTTTTTCGTTTGGGAGTGACTGAAAGTGACAAAATAAAGTTCGCAAAGCCTCATTACGATTTATCTCACATGATATGAGTTTTCAAAGCGCGATGACATTAAAAGATTTCTCTGAAACGATTTCTTTTTACGAAAGAACCCTAAAAATAACTAAAAGAAAAGTTACAAACAAAACCTAATTGAGGATTCAACTTTAACCTTTACATTAACCGTTAAATTTGTTTGATAAATTGATTGGAAGTACCAAATTGAACCAATTATTATTGAACTTTTATTAATATACAAGTTGTTTGTAAGATTGGCCACGGTATTTATTAAATTTAACACTGTACTGCTTGTTAATAAGCTGTAAATTGTGTTTACTACATACATAAATACAATATTAACTTTAAAGAAAGTTAGTTTTCATTTGTCTTATAAGTTTTGTTTAGTATAAGTTATATATATATATATATATACTTATACATAGAATAGAATATAATTTATTACGTAAAAAGAGGATACAAGAGATTCAGAAAAACACAGAGCTTAAAATCCAAGATGTATATGTAGTTTAAATAACAAATATTAGCTGTTATCCTAAATAGGGTTTTACGCCTATAGAAAGGATTAACAGCCCGGTTTCCTTGGAAAACAGACTGTTGTAAAAACATTATAAAAAGACGGGCTATCGGCTTAACATTAAAATGACATACATATAAAACTGTATCAATAATGCGATATTTTATACAAGTATAACTGTGTGTGTGGGGGGGGGGGGTGACAGTGGGGGTGTTTGCGTGAGTGTGAGGGGGTGTATGTGTGTAGTATGCGTTCAAGTTCGTGTGAAAGATAAACAAAGTATATAATGTATAAGTACATATAATATAGTACATGTACATTTTTAATGAATAAAGCCATTCGACTAAAACCACATTGCTTATACGCGTTAAGGCGAGATCGCAAACTTATGCTAAACAAAACTTATAAGGTATAGTACTCGAATAACAACACGAAAATAATGCTTTCGTTAGCTTGCTAAACATAGAGTCAGAGGTCACGATATTTTATTTTACGCAAATCACTTAAAATGGTACGTTAGAATAAAAATCACCGAAATGAGAGAAAGTGCGGGAAGAGTGCAATGCTATAATTTAGTCTGCTTGTCTATCTTTTAGGGTTCCGCACCAAAGGGGCAAAAAAGAGAATGTAAATAAAATGTATGCTTTATTTCTATGTATTTCATGAAGTACAAATAAAATTGTAATAAATTTCTGGTATATGCATTTTGACTAGGTACATAATCTAGGGTTTTGTTTCCTCGATAGAAATAATGAAATAATAAATGAAATGAGGTCTTCAAAATGAACGAATGACGAATAGAAATCATGAAGAGAACTCAAACATATTTTATTAGATGGGTTTTAACAATTCTGATTTCGGAAATTTTGCTGGCTATTTTAGTTTATTATATAAAATTAAAAAGGTAACTTTTTTAATTTGCGCTGAATCCGCCCCTCTCGCACTGCGCGTTTTTTCGCCTCGAATGAGAGTGAGAAAAATAAAATTTAGACAGCCTCTTAATGTCACTCTGCTATGTCTTTCCTTATGCGTCGTTGGGTAAACAAAATATTATTCTATTTAGTCCGTCATTTGGATTATCAAAAAATATTGGACACGTATTTTTTCTTTTGTCAATCAAACAAAAAATGACAGAGATAAAGCGCGTCATAGTTTGGGAGTGGGGGAAAATGACGTCACTTCTAAGTAAAATTGTACCTAGATGTGACGTCACGCGGAACTTCAGCGGGCTATATCTTCATAATTTTTTCTTTAATTGAAAAAAGAAAAAATACGTGTCCAATATTTTCTGATAATCTAACTGAGGGACTAATAATTTTTTTTTGTCATCATGCCTACTGTACCATAATCGACAACATTTCATTTTAGTTAACCATTTGTTTTTAATATCTATATTGAAAGGCTGCGTAAAAAAGAAGCTTATGTATTTTTTTATTTTGTTTTATTTTACGTTTTTCCTGCATAATTTAATGTTTTATTATTCACTCATTCTAAAAGGACGTAAGTTGCATCTGAGGATTAAAAAAAAAGCTTGGCATGTTTATGTCCACTGTCACATGATATGACAGTTGATTTTTTTTTAAACAAAATGAACTTCAAAGCAAAGGAAATTGTTTTTAAAATCTCTCTGCACCGTTATTGGCTTCGGCGTTATTTTATTAACACCCCTTATAGCCTATATGTGGACCTACGATGATAATAAAGAAAACTGCATCCAAATCCGTTGGGTAATTCTCGAGTTGAAACGGATATACATACAGAGGGATAAAAATTGTAAAAATAGTAGTTTTGACTTCAACACGAACACTTTACCTGAAATGCTTTAAAATCTTTTCGTTTTCATGTCATAATCTTTGTGTATAAAAGTACAAAATCCTAGAGAAACTATCGACCGCACTCTTTCACACCAACTTCCTTTAACTTTTCTAAGTCCCAAACTCCCAACTTAACCCATGTCTGGAAAGTTATGTCCTGACTCAAATAACGTTATCTGTGGTGGCTGACGTGTCTTTAAATAGGATTTTTTGAAATTCCTCAAATCGTCGATGTAGTGAGACTTTGAATTGTTGTTGATAACGTCAAGAAACTGATACCGGTTTTAAGGGTTCTGTACCCAAAGGTCCAAATCGAGCCGTGTTAATGTCACTCTGCTTTCCGTATTTCAAGGGTCTATAACCCGTAAAGTTACAGTTACAGATCTGAAATTTGAATATTTTGGGTAGAATGTTGCCCCAAAACCAAATATTTGCTGCGCTTGCGTTTGTAGGGTACACGAAAAAAAATAATACGAATTTCACAAAATGGGTTATCGAACCTTAGTACAGAGTCTACAATTACTGCTGGTGACCCCGGGTACGTGCGTCTCACTCACTCGTCCCGTATTGATCTCTCCGTCGCTCGAAGGGGAATGAAGTTGCCAACGCACTAAAATATACCTAAATAATTAATACAGTTATCACAACTAAAATTCTTCAAAAATAATAAAGGGAACTCATTTGTTGTGATAATAATATATGTTCAACTTGACTAAGTTTGAATTTATTTCTTTGCATACTTAATTAATTAAATCGGATCTTAGTCTTAATTTGGACCTTATTTTGGTATTTACTTCGTTAAAGTTCTCAATAAAATTTCTAAATTATAATCTAATCAAGGTACATCATTCTAGAGATTCTGTAGTATTGTGTATTTTTTTCAAAGTTTTTGTTCAGGTAACATCTGAATTAAGCCAGCCCTCAATTGTAGCTTTGAAGGTCACCAGCAATTTATAGCTCCATCGGGTTAGAAGTACATTTTTGCAATGACACAGACGTACGGACACCGTGGTTTTATTATAAAGGGTTTCTATTTTTTATTTAACCTTAGAAGTAATGTTAAGAAACTTCGCTTCCGTACTAGGAACTAGTTATCTTCCGCAGCAGTTCAGTAATCCAATTTGCGGTCAAGTACGAGTAAGTCCAAAGTTTCGTGTCCAGCATTAGTTTTCGGTTTGCTTGCTTTCCTTGTTACCATTTTATACTCGGTTGTGGAAATGACACGTGATGTAGAATCACTTACTTATGTAGCCAAATTCATACTGGAGGCTTGGTAAGTGAGTATCACGGATCGATAACACTTTTGGCTAATTACGCAAATTTAAATGTAGACATCTCATAGTAATTGACTCGGGGCTGGGCTTGCGTTTGTATACGAAAAGAATAATTTACGAATTTTACAAAAAGAGTCCTCTAACCTTTTTACTGAGAACTTACCGAGTCTTCAGTATGAGCATAGTAAAAACAGAAGAGAGTTAAATACCTATTGTTGCAGGGTTGTCCCTTTCTCTTGGTTTTGTAGCGAAAGCGCGAATGCGGTGTGGGCTGTGGAGCGCAGCCCCGACTTGTACCGGCAAAACAGGCATAAATGTTGCCGTTGTGTGCGTGCTGTGGTGCTACTGGCACGCACACATATTAGCCGCGGTCTGTACCTTTAGACATAATGTTTTAGGTGAAGATAGTCTACTATTCTGTTTTTACTATGATATGAGTTGGGCTGCATAAATAAATGTCAAGTTATATTTTGATTTTATTTCGAGGAAGTTTTACTTCTAGCTGTAGTAATATTCTCCGTTAGTGGAAATTATTCTGGGAACGGGCTATTTCCATTGGTCACATATCTACAGTCTGTATAATAGGTATACTTGTGCTCTGTGACAGCTATAGACTTACGGACTGTAGTTGTACCACTTTGCATTGAGGAAGGAAAACATTTATTTTCTTTTCCAATGTGAATCATAAATATTATAATGATACGCAATCTATCCTTGAATTATTTTCACTAATTATGTAAACACCTTGTATACTTACGCCTGTCTCTCAGAGGGGTAGACAGGGACTACATCTGCTGCGATCCTGACGCACCACTTTCGCCTCTTCCTCATCTATGCAACCTCTTGTGACTTGTAATTTATCGAATAGTTTATTTTTGATGCTTTCATCTAATTTCAGTTGGAGAGAAATATGTATGCGAATCATAGTGAGGTCTCATTTCAATTTAACCGTTGGTCTAACAATGGTATTTGTGCTGTTTCAGCAACGGTCCGGTAGAGGGCGCGTACGGGCCGCAGCACAGTCCAGTGTCGCGCTCGGACGCGTCCACCGAGGACGCAGAGCTCTCCGCCGCGCTTGCGCACCAGCACCACCTCGCTATGCAGGTAATTATCGCGCTTGTCTACTTCTGCCGCTATTTGTTGTGAATTGTTCCTGCCGCGGTCCAGTAGAGGGCGCGGCGCAGATAGAGCGCCATCTAGTGACACAACAGTAAAATGTCGAAATAGCTATTTAGATTTTAGTTAGAGTAACAGTGTAGTACCATCTCAAAATAAATGACTTGAAGTATTTAGCGTCAAAAGAAAACGATGCGTAAGGCTCACCATACACTTCTTTATAGAGGGCGCAGTGCAAATACAGCGCCATCTAGTGACACAACATCTATTTTGAAATAAATAAATAATAATAAAATAGTAATAAAAATAACAGTAAAAAGTCGAAATAGCTATTTAGATTTTAGTTAGAGTAACAGTGTAGTACCATCTAAAAATAAATGACTTGAAGTATTTAGCGTCAAAAGAAAACGATGCGTAAGGCTCACCATACACTTCTTTATAGAGGGCGCAGTGCAAATACAGCGCCATCTAGTGACACAACAGTAAAAAGTCGAAATAGCTATTTAGATTTTAGTTAGAGTAACAGTGTAGTACCATCTAAAAATAAATGACTTGAAGTATTTAGCGTCAAAAGAAAACGATGCGTAAGGCTCACCATACACTTCTTCATCGCTTGTGCTTCTTACCGTGTTGCCTCGTACGGACACCCTGTACTATGAAACACGGTAAGAAGCGTAAGCGATAAAGAACGTCAAAATAAAACGATACGAATCGCTCATCATACACTTCGTTATCGCTTACGCTTCTTATATCATTAATAGTTTTGTTTGATTTTACTTTCTGAGGAAGTAGTTAATTCAGGATTTTAAGGAATTGACCTTGGTTTGTTGACAGGCCGGCGACTATGGTGTCGCCTCAGCGGGTCTGGAGGGCGACTACAGTCAGTACGTGTCGTCCCCCGCGGCACATTACAACCACATGGCGCACCTCACTATGGCGCCATCCCAGAAGTACCCGCATGTAAGTACCTTTACAATGCCGGTTGTTGTGTAAACCTCTGCATATGCTTCTACGGTTAATCAAACACCATTTTGCAGCATTGCGGCCTAATTTGGGCTGGCGCGTGCTACATTTGTTAAATTATACCTTTAATTTATTTATTTGTCGCGTACAGTACATTTAAATACTGCACGTAGGAATCTTCGCCACAGGCCCTTTTTCTGGACGCTTTTTATACAATACATGACAGATAGTGCACTTCGAAAATGACACCCTTGATTGCTTCCGGTTCCGATTTTTTCCAAATGTGTTAAAATTACTTTTTCTACTCCTATTTTCTCTAATACTAAGTTGCCGAATGCTAGTGCAATGTTTCAGGCACTTAAAATTTATGATTTCATGATTCCGCAAATTTTTCGAGAGACTAAAATTTTGATTAAAAATTTAATGTGTGTTATGTCGTTACTAGATCTGTACCTACTTAGCAACCGTAGAGAGAGATCCCAGCTAGAGAAAATTATTTCTTTCTGTACAATAAACCACCTTCAAACTACCAGTCTCTTTGTATTTATCAAAACCATGTTGGTATATTTAAAGTTATTTCTGGAACTACTGTACAAAAATTACCTGTTTTATCTTCGTTTTGAACAGGAATATGTGACTAAATTCCTCACCAGTAAGCCAGTTATATGGGGTTCAACTGCAGGCAATATACTTCATTGAAACACAGATGAAAAACCCCCGATTTCACCGTTGAGAATTTCAAGCTACGTGAGGCTTAAGTCCGGAATGCAGCACTGAGATTATTGAAAAGATTTTGTAAAATTAGAAACGGGGTTATTCCTTATTATCTATCTCATTTGACAATGTACCGATATTTCCAGCAGGTAATGGACTCGGTGTCGGTGAGCGGGTCGGGGGGGTACCTCGGCGCGGGCGCACACTACAGCACGTACGGGCACTACGGCACTGCGTACGCGCCGCATAACGCGTACATCGCCGACCCACCGCAACAGCCGTATATTGGACAGGTAAAGTCGCAGAATGTTCCTATAGAATAAGCAGATAAGTCTGCTTTTTCACGAAATTTAGACGTACTAATATGTACACAAAAGAAAATGAAAAATGTATACCAAAAAAATTAAACATCTTTCTAGCATTATAAAAAACAAAGTTATCATATTTTGTATGTATTGTTACGTCACTTTAATGCCCGGGAAGCTTAGGGTAAACAAATAAGTCCTACCTATAGTTATTTGACAAATTCTTTCTTTATTTTATATAAAGGTCTACAAATATTTTAATAATTCACTCAAGTTGTGCACAATTTTCATCACAAGTCAATAAAACCGAAAATATTTTAAAGATAAAATAGTACGTAGACCTATATTAGCGCCTAACTACAACAAAAACCTCAAAACAGAAAGGCTCTTTAGACCTCGATCAGTACCGGACACTGAAGCAATCACAATAATCACGCCAATTAGGGTCATTGCGAGTCTGAAAGCCATATCAGACCATGATGATTTATTCTTTTCATTCAACATCGTCTAAAGCGGGCATAAAAGTTTAATCACTTATTCACTCACAAACATCTTACTTATAAACATCTAATTTACTAGTGGCCTTCTTATGAATATTGTCGACAGTTTAATAAGTATAGATAACGTAAGTGACGTAATCTGCAGGAGTACGTTGAAGGCGGTGGCAGCGCGTCCCCCCGCAGCGCGTCCCCCGGCGCTATGCCCCCGCAACACAATCTGCATCTACAACAGAGGTGAGTATTGTGTACTTGTATTCTGTTTTATCATTATCCTCACATCTGTCTCCAAGAAAAGTATGAAGAAGCAGCAGATCTCCATCAGCTACGATGTTGACACATCTCGTTAGCATTTTTCCGTATTTTCTGTAGAAAAGTCGATTCCGTAGATGTGTTTTAGGATGTTGAAAAATGTTCAATTCCTAATTATATCTGCGGCAAACGAGAGTACGCCAAAGACGCTTTGTTGGTTCTCCAATACAAAAATATGTCGAAAAGTGAAAAAAAAACCCACATAATTCTACTAAACCCACCCAACAGGTACGACTCAGCATCACTAGAGCAGCTCGGACGTCACTATTGCGTGACGTCACCGCGCGGCGAGTACGCGCCCGACGCGTATGGGTACGCGCACCACTACCCCGCCGCGTACGAGCCGCAACACCAGCAGCCGCCCCAGTTCAATGTACGTGAAATGGTACTGCAGCGTTCATTATATCGAGCGTTGTACGTGAAATGTTACTGCAGTGTTCATTACATCGAGTGTTCCACGTGAGATGTTACTGCGCAGCGTTCATTATAATGAGCGTTGTACATGAGATATTACTGCAACGTTTATTATATTGAGCGTTGTACGTGAGATGTTACTGCAGTGTTCATTACATCGAGTGTTCCACGTGAGATGTTGCTGCGCAGCGTTCATTATAATGAGCGTTGTACATGAGATATTACTGCAACGTTTATTATATTGAGCGTTGTACGTGAGATGTTACTGCAGCGTTCATTATAATGAGCGTTGTACTTGAGATGTTACTGCAGCGTTCATTATATTGAGCGTTGTACGTGAGATGTTACTATAGCGTTCATTATATCGAGCGTTGTACGTCAGATGTTATTGCAGTGTTCATTACATCGAGCGTTGCAAGTGTTAAGGGGTCGTTGACCAGTCAAAACCGCTGAAACCTGCGCTCGACTTGCTAATGTATGGACAAAAAAATTTGCCTTAGAATGTGGCGCCATCTAGTGCCAAGCAGCCAACATAGTACATTAAAAGTATTTTGTATACTTAGGTCTAACATTTTATACTATCTGTGTTATGAATGGTCGATACAAAAAATGAATTGATAAGCATTCAATTAACTAAACCGATTAGGGCCATCTAGCGGCAAGCAACCAAAGTAAAAGACATAAGTAATCTTTGTTTTATTTTTTATAAAAAGGTCAGCAAAATTACATTAATTTTTGTCGCCAAGAAGTAAATGAAAGGTTTTATATCGATATCGTTTTATTGCAGGATTCACAAAACGGTCTAAGTCTGGGCAGCGCGGGAGGACAGTCGATGTACGGTGATGATGAGGAGTTACAGAAGCAGATGGCTGGCATGGCGTTAGGTGAGTTCTCGAAGGTTTATACGTCGTATAAACGACCGATGACGTCCCGGCAAGGTCACCGGGAATTTAAAATGGGACATTTTCCCAGCCACATCCCTAGGCTAGCAAAAGGGTTTTCGTGTTTAGACGGCATTCTGGTGCGCTTCACCTCCCATCCCAAATCACGGCTTGAACATATTTTTTTAACCTTTTGTACAGTTGTATCGAAGTGTTATGGTATTGTATTATGTATCGTTAACTGTCTATATTATAACAGTTTTCGTTTTACAATAATTTTGGTTTAATGTCCCAGTGCAAATTGCTGCAAACAGAAATATATTGCGAAAAGAAAACGGTAGATTGAAATGTGATCTCTTAAGATAATCAATCAGTTGTTAAATTTGTTTAAGTTTTAAGACCCAAATAATTTTAAGATATAGATATTATATACATACACTACGTTTCGTATTTTTTGTCCTTCGAGTGATGTTTTCCTTTCTCCCACCTAATACTTGAACGAGAGATAAAAATTACTGAATGGAAGTTTTAAAGAGTGCAAGCAAAGGATAGTGGTAGTTGGCGTCCTGCTAATTTCTGGTTTTAACGGAACGTTCAAGAAATCAAAGTACGTGCGTTATATAAAGCGCAAAAACTTTTGTCTTGGAAAAAATTGTATGATTTGTTTTAAAGTTCGGTGGTGAAAAGCAAGTTTTTCGGACAAATAAATCCAAATAAACTATTTTGAGCGTACAATAACTGCCATTTTACAATCTCAGTATTGTCGACGGCTGTGATTGTGCTGTCAAAATGTCTTTTTAACTTTTTTGTTCCGATTCATGCTTAAAACGTTTACGTGTTATACGTATGTATACTAGTAGTGCACATGCAGTTAGGCTGTGTAACTTTGTACAAGCTGAGTTACTATGTTGAAATTCATGTACAAATTATGCCACAAAAATCATATATCTCATTTCTTCGCCATTTATGGTTTTGATGCAGCTCTTATTTCGGCAGAATCCTTTATATTTAACTTGATTTAATTAATTTAACATCATGAATTCATGGAAACAACACTGAGTCAAGTTGCAGTACTAGACCTGCCATTCACCTTTGTACCCTATATAGGTATATTCATAATAAAATAAGTTCTAATGTCCTAGTTCACGGCGGCGTCGGAGTTCGCGAGGAGGGCGGCGGTCTTCAATGGCGCGACCCGAACTTGCCCGAAGTGATTGGGTTCCTGAATTCGCCGTCAGATGTCGTGAAAGCCAACGCAGCCGCCTACTTACAGCATCTCACTTACATGGACGACCCCAACAAACAGAAGACTAGGAGTTTGGGTAAGATATTGATGGAAAACAACATTTATTTTACTGATAATGATGAATTCAAAATTTTAGCTCTACAATGTCACACAAGAAGCGATGGTATGAGAAATAAAATCTATAAGAACGCCATTTATCTGAAATTAAGAAACGCCAAGATTAAGAAGGCCATCCCCTGTTCACGCTAGGCCAGTTCAGTGCCGGATTAGTGACTGTCCCAGCGAGAAAATTAGTTTATCATCTTTGCTATTTAAGGGGAGATTACAAAATCTCAAGAAATAACCATAATGCCCAAAAACTAACTTCTTGTATCTATTGTTTACAAATATTGTACTTTGTGTATAAATATTATGGTAGATTTAAAACAGCAAAACTCACTTTTTTGGCAAATCCATAGTTTCGAAGTTCTTATAATTACCAAAATCCTTTTTCCGAATTATGTTTTTCATACGCTGATGTGTGTTACCGTAGCGTTTTAATCGCCTACTAAAACAAACACTCTTTGCCATTATCTCATCGAAATATTGTCTTTCTTCCAGGTGGCATCCCGCCCCTAGTCCGCCTAGTGTCGCACGAGAACCCGGAAGTGTGCCGGAACGCGTGCGGTGCGCTCCGGAACCTTTCATACGGCAGACAGAACGATGAGAACAAGCGATGTATCCGCGACGCCGGCGGCATTGCGGCGCTCACTGCGCTCTTGTGTCGCAGCACCGATACAGAGGTGACCATGTTCCCTCTACTTGGTGGCATACCGCCCCTGCACCTCATGCATGGTAGACCATATCCAGGATAGCGTTTGATAAAGAGCTCTGTCTCACTCTGTTGATCTACCTAAAGAGGGACAGACAGTTGTATATCGAGCTGTCAAAACTCGATATGGTCTACCATGCTAGGTACCCTGGTCTTCTAGTGTCGCAAAAGATCCCAGAAGTGCCAAAACGCGTTGGTGCTTTCCGGAACCTCTGGTACGGCAAACTGAATGATGTTTGCGGTTTCAAGTCTCGTAGGAAAACTTGTTCAGCTGTAAGTCCATATTTGAGCTCGAAGTACAACGATAGGCTCACCACCCATCAAGCTGGAAAGCAATTATCGCTCTGACACCTCGGGAATTCATGTCGTAACGATATATTGTTGTCTCTCCAGGTCAAGGAGCTAGTAACAGGCGTGATATGGAACATGTCGTCATGCGAAGACCTCAAACAGTCGATTATAGACGACGCGGCGCAGGTGATAGTGAACAAAGTGATCATTCCTCACTCCGGCTGGCATCCTACCAACCCGGGCGACACTTATTGGTCTACTGGTGTGTATTAAAAGATAATCAATTTCTTATTTGTCTATACTTATAATAAAATACTGTCTGTACTGCCTGTGGCACGAAAGTTTACCGGTGACCGATAATACGCAGAAGTCAAAAATAAGGTGTCGTGGCGGAGGAAGCGGGGCGCGGGGCGGGCGTACGTACACATGCGTAAGCGTTGATTGGCTCCCCAATTGTAACGCTATGCTATGCTCTCCGCGTTTCGTTCACCGCTAGACGCAGGCTGTACATTGATTATTTTTACGGAATTATTACGGAAGTATTGGCACTGAGGCCAAAACATTTTTAGAATTTTTGTCAGTCCATCTGTCTTTCCGTCTGTATGTATGTATGTTCCGTTTTAACTCGAAAACCGCTCAACGAATTTTGATGCGGTATTTTTATTATCACCGTAGTGACCCTGTTCAACATATATACCCCCCACTAATAAACGTGGAATAAAAGTTGTGACGAGGATTATCCCAGGAATAAACAAAATCTTTACTTATAAACTAGGAATAACTTAAACCTAGCATAACGTCGGCGTAACAGTCCTTTGTACCGCTATTCCAACCCCAACCCTTGTTTAAGTTCGGAATAACGTAGTGCGGTGTGCGTGATTTTATGTTTGATTTATTTCCGAATTTAATAAAAATGGCACGGGCAGTTGAGGTAGTGGAGGAAATTTATTACCTGGCGAACCTCATCAATGACATGCAAAATGTAAGAAAGGTGAAAAAGTTCAAAAGAAGAGAGGACCCATTTGAATTGTACAGCGATGAAGAATTTCGTGTAAAATATCGTTTTTCCAAAACAGGTGTTATGTTTTTGGATGAACTGATGGGTAGTTCTTTGATTATGGACAAACGCGGGAGTAATTTATCTTCTACTCTCCAGATCTTGATAGTTCTAAGATATTGGGACCGTAATCAAGTAAGAATGCTAAAGCTTAATTAAATATGCCTATGCTATAGCTACCTTTCTTACTAATTAATTGCTTCAGCTACTAGTACACACAACAAAATAAGGGATGTAAATTTTCTTTCAACTTGATACCTACATAAAATGGTTATGAATTGTGATATTTTAGATACAAGATGATGCGGCAGATATTCATGGGCTTAGTCAGCAATCAGTCACAAAAGTATGCAGACGAGTACCGAGGGCACTATTGAGGAAAAGGTTTCATTATATTAAAATGCCCCTTCTCTCAATGACCAAGTCAAGGCTATGCCAAAATTTGAGGCAATAGCTGGATTTAAAACAGTGGTTTGTGCCATAGATTGTACACATAAAATACCCAAAGGAATGGGGCCTAGTCCAAATTTCTTGTTTTTACTCCTTCTTGTCTATGGATTTGGAATGAATGAGTAAGGAGAGTGACGTAACGATGGAATAGTTAGGTCGAAGTTATTCCGAGTTTATTTGTAAGAAAATATTCTCTCCCTATTCTCACGTTGTACTGAGCATAACTATTCTTAGCATAAGTGTGTTATAAGGATGGTTTAGTACATTTTTATTAGTAGGGGTGATAGGCTATAAGGTGTGTTCAGAAAATAACGGCCAAGCCGAAAACGGGGCAAATATTGAATAAACGCAGGCGGAGCCACCGGAGAAAGGCTAATATGTACATGCCTGTCTCCCAGAGCGATAGGCAGAGACCACCTCTACCAATACACTTTAGTAGAATCCAATATAATATTTACAATACCGTCCTACAATTTTAAGTAAAAAAAAAAATTAAGAGGTGTTGGAGTATCGCTAATGGACCACATTCCACCGAAAAGAACTTTCATTTGCGCGAACTTTTTATTCACTTTTCCATAGAAATTTAGTCAGCTGACTGAAAGCAGCGGACATTTTTTTTGTTCAGTTAGCGATACATAATCTACCCTAGAATTATTTTCACTTGTTATTGTAGGACCTTATATATTTATAATTTCCCTCGGCAGTATTCAGAAACGCGTCCGGCGTACTCCGCAACGCGTCATCAGCGGGCGAGTACGCGCGGCGGCGCTTGCGTTGTCTACCCGGCCTTACCGAGGCCTTGTTGCACGCGGTCAAAGCGGCCATACAGGCCAACGCTATTGGGACGAAGATCGTCGAGAATTGCGTCTGTGTACTAAGGAATTTGTCTTACAGGTTAGTTCTTATAAGCATAGGAATACAGTGTAGTTTAATAGTCAAAGTGATTTACACGCAAAGGACGAATATCGTGGAGAATTGCGTCTGTGTACCGAGGAATTTGTCTTAAAGGTTAGTTCTTAATAGCATAGGAATGCAGTGCAGTTTAGAAAAGTCAAACTGCTTTACACGCTATTGGGGCGAGGATCGTGGTGAAATGGGTCTATGTACTGAGGAATTTGTTTTACAGGATAGTTCTTATTGGCATAGAAATACAGTGCAGTTTAGAATAGTCAAAGTGCTTTACACTCAAACCGAGGAATTTGTCTTGTAGGTTAGTTCTTATTGTCATAGGAATACAGTGCAGTTTAGAATAGTCAAAGTGCTTTACACGCAAAGGACGAATATCAAGGAGAATTGCATTGCGTCTTGCGAATTTGTCTTACAGGTTAGTTCTTACTGGCTCAGGAATACAGTGCAGCTTAGAAAGGTCAAACCAGCCATACAGGACAACGACATTGGGAGGACTATTGTGGAGAATTATTTTATAATATGTCATTTAAAAGGGTTTACTGAGACTTTGTTCAAACGTAGCCAAACAAAGATCATTGATATTGGATAAATAAATGCCCATTACTTATTTTCAGATGTCAAGAAATAGAAGATCCATTGTACGATACCCGGGCGCCGCCGACGCAGTCCACGAGCCAAGCTAGGATACAGGCGAGCGCCTCTAAAGGTAACCTTAAATCTACCTATATATGTAAAAGTATACCCTGTCTGTCTGATCTATCAACGCCTCGACCAAACGGCTGGACCTAAGAATAAAATAAAAATTTGGTTTGTAGGTTTCCTGTATATAACGCAGACATCGGGTAAGAAGGGACTTCATATTTATTTTTCTGCACTAAATCGCGATGTTTTTTGAAAAACTAGGGACATACACCACTTCATATTGGCCGACTAAATTAAGGCCTAGAATTTATTTGATTGAATTGTTTCTCTTTTGCGAGTTATTTTGATACTTACGAGCCTGCTCCAAATCGTTATTCATAATATCTAAGTATCAAAATAAGTCGCAAAGGAGAAACAATTGAATCAAATAAATTTTAGGTCTTCATTTAGATGGCTAATATGTCCCTGATTTTTACCAAAACATCGCGGCAATCACAAGAAAAATAATTATAATAATGCTTCGCATCAAACAGACGAAAAATACGGAGCGGGTTCTTAGGGGGAGAAAATTAAAGTGTTGATACTGTTGATTGTTGGCACTTGTTGGAACTTGGAAAACATAATGAACAAAAAAATCACTTGTACTATTCCACAATTTATTAAATATTAAATTCCTGCCGGTTTCGCGTTTACGGCATTTCAAAGGAATGATATAAATCTAAATTAAAACGTTTGCATGAGTAGAATCAATCACACTATATAATTCCTTTGAAAATGCCGTACAGGCGAAACCGATCAGGAAATTAATATTTAATAAATTGTGGAATAGTACAAGGGATATTTGTTCATTATGGGAGAAAATTAATCTCTGAATTCGTGTATATAAGCTGTGGCTTTCGTTTATCCAGCCAAATTTAAATTGGAGACTCGGTAAGTGGTCAGGACCTAGGTTCAATGATACTTTCTGTTAAAACGCAAAATAAAGACATGCTATACTAATTGATTCTAGGTTGTTTTTGAACTAGTATAGAGGCACAAAAAACAATTTTTCGTATTTCGCAAACAGGGTAATTGAACCTTAGTCCTGACCATTAACCTAGTCACCAGTATGAATCTGACTATATAAACGAAAGTCACCTATGTTTAAACATAAAATCCACGTGCCGGCACATAACGAACGACGTACACTCAACACACTTCTTCACAGGTGAAAACCTCGGCTGTTTCGGCGGCAGTAAAAAGAAGAAGGAAGGCACGTCGTCCTCGAACTCGACCAGTCCTCTCGGGAAGAGCGAAGAGGCGCCATCTTTGGGCGAGCCGCTCCCGTCGGCGGGCTCGCAGCTCGGGTACAGCGTGCCCAAAGGGACTGAGAACTTGTGGTCTCCTGAGGTGAGAATACCGTGACATTGCAACCAACAGAATGGGTAAGACCGTGGGTAAAGCTCTGGTGAACGGTCAGACGCGTTCTTTCTTACTGATATCAAATGTAAAAGCGCTATAGATCTTTACCCCTACGATACCTTCGCATTGGGATCCCTTAATTCGCCACCTAGTAAGTTACATACCTTGGACTTTTTTCGGCCTAGCCCTCATCAAGCATCTGGATTTACTAGCGATAAGAAACTTCGTTCCAATATTCAACGGACTCTGGTAGCTGGCTGGTTGCGATTGCTTATACTAAACTTAAAACAAGATTTTTCTTGTATTTTGTATAGTGGCATTGAATATTGCACTGTCAAAACCGGTATATGTTCCATCGTGTTGGCAGGTGGTCCCACTATACATGGCGTTACTCCAAACCTGCTCCAACCCGGAGACATTAGAGGCGGCCGCGGGCGCGCTGCAGAACCTCGCCGCTTGCTACTGGCAACCCTCTATTGACATACGAGCTGCCGTCAGGAAGGAAAAAGGTAGGAGCTATGAGTTATTTATTAGGCTGCATCAAAGCAAGCCATAACTAGAGTTGGCTGGCACTAAACTAAAAGTCGGCTCTGTAGGCCTACCATAAGTTTTGTTCACGATACACGTTAAACTATTTAGATGAGAAATTGTGCAGCGCCCCTAGCGGCTTACGAGAGGAACCAGAATTTCTCATACAAAATATCTTACGCAGTCGCTACCGTGTATCGTGAACAAAACTCACGGTAGGCCTACTGAAGATCGTCTGTGTCTATCTCTCTCTTTCATCTATCTCATTTATTTCTCTCTATCCCTCTCGCTGAAGCTGACTTCACTCGGTCGACTTTAAGTTTGGCGCGAACTATATCTGAAAAGGCTTTCCAATACGAGATCTTGGACAAGAAACAAAATGGAAAAATTTGAAAAAAAAAAAATCGTATATCTTCAAAGGGTTTATGAATGTGGAAGTCAAAACTGTACCTCTTTTCAACGATGATTTTTACGTCCCAACACAAATACGCGCCTTTTAGGGCATGCAGGTTTTAGTCCATAGTGTTTTACTTCACCGTTCAGCCAGTGGTGGTATACAAATATGCACATAAATTTAGATTTTTATTTGGCTTACATTCGATTGATGGCGGCCCCAAAGTGGGCTGAAATATACATATATCACCAAAAATTGTTTATATATGTTTTATTCTATGTAAGAAGCTAAAAAAATATTTTTCATTTCCAATACTTTCACTGACCAGTCTACGTGTCTCGCAGGGCTACCAATCTTAGTTGAGCTGCTCCGGATGGAGGTGGACCGCGTTGTGTGCGCAGTGGCGACGGCTCTCCGTAACCTGGCCATCGACCAGCGGAACAAGGAGCTGATCGGAAAGTACGCGATGCGCGACCTCGTCCAGAAGTTGCCGCAGCAAGCCACCAGCCATGACCTTGTGAGTTCATACTGGTTCCGTACCGGGAGGGTGCCAAACGGGACCCTGTTACTTAGCCACCGCTGTTTGTATGTCTGTCCGCTATCTGTCTTGTCTGTCCGATGGCTGTCCGCTATCTGTCTTGTCTGTCCGATGGCTGTCCGTCTGTCACAGAGGTCTACAACTTCAACCATAATAGGTAGAAAGTTAAATTTTTAACAGAATACTTGTTACTATGGCCTCTGTCACGACAGATAATTAAATATAAAAAACAATTAAGAGGGATCCCCATACATACAATAAACCTCGAAAAAATTGCATTATTTAAACGTTATTGGTTGGGCCAAATATTATTATTATAATTGGTTTTTGGTCAGTGACCTTACATGATCTAAGATAAAACGGTTCTGTACAATCTAGGTAGATCCGTATTTCACCTCGCGGTTCTGCACAATCAAGACTAGTTGGTATCTAATCTAGCTATAGGCTGTCTGAGATATCATGATATGGGTGGCAGTTCAAAGTTGACAGTTACAGTAATGTACCCTAACGAAATATAATCGTTTTTTTTAGTATCGAGAAAGTTAACAAGGGCTATCAAATCGATTTTTTATTTGATTGATCTTTGATTATCCAAACTATTTTTTGTTAATTACTAAATTAGTTAAATTAAACGAACCAATAACTCCAGAGCTTGAGAGTTCAAAGATTTTTTTTTGTTTAAACCAATAACAAAACAAAAAATCAACAAAAACTGTAGCAAACGTCAAAACAAATAGTACGTAAAGCAACCGCAACGAAAACACAAACCGCATACAAGATGTACCCATACTGACGCGATCCTATATGATGGCCGCACCGATTCATCGATATATTTTCGATTATGTAGTGTCCGTACCTATGGGTTAACGTTCCAATCCACGCATCACGTAGCAAAAGGACATTATTATTTACTGAATCTTTTCTTCGTTAAATTTAACGAATACACTGAGATATATTATTTATTGTGTTTTTGCAATAATTACTTACATTATTAGGTGGTAGAGCTAATGCCGGGCTCGACTGTGGAGGTACCACCATCTTACTCGGAAATCCTCCCGAAGTTATTCGGGGGAGAGTAAGAGAACAGCTCTCAGGCAAAACCAGGCGGCCCACCATTGCCTGGGACCGATGGATGGCGGTATATCCATCCCCAATTGCCGGGCCTTATATAAATCAGACTGGTGACGGGCAGCGGCGTCACTGGTGCAAGGGTTTCGGCACCGCGTTCACCAACCCGCCTGCCCAGCGTGTGTGAGTATGGGCATTTCTTCCAGGAGAACCGCCAAGGGTGGTGAAATCCTGGAAAGGCCTATGTCCAGCAGTGGAAGAAACAGGCTGATGGATGGATGGACTTACATTATTTCTAAAACCTATTATTTTCTTTTGTGCCTGGGTGTATGTAGTATGGTGTGAGTAGTATAGGTGAAACAGAAAATTACGAACTGTCACCCATATCATGATATCTCAGACAGCCTATAAATTCCCGTCTAGCATATTGAAACTCTGTCGTGGATATCTTGTAATCTAAGTTAGATTTACGGTTATGCACTTTTAATCTGTGAGATAATTCTGAGCTACGATCTGTGGGCATATTATGTAACGTTGTGTCGGTTGCCAACTGGTTGCCAAACACTAAAAACGTATCTTAAACTGCCCTATTATCGTCTAACTTCAACATTGCTATAGCTTTCAAAAGCGTCGTGATTGGCCAAAAATGATTTGTGATGTCATTTCTAGCCAATCACAGCGCGTTTGAAGGCGATTGCGATGGATGTCGAAGGGCCCCCGAACTTCAGTATGTATTGAACCGTTCACGAACAGTGACGTCACTTTATGTTCGAACGTATCCTTAAATTATCGAAATTCGATATTATATCTATGTTTTCGATGTTTGGCATCTCAGGGGCTGGACTGCGATCTATTGTTTTAGAGATAACAAGAGTTAAAAGAGTTAACGGCATGTGTTTTCTTGCTTTGAGTAATGTATGTGCAATAAAGTTCAAGCAAAAAGAGAAGACCCAAGTATTATTTAGATTTCGCAAGACCAACAACGACTACCCTAAGTTTATCTTTTCACGTAATCTTGCAGAGTACATCAGACGACACGATAGCGGCGGTGTTGGCAACACTGAACGAGGTCATAAAGAAGAGCGGCGAGTTCTCACGCTCGTTGCTCGAGTGCGGCGGCGTTGAGCGACTGCTCAACCTCACCAAGCAACGCGCCGGGCACACGCCACGGGTGCTCAAGTTTGCTGGTAAATACTACATCTGCGTACCTAGCTGTGGTGAAGGATCCATATAACACGATTCTCATCGGCTTGTTTAGGAAATGGCATCCATACCACATTTCTTTATTCCGTGCTCTTCGCTTTGTCAAACATTTCCATTCATCTCAATACGACAAATACACTTGGCTGAGAGGAAGTTGCAAAGTACAAAAGTTTTTATGTTTTCCTTGGTTGCTTTTCTCAGTAAGGCGATTTTTTTGTCCGGTTTCCCTTTTTAAAATGTTCACCCTTCGCCACAGCTAGCATAGATGACATGAATAGATAAATTTTGTCTCTCAAAGAAACGTTTGACCAATGGACACGCAGGACGAGGCGATGATCACGTGATAAAGCTTACTAAACAACGTTATAATTTAGATTTATATAATACCTTTGAAAATGCCATAAAGGCGAAACCGGTCAGGAAGTGAATAATAAATTTGTAAAATAGTACAGGTGATTTTCTGTTCATTACAGTTATTTTGAATTTAACTACAACTACATACATTAAATACCAATTCTTCCATACGTCGTTTTAAGCCTTTTGGTACAGACGGTCTGCTTTCCCGAATGGACCACTTTCCCGAATCGACTACTTTCCCGAATAAACTACTTTCCCGAATGGACCACTTTCCCGAATAAACTACTTTCCCGAATGGACCACTTTCCTGAACTGACAACTTTCCTGGATGGACTACTTTACCGAATTGACTATTTTCCAGAATAGAAAACTTAAATAAAAAAAAAACAGTGAAGAGCGAGTAGGACTCGTGCCCTAAGGGTTCCGTACATACCATTTTAACACAGTCTTATTTCCCATGCAGTTATGGATGACCAATTTGACACTTACGATCCTTTGCTTGAACCTTTTATTTTTTAAGCGTTATAGTAATTTCTCAATATTTAGTTAGAAATCTGAAGAGTGATCTGTAACCTCGTGCAGGTCAAGTGCTGATGACGATGTGGTCGCACGCGGAGCTGCGCGAGGTGTACCGCAAGCACGGGTGGCGCGAGGCCGACTTCCTCACGCCGGCGAGGCAGGCCCAGCCACGCGGCAACTCCAGCAGCAGCGGTCAGTATGCCTACGTTCTGTAAAGCCGTTGTCGTGGCAACGGTGTCAAATATTCATGTCTGAAGTGGCTTTTATGGAGTTATAAAAAAGTATAGGCATAAACTCTGGGCCTCCGGTGAAAAACGATCTCAAAAAACCCAAGTTTAAGGGAGAGTCGAAAATCTAAATTCACATCTAAACCATCCACATTTTGTACAAAAAATCCAAGTCTCATTAATTTCTTCCACTATTCATCGCTTCAGCTTCTAGAAAACTTATCTTAGAGATATTTAGAGAGAGTTAAACCATTTGGAACCTAAAAATCAAGTAAAAACTGTTTTACTAATTGTTATACGTTATACAGAGATTTCACTGTTAATACAGAATCCCTTTGTATGCTTTTAAATTCCACTGCACACGGTGATTTGGTATGGAATTGTGCACATTAATTTTTTAATACTTATTAAAACATTCACAAAATAATCGACCATTGATAAAAAAAAATCCCAAAAAAAGATTACACGATAAAATAAATGTTGTGTGTTAATTGTTGTAAATATTGTATAAATGTGTTTTGAGTTATATGTAGGTACCTATATGGACTGATTGTTGTCTTCTGTGTACAGAAATAATAAATACGATTATTGATAGATCGGTCGGACAGCAGCGTTCGGGAATCTTCGCGAATGTCGAAAAATAACGAAGCCGCAATATTTCTCACTAGCACTGTACATACTTACTTATCGATGTTTATAGTATGCAACTTCTTCGTGATCATGCATATCGGGTGAAAGTAGACAGGTTTTGAGAATATTAAATGGAACCACATACTCTGATGATCATAAAAAAGTATTTAACCTACTATGTATACTTCTTAGTGAAAGTTCCTTAGAATATTTCGTTTCATTTAATGTAACCTTTAAATTTACACCCTGTATACTGTGTTATGTGAATCACCCTAACTGTAACATCCTCGTAACTTTCTAAATATACACTTAATATTATAACAATTACATCACCGATTCATCTTCGTGATTGATTTAACTTAAAAAATCGTTTAATTCATACATTCCAATTTGTTCCATTACAAAATTTAGCCATAATAGTTGGAACGCAAATTATCCCGACCGATTTAAGTTGATTAGTTTTGCAAACTAACAAAAAAGTTGATGAAAATATTAACTTCAAATCGATTAGTTTTTCATTGTACAAAGGCATTAAAGTGTGTCAGAATCGTATCAAGTCCGTAGTCTGTCAGCCCTCTGGGAGACAGGCTCGGAGTATATATGTATGTAACTGCGTCCGGATAATATGCGTCCAGTGTACATTATAACCGGATTCACATAACACAGCACGCTAACCAATGTACATAACGCACTAGGTCAAGGCACGCCAATGTCCTCTGCGAGCGGAGCCCCCCATTCGCCCAGCAATGCGAACAGCACGCTGAGTCGACCAATGGCGTCCACGGGCGGCACGCGCTACGAAGACCGGACTATACGCAGACATCGCGACGTACGTACCTCCAAATTGTACTCTATCACAATACGCATAAGGTGCAGTTTTCGCTGTGTACGAGGACCGCAGTCGTGACGTATGTATCCCCACGTTGATTTAAAACTCTACGACATCGCAAATGTAAAATGTGATAAGCTATCATAAGATGCGACTGGGAAGAAATCTACGTATGCTCAACAGACTTTTAATACTAGTTGGTTTGGCAAACAGACAAATTTTACCTTTCGCTCACACTCACACGAAATTACATATATCACCTGTCTCTTTCATTTTATATCCCCGCCCCGTACTTCTGAAGGAGACAGCCATATTGAAATAAAACTCGCTCTGTGCTTGATTTAAAAAATCAAAAAGAATCTGCATCAATAATAACGAAAATCAAAAAATACGATAGTTCTATATAGTGTATGTGAAGCGTACGTGTATATTTGTTATAAATTTGCTGACTGTCGTGCCTTAAGGAACTATTAATTACGAAGGACTATGCTGGAGGTACGATCCTTTTCTTCCCCTTTTTCCTCACACTAGTAATTAAAGTCTGTGCTATGCTAACACCACTGGTTGCAGGCAAACTCAAAAAAATTACGTTCGCAACACAGTCTTTTAGGCGGGTCCCCGACCTAAATTAGCAACTCGATTTGTGTCGGTACAAATATCGACGGGAAAGGCATTGAAATAACGTTTATATCAGCGCGCACGGCAAAGTGGCTGTTACGACGATCGCTGCGTCTCCAAATAGCACAAAATAGGCGAAAATTGTAATTTTCACATGGATGCAATTATTAATTCGAATATTTTATTTGTGTAATATTCTACTTATCAAATCCTCTAACAATTCGTGTTTTGCTCGAAAATAAATAACGTCAATTTGAGGTGCAGATGCATGAAATCAGTAAATATTTCTAACTTCAGTCATTATTTCGAAAGCAAATATCTTAAGGTATTCAAAAGTTAGACAATAATTGATTAGAGAAACTGCACGGCAATTTATTGGAGATAAGTGCAGTGTTTTTTATTTATTTTTATATCTATGTACAAACGAGTTAAAAGGAAGCAAGAAAGGGCTTCGCACTGCATTTTGCTGGGGGACCCCCCTTAATACAAATATTGAAAGTCTGTGTCATGCTAACACAACAGGTTGTAGTACACACGGATGATAAAGGCTCAGATAAATATCAACCACTGACGCTATATCCTGATCCCTGATAGCAAACATGTTATGTGACAATCTTTCTGTTGTGAGACTAGGGGGGCGTTCCACGGGGTGAATTTCGGGTTGAAGGGGGGAGTTACATAATATGTTAGCAGAAATGCTACGAGGTTTACTGTTATGAAGTTGACTGGGTGCAGTAACTATCTTTGGAGTTTCCAGCTTAAAAAAAGAGTCAGTCTCATATTTCGATAGCTAGACTATACAGAGTAACGCGTTCAGATGGGGCAGTATAGAGAAAATCTAAAAAGTTTAGATTCTGAACTATGAGAGATAGAGTTTGCTCAAAGGACCCTCATCGGTTTTGGAGAAACTGCATCCAAAGCTTATTCGTGAAACGTTCAGCTTCCGTTACCGATCAAGGTATTTCATTTTTCTAAAAGCTTTGAATGCAGTTTTTATTTCACCAATATCGATGATGAGAGTCCTTTGAGCAACGTCCATCTTGTTTAGGTTATATTTTCCCCTTACTGCCCCATCTCGACTCTATATCCTGTATAAGGTGCCGTATTTGGTGAACGCCCATTATTCTGCGAAGTACGACACCACACTCTATACGCAAATGTGACGTAAGTAGGTAGCCTCACGCAAACTCAAAGTTGTACTCTCATCAACTCATCACAATGTACATAAGGTGCGGAGCACAGATTTAGGGTGATTAAAATTTTCACTTTTTTCCGTTTTATTACACGGCACCCCCTCAATGTGTTCTATGAAGATAAAAAAAATTTTTTTTTTTAAAGAAATGTAGGGGTCGCTACCACAGTTTTAAAAATTTTAATCTCCATACATAGAGCGTTTTTTTAACAGATACTGAAAATTATAAAATACAGAAAGTAGATAATGATAATAAACACTATTGCATTTTTAAACTTTCTGTACTTCACCCTGTTTTTGTCAAAATAGAGCAAAATGGGAGTTTATTCGTATCATGTGCTGTTTTTAAACTTACAAGAGTGATGCACAGATAATTTTTTGAAATTTAAAGTTTTTCATTATCTTCGTTTAAAAAGCTAAATTTCTGCATGATTAATGTACCTATGGGGATTTAAATTTTAAAAACTGTGCTAGCGACCCCTAAATTTGTTTAAAGAAATATGAAAAAAACATTTTATTTGTTTTTAGCTAAATATAACACATTGAGGGGGTGCCCCGTAATAAAACGGAAAAAAGTGAAAATTTTAATCACCCTAACAGATATAGATCTAAATAGATGACGCAAGTGCATCAAACTTTATGAAAACCAAGCGTGTCACATTTTGCAATAACAACGGTTGACAGCGGTTTGAATCTGGAATTGTAAGACTTTACACATACTCGTTAGACTCAAAGTTTCCTCCTCATTCAGGATGGATGGAGGGTGGAGGACCGTCAAGAGTGGCAAAATCTGGCTTATTGTCCAGCAGTCGACGAACACGGGCTTATTGATGGATGGATGGAAAAGAATACCTTGACTGACTGACTGATCTTTCAAAGTGTTGGACTGAAGGTTCCTTGTATGACGTAAACATCCGCTAAGGGATTTTAGGAAATTCCCACGGGATTGAGAAAAACGGAATCCTCGCGAGCAAGTCCACTAGTAAAATATATTTATAAGAGGTTTCGTCCGGTAAATACACGACTTTTTTTATTATTTCAGAACGATGACATGGCAACCCTGGACGCTAACAACTACGGCGAGGCTCTCGGTGTTGGCAACCCCAACGGTCGACCGATGAATCTGCAAGGAGTGCAAGCTCAAATGCCGCCACCTTCCAGCCGTTAGGTCGCAACGCGTGAGCCTCAACTTTAGACCTTAATGTAGGGGGATAGAGGTGGTGTTTGTTTGCTGTTTTGCTGGATAAATTTTTCCGACTTTTGGTCTGTTAGGAATTGGTTTCACTAGTCAACTTTGGACACCGTCGACCGTTTATTTATAAAGCATGTACAGAGCCGCCACATATATAATGCGCATAGAAATCTATAGGCGATCGACCGGAAGTGTTATCTGTCATGGATTGTATAGAAATCGTAAATAAATACGACTTTAGCAGATTTCTATGCGCATTCTTTAAATGGCACTACTGTACTAATGATGTGGCTCGTTATCAGGGCAAATTTTTCAATGAAATATACCCGCAAAACGTTTAGCTTCGGTGATTAAGTATAATCGAACCATACGCGAAGCCAACTGCAGATGGCGCCACTGGTCATATCGATCCGCATTGCCTTTCAAGACTATGAAAATAATTTTTTATCATGCCTTTTAAGACGTCTACCTCTAAACCCTATATGCGTCGATATTACGACGTAAGCGCTATGCCATACGCACCGGAATTTCTCGTTTGCTGTCACTTGCGGTAGACCTGTTGTTTCGCTCGCTTCGCATAGGATTTGTGGTCCATGGGCTCAGTACGCAATTTTTCATTGCGGTACGCCATGTCTATATATAGAAGTCTTTGGTAGCAAATGGTGGTAGGGGGTATCAAGTCTTTTCCATCGGGTGGCAATCTATAGTGGATGAACGGATAATTTCACTTTAAAACTCGTGTATTTAAGGCATAGGTCGAGGTTTCGATGAGATTATGACTACTGGATGATAGGTACTGATTTTTGAAATAATTTATGTGTATCAGTAGCTCTATATGTTGATTAATTTGATAGACGCTACGTATTGAAGTTAGCTGTACCCGATTATTCCCAATGGAAATGGTTATTGTGCAAGACCTCTAATGGCTTTGGATTTAAATACCTACTTTCTGCCTGACAAATTAAATTGATATAATTGCGGTATAGAAAATCAGAAAAGTAAATCTGGACGTGAGCAGCTCTGAACCGGGACTCGAACCCGGGACCTCTCGCTTACCGGGCGATTGTTCTACCAACTGAGCTATCTAGCTCTCAACACAACCTGCGAATTTACCTATGTGATCCCATACCGTAACGATATGTATAGATACTCACTTTATAGTAAGCCAATTGGTGTCCATACAAGACGAGTCTAAGACTAATTAATTGAAATAGGCGTTACCTCGCGGAAGTCCATCACTAAGTTATGGATATATGAATATAATTTGCAATATTCCGCTAAACAATTTTTGTCGTGCTATTCAAAATGCAGACTCGTGCACCGCCCGCCCGCATAAAACATGCAACAAGAAAGTTATACGAGCATAAAATCAAAGCAATCTTAAATAACAGGCAAGAAAACTTATCGACACGTGTTTCGCCTCTAAACGAGGCATCCTCGGGATCTGTTGCTAGCTCGGCTTCCCCGCAGCAACTGATGTGTTGCTCGCCCAGCCGCTCCGCAGCAACTGATGTTGTTCGCCCGACAGCTCAGCAGCTAGTCTAAGACTATTATGCCCTACCGTCACCTGCTGCAGCATCGGGTAGTGAAATATACACATTACTCTTATAGAAAGTATGATAGAAATAAATTTCAATATTTTAAATTTATTTCTATTATAGTTTCTGCCTGACAGCTTAGGGTGTGGTGACAGTGGCGACATCTGCAGGTTATAACGGCAGTTTTCTTATTAAATAATGACTTTAAGTTTGGCTTTTATTTATTATTGTATGGAGAGTTAACGTATAAACGACTTTGAAACTGTATCGTTCCGAAAATAAAGCGTTTGCGCGGATATATTTTGTGAAAGTTAGTGAGTTTGAAGAAAAGAATTGAGATTTAAGTTGGAGGTCGATTTTTTTATAGACTGTTAGTTGGCGTTTGAAATAAATTGATTCAAATTTTTATATACAATCAGTTTTAACCCCACGAGAGCAGAACATATTTCAATTTAGTTTCGTTTGGAAAATAGTAGACAGTCTTGAAAAAGCAAATGTTTGTATTAAATTCAAAATCATTTCCAAAGATAACGGGAGTTTTTTTACAGGTACAATTTTTTAAAATACTTTGGTAATAAAATATTGCACAAGCCTATTATTATACATACTTACATAATGTGTAATATTAATTATGTAAGACTGTCTATCTGTAGATGTAGCATTTCCAATCTGATGAATGTGGTATTTATAGATACATCTCTATTTATTTTATTTTACTCGCTTAAGTGTGAACGTATATAGATCTTACTCCCATTAAAATAAGGCCTAATATTCGTGTAAGTACCACATAGCATCAGTGTAGCCATGTTTCTTTTAAAATGAAAAATGTCAATTTCCTACATGTAAATAGTCGTGCCATTCGCGTATTTTATAAACGTATTTTAGGGTTCCTTATGAATATTATTATTAATCGTATTTAAAATGTTGGGGCTCACCAGGTTTTAAACGCAATACTAAATAATAAACGGGATAATGGAAAGAAATCATCGCACATAATCTATATTAGCGCAAAACCATTTAAAATAAAAGAGTAGGAAAAGTTTGAATCTAATCTTTTTACGAAAAGTTAGAGACCGATGTAATCCTTGATTTTGTGTACTAAACTTAACTTCAAATACTCAAACGCCAAAATACCAAACTAAATTCAAACATGACTATTGAAATTGGTATCAGTATGGCATATGAGTTGCGTTTCATCAAATGGGTAATGTTGGCACCCATGTCTTCTAAACGTAATGATTGGATAAACCACAATTTAATGACTGTGGATTGGATGATCTAAACTGGATTGCGTTGCTACCAACATTACGGACGAGGAACTATTTCATGAAACGCACTTTAGTAGAGCGGAATATAAATAAACATCGGCAAATAGCAGAAGAATTTCGAGTATTGACAGTGACAGCGTGTTTATAATTCAAAGGATTGACTTTATAGTGCGTTTCAGCTACTTTGTGTTTTACTTGTGGTGTTGGTAGCATTATGTTTCGCTCGAAAAGCAGTGCTACCAACTTAAAAGGAAGAAGACAAAAACTGATATGGTGCTTACTAATAATTTCGTTAAATTGAAATATGTCTACAGTAAACTACATGACATTCTAAGCCTCACGGGATTTGATTATTTATCGATCAATAATACAATCATTATGTTTAAAGATTAATGTCATAGTCGAACATCTGATAGCTTTTGAACTACGGTATTTATATAGAATTTTTTGTAATATTTTGTATCCATTCCATGAAACCTTTAAGGATAATGTATTTATAGGTGTCTTATGTCTTCTCGTGTACTAAAATATACTACTGAATATCCGTCGTATAGTAAACATACGTGTAAGATTTTTTGTGTGCGTGCTTGCCGCGTAACAATTATTTTTACCCCTAGAAAGACGTTTTGATTAAAAACGAACAGCTGACATCGTCTTAAGAAATGTCAGGGGAGGGGGAACCACAACCAATTATGTTACCCTAGCATGCAACATAGATATAGTCTATTTTTATTTTACTTGCAAACAAAAACGCCTGTCTACAAGTCAACCTAGGGATACTGAAAATATTTCCATTGATACAGATTCTAGAATATTTTGTGGTGTTTTCAGAGGAATCATTATGGGATCGTATAAAATAATTAAAAGCTCGTTCTAGGGGTGATGTAGGCTTCAATCTGATGTCACGTTTTAACACGTTCGTTGCGCGGACCACGCACTTTTATGTTGGTACGTTGTTGTATAAGCTTTAAAATTTTGGTTGTAGTTTTGATATTTTACCTTCAATTTTATCTGAATATAGGCTTTGAGGTTCGAAGTTGTCTAATAATATGTGTAGCGGCAAAAGGAACAATCTTTACGAAAGTTTCAAAAGAAGAACTTGAGAGATGGGATAAAATTAGTAACTATAACATTTTATTTAACTTTGTGTTGCCCTCCGTCTTTTATCATTTTACGTAAGTTATAGTTATAACTATTTATTTTATATTAATAATGAATTAAGAATAATTAGTTTAAGTTTTTCGTGTAACCAAACATTCTTTGGGTAACATTTCATGCACAATTATGCATTTTTTCAAAAAGCATGATGGTAAAATGACTGAGTCAACCTGGTACAAAATAACCTCAAACCAGTGCATTATATTATTGTTTTAAATAATCATGTATGTAAGTGTTTTGTATATTTTTATCGATACAGTAAGCAATGTACAACAATTATCTTGACCATTTAAATCCTTGCCAGGGCCCTATCGCTTCTATGAAGCGATTTTTTTGTATTTTCATAGCACACTTTTTCCATAGGTAAAAGGAAATTATGTTATCATTATATCATCTGTATACCTTATCTATTAATCGTTTTTAGGTGACAATTTTAGGTAAATGTAGGCATTATTAGATATATTATTTGAAAAAATACTTTTTTATTACTTCTGTATTGTTTATACAGATTTTTATATGAGCCACCTTTAGAGGGCTTATTGTATAAATTTGTTTGCTATAGCATATTTATGTCTTCATATTCTTGCGATATTAGATTAGAGATATTATTTAAAAGTAGTTTTTGGGTTCTAAGTTTGTTGGAATGTATTGAGAACGTCTTAGACTAAAATATATTATTACTTACATTTCAAAATATATAACCTGCCAAGTTCGTACGTAACACTCCCATAGTTCGCCGGAAACGGGGTGCCTGCTAAGAAAAACCGCGCACTTTTGACCGAGACATACGGTATTACAACACTAGAGGCACTACTTACAAAGTAATGCCTAATAAATAACCTATTTCCTATATGGAATAGTTGAAGTACGTAGTTTTTATATGTTTTGTTTTTTACACTAAAGTTTGATAAACCTGTGATTGTTACACTAAGTGTGCTTAATCAAATTGTTTTGGTGTTCGTGAACCGATATTTTTAGTATTTTAAAAATATGTATGTAAGATATTGTACGTAATCTGTTTAGTTTGATACCCATTACTTTTTTCAATAGGAAAACTCATCTTCGAATATTTATACCGTGTATGTGAGGCGATGCGCAGTCGTATCTGTATTCCCAAGTTGCCGGCATCAAGGTCCGTAACGAACTTGCCAGGCTATAGATGAATAATAATATTATTCAATTACCCAACTAAACAAAGTACAAACCATCAATGTATTTTTATTTCTTTCTTTGTCTTATATATTTGTAGTCTAAGGCGTTCCTGAAATCCCCACAAAACAAACACTAAAGAAAGTATGATCTCTTAGCGAACTTAAAAAATAAATTTATATTCATTTTGTAGTAAATAAAAAAATGACTGACAAATCTTGCTCCAGAGATCCTATTTTCAGTGTTGGATACCTATATAAATGTTTAAAAATGAGTTGGTAGAACTTAAATACTCGACTTTATTTATATTTTATTTAAAACAAAATAATTTAATTGAAGATATATTTAAATTTTTGCAGAATGTGCAGCTTTTGATTTTGTCGGTACGACGCTGCAGCTCTTAGTAATTAAAAAAAACTTAGTTTAAAATCTTAAATCAAGATATAAGTAGGTTTTTAGAACATTATTCTCTCTAAACTAGAGATATATTATTGAGATGTTATGATTATATTGTACACACCTCACAGAGAATTAAAGGATGATATTATTTTTTTTTTGCGTTTTTTTATTTTCCTTATTTTTCCATTATTATTACTTTCATAATTACACATGTATATTTTAATTTACTAATAAACAAAATAAAAATGATGATGAGGCCTAAGTTACCTTTTGTATGTAGTTAATAGGTGGGTAGGTAGAGATTCTGCGTTTGTTTATACATATTGTTTTTTATTATTTTCTTTATTTTTTTTATACAACTTCCGGCAATGTAAACAAAAAGACTCGATAGGGGAATTAAAATGCGTAGGTTATACCTAATAAGCTAACCAAGAGTTTTATTTTGACACTGAACTTTGCTCTATAGTTTAAAAAGTCTGCTTCCATAACTAGCGAATACGTGGATGCCTAAACCACGCTGCAATTTTGTTTTCCACATCAGAAATAAGATGGCGGTTATACAAAATGGCGTCCCACCAATTTTTTGTATTGCAATATCAGTATACATCGCTGCTCGCAACTTATCTGTAGAATGAAAAATTGCGGACTAGCTTATCCGGGTCTGTCATTGGCCAATTAATATTCAACATTATCCAATCAGATACACTAGTTGCGCTATTTTAATTCTACAGATAATTTGGAAGCAGTATAGATGCGACGGAGTCTTATCAGTTTTTTGACGTTTAATTTTACCACGACATTACGGCTGAGCATTAAGGGCATGAATTCTGTTAAAATGTTCTCTATCGTTTGTCATTGAAAGTCAGGGCAAGGTTGTTTAAATTTTAGCAATATTTCGTGTCTCAATATTTGGCCATAATACAAATTAAATAAGAGTCACTCAACGAAACGTCAAAAAAGATCCCGTCGCAACTATAAATAAAACAAAAGCAGGCAAACTTTAGTTGCTTTTACAAGATGTTTTAGTAATGGAACAATGTAATATAGATTAATATCATGTTTTAGATCGGTTTTTAGTCATCATCTTATGGTATATTTGTGCATCACATTCCACAACATTTTCTGTTGACCAATTGGAACAAAAACCAATTGGTTGACAAGAAATTCGATACCAGCGTGGTTGCTGTATGTATCCTAGATTCTGCGCCATTTTGAGTAAGATATTGCATGAAGACATCTCTAGTCTGAATTAAGAAAAAAAAAGTTAAGTAAAATCTCCTATTTATACGAATGCTCACATTTTATATTATCAGTAGTGTCCTTAAAATAATCAGTTATTGAATTTATAGGTGTAAAAGTATCGTATTTTAATATAAAAGTTGTATGAATTTATTGTAATGTTGCATCGTAGGAAGCGTGCACACAAGTTTTTATTTATTTATTGGTGAATACTTTTTTATATATCGGTACGTACACTTATTGTTAACATTAAGTGTTTTTACGATGTTTATGAAGGGCATGGTGATGTTACATAAATATTCCACGACAGTATTATTCAGTAATCTCATGTACCAACGTTGCTAATACACTAACATTTAATTAAAAATAACTGGTTTTATTTTATTATCCTCAGATCGACATTCAGTGGCGGCTTGGCATAGGTTGGCACCCGGGATAGTTTCCTATTGGGCAGCCCCCCAAAAGAAAACAACAAATAATGGACAAAGTGTAAAGCTTGGTTAGTCGCGCTTAGTTCGTTATATAATTTTATTTATCTAACCACATATCGTAAAATCCTCATTACGAACTCAAAACTACAGGCATAATGAAAAATTTTTTTCACGAACGTCTCTAAAAAATTAAATTATAGTATAGGTCTCCGAACAACATAATGCTACAAAAAAACTTTTTCTGAGATTGCAGTACATGTGATACTAACTAGGAAGGCAAAGGGAACTTAGCCTATACAGCCATGTCTGAGGTTTAATATCAAATACCAATGAGGTTTTTACATAATGTTCTCCAGTACATACAAAATAGTAACGAGGTTACAGTTCAAATTTATTTTCGGCCAGGTATTGTCTATGGCATACGGCGCGTTGGACTGGACTCTGTCTGTCAATGGATGAACTGTGTGTTGCGCCATAGTTTTCGAGGAAATGTATTTATTACTTACAGTGGTTTTATGGGTCAAAATGATTATTTTGCCCTAAAATTACTGACAGCAGGGATGGTGTTGAATGATATTTGACTCCACCTGACATTCTGGAAATAACGACGGAAATTAAGAACACTTCCAGAACAAGCTTTTACAAGAATAATCAAAAATAGCTGACGACAAATTTATGAAAACAGGTTAGTAGGCATGAGTTTAGATGAATTAGTGTATGAAACTATACATAACTATTTATTAAAACACTCGTGTTCTATTAAAAAACTTAAAAACTTTTATAAACTACGCCTCGTTTTTTAAACTGACACTCGTGTTTTTAATAACCTTTTTATGTACCAGTTTCATAAAGATTTGTTTGTTTGTATGTTTGAGGTAAACTTTGGAACTACTAAACCGATTCTAAAATTTCTTTCTTTTGTAAAAAGCTACATAATTGTTGAATAACATAGGCAATATTTTATTTAAATAAAAGTAAGTTTTCAGTTTGAAAATTCAGTATTTGTGAACCATGTCGGGAGAAAAAACGCTGCTTAGCTGCTTTATCGGCGTGCCCTGACCAAATGGTTAGTTATACGTGATAAAACCGGTTGTTTTTCCATACGAGGAAACTGTATCAGTTTAATCTGACTAAAGATTTCCATCTACAACGATCCTGACACACCTTAGTAGGCATGAGTTTAGATAAATTAGTGTATGAAACTATACATAACTAGGTATTAAAACACTCGTGTTCTATTAAAAAACTTGAAAACTTATATAAACTTTTATAAACTTCGCCTCGTTTTTTAAACTGACACTCGTGTTTTTAATAACCTTTTTATGTACCAGTTTCATAAAGATTTGTTTGTTTGTTTGTATGTTTGAGGTAAACTTTGGAACTACTAAACCGATTTTAAAATTCTTTCTTTTGTAAAAAGCTACACATAGGCAATATTTTATTTAAATAAAAGTAAGTTTTCAGTTTGAAAATTCAGTATTTGTGAACGCGCTGAGAAAAAACGCTGCTTAGCTGCTTTATCGGCGTGCCCTGACCAAATGGTTAGTTATACGTGATAAAACCGGTTGTTTTTCCATACGAGGAAACTGTATCAGTTTAATCTGACTAAAGATTTCCATCTACAACGATCCTGACACACCTCTTGCTAATATTAAGCTTGAAAAATTGACTACAGCCAGGTTTAAGCATATATACATCAAAAACTGTGGTTTAAGTAATGATATCTTCCCATATGCCAAAACTAATCAGTTTAATCTGACTACAGATTTCCATCTACAACGATCCTGACACACCTCTTGCTAATATTAAGCTTGAGAAAGTGACTACAGCCAGGTTTAAGGACAGATACATTAAATACTATGATTTAAGTAATGATTTTTTCCTATACGGGAAAAATATATCAGTTTAATCTGACTACAGATTTACATCTACAACGACCCGGACACACCTCTTGCTAATATTTAGCTTAAAAAGTGATTAAAGCCAGGTTTAATCTGACTATAGATTTCCATCTACAACGATCCTGACACACTTCTTGGCACTTTGATAAAACATAGTAACCAGAGTCTGATGATTGGACTGGAAGATGGGTACGGGATCTCCTCAACGGACAACAGCAGACCCTTCGAGTTTGGGCTTACTGATTGGTATTTATTAGCACTTTGGTAAAACATGGTAACCAGGATATGATTATGGAACTGGAAGATGGGTACGGGATCTCCTCAACGGACAACAGCAGACCCTTCGAGTTTGGACTTATTTGATTGGTATTAATTTGACGGTTTTATTGGTCGCTAGCCCTGGTTAAACATGGTGTCCGTTGCATATGGTCGTTCAAAAAATCATATTCTTTTGTTTTCCTTATTTTCACGAAAATCTCTTCGACGCGGGCGGAGCCGCGGGCAAAAGCTAGTACTTATATAATTTAAGTTCCTTTTACATGAAACAACCAAAACGCTAATAGTATTACTAACATTAATTAATATCTTATTTTTAATAATTTATTGTCAATTAGACTTTTCTTGCAAAGTTGTGTTTTACTATGCATTACTTTGTTAATGATCGTGCACAACAACTTTAAATACGCTTCAAAGTTATTGGGCAGGATCACAAAGTACTACCTAATATAACACAACTTTGCTAGAAAAGCCTATGCCATAAAAGACAAAATGATAAGTTGTGTATTTAAGAATGAACTCCAGTGGAAATTTTAAAAACAATGCTAGATTAGGAACAAACACAGAATAGTCATTTTTAGAGTTCCTTACCGCAAGAGGAAAAAACGGAGCCTTTATAGGATTACTTTGTTGTCCGTCTGTCTGTCAAGACCCTTTATCTCGGGAACGCGTGGAGGTATCGAGTTGAAATTAAAACCATATAAGTACTCCGGTCTACAGTCCCTTGAAGCTGTGAAAAAATCGAACTTCTAAGTTAACGTAAAAAAAAGATACGGCCGTTTATGTCGCAAAAAACGAATATATTTCGACACTCTCAGGAAAATATTATAAGATATTTTCCGTTGACCTAGAACTATGAAATTTGGTAAGTAATACCGTCTTATACTCTACAATAGTATGGGAAAAAATCTGAAAACTAATTATATTTGCAAATTAAATCATAAAAAAATATATTTAGTCCTTAACGGAACCCTCGGTGGGCGAGTCCGACTCGCACTTGTCCAGTTTTTATAATGAATCTCAGAAGCTCCAAGCTAAGGTAGTTTAATCCACTGGACCGCCACCTAGGGAGTATGTGCTGCGTTGGCGCGGAGTGCCACCCAATGTTACCCCTTATTTGTGCTTGGCACCCGGCACCCAGGGTGGACTGCCATCCTTTACACCGCCGCGCCGCCTCTCTCAGGATATAACTAAATAAAACCGGCCAAGTGCGTGTCGGGCCACGCGCAATGTAGGGTTCCGTAGTTGCCCGGTACATGGTCTACTAATACAGACCGCGCCAAACTTCTGGTCCCAATCATTATAGGGGACCAAAAGTTTGGCGCGACCTGTACTCGTAAACCTGTAAAGCCTACTTAGCTGTGATAGTTTTCCTTTTAAATTCATTATATATGTCGCAGTAAAGTAGTTAAATCAGAGAGTTAGTTGAATCTCTAGAGAGTTAATTAAAGATCGACATTCAATCAAGTCGCTAAAGTTCCGTCAGACAAGTGAGTGAACGAAACGTTTAACGAGTTTCCTAAACGTTCCTAGGCGCATTTCAACTTTGGTAGGGTGACCTTTGTGAGGCGTCCCCGAGTAGGATACTAAATAGTCGCATAATGGATAGGTCGAAATGTATTTAAAAACACTAGGTTAGGTTAGGTTTGAACATTATGAAACAACTCAGAGCCGAGCGAAGCGGAGCGGAGCGAGGCGTCCCCGAGTAGGATACTAAATAGGTGCATAATGGATAGGTCAAAATGTATTTAAAAACAGTACGTTAGGTCAGGTTTGAACATTATGAAACAACTCAGAGCCATCATCTTGTTTTACATTATTAATCAATCAACACGCTGGCTTTCGGTCAGACAGATAGTTAAACGTTTTCGACGCTGCTTTATTTGAATCAAAATGCTAGCGACTTGATTGAATGTCGATCTTTAATTAACTCTCTAGAGATTCAACTAACTCTCTGATTTAACTACTTTACTGCGACATCTATACTACTTCTGTGAATTTTTTCACATTTCTATCAACAATTAACCGTTTAGCCAGCAGGGGGGGGGGCGCTCCACTCTAACTAAAATTTTCACTTTAAAGCTTAATATTTCGGCAACGGATCTCTAAATCGAAAAATGGTTTTCACACACCCACAATGTTTTTAAACGGCCTATCCAACGATATCCTACACTATTGGATAGACGAGAAAAAAAAATCATCCCCAGTTTACGTGCATGAGATAACATAAAAAAACTTTTTTTTCGATATTTTATTTTATCATTTTGTCGGCGTGATAAATATTTATATTCATGCCAAATTACAGCTTTCTAGTATTAATAGTCTCTGCGCTAAGCCGCAGACAGACGGACTACGGAACCCTAAAGAACGCCAATGTATAGGTACACTTTTACACCAATTTTACTCGATAAATATAATTGTTAGTTCAGTCGTTAGGACAACCAATCTTGAGACCAGAGTTCGAATCTTGGCGATGGAGCAAGCACCGAGTTTTTCAGTATTTATCTGCATGTAGTATTTGAATAGGCTTGTACACAGGGTAAGCAAAATATTATTCTACTTAGTCCGTCATTTAAATTATCAAAAAATATTGGACACGTATTTTTTCTTTTGTCAATCAAACAAAAAATAACGTAGATAAAGCGCGTCAAAGTTTGGGAGTGGGGGAAAATGACGTCACTTCTATATAAAATTGTACCTAGATGTGTTAATATTAATTATATATAATAATTTTTGTTAAATTGAAAAAAGAAAAAATACATGTCTAATATTTTCTGATAATCTAACTGACGGACTAATTTTTTTTTTTTAGTTATCATGCCTATTGGTCCATGCTACCGCTTGCTCAACGGTGACAGAAAACGCTGCATGCTCTATAAAGCGTATATTTGTAACTGAAGTGCGGCGATAAAGCTAAGTCAAAAGTCTCAGTCTCAAGTCAGTGAAAAGAGGGTGTACGTGTGTTGATTGTTTTAGTGACAATCCATACTGGAAAGCATCTGACAACACCTTCGGGGACATATTATGTTAATCCCGGCAGTGCACATTAATTTACTTATCCATAAGGTGACTTTCGTTTATAATTTTATATACTTAGCCAAATACATACTGGAGACTCGGTAAGTTCAAGTAAGTAAGTTCCTCGGTCAGGATCAAGGTTCAATGACGTATATTTGTGAAATACGAAAAATATTTTTTTGTGCATCTATACTTGTTCAAGGGTCACAAGTTAGAGTGGAGACCACGTACAGCAAAGCGTAGCGTAGGCCGACTTCGTCCCTGCTGGACCGACGACCTGAAGGATGTTGCGGGTGGCGGCTGGATGAGGAGGACGGAGAACCGCCAAGAGTGGCGAAATATTGGAAAGGCCTATGTCCAGCAGTGGATGCTGATAGGCGATGAATGGATGGATGGACTTGTTCAAAAACAACCTCGACTCAATTAGTAGGTATAGGAATTCTACATTTTATTTTGCGTATTTCACAGAAAGGGTGATTAAACCTTGATACTGACCAGTCACTTTAAAGTAAGTACGTATACATCTTGTTAAATAAGACACTTGTACTTGTCCACAGGATTATAATTTAACTTCAATACACCCGACTGGTTTCGCTTATAAGCATTATCTAGGGCTTTAAAAAAAAAAACAATTCACCCGAACTTTTCAGCGTAGATATTTGAAGTTTTAAGAAAATTGACGTTGCGTCCGATTGAACTCGCTAAAAGTTACGAGAAGCTAATTTTATTTCTGAGTTTGGAGATTTTATTTTTACATAAATACGAACGTCATTAATCTAAAAATATGCTAATTTAAGGCGTTCTTTGTTTGGTTTGTATTTGATCTCGTTGTGTCTAGGTTTATCTCTATTTATGTTATAACGATCACATAATCGGGAACAGACACTTGTTGATGGCTTCATGAGTTGGTGCCGGGGGCCGGGCCCCCTTCAGCTACAAATCATAGTTACGCCAATGAAGATAGCGGTCGCAGGCGCCTTTAATTGTGTTATACTTTGACCGCAAGCGCTGCGCTGTACCACAGTATAGGTAACAACAGTAGTTTAACTAGGCGGAGTCCTTGAAATCAATACCTACGGCCGCTCGGTACCCAAACACGCGCTAGGGCTGTCAAATGACTATTTACGTATTTGATAATGCTATATAATTATTATAAAAGTGTTATTTAAGCAACCATACAATGCACAGCGTACTTTATAATTTCATGCCATAATTTACATAAATGCGCGGGAACGTCACAGAGACAACGTGCGTACGTAACTGCGGTGCGACCGCGACTGTCGTAAACCGAGTTGATCTATGTTTTGGCGGTGGTTCGTTTCAGCCCGCTTGTATGGAGATAGAATACTATTTGTTACTTATACTATGGCTGTACCGCGCCTTGGGGTGGCGACAGACGTGGCGGGGAACATTGCCGTTCGAAATGACAGCTGCTTGACCCCCTCTGCCCCTCCCCGCTCAGCTGCAACTACTACTAGCTACCAAAGGCGCGGTGTAGTGTAGCGCTTGCGGTCAAGCTATATTCTGTCTAGAGACTTCACAAGCACTTCTAATGACGTCAAGCCCGGAAAGCTACGGGGTGCTTGGCTCGGTGACATGGTTCGACCTGTCACTTTGACATCTGTCTCAAAATATTTGTAAAAAATAAATAATCTTTCAATGGAATGCGATATTCGCAGTAGTTAGCAGAAATGAATAATGCGTAAAGGAACTAGTGAGAAAAAAAAATCGCAGTAGTGGAACATAGAGCTGGGCAATGGAACTATTGCGAACGAAGGGGTGTTAGGTAGGACCTATAATCAGTTTAGTTGAGATGTGTCAGTCAGGGGGTCTTGGTGTAACTGTCCAGCGTAGCTAGCATAGCAGTCGATATGAGCTCGACAGAGCCTGTATCTCTTCGATTTTGACAGTTATTCCAAGATGGCAGCCAATCTTATCGTCCTTTCTATTTCGCTAACATTGTAGCAAGAAATAAGCAAGTCTTTCTATTTTGACAGATCGAAAGAAACCTTTTTTTTTTAATTTTTTCTTTCTTCTTTAGCTAACATTGTTACACCTTTCTTTCTACTTTTTGACGTTTTTGGAGGAAAGCTGTATCACCGACCCAAGGAGGTGGTGATAGAATTCGATAGAGCGTGAATATTGTTTTGTTGTGCAAAATGTGTGGATTATATCATACGTTTGTGGAGTTTTGATCGATTAACCGATTAACAGACCAAAAACCACAAAATGGCTAGGCCTTATAATGTTGTGCGACTTATTTTTATTTTAAGCTATATATAAATTTACCAAACTTCTTTGTTGGGCCTCCGTGATTCTCTTTCTGGATCTATAAAATAATTTCGGGTATGTGCCTATTTCTTTTTCTAAAACCGACCCGACTCGCTATTATTCGATCTTAGAATCTAAGTTTTCGATATTATATACCCATTCGAAAAATTCAACTTTACACTTGAGAAATAGTCAAATAATAAGAATATTAAAATGGCTTTCACCAAAGATATTTAATGGTACCTACCATTAAATATCTTTCAATTCACATTTACTTTTTTGGGAGGTTATTTATAATGCATGAAAATTGAAAAGTAAACAAGAATGGAAGTGACTAAAGGTTCGCTAGCGGCCCTTTTAAAATTATTGGACCGTGAGTCACAATTTAGCTGTTGGAATATCTTCCTTAGCACGAACTAATACAGTTCAATTTGCAATGTAGAGTTCGGAAAGGGAAGCGGTCCTTTAATTTAATGAATTATTGAATCGTAAGTCATGGGAAAATGCTCTGAAAACGATGTTTTCTGCATGTCGTGAATTCTGTTAAAACTAACTAACTTCTGTTAAGCTCCACTCCGCTTCGCTCGGCTCCCTAATATATACTTACCATGTCAACCTAACCGCTCCTCCTCGCTTCGCTCGTCGTCGCACGCGCGCAGCCTATCCCTAGCGGTCGAATATAATTAAAACTAAGGGAGCCCGCTAACGGCTATTTAGTCACTTCTAACAAAAATTACACCGGATTATTGATGCTGTCCTGCCATTCCCAAAACTCATTTTTACATGCCTTCTAAAGTGCAACAAAGACTCTAAATTAAAAAAAACTTTAAATTAGTCGTTTATCAGGAAGAGGTTTCGTTCATTCAAAAAATCGATTTTTCTTTCGATTCATCGACAAACAGTTCTGTGAACGCGATAAAGTAGATACAGACTGTATCAGCATCTCTATCTCGTTTTTTCCCAAGTACAATGTTAGCTAAGTGGAAACAATCATGGTTTACGATAGAGGTTTAGAAAAAGATGACAGTCGATACAATATTAACTGTGCTAGCTATGCAGGGCATAATAAATGGTTGTTTCTCAGTTTAAGAGGATAGGTTCCGAAAAACCATAATCTATTCTTCCTTATTTGAAGAATCTAGCAATACTAGATATTTGAAAAAAATTTGGACTTCTGTCTATATAATGTAATGCACACTCTTTTCGAAACAGAATCTTTAGACGTCATTCCAACATCGAAACATAAAAATTAAAGATGACTCCAAAAAAGTTTTCATATCGAGTTTTGACATTATTTGAGCAAAACCAATTTATGAATTAAAATCTGTATAAACTTTATTAAACTCTTATCAGAACAGATATTTGATACAAACTTTAATTTTTTTAAATAATAAAATTCGTGATAAATGTCGTCATTTTGATGATTTTCCAGAATTCGGCCCTCTCGCACTGCAGGTTTTTCCGAATGGAGTAACAGCGATCAATGCAATTGGAACCTATTCTTTTAAGCCACTCGGGCGGGGGAGTCAACATTTCCTACGAATAAAAAATACGATGATATTATATTTTGTCGAGACATAATATTCTATATAAGGTGACTTTAATTTGTGCAGCCAAATTCTTACTGAACACTCGGTAAGTGCTCAGTAACAAGGTTCGATGACCCTTCTTGTGAAATTCGTAAATTACTCTTTTCATGTCTCTTACAAACGCAAGCCCAGCCCCGAGTTAATTACTATGGGACGTTAAAATTTTGTTTTGCGAAAACAGCAAATTATGGATCCTTGTTACTGATCATTTACCAAGCCTCCAGTATGAGTTTGGCTGTATAAATTGAAGTCACCTTATATTTGAGTGTAATAGTGTAATGCGTTTGTTTTTTAACTTCATTGTGGAGTTTTTCTCTGCTTCTTAGAATAAATAGATCAATTTATTTAAAAATTTATTTTAATAAATTTTTTCAAGCTTATAGATCGATTTTATAAGCATTTTATTATTAACAGGAAGTGACATTGAGACTTTAAGATGCGTTCAAGAAAAATAAAATATGCCCATGGAAAAATGATCATGGTCAAACCAATAAAATTTCTTTGTCAATACTCCACCGTTTCATTGTAATGAGTAACGACTACAGATAAGTAGAATATATACTTTTACTATAAGTACAGATACCAAAATGTCTATAACCTGTAAAAAACTCAAGACAATGTTCCTAATAGAGTAAGGGAAAGTTACATACTGGCTTTAAAAAAACTTCGTCTTCGCAGCCCCACCAAATGGACCCACCAGTGGGTCTTCAGTATTAGTAGTGCCTCCAAGACGTACAATCGACAACATTACAAATTAATAATTGGTGCAAAACTAAACACCATTTCGAGATATGGGCCTTCTGCGCATCATATTTTTTTCATAATTAAATCGTGTTTAAATGAAGAGATATTTTCAAAAAACAAAAAATATGGTAAACACAGGTTTTTAAAAACAATTCCCTTCGCTTTTAAGTTCATTTTGTTAAAAAAAAAACAAATTTCATATCATGTGACAGTGGACATAAACATGCCAAGCTTTTTTTAAATAATCGATTGGCAATGAACATCGACTTTTGAAATCCTCAGATGCGACTTATGTCTTTTTAGAATGAGTGAATAAGAAAACATTAAATTATGCAGGAAAAACGTAAAACAAAACAAAATAAAAAAATACATAAGCTTCTTTTTTACGCAGCCTTTCAATATAGATATTAAAAACAAATAGTTATCAAACAAATAGTTGTCGATTTTTTGTCTTGTGGGACCCATACCATTGTAAGAACATGAAAATAATAGTTAAACACCTGTTAAAAATAGAGTCATGTTTGTCTTACTAAAACTCAGTAGGTCTAGGTAAAGGTTAGTCTTTCTCGCTGCCGACCTGTATCGTAGCAGGTCTAACTATCTTTATTCCTATCTCGTGAATTGATTAGTCATAACTTCATGACGCGAAGTAGTTGCTCTGCGTACTACGTATACCCCGCGTGAAGGAAGTGCAAGACATAGCTTTCTTTTCATACGCAAGCTTATTTTAAAATCTGTCTACAAAAAACAGTAAAGGAAAGCTCGAAACGGTTTTCAAATCATCAATATCAATATACTTATAATAAAACAGTAGAAACCGCTGTCTGTACAATGGAGAAAAGTTATAAAAATAGAAAGGGGGTGACTAAAGAAGAGTAATAAAATACAAATCAACGATTTTTAGAATTCTTTTCTGTCTGCCTGTCTGTTTGTTCAAGGTTTACGTCATTTAAAGATTTTTGGAGTTTACTTTTCTACTGGTAGTAATTAGAAGTTATGGTACGGGATCTCCTCAACGGATACAGAGTTTGAATTTGGGCTTATTTGATTGGTCTTTATTAGCACTTTGGTAAAGCATAGTGACCAGGGTCTGATGATGGGACTGGAAGGTGGGTACGGGATATCCTCAATGGACAACAGCAGACCCTTCGAGTTTGGGCTTATTTGATTGGTATTTATTAGCGCTTTGGTAAAACATGGTGACCGTTGCACATAGTCGTTCAAAAAATCGTATTCTTCTGTTTTCTTTATTTCCACGAAAATCTCCACGACGTGGGTGGAGCCGCGGGCAAAAGCTAGTCATAAATATTGGCAAAAAAAGAAAAGGCCAATCTAACTTTACAGTTAAAAATTCCACGGCTTTATTTTGCTATAACGATTCTGTGGTTTAATGGAACACTAAAAATAAAGAAATTGGACGCTGAAATAATGTGTAGGCAATTACACCAATTTCCTTACAAAACATTTGAAGCGGTCCCCTCATTTTTCTTATCGAGACCCCCGTTTCCATTGCAAGTCCGTTTTACAATTAACTAGTTATTACCCCCCATAATCCAAACCTACTATTACAGATGTTAAAATTACAGCTCCGCTCTTGATTAATGCCTAGATCTTTGGATACAGATCCACAACTTCAAACTGCTGTGCTGCCAAACTATAATAGACTTTATTCCTTTGAAATAAAGGATATTTAATGTGTAAATGCTTAGTTGTGAAACTACGAAAGCGACGTAGGCGATTGAGTGCTTTGCGTAGACATATCGATATTTTATGCGTAAAGTATGCAGTAATGTCTCAATTAAAATTAAACTCACGTTAAATCTAGCGATTTTAGTTCAGATTTATTGTTGAGATGTACCACTTGATTGCTAGGTTCTAGAGAAAAGTGTGAGGAAAATAAAATTCTTACCTAAATACTTTTTTGTGGAAAGCGGGCTCATAGGAAATTAAGCCATTAAATTAGAATGCAAGGAGGGTACTTACCTTTTTGATAGATCCTGATGTTGTTCCTACTGTTTATAAGGCGTGTGCTTTTTTGTTGTATAAGGACATTAACATATACGGGTAATTCTAAAAAAACATGATACTTCTCCACTTTTCAACAATAATTACTAATAGATTTCAACAACAATAATTACTAATAAAGTTCTTTTTTTTTCCTTTTTTTTCTCCCTGATTTCGAATGAATGGCCAACTTTCACGACGGACATGTGACTAACAAGACATTATTCATAATGGCCGGACAGTTTGAAAAATGCCCAATAACTATTGAAAATATAAATAAGTGGGCTTTATAAATTATGACCTTCACCTAGTTGAACTTAATTTTAGTCCCGGTCTTTTTTTAAATCCTTATTTTCATACAAAACTCATCCTTTTATTATCCTACCCATTAGGTAGTATTTGTAATAATTCATATTGTGAATTATTACAAAAAAAATGTCTATGCAAAAGTATGATAGTAATCAATGCAAAAATATATACTTAGGTACTCTTTTTGCCACCGTAAACGAAGTTCTAATTTTTATTTTTCTCATTGTCTAACTTATTTGTAAATTGTTTACTTATTGTCAAACTTTTACATGCTTTCTAGGGCATGCAGGTTTCTTCACGATGTTTTCCTTCAGCAAGCGGTAACTGTTAGGTAAGAATACAAATACTATACACATAAATTCCGAAAAACTCATTGCGCATGCCCGACCGGGGATCGAACCCGGGTCTCGAGATTGAGAGGCCAGCGTTCTACCGCGCTAGCCACCGCCGCTTTCTTTTAGAAATAATTAAAACCTTAGAAATAATGAAACAATGAACTTTACTTTCAAACAAAAGTAACAAAAACGTAAACATATTTTTGACGTCAAAAAATTAAACAACTGTTTTCCTCCCGCGTACAAACATACCTCCACACCGCCACACTCCCACTAATGTATATTTTGAGAGACGCCATCAAAACCGGCCTAGCAACAGCAACATCCAACCAGCAACACGTAAAAGGATCCCTGTCAGACAACTTGGAAAATAAAATTCATACTGGAGGCTTGGTAAGTGATCAGTATCATGGGTCGATAACACTTCTTGCTATTTTCGCAAAATAAAATGTTGACCTCCCATAGTAACTCACTTGGTGCTGGGCCTGCCTTTGTAGCATTGACGTCTCATAAACAACTAGACTCACAATCTCGCTCAAAAAGTGTCCGCGATGAATTTTCGAATGACGATTTCGTACAACTGACATTGCATCTTATGTTAACGATATAACGTCTTAATTTGGTTGAATATTTTTGCTAATAGGCACGTCGCGCGTTCGGACACTTTCTGACGAACTTTTCTTAGAGACTGTGTGTCTTGTTGTTTTATGAGAGGTCAATGCTTTGTAGCTACAAAATTTCCTAGGAAACACCAAAAAAATAATTTACGAATTTCACTAAAAGGATAATTGAATCTTGATACTGAGCACCGAGTCTTCAGTATGGATTTGGCTGTATGGATAAATGCCACGACTGCGGGGCCGATTTATACTTTTTATTAGTGTAAACTTTCTCCCTCCACCCTCCTTTCGTAATCACCAACCCCTTGTTGCATGTTGTATTGTAATGTAACCAAAATAAGACTTCAGACTATAATAATATGTAGATACCAACAAACTAATTAATCCAGAGAGTTGAATATTTCTTGATCTCATATAATTGTTACATGTATTAAACAAGCAAAACTCTTTTCTTCGGAGTTTTTGTGGTAAGAATGCAAAACGGAGAGCTAACTATGTAATCAAGGGCGGATCCAGAGGAGGGACACAGGGGCACGTGCCCCCCTCAGACGGTTCAAATAAAGCAAGGAGCTGGGAGATTAAACGCTTTTAATATTAGTTTCCTTTTGTGTCATGCTTTTAACTACATTTGCAGCATTTTTGGCGTACCGGTAGGGTAGGACTAAAAGTTATAGTCCAATACTATATGCGGGACACTCTATATCTATAGCTATTTGGCCTTTGTGCCCCACCCAAAAATAAATCCTGGATCCGCCCTTGTATGTAATGTTTGTTTGTGACTTTGTTATACCTACATAAAATCATTGTTTCTCAAAATATTGATAACTTTAAGGAATCAGGTTTCTCTGCAATGTTTTGGAGGAAACGTGATGACGTAAAGGGACTGTGTTGACGCCATCATTCGGTTTCTCACGAAAAAGCGTGCTTTTTTACGAAAAAGCAGTTTTTGCCTTTCTATGACAACATATACCATACGGATAATAATTTAATAATAAAATTATGAAGACATAAATGTGTCATTTAACAGGTTAACCACTCAAAATCCGCCACTAGAATAATGATATCAATGGCCGCGACCCATAAGGCCTATTGGCAAATCCAGCGCTGCACGACAGACAGACAGTAGCCCGGCTGCAAGGGGTTTCCGATTCATAAATATACGGAACCAATATATAGGTAGAAGTTGTATTATCTACGACATGATTTATAATAACAAATCAATCTTTGTTCTTTTGATGTAAGATTTAACATAAAATTCGTTTAATTTTAGAAAAGTTCTGACATCAATAGCTAACTTATAAAAAATCCAGAATTGGGTAAAGTCGATCGAAAAAATAGCTATTAAATTAACATGTTAATGGCTAATCTGTCGGCCTTAATATTCATCATCTAGTAGAAACTGATCAAGATTGTGCTTGTTAATGTTAATATGATTCCGTAGAATAATAGTAGTTTATGAAACTGGTACATAAAAAGGTTATTTAAAACACGAGTGTTTTAATACCTAGTTATGTATAGTTTCATACACTACTTTACACTACTCATGCCTACTAACCTGTTTTCATAATTTTTGTAAATTTGTCGTCATCCATTTTTGATTATTCTTGTAAAAGCTTGTTCTAGAAGTGTACGTAATTTCCGTCGTTATTTACAGAATGTCAGGTGGAGTCAAATATCGTTCATCACCATCCCTGCTGTCAGTAATTTTAGGGCAAATTAATTATTTTGACCCATAAAACCACAGTAAGTAATTAATAAATTTTCTCGAAAACTATGGCACAACAAACAGTTCATCCATTGACAGACCGAGTTCAACGCGCCGTAAGCCATAGACAATACCTGGCCGAAAATAAAGTTGACTGTAACCTCGTTACTGTTTTGTATGTATTGGAGAACATTATATAAAAACCTCCTTGGTTTTTGATATTAAACCTCAGACAGGGCTGTATGGGCTAAGTTTCCTTTGCCTTCCTAGTTAGTATCACATGTACCGTAATCTCAGAAAAAGTTTTTTTATAGCATTATGTTGTTCAGAGACCTATACTATAATTTAATTTTTTAGAGACGTTCATGAAAAATATTTTTCATTAAGCTAGTAGTTTTGAGTTCGTACTGAGGATTTTACGATATGAGGTTAGATAAAGTATATTTTAATATTTATAAACATGATCGTTACAATAAGAGATCTGCCCTCTTATTGTCGAACTTCAATATCCATCGCTATAGCTTTCACAAGCGCCGTGATTGGCCAAAAATTGATGCGTGATGTCATTTCTAGCCAATCAGGGCGCGTTTGAAGGCGGTCGCGACGGATGTCGAAGTTAGACAATAAGGTCCCTGTTTATGAATACCACGAAGTTAGTAAAAGAGGAGCCCAAAGTGAAAAACTTTGATCGATTACTGTTCGGTCGTATATCTATCTCTATCACACTCTTAGTCTGAGATTCAGAGTGCATTTTGAGTCCGAACTCAAGAGGAACTCAATCTTATAAACGTCACTCTAGTATGGGATCACGTCGCTTTTTGACGTTTGTAATATTGAGTTCGGACTCAAAATGCACTCTGAATCTCAGCGTTAATGCGTGTGTCTGAGATGGACGTATGCTTCAAAAATAAACGATCAACCGAATCTTTTTGGGAGTATGTCGTTGCATTTGCGTATTTTCTGAATTTCGACCAGCCCCTAGATTATTATATATCATTGGGTCGGTTGCCAACTGGCTGCCAAACGTCAAAAACATAATGATATCTATCGAATTCCGATTCTAAGGATACGTTCGAGCTTAAAGTGACGTCACAGTTCGTGAACAGTTTAATATACACTGAAGGCAATTTCAAAAGTTCAGTTTTTATCTATGTTTTCAGTATTTATTTAGCAACCAGATGTCAACCGACACTAACATAATAGGCCTACTGGACGGCTATTCCGGCACGTGCGCAAAAATTGCTAAGGCAGATTGCGGGTGATTAGAAAAGAACTGTTTTACGTCTACGTATGTATATTTATTTTTCAATTGAAAACCTGTAATACACATACGTAGAACATCTCCTTTAAAATCACCCTGCCATCAATCTGCCTTAGCAATTGCTCCCCACGTGCCAGAATTGACGCCCAGGAATGAGGGGTGCATGGGGGGGGGGGGGTACTGCGCACATATATCTAATCTCACGCCCACCTTCTTTGTTGGCCCGAACTGTAAACAAAATCTTATTTCGATAAAAAATTGCCAGAGTCCAGCTCCAAAATTCGCACGGCAGATGCTGAATCCACCTTGAATTAAAGTTTGCATCCATATTTGTTCAAATTCGAGTCTATTTACATAGGTATATTTGTTTTTTTTTTGCTCCCCAATGCTTGTTCACGCTTAACCCTGAGTCAAACAATATGGAATGACAAATTTATTTTTCAAATAAGGTAAGTAACTGAATAGAATAGAATAGAATAGAATAGAATATCATTTATTGCTGAGTCATAGGTAGGTAGGTAAATCTTAAGCTTATAATGTGCCGTATGCTCTGCCGTTAGGCGTACAATTCTTTATCATAAAATGATTTTATATATTTACAAAATACACAAATTGATCACTTATAAAATATTAATAACTAAATACTATTACATTACTGATTTTATGTCAGAATAAATGAAACTTAGTTCTTCACTTACAGAGTGTCCAGTATTTTTGCTGTATTAATCTGTTGTACCTTATACAGGTTAGCGCGTTGAGATGGGGCAGCATGGGGAAAATCTAAACAATGAAAGATAGAAAAATTTGCTCAAAGGACTTTTATAAGTAGGGATAACAAAACATGCTTTTCAAGCTTTTTTAAAAAAATTACTTTTGCCACGTATTGAACCTGCTCATTTTGTCCATCTTACTCGCAAACCTCACCGAAGTTATTTGAAGGAGAGTAAGAAGACAGGTACAACCATCAAACAAGTGCAGGGTCTCCAGATTAGTCCAGATAGTTTCTGAAATTTCCCCAAATGAGACAAAATAATCCCCAAAAACAATTTCAGCAACATTGCCCTAAATATCTTAATACTATCTATTCCTTTATTATATTAAAATTTATCAAATTTTACATTATTTATATAAACACCATAACATATAACCATAGTAATACTTAACTATAATTATTAAAATTTTCACCCACCACACTTTCAATAAAAATTTAAGAAGTAAAAACTGATGAGGCTGTCAATCCTAGCAATAGATTTTAACCACGTTTATTCATTTTTTTCGAAACTTTCTTCCCCAAAAATTTCCCCAACCTTTTCGTTTCCCGAACAGAACTAAAATTTTCCCCAAAATTGCGAAAAAAACCCCTGATCTGGAGACCCTGAACATGTGGCCCACCATACCTAAAACTGATAGATGGCGGTATATCCATCGCCTAGTGCCGAGACTTATATAGGTGAAATTAAATCAACCGACCAAATTCATACTGAAGACTCGGTTAGTGATCAGGAATTAGGTTCAGTAATCCTTTTGGCCAAATTCAAAAAACATTTTTTTTGCTCCCTTACTGTTTGGACTAGTTTAAGTACAATGCCTAGTCCAGTCAGTAAGGAAGCAAAAAAAATATTTATCTAATTTCACCAAAATGGTTATTGAAGCTTGTTCCTGACCACTAACCGAGTCTTCAGTATGAATTTGGTCGGTTGATTTAATTTCACCTTGTATAAAACAGTCTGTTGACGGCAGCGGCGTCACTGGTGCGAGGGTTTCGGCACCGCGCTCACCAACTTGCCCCTCGTGTGTTACGTATGGGAACTTCTTCCAGGAGGACCGCTGAGAGTGGCGGATAGATGGATACATCCATCTATTTTTAGTCTGAAAGTCGACCCGATGAGTTGGCAAAGTTCAAGTAGGTAAATAGATAAATTATTTACAATGGTCTCAAATTTGTAAACGTAACCCTAATAGAAAGGAATGTCTACAATATTGAAATGATACATTTTTATCTAAAACTTTTGTTGAAATTACAATTCATCACAGTAAAAAAAATTTAGAAATCCGATGATTTATTGAAAACATAAAATTTCATTACTTAAAATATTTTTATGAGATGGCTTATTTTAATAAACAGAAGTTTTTTTTTAAATTTCAATAACAATTCTATTGCATATTCAATATACTACATCGTAATAATTAAGATGATTTGTAGCAAGTTCCGTCGCCTGAGAAATTTTAAATTTGGTTCGATCGATTGAGCGATGGATTTCGGTATAAATTGTATAATCTTACATAGTTAATAAGAATTGTGTATTTCAGAAGAGGCGCATAAAGAAAAAGTACAATTCTCAATTTCAGACGACCAAATTAAATTTTAAGTTGTAAAAAATTAAACATCTTCTGAAGGACAAGTGATTAATTCCTGTGATGAGACGGCGCTAAGACGTGGACTCTTACACAGGGCTTGATCCACCAATTTAAGGTTGCTGAACGAGCTATGGAGCGGGCTATGCTTGGGATATCTCTGATGGATAAAATCCGAAACGAGGAGATCCGTCGGAGATCGTAAGTGACCGACATAGCCTGCCCAATCAGTAAGTTGCAGTGGCAGTGGGCGCCGACGTGATGGCCGTTGGGGCCGAAAGGCTTTAGAATGGAGACACGTACACGTACAGCAAAGCGTAGCGTAGGCCGACCCCGTGCCTGCTGGACCGACGATCTGAAAGGAGGTTGCGGGTGGCGGCTAGATGAGGAGGACGGAGGATCGCCAAGAGTGTCATAATATTGGGAAGGCCTATATCCAGCAGTGGACGATGACAGGCTGATGGATGGATCGGATGGAATTACAAGAGCCAAAATGTTTCAAACGTAAAAGTCAAAAATTGCTATGGCGAAATCCATCGCTTTTGAACAAGGGCGTGAAATCACATAACGCCCTCGTGGGTGTTCAGTATGTGCCTTACGAGCTGGTAGATCAAATAGTGACAAAAAATCGTTGAACAATTATGGTGGAAAAATTCAACGGTCTAGTCTAGGATATGTAGGTACCTCGGTGGCGCAGCCGGTAGCGCGCATGTCTTGATAACAAGAATTCGCACGCTCGAATCCTGGCCCGAAAATGTTTTTCTAATTCATGACTTTAAATTTGTTTCTTTTTTTTACAATCTTTACTAGTTTGTAATGCACTCTAATAATACCAGGCCCCTCAGAAAGTATTGCGAAAAAAAGTTTTTATATATAAAAGTTATTATAAGTAAAAATAAGTATGTTTTAATTTAAAAATTTCACTCCACATTTTTTGCGAGCTATTCAAAGTAATTCAAAGTCTCGCTGAAATATGGATCTGCGCCGGGAACATTTTAGTGCTATGATTTTTTACGATTTCAAGTGTCGCCTGAAACCGGATGAATCGTACGATAGACTTCAAATGGCATTCATGGATGAAGGCCCTTCCAAGGCAACTGTGTATCGTTGGTATAACGAATTCAAGCGCAGTCGACCAACTTTGGGGGATGAAGAAAGAAGCGGTCGCCCTTTGACGGCTGTTACCGAAGAAAACGTGCTGGCAGTGAAAAATTTAATCCAAGACAATAGACGAATTACATATGAGGAGATTCAACACATATTGAAGATTGGATCGGGAAGCGTTCACGAGATTCTACAGAGCCATCTTTGCGTGAGGAGGATAGTATCACGCTGTTTGCCGCACAACCTCACCGATGCTCAGAAGCAGGCCCGGGTGGAACGGTGCCGTGATATGCTAAACAAATTTGAAGCAGGCTCGTCTCGGCATGTTTACGACATCGTTACAGGTGATGAGTCCTGGATTTATCAATACGACCCAGAAACCAAGCGCCAGTCGACTGTTTGGGTGTTTCAAAATGAACCAACGCCTACCAAAGTGAAGCGATCTAAAAGCGGGGGGAAGATTTTGATCGCTAGCTTTTTTAATTTGACTGGACACTTGGTATCAATTCCCTTACGGGATCAAAGAAGCATCAATGCCGAATGGTATACCACCAAATGTTTGCCAGAAGTTTTCTCTGTTGTTAGCAACAAGCGACCAAACACAGGACTCCGCGGGCTACTGCTCCACCACGACAATGCACCTGCGCACACCGCACTCAAAACGAGGGACTTCCTGGACAGCACGCCAGCCAAACTCCTGGGTCACCCTCCTTACAGCCCTGATCTAGCACTGTGTGACTTCTTTTTATTTCCAAAAATAAAAAATCTGCTCAAAGGAATACAATTTTCGTCTCCGGAAGATGCGCTGGCTGCGTTCGAGCAGGCTGTACACGAGGTGTCTGCGGCGGACTGGGAAAAGTGTTTCGAAAACTAGCTTAGACGCATGAAACTTTGTATAGAGGCTGGAGGACAGTACCCTGAAAAGATTAAAAAAATATATATGTAATATAGAAAAATTTTTTTTAGTTTCGCAAATGTTTCTGAGTGTCCCACGTATGTTGGATTCTTCGTACAAATCTTCTATTCAATTTTCAATCTTATCTTCTGCACAGCAGCCCCTAATCAAGCCTGATTAAACCAGACTTATGTACCAAATTAATGACATACTTAAGGCCTTACCCCTGGTGCACACAATCTTACTGAGCGATTTTTAACTTCAGTATATTGTCAGAAAGTCTATATTAGAACGCTCGCTTCGCGCGCTGCCGGCACGCAAAATCAGTGAATTTTCGAGGTTTTTCTTGATTTTACGAAAAAGTATTTGATGTGGGAGTTTTTTCACCTGACAATGGAAAATAAACCATGTTTTCTTGTTATAGCAGTAATTTCAGACATAAAACTCAAGCCGTTTAGACATAAATCGAATTAATTACATAAAAAGGTATCATTTTAGGTAACTGACCTGACAACAGAAAGACAAAGGTCTGAAAAAACACGTGTCCAAGTCTTACATCGATCAGATAAGTAGTTGACTCAGTATAATAAAACAAAAACCATTGAAAGACCAAAGGCAAGCCCTTATGAAGGGCTTAGACAAAAATCCCGGAATATTCTCGATTGATGAATGTGGTATCAAGTGAAAGAGTTGTATCAGGATCGTAGCGAATAGTCATTATCACCTTGTTTAAGGGGTACTGCCATTCTCTGTAAACGTGCTACCTATGGGGGAACCATACGAAAAGTACCCGAGAGCGGTTAGAGGGTTGCGTGGTATTAGTTTTGTGTAGATTTTGCAGAACTCTCTTGACAGACTTTTTAAGGCCTCGCCTCCTGTCACTCTCCCAGTTTCTGGGCAAGCGCGTCTCATCCTAGGTCTTATCGACTATCCATCAGGCGCGTAATATCATTGTGTGTACGAAAAAGACACTAAGTTTTGCTATAAGGGTTGCCGTTTTTTGACGGAACCTAAAAAACAATTGCAAAGATAAAACCACTCAAATATTAGCATGAAAACCGAATGGAACTACTAGCTCAAGACGTTGAATACCAGTAGTAGGGTGCCCACAAGATATTTGAAACATTTAGGAAAATTCTAAAGGCACAATCTCAATAAATTTGTATCTTTACTGAAGCGTCTGTACTTTAAATCGTATTTAACGGGATTAGTAAAGTTGTTTTTTTACGGCTTTTTGGTTTAAGACACGGATCCCTAAATTGTTGAGTCTTTGCACAAATCTGCTAAGTCAACTATATAGGTATACATGATAAATATAAAATTTAAATATGCGTTTTTTCAGACCTTTATACCACTACAGACTCCTTCGTTCCAAATATGGGGAAGGTAAAGGTAGCACCAAAATAATGTGCTCGTTTGAATTTAATTTGAAATTGACATTGTAATTCTAATTTTAATATTGTAATTGTAATTTTGATTCAATTTTTATATGTGCTTAAATGTATTTGTGCTGTCGTAATTGTTTTGTAATGCTCTATGTCAGTTTGTGTGTTTATTGTAATAATAATAATTGTATATAAATCTTTATGGGTCATTGGCCTAAAATAAATAAATTCATTCATTCATTCATTTATTTTTGCGATCGTTAGATCATTTTTTTGAACTTTACGCTTTTTGTAATGATTTTAAATTTTTTCTCCAAAGCAGTTTGAGTTATATGTCTGAAATAAATGCTAACAATAATAAAATATAGTTCTGCCTGGAAAATAATTAATAACCTGCATAAATATTCATAAATATAGCAAGCCGATTATGAATGAAAAATAAAAAATAAAATAAAATGTACGTTTATTGACGTGAGACGTCACACTTAAAATTAATAAATAATAAAAAATAAAAAGATTTTTATTCAACAGAACACAACACCAAACACATAATACTTACTTATAGACTATTTTAGATCAGACAGGTTCTGTTGAAAAGGTCGGTCACTCAGCCAGAAGCAAACGGGACACTATTATTCTGCCACTGCTACTGCATTCCGCCATTTATGGAAATATACTGACAGTATTAAAAACCGGCCAAGTGCGTGTCGGGCCACGCGCAATGTAGGGTTTCGTAGTTTCCCGGTACATATAAGTTGGTCTACTAACACAGACCGCGCCAAACTTCTGGTCCCATACATTATAGAGGGCCAAAAGTTTGGCGCGACCAGTACTCGTAAACCTGTAAAGCTTCTTAGTTGTGATAGTTTTCCTTTGAATTTTTTTACATTTCTATAAACAACCGTTTAGCCGGCAGGGGGGGGGAACGCTCCACTCGAACTAAAATTTTCACTTTAAAGCTTAATATTTCACCAACGGATCCCTAAATCGAAAAATGGTTTTCACACACTCATAATGTATCCAACGATACCCCACACTATAGGATAGACGAGATAAAAAAATTCATCCCCAGTTTACGTGTATAAGAGGTAAACTAAAAAAAATTTTTTTTTAAGATTTTATTTAACCGTTTTGTCGGCGTGATTAATATTTATATCCATGCCAAATTACAGCTTTCCAGTACTAATAGTCTCTGAGCTAAGCTGCGGACAGACGGACATGGCGAAACTGTAAGGGTTCCTTGTCGGACTACGGAACCCTAAAAACTTCCTAACTTTATGGAAATCACTGAACCTGAAAACCTTCAAAATCAGCTTGCTTTACATTATGGTCGCTCTACACGCGGTGCATTAATACAGCACTTGAAACTAGAGTGAGCCAGAAAAAGGCGCGATACAGCCACGATATTTTACTGCAACTGAAGCCAGACCTGGATTTGGGGGGGAGGGGATGTTACATCACCAAAATATGTTGAAAATAAGTACTTATGTTTGCCGAGAAAAGCAGACAAAATTTAATCGTGTTCTTATGTCACAAAATAAATGTTTTAAAACAACTTTTTCGCAAGCGCGCTCGCGTGCACTTACAGGACGGATGGGACTATTTTCCCATCATCTCTTGTTTTACTATCATTATATTCTCGTATTTCTAGTCCTGCAAGGGTTAAGTGCGTCCCCCCCAACAGCATGACCTAGATCCGCCCTGGACTGAAGCAGAATTACAGCCTGCACTGTGCTCAACTTTTAAACAGTTACGGATTTATCCTGTCCTCTTTAACGATAAATTGTGGCGACCGTAGTGCAGTGAAGACTTGAGCCAAATTAATTGTTTTCTACTTACGTAATGAAGCAAGATAAAAGTTTGTGAAGTGTACAGTACTGCACAATGTACGGGTTACGTCTATACGGATAGACAAAACTTTAAACTCGTACTGGTAGCAAAAAAAGAGTTTTGGACAGTGGCCGTTGTCGTTGTAAACAGTCATTCTCGAACTTTGAGAAGCAAGTATTCCCAAATCCTGCGCAAACATAACTCTAACAAAAAGATTTGCTGTCTGAGCGAGACGGCATTGCAGAAACGAGAAGGAAGAGTCACGTTTTGTAGTTTACCACGTTTCGATCCAGAGTTATTGTAATGAATATGATATAAATAAGTTACGTAAATGGCTCACAGCGAAAACAATGGAGCTTCAAATACTGAAATTAAATTACAAAAAAGTGCAACAAATAGAATTTATTGATTTGGTTCTCTAATACACACGCATTAAGGAATCAAGTATATTAAGTATAGGTGGTAGAACTGATGCCGGGCTCGACTGTGGAGGTACCACCATCTTACTCGCAAATCCTCCCGAAGTTATTCGGGGGAGAATAAGAGAACAGCTCTCAGGCAAAACCAGGCGGCCCACCATTGCCTGGGACCGATGGATGGCGGTATATCCATCCCCAATTGCCGGGCCTTATATAAAACAGACTAGTGACGGGCAGCGGCGTCACTAGTGCAAGGGGTTCGGCACCGCACTCACCAACCCGCCTGCCCAGCGTGTGTGAGTATGGGCATTTCGTCCAGGAGGACCGCCAAGAGTAGCGAAATCCTGGAAAGGCCTATGTCCAACAGTGGACGAAACAGGCTGATGGATGGATGGAAGGAATCAATCTTCTGTTTTTCTTTTTAAATTGATCCATTTGTGTAATATTTTGAACTTTTTGGGGGGATTCAACCCCCACCTTTCAAAATATCAGACTTAAAAATTAACCAAATTTTAATATATAGTTTCTAAAATACATACCATACTCGTACATACGTCATAAGGGGGCGACTTGCCCTGGCCGAAGTCTAACTATTTGAAGTGAAAGGATTTTTCAGTTAGTAAGGTCTTGGTCTTGATTTGAAGGGTAGTTTGTCGAGAAGAAAGAGGACGTCTGACAACCAACAACGGAATATTCTAGTCATTGCTTACAAGGTTACAAGTAGACCAAAAAGTAGCAAACGTCTCCATACCTTCGTTGTCTGGTAAACAAGAATGTAGTTGTGAGTTCGCCGCTCCCGCAGGCCGGAGACGGCGAGCCATTCATGTTCCGACTTAAACAATCGTTCAGGATTTACAAAAAAGAATTTACGTTGTAGCAATGAACCTAGTAGTTTCGTATTTCTTCATTTGACTGAGATCTCACAAAGAATGTTCAAAATATTATCGTCAGCGCACACTAATCCATCGCTTCTGTAATCTGAATATTAACATATTATAATAGTGCACAAAACAATTTGAAAGTCAGCCTATTTTCAGTTTCGTTTTCTGACTGTTTTTCTAATTTGTATTGCGCTCTTATTATTTTTTAAATATTCTTCCGGAACTCTGTGTTATGCTGCGGATGAACAGACACTAAAAATAAATGGTCACCTGTAGGATAGGTACGAAAAAGTCTCATGTCAGCTCTAAATGGACTGGACAAAGAAATAGAGAACTGTTCTCACACGGTGATATAACCTTCATACGAGTAAATAACTCTAAATTACTCTCAATACACCTCTTCTACAACTTAGCGAAATAAATAGTGCCATTGTTATCACCAAAGACATAAGAGAAAAAGCAGGGATCGCGACGATCCACCTTCAATTCACTGGACCAGGTTTGTGTCAGCATGCTGAAGCTGTTCGGAGCTGTCCTGGGGGGCTATTATGTAACTCAGTGTTGGTTGCTAGCTATAGTTGCTATTCACCAAAAACAGATAAAAAGTGAACTTCCAAAATAACCTTGGGTACCTATTGAACTATTTACGAATTGTGAAGTCATTTCAAGTGCGAACTTATCCTTAGATAAGCGGATATGTATGTTTTAGACGACAGGCACTTGGTTTGGCAACTGAGTTTACGATACAGAATCAGGGGGCTTTCTGGGCTGACTGATCTGAGGAACTGCACAATACTCACGGCCACGGAGACAGTGCAGGACTCGCCCCCGCCACGAATTTAGAATTTTAGGTTCCAGACTCAGTCGCAAGTCGTACAATGTGTGGCGCGCTTTAGCCAGTATAACCTCTGCCGATATCGCACTGCGTTGCGTTTGATTTGCTGTATAAGCTATTATACCGCTAAATCTAATGCTGTTTATAGCATCCTTAACTATTAAACGGTCAGTTAAAGTGATATAGATTACTTGTAGGTCTTAATGTTATTCTAGAGGCAAGTGGAAGATCTGAATCGTTGCAGCTTCATATTAAATTGAATGAAATGAGGTTAGATTTTAGAAAAGAAAGTTGAAATAGAGCTATGTAACGCATGACTTCTGATTGGTTTTCTTATTTTTTTATTAAAGTGTACTATAAATAAATGTGATTTACAGAATATCGTGATTGCTTAATGTCAATAAGGCGTTTCAGTGTTATGTCATTTTATGAATTACTTTGTAAATTATTCTGCACAACAACTATAAAGCGTGTTTATAAATTGTGCATTTGGGAACGAGCGAGACCAGCAGAGAAACTGATTAGGATATAACTTTCATACTCGGTTGTAAGACTGGTCTATACTTTTTTATATATAAGAGATTGATGCATCCAAATTCATACCAGAAATTCAGTTAGATATCACTAAAAAGATTCAACGACCCCTTTTGTGAAAATCGCAAAATTACATTTTTACTTACTCTGGATTTGGCTATGAATATAAGGGAAAACAATTTTTTCATTTTATTTTGCAAAAAGTTTTTTTAACTTTGGTGTTATACGCGAGTTTATTTTTGCTGTTATCAAACATATTTCACAAGTATAGTTGCTAAACTTAAATCCTGTAGATCTGTAAACAAAACACGGCAATTATTGGTAACTAGCTTTTACCCGCGGCTCCGCCCGCGTGTTATTCGGTTTAACGACATGCTTTTTTCCGGGATAAATGTGGTATATTAGGGTATAAGCTATATTCTTTCTAAATTTCATCCAAATCCGTTCAGCCATTTCAGCGTGAGAGAGTAATAAACATACACACACACACAAACTTTCACTTTTATAAAATTAGTGTGATTATGGTTCCGTACCCGAAGGGTGCCAAACGGAACCCTATTACTGAGCCTCCACACTCTATCTGTCCGTCTGTCATAGGGTCTACAGCTTCAATCGTAATAGGTAGAAAATTGAATTTTTCACAGAACAGGTGTTACTGTGGCCTCTTTTACGACAAGTAAAAGTAAAAAATTTAGGGGTTCCCATACAAGAAACGAAAAAGTTGCATTATTTAAAGGAGGGTAATACATACAAGTTTTATATTTAGTCATATGGTAGGGCATACTCTAAAGTAAAATAAAAAAAAATAAAAAGTAGGGTTTCGTACGCGCCCGCGCCAAATTTTTTGTCAGGCACTACCATTTTAGCGCCTTGTTTTTTGTAGCCTTCATGTTGCTTTGGCATGTATATTGTTGTTATTTATAATCATAATGTTTTTAGGATTCCGCGCCATTATTGTGGGGTATTTTTTTTATTATGATACATAGGTAACACTAAAAGTTTCCGGAACTGGCGACTTTTTGGCGGGCTTTTAAAACGTAAAGGCGGAATTGTTAAAAGTTTTTTCAGAAAATATTTTTCTGCTGTAAAACTGTAATATTTTAAGTTGATAAGTGTAAATAAAAATTGTACAGTGCATAGAGTTTTTGTAAAAATGAAAGAGCCTACGGGGGCTGAGCCCCCTGGGCAAGATTCTTCTTCAACCCCTACGGGAACAAAGCGTGGTAGAGGTGATGATGCTTATCTTCAAGGTGCTCAGAACTCTCAAGATAATGAAGTTTTCTACAAACCATACAATAAACCAGGTTATAAACGTATTTTCCCTGAGAATCAGGTGAGTACTGAATACATTGTTTATGTCGAAAGTACCAATGAAGGTGAGAGACTAGGGAACAAGAACCCAGACATGATTTGTACCTTATTCAAAAATGAAATTAAGGGCGTGGTGGGTATTAAAAGAGTCAACGCAAATAAATTGGGCATTACGTTTTCACAAAATATTCATGCCAACAATTTTCTGTGCAATGAGAACTTTTTGAAAAAATATAATTACAAGGCGTACATACCAGCTAGGTCAGTGGAAATCATCGGCGTTCTGAGGTTCGTGCCAACGAATATCAGCAACGAGGAGTTATTTAAAAAACTCTCATCTCTGTACGAGATCATAAATATCAGACGTTTTACCCATAAGGTGAATGGCACAATAGTGCCATATGGATCTGTAAGTGTTACATTTCTATCCCAACAATTACCGGACTTTGTATACCTTGATCTATATAGATTCAAGGTCTTTGAGTATGTTGCTCCATTATTGCAATGTTACAAATGTTTTAAATTCAACCATGGAGCTAAATTTTGCAAATCAACCCAAAAATGTTCAGTGTGTGCCGGAGAACACCATTTCTCTACATGTGATAAGGAGGCAATTATAAAGTGCATCAATTGTCAGGGCCCTCACCTGGCAATTTCTAGAGATTGCCCTATCAAAAAAATTAAAATAGAAGAAAAATATAACAAAAAGAACTATGCTCAAGTAACTGCCTCCTTAAAAAATAATGGAAACCTCCATCCTTCTAATTATAGCACCAATTTTCCAAAGTTGACAATGACAAAAGAAATAAATAAGACAAAAAAAATGTTTGAAAATGATGTAATTAATAAAAACTCTATTCAAACCACTGAGTATGTAAAAGTTCAGACTGTAGACAGACCGTCTACCGTTCAGACAAACAAAAATACAAAAACTGAAATAAAGAAAAGTGAAACATTAAACACAAAAGACTTGGCAGAAATAATTTTGAAAAATGAAGATATTATAACAATTTTGGTAAAAACTTTAGTTCAGCTGGGTAATTCAAGTGATGCTGAACCCATAACATTTAATAGCATAAAAGAAGTTCTGAAAAAATCTCTTGTGTTTAACCATGGATAAACAACATATTAGAATATCACAATATAACATTGAAGGCGCATTAAATAAAAAACCCCTACTAATTAATTACCTTATTGATAATGATATAGATATTTGTTTGTTAAATGAGACGTGGCTGAGAGAAACACATATTTTCAAAATTCCTAATTATGACTTTATAAATCAAAATGTAGCAGATGGACGATGTGGAGTAGGTATTTTAATTAAAAGTCAATTTAAATATACAGTTGTTTCAACTCCTTATTACGACTTTATGCAATCTGTAGCTATAATATTATCAACTAATGTTGGTAATTTAACAATATTATGCACTTATAGTCCACCTCCCGATGATAATCATCGTCGACGGTTTCAGGGTAGAAGATTAAAACAATTAATAAATAATTTACCAAAACCATTAATGCTATCAGGTGACCTCAATGCTCATCATATTGCATTTGGATGCCTTACAACAAAGACTAGAGGCAACGATGTCTATAATATTTTAGATGAATCAGACTTATGTATTCTAAACACTGGTACACCGACCACAGTAGGCAGTCCAACAAAAAATCCTTCTGCTATTGATATTGCTTGTGTTAGCCCTTCTGTGGCTCCTCTTTGCGACTGGAGAGTGCATGATGATGCAATGGGTAGCTATCACTATCCAACAATTATTGATATCCACACCTCAGTAGAAAAATATGAAATAGGGAGTCCAACGGAACGTTTTATTTATAATAAGGCTGATTGGTCATTATATACATCTGCAACAGAAAAAATATTAAGTAAATATACAATAGATTATGCTAACCCTTTAAAAAGTTATAATGAATTTTGCGAAGGTATAAATCAAATTAAAAATATTACTATACCAAAATTAAAAAAAACCACACAATATGTTTTAAAAAAACAAGTCCCCTGGTGGGATAATGAGTGTTCAGATGCCGTTAAAAAAAGCAAAGATGCATTAAATTTCTACAGAAAAGATGCAACAATGGCAAATTATATTAATTATAAAAAACTAGATGCCCTAAAAAAAAAACTGCTCAAAGAAAAGAAAAAAAATGGCTGGACTAAGTTATGCGAATCCTTTAATAGATATACTCCAGTTAGCGTTATATGGAATTATATTAGAAGGTTTAAACGTGTTTCTTTACCTAAAAACCCTAAGAATGATGAATGGATTCCTTCATTCATCGACAAGTATGCTCCATCCTCTCCATCTGAAAAATACATAGACGAAATAGCTTTGAATGAAATTTTTTGTAAACAAGGAAATGAAAAATGTGCTTTTCTCTCTAAACCATTCACTATAGAAGAATTTTTAAACGCAATTAAATCTAGAAAAGACACAACACCTGGATTAGACGATATTCCATACAAACTAATTCGAAGTATGCACATAAATGCCCAAAAAGTACTCTTAAAAATTTACAATTTGCTATGGGACACAAACTGCATACCAGAATCTTGGAAAACACAATGTATTATACCAATATTAAAACCAGGTAAACTAGCAACCGATTTTAATTCTTATAGACCAATTTCATTATCCTCTTGTGTAGGTAAACTTTTTGAATTTATGCTTAAAACTAGATTAGACCACTATATAGAATGTAACAAAATATTACCAGATCAACAGTTTGGGTTCCGAAAAGGACGAAGTGCAACAGAAAGTTTCACATCTCTTATTACTGACATCAAAAATTCCTTTCATAGTCACTCAGCTACAGTCTGTGTATTTTTAGATGTGCAAGGTGCTTTTGATAATGTTAACCCTTCAATCCTGACCCGGATAATGTCAGAAGTAGGTATACCGGGACATGTCTGTAAATGGGTGTTTAAATTCTTATATGATAGAACCATGTATGTAAAATTTAATAACATCCTACATGGACCTGGACAAGTGTATAAAGGATGCATGCAAGGAGCTACCATTTCTCCATTATTGTATAACTTATACACTTGTCAAATCAATAAATATCTGACTGAGAGAAATATTAAATTCTTACAATTTGCTGATGACTTGTTAATATACACTGTAAATAAAAATGTAAATATAGCAGTAAATAGTCTCAATAAGGCACTTATACAGCTTCATAATTATTATGAAAATAAATTAAAACTAAATATTAGTGCTGACAAAAGTAGTGTAATGATATTTAGCAAGAAATATGATGAAAGCAACTACTCTGTAAAATATGCTAATAATTCTTTACCATGGATGATTGAAAAGAAATTTCTGGGTATTTGGCTGGATCAAAAGTTATCTTTTAAAGCTCACATAAACTATATTATTAAAAATGCCGGCAGAGGACTCAATGTGCTGCGATCGCTGGCCGGAGTGCATTGGGGCTCAGACCCAAAAATTTTATCAATGTTATACAAAAGTATAGTGCGTAGTCACTTTGACTATAGCTCACTGGCATACATGAATGCGAGTCTCACATTGCTACGCAAATTGGAAGTTATACAAAACAAAGCACTACGAATTATAACTGGAGCGATGTGCTCAACACCCATAAATGTTATGCAATGTGAGACATGCATACCACCACTGCATTTCAGACGCATATACATTGCTGAAAGATTTTGTTTAAAAATGATATCATCGGACAATAGATGTGTTTTAGATAGAGTTCTTCCACAAAAAAATCTTGAAATAAGTAATTTAGGATCCTATGTAAATAGCAATCAACTTTTATCTGGACATGTACCAGAGCTAATTAGAATAATAATTCACTTACAACAATCTCATGCTGCAAATATGTATATAGATAGCATGTGGCCATTATACAAGGTAGATTTCAACAGCCTTGTAAATAAAATAGCTATACTTAGACAAGATATTTACAATCAAAATGATCTACTAAAATTCCTAGATGAAAATCATCTATATTCACTCTATACTGATGGTTCCAAAACCAATAATAATGTTACTTCAGCATTCTATGACCCTCAACTTAAGATTACAAAATGTTTCAAAATTGATACTAAATGTAGTATTTTTACAGCTGAATGCTATGCTATCTACAAAGCTCTTCTTCATGTAAATGGTCTAAATATAACTAATATAATAATCTTCTCAGATTCACTATCTGTATTATTAGCATTAGAAAATAATTGTTTTCGATACAATCTCAATTACTTAATATTTAATATTAGAAATTTAGTTAATATTTTAAATATGAATGGTACGGCAGTGCAATTTATGTGGGTACCCTCTCATAAGGGTATCACTGGAAATGAAATTGCTGATCAAGCCACCAGAAATCCTTATGATGAAGACCATTCCACAGACCTGAAGATACCATTCACTGACCTACATGTACACTTGTCGCAGAACCTAAAATTATTATGGTGTGAGTACTGGAAAGAAACATGCAAAGAAAAAGGAAAATGGTATTTTAAGATCCAAGGAAACCCGCCCGCCCAACCTTGGTACAATAGAGATAAAGCGGCTAATTGCAGAAAATATATAACTACAATTAACAGAATGAGATTTGGTCACTGCAAAACCCGTACTCACCTGAAAAGACTTAACCTGGCTAAAGATTCGAAATGTATTTATTGTGGACAAGAAGAAGCAGACCTTGAGCATTTGATATTCAAATGTCAACAATTTGATGTTATCAGATTAGTGTTAGCTTCTGAAATACAAGAAATAGATTGTGATGCACCAAAAGAACTGCAAAAACTATTGTCTGACAAAAGATTTTATCAACCTCTATACAAATACATTTTAAATACTGTAGAAAACCTATAAAAGTGAAAATAAAAATCTGTATAAATGGGAAAAAAATAATATCAGACTGGCTCAAAAGGACATCGAATCCGGGGCCGTAAAACACATTAAAAAAAAAAAAAAAAAAAAAACCGGAACTGGCCACTTACATAAACAATATTTAAAAATTTATTGCAACATTTGAAAATAGAACTCTTTGGCTGTAGGATGCAGTTTGTTTCATCTGACTGTCTTTTGTTTTTACCTTGTGGCGCCATTTAAAAAATTGTGTGTCTGCATCAACATGGATTTAACTCGGGAAAATTTTTGTAGTATGATTTTCTACGATTTTAAGTGTAATTTGACAGCTCAACAGAGCATCGCTCGGCTTGAAACAGCTTTTGGCAATGAAGCACCATGCAAGACGACTGTTTATAGCTGGTTTGCAGAATTCAAGCGTGGTCGTATCAATCTCAGTGACGAATCTCGCGATGGTCGGCCGTCCACCGCTGTGACCAACAAAAACATCGATACTGTGCGCCGTATGATTGAAACAGACAGGCATGTGACCTACCATGAAATTCGCGCATCCTTAGAAATAGGCATGAGTCAAATACAATCAATCCTACACAAACATTTGGGTGTGAGAAAGCTGTGCTCGCGGTGGATCCCACACAACTTGACCGAGGCTCAAAAAACGGACCGCGTCGCTTGATGCAGTGCCATGCTTACCAGATTCAACGAAGGTGCGTCAAATTTGGTGTGGGACATAGTAACAGGTGACGAAACATGGATTTATTGCTACGATCCCAAAACAAAGCAGCAATCGAGCGTATGGGTCTTTCAAGATGAGCCGAAACCAACCAAAGTGGCGCGCGTGAAAAGTGCATCTAAGCGGATGATTGCTTCTTTTTTTAATAAAACTGGACACGTGGCTACATTTTGTTGCTTTAGAGAATCGTCGTACCGTGAATAGTGACTGGTACACGACCATTTGTTTGCCGGAAGTTATTGACGAACTCCGTAAAAATAACCGTAAACGCCGTATCATCCTATTGCTAGTTCTCACACGGCCAGACAGACAAATGACTTTTTGAAGACGAAAAATGTAGAACTCATGAGTCATCCTGCATACAGTCCCGACCTGGCACCTTGTGACTTTTTTCTGTTCCCAAAAATTAAGAACCAATTACGCGGTCAACGATTTTCATCACCAGAAGAGGCTGTCGAGGAGTATGAAAAACACGTTTCAGAGGTCACCACAGGGGAGTGGCACAAAAGTTTTCAAAAAAGTGCATAGACGCCAAGGGAGATTATTTTGAAAAACAATAAATTAATTTTGTACCTTTAATAGTATTTTTTCATATTCATTCCGGAAACTTATAGTGCGTCCCACCTACTCATAATTCCACTTTAACGACATAATGTGACCTATACTCGTGCAGTAAACCTTAAGTTTAGAGTTGAAGAACCTAAAATAATACAAGCTCATTTAACTTTTATCCATCTGCGTTAAAGCCTGTTAGCAATGAAAAGTTTCAGGTTATGGCAGCTCTAAATTTAATATTTGCTACATGAGAATAGGTGTCATTGCGATCTCGGCTAACAGTGGTGTAACTTTCCAACCATTTACCCGGAAAAACAGGCAGTGGAAACAAGAAAATTATCGCATCCAATAAAACTCGTTCCTATCCAATAGCCAACTATTTACACTTCGGATCTGTTCAGTATGATAAGCAACAAGGAACCAGCACTTACAAATTCTAATCGTACCGCTTCAGTCGACTGTATCTTGTTCACGTCTCGCCGAGAACCGAACCTGGGACAATGCGGTGGTAGTGCAACCACTGCGCCCGCCAAATGGACCATTCCCGATAAGCATCTGCATACTATTACTTTAGGGTTACCAGTGCATTTTAAGAAGCCTACTATACTAAAAAAACCGAGCATATTTTTACGGGCTATGGTGTACGTTTAAAACGTCACGGGACTAAAAATTTTACGATTAAGGCAAACATAAGGTTCGAGTTCTTTCATCTTAGTTTTTTTAATGACAGAACTCGAAAGTTATATTTGTTTGACTTAATCTTTATCATAGCATAGCATCTACATCATAGCCCGTAAAAATTTACTCGGTTTTTTTAGTATAGTAGGCTTCTTAAAATACACTGGTATAGTTATTATAAAATCTATTGTCTCTCCATGTCGTAAAAGGCGACTAAGGGATTATAAAGTAGAACTATGTTTAGCTACTGTCACGTCTGAAAGCGTTGGCTACATACACCTAGGATGACTTAATAATCTTATTATGCTTGCCCAGAACGTGTAGAAACTAAAAAATAAGAATGTTTGTTTTTTTGAGGACAAATGCCGCTGTGTGTTTTTATTTGCGTATTTAAAAAAAAAGGGTAATTGAAACTTGGTCCAGACCACTTTCCGAGTCTTCTGTATGAATTTGGCTATATCAACGAAAGTGACTTTAAATAATCTTCTGTATAGACTTCATTTCCGAAATAAAAAGGTATGCATTTCTAAAGGTATCAATCATAGCCAATTTACTTAGTAACCCATTTTTTTTGCGACGAAACCTCGACGTTTGTTACGTTTGCAGGTATATGCAGTTAGTTATTAAAAACGTCAAGCTTTTCCCGTAAAATATTATTGCCGTATTATTTTGTTAGTCCCGCTTTAATTATACCGACTCCACTATGAAAAGCCACAGCAGCCCTAGCACACTGTACCGTTACAAAATGTGTGGTATCAGGCGATACCGGCGGAGGTCGCGCGTTGTCGCCTTACACGACGCTTGCGCGCGCGCAGCTCGGTGCAAGTCACGGGATACATCCACGTGAGTACTAGTTTATTAGTAATGAAGGTGGTAGAGCTGGTGTCGGGCTCGACTGTCAAGGCACCTACCACCATCTCACTAGCAAACGCCCCAAGTTATTCGGTACTCGGTTCAATCAAGTTTTTAAATACTTATCTGGACATAGCAACATAATCCGAGGCAAAGGGCATGATCCGCTGATTTACCAAAGTTTTCCTTTCACAAACTTGTATTAATTTATTTACTCGCAATATTGGCGTAAAATTTTTTTCGTGGCACGGAACGTAGCTAACAAAAGACATCAACGTGCGCGAGCGCTCGTAGCAATAACCATAGCAATGTTTATTATGTAAATGTGTCAATCAGAGGTGCAATTGTGTAAGCCAATCGTATTCAAATTCGATTGTCATATGACTATTCAGCTAAGCAAATAAGCCCGTTCGGAAATTGAAATCGTACTATTTTGGTGGTCAACAACAGATTAAGACAATGGGTGCCTCGTATAAAGGTCTATGCGAAAATTGTTTTTGTAGGGATAATCAAACTTTAAGCTCTATTTAGGTCAAGTTAATTTCTAGTAAGTTAATTTTTTTTTCTTCTAAGTATTCTGTGTTGCCAGCAGAATTATGACGTTTTTATTATAACCGATTTTGTTTCAGATGCGATATACATAGTAAACCCTTATTCTTCTAATAACAAAACAAAAAACACTCAATGTATAGTAACAAAACAAGACAATTGTATTCATTTGATAGCCAAAAATGTACGATTGGCTAATTTGCCAAGCCCAATAGCCATATGACAATCAATTTGAATACCATTGGCTTACACAATTGCACCTCTAGTGATGTTCGTTTAACTTAAGCCGATCTATGATATCTTAAAAATCCCAATCGCGAAGGGAAAAGTGGAGCGGAGAAGGATGTGCTTTTGTTTGTAACTCAAATTGCATCAAACCAGTACGTACATACTCATAAGGGTCACTTTGCAACTTTCTATTGTCACTTACCTTAACTTTTATTTTGCACCCACTTCCCTTGATAAACTGAGCTTTGTGAGACGCAGTAAACGTTACTAAACCCCGGTTTCTGATCAAAAGAGCAAAATTTGTGAATAAAATAAGTTTTTGGATATATGGTAACTTTGCGATCACATACGATGAACTTTCTGCGCTTGCTAATCAGGTCTAAGTTATACTCCAGTTCAGTACGCTTGTTTAGTACAACACTGAGCAGAAATAGCTGGCGTACAGTCAAGACCCGTAAACAAGTGCTTTTGGATAGAGGATGTGCTTGAAGGTACATACTTTGAGAATTTCCCTTTGTGAGTTGACAAAACCCAGTTGTTTAGGTGACGTTTTTGCTGATCTCTCCAGGACGATATGCAGTAACTTAACACTGACTGGCAAAGAGCAGAGTGTCGAAATATACGTTTTTTGCGGCATAAACGGCCGTATCTTTTTTACGTTAACTTAGAAGTTTGATTATTTCACAGCTTCAAGGGACTGTAGACTTGAGTATATGGTTTTAATTTCAATTCGATACATCCACGCGTTCGGACGGACGGACAGACGAACAACAAAGTGATACTATAAGGGTTCCGTTTTTTCCTCTTGAGGTACGAAACCCTAAAAAACGAAATATTACCAGTATTGAATTATTCAAGCAGACATTAAAGACTTACTTACTAACTTAATGAGACCCCTTGGAAGCATACAGAGGAAGTGTCAAGTTAAGTTGGCCATAATAACTGCACGTGGAATAAGTTGTGTTTTCTCAGGGCACGAGTCCTACTCTATGTTGACCGTCTTCTCTGACAATCCATAAGTTTATGTCTCACGGCACACCGCAATCTCAGCACCACGGAATCTGAGTCTGAAGGATACAATGACGATGGAGTAATTCAGGTACCTGCAAGGCCCTTACTGCCAACTATTATGATATGCACCTTACGATACTTGCCTGAAGCCTACTTAGAAATTGGACAGATAAAATACATTATTCTGCTAATAGCTTCGTCGAATTTGACATTTCTAATGGACAGGACATTTTGTATCATTTAGGAGATTGCGAAAGCTTCGTGCTTCTGGGAATACGATATCTAGAGTTCAATATTCAAATTGTGTAAGGGCTAAATCATGAATTCCTAAACAAATAAATATTTATAAGAAAAGCACAAATAGTAGTTTATGCTATAAGCGCGGTATTGCCCTTACCCACAAGTATCATACTACGTTTTTCAATGCATAGTGTGAGTGAATAAATGAAACGTAAATAAAGAAAAAGGGCATTCTTTTTTTTTCTTTGTATGCATGTTGCCAACTTGATGAAAATAAGCTGTTTCAGTTCCATGCGTTCGAAGGCTGCGTTCAGTCATACTTATCATATCTGTCCTGATATCAGTGGTAGGCGGTTGTAATCTGACGATCAAACAAAACGCACCGCACGAACGCAATTAACTGAAACCATCTCATATTTGTCTATGTACGGTACACGAGATAAGAAGACTGACAACTTTTTTCAATAATAATAAAAAATAATACCTCAGACGCAGCTGCATGGGCTAAGCTCCCTTTGCTTTCCCACTGTGTGGAAGAGCAAAACAAAAAATAAATAAAAAAAAATAAAACACTAGTGTGGTAAGGTTAACTTTGACAACAGTTTAGACGCATATAAAATAGGACATTATGAGCATTTCCACTGAAAAAAAATAATTAAATAATAGTTCAAACACTTGGTAAGCAACCAGTAGCTATTTTCCAAAGTCTTTGTGAAGTAAGCACGTTCAGGGATAGACTGTCCATGGACGTGATTCCATTGTTCTTTGTATTATGTGTCGTTATGTGTCCCTCAATGAAAGAGTTAAGAGCCCGGTCCGCGACGACAACCACTTTGATGAAAAACAATATGTTAAATATTCTTCTGGCCTTTATCGCGATGTTTTTGGAAAAACTAGAGTCATACACCACTTCATATTGGCCGTCTAAATAAAGGTCTAGAATTTATTTGATTGAATTGTTTCTATTTTGTGAGTTATTTTATTACTTACGAGCCCGCTCCGAATCGTTATTAAATAAGTATCAAAATAACACGCAAAGGAGAAACAATTGAATCAAATAAATTTTAGGTCGTCATTTAGATGGCCAATATGGACTGGTGTATGTCCCTGATTTTTACAAAAACATCGCGTCAATGACTAGAAAAATATTAATGTAATCCATCCATCCATCAGCCTGTTTCGTCCACTGCTGGACATAGGCCTTTCCAGGATTACGCCACTCTAGTCTGTTTTAAGGCCCGGCAATTAGGGATGGATATTTTTTTTTTGTACCGCCATCCATCGGTCCCAGGCAATGGTCCCGCCTGGTTTTGCCTGAGAGCTGTTCTCTTACTCTCCCCCGAATAACTTCGGGAGGATTTGCGAGTAAGATGGTGGTACCTCCACAGTCGAGCTCGGCATCAGCTCTACCACCTACCACCTATTAATGTAATGCTTCGCATCAAATAGACGAAAAATACGGTTCTTAACACAAAGAAATGTTTATTCAAGATAAAATAATGACGATCTAATTTGAAAGTACGAGTAGTACCTTAAAAGTTTCTGTTTAGCATTTTGTGGTTTTATCGGTGAATTAGGGTCAGTCCATTAATTCTGCATATCCCCATTAATTTTCTTAATTATTTTGCTTATGTGCCAGTAGCTTTTAGGGTTCCATACTGCAAAATGGTATAGCGGAATCCTTATAGGATCACTTTGCTGTCCGTCTGTCAAGTTTTTCTTGGGCCCCGTTAGAGATATCAAGCTTAAACTGATACCTCCTACAAAAATCTATGGTCACACAGTGCTGTTAAAAATCAAGCTTCCAAAGTAACGCGCAAAAGTTACTGGCCTATACGTAATCAATTTCATACAAATTTGCTCAACATGAAAGCCTATAGGGTACTTTCAGTTGACTTTTTATTACTTACTTATTTCCTTACTAAGTCCTTTATATCATTTTCATTAGAGAGTGCCGTCGCCTTATAAGGATAGCCAACTTTAAGATACGGGAAAGATCATTCCAATGTAAAGTTTAAGTGTGGTCGATACGGCGCGATAAGTTGGAACTATTTGCTAGTTTGTGCGTAAAGTGCTGGCAATACGCGAGTCTGAATTTAAATGGCCGTTTCTGGAGTAATTAATAGTGGCTGTTTGGGCTGAGATATTTCTGGTTGGTAAGCTTTGAATTGTAGAGAGCTACGTAGTTAAAGATTCAAAGGTAACACTTTGTATGTGCTTAAAAAAAAAACAAAAGGTTAGCGTAAATTTAGGGGCCATAAAAACAAGATAAAATTTAATGAACAGGTAAAAAGAAAATTCTAGAATTACCACCTTATTCCACACTCTAATACTAAAGTTCAAAGGGCGCAGTAGTATTGGAGATATTACAGAAAGAAAGACTTGCATATAACAATTATCTTGTAAAAAAACATCATAAAACAAAACTGTCACAGAAATTTATAGTCTGTCAAAAAAGTGTTGAAATGAATATTGAAGGAACTATTTTTCTTTCACCTAGTTTCATCAAACAAACAAGTACAAAATCTGTTAAATCGAGTTTACCGCATTGTTATTTCATAAATATATTACCTAATTTATACCACTTGAACGTTTAAACTTCAATAAAGTTTGATTAAGTTCAATATTCATTTCAACACTTTTTTGACAGACTGTACATGCCCTAAACTAGGACAAGCTTTTTCTCACCTTTAAAAAGGAAGATCGTATGTAAAACTAGTTATCTATAACCGATCTTTTCATATCCCTATTCTATGATAATGTGGCATAATTGACATGAGAAACCACCTCTTCCTAGGCTTCCTCACATTTTTATCAGAAGCCTATTGTTTAATCTCACAATAGATTCGTTAAGATATTATTTATCGCTGCGTGACCAAAATCGGAACCAAACACACCGTATTATGAAGCCAATCGTCAGGGTTGCCGTACAAAGGAAACCGCTTGATAGACCAGCGGTACTCAACATAGTGATAATTACCCGGCGAACGAAAAGACGTAGAAGTTTATTAGCGCTGAAAAATGATCACACGAAAATTTTGCCGGGTACATTTTTAACATGACGACGCGACGGCTACAGTAGCGTCACTGTCTCTATGAATCGGCCAATCATGGATGGCCCAGTGTTGCAGTATGAACCAATTACAACTCTTTTGTGCTTTTGAGTGTCTGGTACCATTTTAGAATTACCCCATAAATAATAGGGCTTTTGTCTATGCCTAACTATTTATAACCAAAAACTATCATTAACTATATTGCAGTGGCGAAGGGTCCTACAACACGATTCCCATCGGCTTGTTGAAGAAATGGCATCCATACTACATTTTTTCATTTCGTGCTCTTCGTTTTGTCAAACATTTCCATAAATCTCAATACGACAAATACACTTGGCTGGTGTTGCAAAGTACAAAAAAAAATGTTTTCCTTCTGAGTAAGGCAATTTTTTGTCCGGTTTCCCTTTTTGAAATGTTTACCCTTCGCCACTGCTATATTGTCATGTAGTAAATTTAATGCCATCAAAAACAAAACTTGTAAAAAAAACCAAGTCTCGCAACTTAGTTCTTCTACCGTAAAAGGTTGTGAGATCCATGTAAATCCAAGTCGGTTAATTCATTCAGTCCCTGCTTAAGGGACCTTCTGTCTTAAGTTATTTATTACATAATTAGCTAACCTAACAACATCTCATAGAGAGTGACCATATCAATATTAAAAATCTTTTATGTTTTAAATAAATAGATTGACTCGGCCATCGCATGAAAACACAATGTATCTCACAAATTAAATCTGAAAAAACCTGAACGCAAAGTAGGTAGTATAGCTATATAATAAAATGTTGAGAACCACCGAAATGAACCATATAAAGAGCCCGTTTTACTCCAGTCTATTTGAATGCCTCTGTCAGTAGAAAGAGTGTAGTTTTAGTATTATTATTATAGAGTGCGATTTAAAAGGAAATGGACCGTTTCTTGTTTATGAAGCTATTGCTTTTAACTGCCCACCACTGCATGAGGTCAACGTGAAGTTATGAAAATTTCCTAGTTATTATTGAAATTTAAAGTTACATTTATAGGTTAACACAGTGTTCCAATTTATGAACATTTGACCGTTATTATACAGACAAATTTTTGCAGCGGTAGCTCAGGGGTAGAACTCTGGCCTCTCAATCTTGAGACCCAGGTTCGATCCCCGGTCGAGCATGCACCAATGAGTTCTTCAGAATTTATATGCATAGTATTTGTTATTACTTACCACTTGCTGAACGATGAAGGAAAACATCGTGAGGAAACCTGCATGCCCTAAAAAGCGTGTATTTGTGCCCGAAGAAATAGCGCTCACCACCCATCACGTTGGGACGTAATAATCGTCGGTGAAACGCGGGTGTACCGAGCATTTGCATTTCACAGTTCATACTCGGAACACCTCTGATACCCCATCGGGGATTCATGTCGTGACGATATATAATCATTATGATTTTTGCAAATAGTGTATCAGCCAAGCTCGGAGAAAAAGAGAGACGCAATGATCATACAACTTCATGGGCAAGTTTTCATAAACGATTAGGTAATTTATTTATAATATATTTTGTAAGTGTGTTTGCTTTTGTTTTTTTTTTTGTATAAAACAATGGCCTTTTTAGTAGAAATAAAATACACATGTCTTCTTTATTTCATTAAGGCCCTTGTAGCCTCCAATAATCTTGAGATATTTTAAACAAAGTCAAAATTAACGTTCAAACCTTGCATTTGATTTTGTAATCGACTGCTCCAAAACTTGCCGTTTACGGCAACGTTGACGCCGCGCGCTCTCAAAATATCTAGTTTTTATTTATTAACTCTGTTGTGAATCAACATTTTTAAATTTCCTGCAATGAGGGTTATAAGCTTTACTTTTTTTGTATTTTAGTGCAGGAACCATACAAATAACATTAGCGATTTCCAAAAAATAGCCAATTTTATTCCAAAAACCGCTCGACTTTGGGAAATATAATCAAGGTGTTTCTTATAGGCGAGAATAATTTCCTGCAATGAGATTGTTTCTTGTACTTTAAATAATGACATATATTTTTTAATAATTTTTAAGTAAGCCGTTTAAGAGAAATAACTTCATCAATGGGAGTAATTTTCGTATGACGCGGGAACACGCGCCTTAGATAGTTTGATAGTTTTTTGTTAGATAGTTTTGAAAGTAAGTTTGAAGAATTTTTAGAAAACTTGGCACCCAAACCGCGAGTCCACGTGTTTTTTCTACCGAACCTGGCACCTTTTTCTCCATTTTTGTATTTAGTGGGGTGTTTGTATGGATAAATGTAATTATGTAACAAAATAAATAAATATAAATATATCGTCACGACACACATTCCCGAGGGGGTGTCAGGGGTGTTCTGAGTGTGAAATGTGAAATGCAAATCATCAAATGTGAAATATTATTACATAACAATTAATTTAATCTAATTCAAAACATACATAACCCAGCCACAGCTCACAGAGGCCATGTCCCCCCTAAATCTATCTGCTGATTTAAAAATCTCCTAAGACTTGAACATTTTTAAACCCAGTTGTGTGTCTTCTGTAATAGTACATTAAGGCGAGGCCGTAATGGAGCCGAGAGTGTAATATCTAATGCTCACGCGTTTCATACGCCGTTTTTCAACACACTTGCGAGGAAAAATTATAAAATATCACTGTCTTTTTTTCCACATAATCGAAAAAACTGAACTAACAATTTTCTTTGAAAAATGGCGGCGGAGATTTTGTTTTTTAAATAGAGGCACTGACGCAAAAAGCCAAACAGCCAAATATTAAATATTAACAAACTGAATATTTTTGTATTTACAACAAAAAATTGAGTTAATTGGTTGGTAAATATAAATAATTTGATGAAATTAAATGATTATTTCTTATATTTCAACTGAGACAGTCTATTTATTCGCAAAAAGTTTACTATTTCTCAAGACATCAAAACTCTTTGCTAAGATTTAAAAATAAACTGTAATGTAAAAAACACTAGTGCGATAATGTAAAGTAAAAAGCACGCGTGTTTAATATGCTACATTATGACCCTAAGAACGCTGCAATAAGGGCCACTTTATAAGCAAGTGTGTTGAAAAAGAAGTTGGTAACAATGACCTCTACCCAAATATCAATCAATAGGTACTTCAACTTTAAATTCTAGAACTCCCCATGGGCTGTATGCAATAGTAACTGTAGAAAGATCTTCTTCCATTTTGGTGCGCGTAAAAACTTGGATAAGAACAAGTAATGTTGGATAAAATGCTGAAACCCGAAAATCATACCTAGTTTTTTTAAAACGAATAGAAAACTTATTTTGTGTTTGTGATTAAAATTAAACTATATACCTAACTTGTTTAACTGTTGGCTCATGAAACTTTACTTGAACCAATAGTGACCCCCAAAATCTTAGAAGACCGCATCTGGCTACAACAAGGGTTTTCTACAATGGTTTCCCATAGAACTCAGAAAACAAGCCGAAGTAATTGCAAATTAGCACTCTTTCAAAGCACTGTGTAGCCCCGAGCATATTTTCCACAGATAACCCTGTAGCACTGTCACTGCATATTAATCTGTTAACATTTGCACGCTCACGGGTCACAGCGAGACAATATCGTTTCGTTAGAACTTAGGGCTCCGGTCTCGCCCCGCGATCTTACGAGTATATTTACTGCATTACTGAACAGATAAACTGGTATAGGTTGCATCGTAAATACTGAGTCGAGGCTACTCTACTTACCAACTGTTCATTTGGAAAGAACTATTAAGAGTTTCGAGGTAATTATTTTCTTCGTAGTTTTGCCTTTATTTGATTTTTGTGATAGCCAAGGGCGGATCCATGATTTCATTTGGCATATTTACAAGGTTTGGTTTGGGCCTAGGGTCAAATTATCACAGACCAAACAGAAACAAAAATAAATAAAAAAAGGTGAAAGTTTAATAGTTGAAACTATAAAATTTAACTATAAAATATGCTAATTATTAATTACAATATTGAATAAGATTATTATTATTTATTACACCATGCTTCACTATCATCCAAATAATCATTGATTTTATAATAAGCTTTCTTAAGTAGTCCCTGCTTAATATATAGTTTAAACTTATTTTCAGGCAAACTAAGGACCTCCTCTGGAAGCTTATTGTAAAATCTTATACCATGTCCTACAAAAGAGGTACCTACTTTGGCAAGTCTTAATTTTGGAAAAGCTAGTTTACGTTTGTTTCTGGTTTGAACAGAGTGGTGCACACCAAGCCTCGGGAAATTATAAATATTTTTTTCTGACATATCTAATAAATTGCTAAATAAATTCACATGGGACCGTAAATATATTAATTTCTTTAAACTTTTCTCTTATTGAATCTCGGTACTTCATGTTATAAATAGACCGAATTGCTCTCTTTTGCAAGACAAAGACTGCTTCTATATCCGCGGCTCTACCCCACAACATTATGCCATATGACATAATGCTGTGAAAATAACTGAAATATACTAATCTAGCAGTATTTTCATCAGTAATCTGCCTTATGCGTCTAACAGCGTATGCGGCTGAACTAAGTCTACCACAGAGAGCTTCTATGTGGGGACCCCACTGAAGACGAGAATCTATAGTAATACCTAAAAACTTAGTTTCAATAACTAACTCCAGCTTGGACCCCTGCAAAAATAAACTGATTTCTACTTAAATTACATTTGGTAAAGTAAACTTTATACATTTCGTCTTTTTTGCATTTAAGACTAAATTATTTGCAGTGAACCAATCAAGAATCAGAGAGAGAGTTGAATTCACGTCATCAAGAATATCGTTATGTCGATTCCCTTTAAAAATAAGTGACGTGTCATCTGCGAATAGAACTATCTCAGATAAGTCTCTAACTAAGTATAATGAGCGTTCTTAAAAATTCAACCCCTGCGGTCGGGGTTATAAGTTTGAATTACGAAAGATTTACATTTATTTCGATATTCCAAATGGATGTGAGCGTGGGTGAATAGCTAGCTGGTGATTATAAGAATGTGCAAGTTTGTTACAAAAATTTATTGCCATTTTCATATATATCTAAACTCTGTACAAGCACCCGAATTGAATCGGAAAATCAAGTCGAATGTATGGTTTTCCTGGGTGTTTGGGGGAGTTTATGACCCCCCTGTACCCGCCAGTGGTTATAGCTCAAGTAATGTTTTGGTATCAACGTTTAAAAGATATTGGACTGGGGCAGTAAGCGAAATTTTGGGCAAAATCGTTATCAGTGTCAGTGCCTTTGTGGCAACTGCTGGAGATATAGCTTATTTTAGCTTTCCATTTTGTTATTATTGACGTAGTCATTCCTGTTTGCCGGTAAGTATAGGTATATTATTTAAACAATTTCCCGTCAATAGTTGTATAGAACCAAACCAAAAACGACGGAGACGCGAAAAATCTTTGTTAGTTTTCAGTATTTTTTTACAAACATCTCAGACAGATTTTGTCAACTAAAGTCTGTGTAAGATTTCCGGTAGTATATTGTATGTGTGAATAACGTGTTCGATAAATTATTAATCAATGATAATTGATAATACACGACAATATTCAAAATGTGATATATCAAAAATGTCACCTTTATTGCCAAATAATTGAAATTTATACTGAAAAGGAATCCCGTTTGTTTGCTTAAATCCAATCAGATTTACTGGAGCAACCCGTCAGGTCAGGAATCGGGCTGCGTGCCTCGGTGTGGCAATCACAGGCGCGGCAGATAAGCCACAGATACCTATCTGAGGTACTTTCTGCTTTGCCACCAGCTAATGATGCCACTTGCGCCCTTTGTTTTGGATTCTACTTTCTACTTAATAATTTTTATAAGTTATGCCGAAATTCATCAATATAAGACCTACGCCTGTGCCAAATTCATTGAGCCCGCGACTGCTTTGAAAATGGTTTGGATGTTTGTGACATCATGGTATGTAATTGCGAAGATAATACATACACAATCGTAAATAAAGCTTTTATAATTTTTGTATTAATACTAATGTAAAGAAATTAAATCTGTTGATCACCTTTATATAAAGTAAATTGTCATTTACTACCTATGTATATTTCTTACGAATCGCTGTTGATTTCTGTCATGTATATAACCTTTCACGGAAAGGGTAATTGATCCTTGATCCTGATCACTTACCGAGTCTCCAGTATAAATTTGGCTTTATAAACGAAAGTATTATTTAAGAGTAAAGCTCTTGTCGGTGTAGCTAGTTGATTTCTGTAAGAAAAGTAAAATTATCAATATTTATCTCTTAGCCAAGTTTGGTGGCCAAGCCATTGCTGCTTTGTCATAAAAGCTGCTTTGTCATAAAAGTTGCTTTGAAGCACATCTTCCGCCCAAAATAAACTTTTATAATGAAGTCGTGTTTGTCTGTGTGTCCGTTGGTTTTAATCCAAAACTGCTGGGCTATTGAGCTTAAAACATGGTGTGTAGTTGCAGATTCTGGTTCGAACTCCTGCCCCGTTGGAAACTGTAGTTGTACACACGTTTTTTTAAAAGAACCATCATTCTTTGGAAGCTAAATATTTACGTCAATCTTGTTTCCAATTTATTTATCTGGCTTATCTGAATTCGTTATCTCTTCACGGGCTCTCGCAATGCCTGACATGTTCTCTATTTCACGCCTACTTTGCCATCTAATTAGAAGCCTAAACTAAACAGGCTTACCAATTACAGTCCATGTAACACTTTAAAGAACCTATCAGTATAAATAAGATTGCATAAAGGTCACAGCAAGGAGCACGCATGTGTTCCGCTCACTTATTAGAAGCTCCGAAAGGATATACCCAAAATAATGAGGTTTACAGTGAAACATAGGCCAGCCACCGAGAGGATCGGTAATCGTGCGAACTGAGGGCAGCAGGGAAGCTTTCTAAAGTGGTTTATGTTCTTTCAAAACTGGGTAGCTGCACCGTAAAGTGGTAAAGTTTAGATACTTGGAAGATAAATTATGTTATGTAACGGTTTGTGCTATGTACCCACGAGAATCTTGTTGAGATTGTACTTAGATTAAACCTTAAGATATTATCTTCGTTTATTTGAAACCTTGATAAAGTCGCGCTAAGAGGTAAGATTTCTTTATTGCATTACGTTATTTAAAACTTTCAAATGGGTTAGTTCTGTACAAAACCTTAATAAAAACTTCAGCGGCGTGCATAGAACTTTTTTCTGGAAAAGCAGTGAGACGGTGTTTGACGTTAAAAAACAAGAAAAAAAAATTAAAACCAATTGAATTTTTTTTTGTATGAAATCATTGCCTAACCTGGCGTCATACAAATCATGATTTTTCAAGTGACATTGAAATTTTTTAATTATTTTTTTTTGTCATACTCGACCTTCTCTTTGCATTTCCAGCAGAAAGTTCTATACAGGCCACTGAAAAACTTGCGTCATGGTAGTTTGAGTGGAGATGAGAATATAAAAATTATATTAAACATAGTTATATTATATATACATACGTGGAATAAAGAGTACAAGAATTTGTGTATAATTGATTGAAGATGATATCCCACCGAGAACCATTAATCGAATGAATCCATCCAATATATTACAAAAATTTCAAGGATCAAGTAATTGTGAAAAAAAACGTTATTAAAACTATGATAGAAATAAATTTTTGAAAACGAAAAAAAAACAAAAAAAACGACTTATTTTTTACGGTTTCGTGTCCTGAGTGATTCTGATTCATAGAGTTCAATAAAGCTAGACCTAAAGGGTTCATTTTCAACCTGTATAACGAGTTTTAATCCCGGTTCAGAGCTCCTCACATCCAGAATTACTTTTCTTCTGCGTTTCTATACCGCAATGACGTTGTATTAAAATAATTTAGCCAAGTGCGAGTCGGACTTGCGCACAAAGGGTTCCGTACGGTACACAATACGGGTACAGATCCCTAATAACATACATATCAACAATATAGATGCTATACATAACGTTAAGGTGACAAAAAACAATAAGACACTAAAATGGCATCACCTGACAAACAATTTAGCGCCCTCTGAGGACAAAACCCCAATTCTATTATTTTTTAATTTAGTTTAGAGTATGTACAATAATGTGTGCAAATTTGAAATACGTATGTCATATTAAAAAAATAACGTTAAAAAAATGCTATTTTTCGAGGTCTATTGTATGAGGTCTCCCCTTGGGTCTCAATTTTCGTTTAAGTTTTATTTTTTGTCGTTTATTTGTCGTGGTAGAGGCCATGGTTACACGTATTTTGTGAAAATTTCAACTGTTTGTCTATTACGTACGGCTGAAGCTATTGACCTATGTGACAGACGGACGGACAGACAGACAGCGGAGGCTAAGTAATAGGGTGCCATTTGGCACCCTTCGGGTACGGATCCCTAAAAAGTTCTTTCCACCTCTGATACCAAGGAAGTGAAAAGCAACTTTCACCAACTTAATCCTTGTTCCCGTCTAACGATTGCAATCAACATGCATGGCCAATTAATGAGTTATAGGTAACAAATAGCCCGCTTATAGCCAGCGATACAATTACTATTACTCTGTTAACGTGCGGCACGCATTATAAGTCCTTTATAACTGTCTGTATACGAACTGCGTAGGCAGAATCTACGGTTTATGACTACTCCGGCTCTTGCTTTTGGACCCTCCGAAATATTGTCACTGGAAAGCATGACTGCTTTAACTGAACGGTGCAGGGGAAGAACAAGGAATGTCACATATTTTCAACTTTGTGTTTTTTATTGTCAAAACATTGTTTTTCTATTTAAGTCTCGTTTTCAATCACAAAAAACTGATATACAATAAGGGATGGCAACCAAGAGTACGTTTTTCGATTGGCCTGAATAAAACAACCGGGAAGACGATCTTTCATTGGCCTGAAAGTGAAATAATCGCAAATTTAATTTATTTTTTTTGGTATTAAATTAGTAAAAATATAAGAAAATATATTTTATACTAAGTACGAATTTATTTAACAGTATGTAAACTTTCAATTGTATTATAATTAAAAAGATGTATGCACTTTCAAAGGTTTATCTATACATGCGTTTTTCTCTAAATGCACTCAGATGGACATTCCCTGTTCTTCTTCTGCACCCTTAAACTGACATGACCAACAATCGCACTTTCTCCCGAGTGATACATAGTGTTTTATACTACACCTGCGAGACTAATAAAAGACAAAATCTTTAATTAAAAAAACTTTCACTCTTTTCATTTTTTATTATTTTGCAAACTAAGACATAAAAACTTTTTGTCTTTTGGCATTATTGTTCAAGCTAGGTTATGTACCAAGAAGTTTATACCCTTTTTAATGTAACATTTATGCTTATCGTATGGATGTTGTCAACAAATAAAAAAAAAACAGCACGTTAACAATGGATTTTCATATACTTTTTCTGCCCGCTCAGCACGTTAACAATGGATTTTCATACATTTTTTCCGCCCGCATATTGGTATGACAGCAATGACGTATATTCCCCATCGTTTTCGAAAAAGTAAGAAGGAACTTTCCAAGCAGGTGTAGTATAAAAAAACTTTTTGTACATAATACTAGCTCAGTTTTTTTTTCTGCGTCGAAAGCCCTAGGTCTCGTAGCGCTGTAACAATAAATAAAATCTGTACAACGTTGGTGATATCCATAATTTCCAAAAAACAGGAGAAACAGCAGTGGTGTGACTAACATGGAATCCAGCTTTTTCCAAGGATTGCTAATTACAGCAAACACAGCACCGATAGACTATGATCTTTGTCAGTTACAGCAGTCATGCTTCCCAGAGAAGGTGAAGAGACATTATTTGCAAAGACTTGATGTTAAGAACGGCTCACTCGAATTATCAAAGAGGATGTTGACATAGCATTTTTAGGGTTCCGTACACGAAGGGTGCCAAGCGGGACCCTGTCTGTATATCCGTCCGTCCGTCTGTCACAGGTTCAGCCATAATAGGTAAACATTAGAAATTTTCACACAATACGTGTATTTATGGCCTCTACCACGGCAAATAATAGAACTGAAAAAATTTGATACCGAAGGGAGGTAAAAATACATTTTTTTACGTTATTTGTTTTAGCTCTATCTTAAAGACAGTACGTACAAGTATCAAATTTGTTCACATTATTGTACATACTCTAAAGTAAAACAATAAATATTTAAATTAGGGTTCCGTACTCAGAGGGTGCTGAATTGTTTGACAGGCGCTACCATTATAGCGCTTTGTCTATTATGTTGCTATAGCATACATACAGGATGACTTTTAACCTAAACCCGATAATTTAAAGTTTTGTCGAAGAATAAAAACTCGTTTTAAGAACCCGCTCCGTATTTTTCGTCTGTTTGATGCGAAGCGTTATTTTAATAATTTTTCTAGTCATTGCCGCGATGTTTTTGTAAAAATCAGGGACATACACCAGTCCATATTGGCCATCTAAATGACGACCTAAAATTTATTTGATTAAATTGTTTCTCCTTTGCGCTTTATTTTGATACTTAGATATTATGAATAACGATTCGGAGCGGGCTCGTAAGTAATAAAATAACTCGCAAAAGAGAAACAATTTTATCAAATAAATTAGAAATGAGGGGCCTACCCTCATTAAGACAGCCAATATAAAGTGGTATATTTCCCCAGTTTTTCCAAAAACATCACGATAAAGGCCAGAAAAATATTTAACATATTGTTTTCAATCGAAGTTGTCGTCGTTGCGGACCGGGCTCTTAAGAAAACCATTCAAAATTATATTCATAAGGATTTTTACTTGTTAAAGCTTTTTCAGGATTTTCGTAAAATCCAAGGAAATCATGGTCACCCGATGAGATAAGATAATTAGATCGCGCGAAGTTATTTTTATAATTGATCCCACTATTTTTGACTATTTAAGCTTATTCCGTATGGGAATAGCTGGGATAACCATGAATTCTATTCGCAAGTAACATATTTTTATAATATTTTGACATCTAATTTTAATCGTTTTTACATTTAAAATGAATTGTGCTAACTTAATATCCTCTACCTCTAAAATTATCGGGGTTTGTTTGAAAGTCATCCTGTATTGTAGATTTGTATGTTTTTAGGGTCCCGTGCCCGTATTATGTGATGGTATGGAACGCCTTGTGCGTAAATCCGACTCGCACTTGGCCAATTTATTTAGGCTTTCATTATTGTGTAATAACCTATATTTAAACATCTCTCTGATATTTATTGACCAGAAATTAATACAATGTAAACGTGAAAAAAGCAGGAAAATAATTAAGAGACTGATCAAATTCATTACCGAATTTTTGTCATCAGAAGAATGTAGCGGTTTATATAGCTAGCCCAATATCAGCACACCTAAAAACAAGTACAATTCATACATCATGATCTCCAGCATAGATCCCAACTGTGAAATCCAAGTCACAGTCTAAACTCGTACACCCACGTTTCACCGACGATTATTACGTCCCAGCATGATGAACGGTGAGCCCTTTCGCCGTACTTCGGGCACAGAATAAACACTTCGGGCACAATTTTATTATATGTAGACCCACAGCTTAAGGTGGTAACGGAGGATCTCGGTGCAAAATGCACATCATAATATTGTTTTCCTTACTTTTGAATAAAAAGTTTGCAATTAATGCGTTTTATAGCAATTCGCGCAAACTGCTTGTTAATAGTTAGGTGATCACATCAAAATTATTCAATTTTATGCGTTACATTTTAGCTGCATTACATTACAACTGTAAACACGCTTTTAAGTTTGTTAATGTAAAGCAAACAAAATGTAATACATTAAAATACGTATTTTTTTGTGAAGACTTTATTATTAATAAACTATTTCCGCGGGTTTTATTGCATACTTTTTATTCAAAAGTAAGGAAAACAATATTATGATGTGCATTTTGTACCGAGGTAAAAAGTTACCCCCTTAACGTACCATCCGAAGTACGCCGACTGAACATAAACGCACATTCCTACGGGAGCTGAGTAGTAGAGGTGGTAGAGCTGATGCCGGGCTCGACTGTGGAGGTACCACCATCTTACTTGCAAACACCCCCAAGTTATTCGGGGGGGAGTAAGAGGACAGCTCTCAGGCAAAACCAGGCGGCCCACCATTGCCTTGGACCGATGGATGGCGGTATATCTATCCCAAATCGCCAGGTCTTATTATAAAAAACAGACGGGTGAGTGAGTATGGGCATTTCCTTCAGGAGAACCGCCAAGAGTTGCTAAAAGTGGACGAAACAGTCTGATGGATGGACGGGACTGGAACCGGATATTTGAGGTCAAGACGAAGCACGAGAGCTGGTCTTTTTAATTGTAATTCCTTTTTTTGGGTTCCGTAGTCCGACAAGGAACCCTTATAGTTTCGCCATGTCCGTCTGTCCGTCTGTCCGCGGCTTAGCGCAGAGACTATTAATACTAGAAAGCTGTAATTTGGAATGGATATAAATATTATATTAATCACGCCGACAAAATGGTAAAATAAAATCTCGAAACATTTTTTTTAATGGTACCTCTTGTACTCGTAAACTGGGGATGATTTTTTTTCTCGTTTATCCCATAGTGTGGGGTATCGTTGGATAGGCCGTTCAAAAACATTGTGGGTGTGTTAATACCATTTTTCGATTTAGGGATCCGTTGGCGAAATATTAAGCTTTAAAGTGAAAATTTTAGTTAGACTGGAGCGCCCCCCCCCCCTGCTGGCTAAACGGTTGTTTATAGAAATGTGAAAAAATTCGCAGAAGTAGTATACATAATGAATTTAAAAGGAAAACTTTTACAGCTAAGTAGGCTTTACAGGTTTACGAGTACAGGTCGCGCCAAACTTTTGGCCCCCTATAATGTATGGGACCAGAAGTTTGGCGCAGTCTGTATTAGTAGACCAACTTATATGTACCGGGAAACTACGGAACCCTACATTGCGCGTGGCCCGACACGCACTTGGCCGGTTTTATTGAATAGCTAGCTTCATAAAAGTATACTTAGAGGTCCAAACACCAGGTCCTACCCGCAACAACCTCCAATGAACTTATTAAACTCATTATTTATAGTCTGACGTATCATTACGACTGGATCCGAAGGACGGAGACAGACGTCAATCAGGAATATTTTAACCACTTTTAGCTAACGACTCGCCTTGCATTGCAATTGTGCCGGCATATCTCGCATGCACATCGAATCAGGCGCAGGTTGCAATGAGAAAAGTTGTTTGTATCGCCATCCCACTTCTGATGCCGCCTGTTAATGGACGTGTGAGAGGGATAGGAGTATTATTGCGGATGTTTAGCAATGCGTGGATACCTGGATAGTATCAAATGTCAACGCACGATCAGGTTAGCTTTGTGAAGGTAAATCCGAAATCGACTGAATATTCATTCTCATTTATCAATTATTTGATCTTGGTTTAAATAGCAGTTGATCTGTCTTTTGGTCTTAGCATTGCTTAAATGTTTAAACATGACTTACTCAAGGTTTTTAAGGGTCTTCGAAACCGTTTTGTTATTAACATTTTCGTTAGGCATTACATTTATTTATGCTTTATTTATCAACTCTAGACACACACACACTCACACACATATACATGCACACTAATCACTCGACACACACAACCCTTTAGTTTTTAATACGGAGTCTTGCTTGCGTCTTTTTATTTAAATTTATTCAGTAGTTATAGTTATGTTCCTCGTCTTTTAAAATATATTGTTAGCGTAATGAAATCCGTCATTGGCACTATTTCTTGATGTTATTTTTATGTTATCTTTAAAACTGTACTTGCTGTGGATTTTTGTTTATAAATAAAATAAAATAAATAAAACTTATTTATTCATTGCATTATGTATATGTAATATTTTTTTAATATACTTATTTATTTTATCAGATGTATAATTTATTAAATTTTACTAGCGAAATTTATTTCCATCATAGTTTAAATATGTACAGTGGAGCCCACATCAAGCTAAACACTTTCAGTATAAGCTGAACTCTCATTGTATAGGCTTCCAGTGCAATGAGAAGTCAGCTTATTCTCAATGTGTATAGCTTGATGTGGGCTCCACTGTACACACTTTTCGTATCAGATTCTATAGTTTTATTAAAGATTAATATTGACCTGTAAAAGTTTAATATTGTCCTTTATGTAGATATATCTATATTTTACAAAATCTACTATTTGAATTTTAATTTGACAACACATTCGCGATTCTCTGTTATGTTCTTGAGAGGATGTCAGGGCGCAGGTTTGCCGTGTTTTTGGAGGGTGTATAAAGAAAAATTACAATTCTAAATTGGAATTTGAGACTACTACATTAAATTCAAAATTGTTAAATGAAATGGAATGAATGAAATCAAATGGATTAAATACTTTATTTCTGCAATCTAGGTACATAAATACACATAGCACGTTAGGATTTATTAAATAATAAAAATAATGAAATTTAAAACCGGAAATACAATATTTTAAAAGATCTTACAATATCTTTAACGGTGCTAAAGTTATGAGGCTGTGACATACGGACGGACGGACGGACAACGGAGTCTCACCATAAAGGTTCCTTTTGTACCTTTTAGCTGGTACGGAACACTAAAAAGTATATATTTTTATAATCAGCCCTTTAATATCTACAATTTGATACCCATATTGTATTTTTAGGATATTTTTTTATATTTTTCTCACTTTTGTATTGGAAATATTTTGAACAATTCAAAAATTTACAATTTTTTTACACCATATTGTGTAGGCAAATGCTATTTTTGTAGCAAATTCCAAACTTTACCTTTAACGGTGCTAAAGTTATGAGGCTGTGACATGCGGACGAACGGACGGACAACGGAGTCTCACCATAAAGGTTCCTTTTACCTTTCAGGTACTACGGAACCCTAAAAAATTAAGAAATTACCTCATATACTAGCTTTGACCAAGATTCTATTTGTACCATGTGGTGAAAACTATGTCATTTATTTGTTTATAAGGTGAAATTCATATTTATATATAAATTTCATTTTTCATATTGGAGACTCGGTAACTGATCGGAACCAGGTTCCAATCTGTGAAATACGCAAAATAAAATTTAGACTTCCCATACTAATTGAGTCGAGGTTGTTCTTGAACAAGTATAGAGGCACAACATTTTTTTTCGTATTTCGTAAACAGGGTCATTGAGCTTTGGTACTGACCACTCACCGAGTCTCCGCTATGAATTTGGCTACATAATTTAAAGTCACCTTATACATACAATGATATGGTCATATTGTAGAATTGATCATTACATGATCGCTCGGCTCCCGAATGTATGATCACAAGCACAACATTTTTGTTAAAAGTCTATCGCTAATTTCTTATTTCATACTTTACGATATTGTCAGTTCAAATGATCATGAAATAGCCATGATGACAAAAAAAAGTTTATTAGTCCGTCAGTTAGATTATCAGAAAATATTGGACAAGTATTTTTTCTTTTTTCAATTAAACAAACAATGATGAAGATATAGCCCGCTGAAGTTCCGCGTGACGTCACATCAAGGTACAATTTTACTTAGAAGTGACGTAATTTTCCCCCACTCCCAAACTTTGACGCGCTTTATCTCTGTCATTTTTTGTTTGATTGACAAAAGAGAAAAATACGTGTCCAATATTTTTTGATAATCTAAATGACGGACTAAATAGAATAATATTTTGTTTACCCTGTCTACAAGCCTATTATCAAATCTACGACTACATACACAAATTAACTTTAATATTATTAAAACTCACGTGAGCTGACATTCTAAAGTATTATTAAATACCGGCTTTAACACGGGTCATGCCTCATAGCCCCAATTCCTTCTAGCCCCAAAACGAAAATTCATATTAGCCCCAAAGGGTGAAATTGAATTTTTCGTGCATATTGCACTTGACCAAGTTTTGTACTAGTAAGGAAAAACTCATCGGCGGCGGCTGCCAGTGGCCGTGTGACAACGTCGTTGAATTGTCTCGGTGAAACAGTTGGCATATAGTCAACAATAATAGTACTTGAATGTTAAAGCCGGTATTTAATAATAATATATCAGCGACAGGTATTGAACTCGGGTCCTCCAATATTTCGGCATTCACTGAACTTAAAGCACGCGTAGCAATTAAAGAACTTACTTATACATAAATGATTTCGTAATTAACATTTTCACAATCACATTTCTGAAAAGTACAAAGCTACTTCAAATTCCAAATAAAGCATATTCCTTTTAAATTTTAATTAGGCCTGTCCAAACCATATTATCATGGGCGCATTGTTGCAGTTTGCCCTTTGAGGGGCTCAATCGTTGAAATCAGAATGGCAGCGGTAACCGATTATATTGCTATATTTGTCCGTATCCTGTTGTCTTGCAAAACAAGAATGTATCAGGGTGCTTTTAGATACTGCGATTTTAGAAACAGAACAATAAATAAAAGATGGATTGATTAGCAGAAACGTCAATTTATGGTAAACCCTGACCTTGGCCTTGTTTTTAATAGCTACTCGTATAAATCAGGCATTTCTGGAAATTTCGCATTGATACAAAAATTATAAAAATCTTTCGCTAATTGAGTTTAAAAGGATTTTTTTAAAAGGATTAACTTTTGTCTGCATGACTGTATGTTGTTCATGACTTTAGAACTAGTAAACGGATTTTCGTAAGTACGAGTAGGAGTTTGTCATAAATAGTCATAATGTAGGGTGAAATTGAATCAACCCACCAAATTCATACTGGAGACTCGGTTAGTGATCAAGAATTAGGTTCATTAACAAATAATTATAGCCAATTTCGAAAAATATTTTTTTTTGCTTTATTGCTGGTTGGACTAGTACAATTCCTAGGGCAGGCAATGCGGGAAAAAAAAATTTTTTTTTCGAATTTCACCAGGAGGGTCATAAAACCTTGTTCCTGATGATTAACCGAGTCTCCAGTAAGAATTTGTTTGGTTGATTTAATTTCATCTGGTAGGTGTAGTATTATAAAAGAAGCTTGTCAGTCCTATAGCGTATATTTTGGGGGGAGCTTCAGCCCCCTAGCCCCCCTGACCACGCCATTGGTGTAATCGGTACATGATTTTACATCCCATTTACACATTTAAATATAAACAAGGTACAACATTTTACATTTCTGTCACTCTTTTGGCCACCAGTTTTTTCAAAAATTTCTATATTAACGGACATTCAAACAGCGCAATGATTTCCCATTGGAAATGTACCAGCCATTCATAAATAATTGTATGCGTATTTTAGTAAAGAAAAGTGTAATAAGTAAATATAATAATTGTATTTTAATTTAAGGTATATCGAAAACATCGTTGCGTATGAAATTAGAACGTAGCATAGATATAGAAATAACAATAAGTAAATTACTCCTTTATTCCTTCATTACGAATGCAAATCTGTTTGTCTGTTTGTCGGTGCCGCTTAATTAAGATATTGATTTGGTTTATGGTGAAACGGGTGTTTGTTACTGATATAAAGTAGCTAAATTATGTTGTTTCCTAAACTTTCGGAATTCCAGGTTTAAAAATAGTAAAATAGAATAATAACTAATTTTTTATATATTTTTAGGGTTCCGTACCCAAAAGGTGCCAAAGACCCTGTTACCAAGCCTCCGCTGTCTGTCTGTCGGTCCATCTGTCACAGGGGTCTACAAGCTTTAACCGTAATAAGGAGACAGTTGACATTTTCACAGAATATGTGTTACTATGGCCTTTACTATAGCAAACAATAAAAATGAAAAAAAAGAACCCGTGTGGGGTCCCCATTCTATAAACCTAAAAAAAAACAGCATTGTTACTTGAAATCTAGACGTTTCGTTCCATTACACTCACTTGTATTAACTATTTTTAAAGAAATAAAGTTTGAATAAATATGTTTTCGACTCCTTGCCTTTAAGAAACCTTCATGGAATACTGTCGCGCGCGGATAAAGCGTTTAGCTTTCATCAATCAGTAACACAAAACATGGATCGTAAATTCATCGACCTCCTTGGTATGTCGCCTCCAGCGAAGGTTCAAATACTCATAAACCCTGGAATCTGAAACTTCTTCCTTATGATTACGGCATGTAATCACTGACTATAGATAATAATTACTTAGGAGTCAGGGTGCAATTAATTCCGAACTTTATTTTAGTTACGCAAGGTTTACTGCCATTTTCAGTTACATAATGCTGACCTGGCGTATACAAGTCAATTTATTGGACGGTGATTACATTTTTTATTGCACAAATGTCACTCTGTGCTCAAAGCCCCACGCTCCTTTTGCCCCCTAGACACTGCGATAATAGAGGAACCGATGAACAGTTTTAGAAGAAGTAAAACAGTCTATTTTTATTTTACATTTGTTTAATCTCCCACAAATTATGATAAATAAATATGTACTGAGCATTATGTCACAAAGATTGAGCAGTATGTATTTAATAAGTTTATAGCACACCGTGCGTAAAATGACCACTTTACGCACGCTGCGCTTGCGTAAAGTCGGCATTTTCCCCACTTGTGCTCTAAAATATTATACGAAACTCGTGCGAGAAACTTTTTCTCGACTCGTGTGATTGCTCACACTCAAACTCACACTCGTCAGAAAACGGTACTATTATTGATGACTAGCCTTTGCTAGCGGCTCCAACCGTGTTTTTAGGGCTCCGTACATCAAGAATGAGAGTTATAGGTGGTAGAGCTGGTGCCGGGCTCGACTGTGGAGGTACCACCATCTTACTCGCAAATCCTCCCGAAGTTATTCGGGGGAGAGTAAGAGAACAGCTCTCAGGCAAAACTAGGCGGCCCACCATTGCCTGGGACCGATGGATGGCGGTTTATCCATCCTAAATTGCCGGGCCTTATATTGAACAGACTGGTGCCGGCCAGCGGCGTCACTGGTGCAAGGGTTTTGGCACCGTGCTCACCAAACCGCCTGCCCAGCGTGTGTGAGTATGGGCATTTCTTCCAGGAGGACCGCCAAGACTGGCGAAATCCTGAAAAGGCCTATGTCCAGCAGTGGACGAAACAGGCTGATGGATGGATGGATGGTAAATCAAGAGATAAAAAAGAAGCCCTATCACTTTGTTGTCCGTCCGTCTGTCAAGACCCTTTATCTCAGGAACGCGTGGAGGTATCGAGTTGAAATTAAAACCATATTATACTCAAGTCTACAATCCCTTGAAGCTGTGAAAAAATCAAACTTCTAAGTTAACGTGAAAAAAAGTTACGGCTGTTTATTCCACAAAAACATATATTTTGGCACTATCAAGGGAATTAAAATTTATAGGGTATTTTCCATTGACCTAGAACTATGAAAATCGGCAAGTAATACCATCTTATACTACAAGTATAGAGACAAATCTGAAAACTATACATTTGTAATTAAATCATAAAAGATATAGTCTTTAACGGAGTCCTCGGTGGGCGAGTCCGACTCCCCCTTGTCCAGTTTTTTTTTATATCTCTGCCCCGTTTTCGGCTTGACGGATATATCATAAACACCTCTTATAGCCTCAATGTTGACTAGGGTCACGACGATGATAATAAAGGAATCCGCATCCATATCCGTCGATTGAATCTCGAGTTGGAACGGAACTTACAAACGAGTACATACTGACAAACAAAAATAAAAATAAATAAATGTTTTGGCCTCAGTACGCATACTAATAACCCATTTTAGTCAAAATTTCGCAAAAACACTCAATGTACAGACACAAAATTTTTATTATTTCGTTGTCGGTAAATATTTTAAATTTTATTGCACTTTTAAAATATTCAAATAACAGCTGTAACTAGTTTAGTATTTGAGCCTGTAGATAACTGAAATTAGTTGATAAAATCATTTTCGTTTGAAGACCCGAGTCTTAAAGTATCCTGAGCACTATTGGGCACCCACTTTGATAAGTACGGCTCTAATTAAATCCAAAAAAGATGAGCCTTCTCGTTCTTTAGTTTGGTTAACCTGTTACCTCAATACGCTTCAAACACTTATTGTTGGATATTCCAGCAGAAAATCAAACCCAGACCTTTTCTTTCGGATCAAGCATCTTACCGGCGACAACGGCAACCAATTAATTAAACTTATTAATTCCACGGCTTAGCAATAGATTTAAATCCAAGCAGTAAGTAAGGTACACAATTTTAATTAGAAATAAGTGACGGCATTCCGCTAATACTTCTACCATTAATCTATCACAAAGTCGGTATAAAATGTACGTAGGTTCTAGAAACATTCTTTGAGAGGTAACTGGTTGGGCCTAGTCAAATTGGCCTCTTCTTTTTATGTCGCCAATATTTACGATTTGAAAACCGTTTCGAAGAATTTCTTCGAAGGAAAAGTGGATAAATTTTGAAATAAGCGTCCATGTTTTTTGTTAAATGAGAAAAAGCGATGTTTTTTATTCAACCTACGGTGATGTCATCCATCACCAAACATTTTCATATGCATAGTATTTTTGAACGCATCCGAAAGTCTGATCTAACCAATCAATCTTATGTGATTACGTCACAACACGTCCTGTAAATACTTTTATGATCGGTTTAAAACCACGAAAAAAATATACTAAAATTGCACACCTAAACCTAAACTGAGCAATTATCCCGAAAAGCCGCTAACCCTAATTTTTATTATTTGTTTATTTACTATAAGTTACATTATCTACGAGTATCCTTAAACACTTATATAACGACTGTGATCTTTTTCGGTTTTTACAGTATATTATGTAAGTAACGTTCATTTGTGATAACTGATATGATAACTTACGAGTGTGTAGTAGTATATATAGTGTACTTATGTACTACTAATGCGAGAGGGGGTGTGTGTGTGTGTGTGTCAAGCTAACTTCTTAGAGTCTGTCAACTAAGAGACTCGTTAACATTTTGCCAGTCTGCGGTGGGCGGATACCAAATAACAATGTTTCGTGTTTGTATGATCTTCGTTGATGTTAGATTGAAATCTTATAGCCTTTTGCAACAAAGGTTGATATGGATTCGAATAAGGGCACGGGTGACCCACTCTATTTTGCAAGTAGAACTAAACCGAAAAATAACAACCGAAATATCACGCGCTCTCAAAATCTAGTTAAAATACAAACTTTTTTCGAAATCACACTATCACATCCACAGACGTTTAATATAGTAGCAGACCTAACATTAATAAATAAACGCACAGAGTCGACGCGTGGCAATTTTAGCTCAGTGAACTACGGGCTCTTTTAAACATAAATATTGCTTGTTTCCAAACAAAATATATACTAGAGAGTAGTTTAGGAATTAACAAATATGTTTCATAAGCATAAGCCAGTCAAAACAACCTATTTTTATACGTTTTTTCGTACAGTAGAGCCCACATCAAGCTATACACATTGAGTATAAGCTGAGTATAAGCTTGTACAGGAAGCCTATACATATACAATGAGAGATCAGCTTATACTGAAAGTGTTTAGATTGATGTGGGCTCCACTGTATTTTTGTATGGAAACTCACCACGCTATTTAATCCTTATGTTTGGTCTGCTACTCAGTAATAATTATATGTCTGTGATCACATTACATCACACTAATATTATAAATGCGAACGTTTGTGTGTATATTTGTTACTCTTTCACGCTGAAACGGCTGAACGGATTTGGATGAAATTTAGAATGAATATAGCTTATACCCTAAATTAACACATAGACTACTTTTTAAAAAGACATGTCAGAGCCGCGGGAAAAAGCTAGTGGCTAGATATAATTCATATTTTATAAATTGACGCTCGAGAGAAAATGAAGAGAAAGTCTAAAATAGAGTAAAATGGAGGGTAACAAAAGATTTTATTTACGGTAAATAAATGGATCAACTGACGCTTTTTGTTCAAGCTTACTTCATAAACATAAAACAAATTGTATAATTTTTTGAAAACCGTGGTTTCCTGATTATCGCAACATAGTCATCCAAAAGCCTATCATTTGTTTTCTACTTGCGTCATCTTTCCCCATAATTTATCAACATTACAAATTTGGAAGAGATATTCTCAAATCCATCCAAATCGTGCCCAACCCACAACAACAAAGCCTAGTTCACACTGCTGTATGCCCCACAGCCCACTACCCAGAACGAAAAGCAATATGTTACCCATAATTTATTGTTAATCGGTCCTCAAATTATGTGCCTACTTATTGGGTACGCGATAAATGTAATGTCGGCATTAAATTCTCGCCCCGACCTTTATTTCTCGGCATTTACTTTTGATATTAATGATTGTACATAATACTAGTTACTGGTGTTGGTGCTATATCGATTACTTATAAATTAGGTATTAGTTCGTGCTAGATTTATGGGTTATGCCTACCTGATCTATGCTTGCTTCTTATGTAAGTGGGAAAATAACCAAACCTTGGAGTGGTAACACGCAGTTGCGTATTATAATTCATTCGTCTGTTATAGATTTTATTTGGTGATTAACTAAATTACTAGAGAGTGCACAAACTTCGGTACAAGTTCAAGATTTAATAGTAAACAAATTTCCTCGATGAAATAACTCGAAAATAAAGTCAAAGTCAAAAGGTATTTATTGCCACAACATGTACATAGAAATACAGAAAATACATGTGAAATTAGAGAACTTAACTAAATACTTATGTGGCAAAAGGAACAGTCTCAGACATGTTGCGTGTTGTGTAGCAGCAACGCAATGCTGGTTTTCAGACTGCCCCTTTTACTATGCTAAACTTAAAAATATTTGATTAATACTTTCCAATTAAATTAAAGTGGAGGTCATCTTATAATTTTCTATAATATGCGGATCCATCTATATAAGAGCGCTTTACACAATTAATTTACATTTATTAAAGAGAAAGACAGCATGTTTGTATGTAACACTGAAAGAAAAAAAAATAGAAATAAATAATAAATAAAAAAATGAATAACGCCAAAAAAAAAAAGAAATGAAAAGTGTTTTATCCTAGATGAAATCATAAATAAAATATCATATTTATATACTTGTAATATATACATGTTTTCATAAAAATATTTCTATGTTTCATAATAATAAAATAAAGGAAGAATAGAGAGTTCGATCCCAGCCCTTATTTCTCGGGCCGGGATTGCTATAATCTTAGGACTTTGTTTCGGGAAATAAAATAATTTGGCCAAGTGTGAGTCAGAGTCACGCACAAAGGGTTCCGTACCACCAGTGGCGTGCATAGAACTTTTTGTTGGAAATGCAATGAGAAGGTCAAGATTGACAATAAAAATATAATGAGAAATTTAAAAGTCACTTTGAAAAATCATTATTTGTAAGAAGCCAGGGTAGGCACTGCCTACCCTAGAGTTATATTTCAAACTAGCTTTTGCCCGCGGCTCCGCCCGCGTGTTATTCGGATTAACTACATGCTTTTTTCCGGAATAAAAAGTGGCCTATGTGTTAAGTTAGGGTGTATCTATTCTATTCTATATCTATTCTAAATTTCATCCAAATCCGTTCAGCCATTTCAGCGTGAAAGAGTAACAAATATACACACACACACAAAAACTTTCGCATTTATAATATTAGTGTGATTGGGTTTTATTATTAGAGTGCATTACAAACCAGAAAAGATAAATTAGAAACAAATGTAAAGACAAGCATTTGAAAAAGTTCCTCGGGCCAGGATTCGAACCTGCGACCTCTTGTTATCAAGACAAGCGCGGTGATTGGGTTTTAATTTTTTTCATGTTATTTTTATCATCAAACTTGGTCTTCTCATTGCTTTTCCAGCAAAAAGTTCTATGTACGTGCGTACCACAGCACAATACGGGTAGGGAACCCTAAAAATATTATGGTAAATAACAACAATGTAGTTTTACTGATGAAAAACATTTGCACTTTTCCATAAATAATATACATGCCAAAGCAACATCAAGGACAACAAAATGGTAGCGCCCAACAAAAAATTTGTCACCCTCTGCGTACGTACCCGAAGGGTACCAAACGGAACCTTGTTACTAAGCCTCCGCTGTCTGTCTGTCCATCAGTCTGTCACTGGGGTCTACAGCTTCAACCGTAATACTTGTAGGTAGAAAATTGAAATTATCATAGAATACGTGTTATTACGGCCTCTATTACGACAAATAATAAAAATAAAAATTAAAAAACCTAATAAACCTCGTGTTAAGGCGGTAACGGAGGATCCCGGTGCAAAATGCACGTCATAATATTGTTTTCCTTACTTTTGAATAAAAAGTATGCAATAAATGCGTTTTACAGCAATTCGCGCAAACTGCTTGTTGATAGGTGATCACATGAAAATTATTCAATTTTATGCGTTAAATTTTAGCTGCATTACATTACAACTATAAACACGCTTTTAAGTTTGTTAATGTAACGCAAACAAAAAGTTACCCCTTACCATCCGAGATGTCTTGTTTGGCATTGATCAGATGATAGATGGTGCTAAGAGTGGCTAGTGAACCTTTTTGCTCCCAGGTTCATTCGTAAGATGTGATTTTCAAGTTGCGTACCCGTAGTATATTATGTATGGTACGGAACCCTTTGTGTGCTAGTCCGGCTTGCACTTGGCCAAATTATTTAAATTATTATTTATTAGTTTAATTAAACAATGAGCTACGTTTATTGGTAACTGAAATTAACTTTGTTTTTGTACATTCCCGTTCTTATTTTCATAAATGCCCTCGAAACGGAAAAACGTTCTCCAAATGACAAAACTGTGTAAGTTTGTAGTACAGAGATTAGATGATTTGTTGTTAAACATTTTGGAACATTATAATTTTGTATTTTATACAGGATATGTATTTTGAGTACAGAAAATCGTCATATTATGAGGTACTGGTACTTTATTTCGTGATCCCAGTATTTAAAATAATATCTTTACTGATCATACTAACACACCCTTAAAGGATTCTCGCCTTTCCTTTTACACCCGGTATATTTGTACAAAAATCGACCCGAATATTTTTAAATTTAAATAAACGAAAATTTTTTGTGACGTATAAGAAAGAGAATGGATACTTTATTTCTGTAATGTAGCTACACAATAAAGCCGATTTGATAGTGCTGTCAAAACTAAATTTTCTTTATTTCAAAATAGTTCTTTTGGTTGTTTAGATTCCGGTTAAGGGATTCGCCCCTTTGCGATTGTGGTTTGGAAGAGGGATCTTTAGATCATATATTTTTCAATTGTCCTCATAACAATAATAATAATTGTGCTCCTATTTATCCTTCTATTTCAGAATTAAATATATCCCTTCCTGCCAATTCATCATACTTATTGTCTATTCCTTGTAAAGAAGTAATATTTATCCCTGCCAAGTTTATACAAATTAATAATATTAAAGTATAAGCATTATTGTTCCACGATTGGATTGGGATTCAAAAGTACCGTTTGCATAATAGTACAAATGAATTGATTAATTAGGTACTTAAGACCATCAAGTAAAGTAACTATAAATTTTCTGCGTTTTATGTACTTATTGATGTTTATAAAAGATTATTGATCAATAATATTGCTTCTCCTAAAAATGAAGTGATTGCTGATTTAGTTGAATCTGTTCGCTGAATCTATTTTCAATTGTTTTATGAATCAAATCTTTCTAACGCGCTTCGAGATTAACTCCACTCTCCGACTCGCGCTTGACTGTCCTTAAAAAAACCCTGATTTCCTTTAAATCAGCTCCTTCTCCCACCTAGATTATTTCAGGTTACGCCCCCGTAGACACATTAATTTTCTATTTTATTACCTGTCAAAACCTATCTGAAGTGTATTTGCCAAACTGAAAAAAATCCTGTCAAACTAAAATTAATGTCTTGATCCCTTCAGTTTTTGCTATGGCGAAGAACATAGGGGTAGGAATAACCGAGTCAACAGTTTCCAAGATGCAAATAAGGAGGAAAAAATAATCGAATAAATAAAATGTAATATATTTCTAGATCAAAGAACTCCATTCCTGTTTTTTATGCTTTGTAAACAATTCTGAGCCCTTTTAGAAATCCTTTCATCAATAAAACTGGAAGACAGTACCAGTCAAAACTCCTAAATTATATGTATATGTTTTATTATTATTATTCAACGTTCTTACATAAGAGATTACATCACTTTTACGCTTCAGATTTTAAGTATAATTTATTTATTATTAAACTGCCCGCTCTACCGCTTCCTACCTCAATGTAACTTTCCGGGAAGCGCTCTGCTCTCTAAAAAATATTAACATGTTTCTGAAATCTAACCTTTGACGTCCTGTCCAAATGGCAATAAATTCGTTTGGTTTATGACCTGAAAACTTTGAAAAAAATCATATCGGCGCCACAGGAAAGCTTGCCCACAGAAAGAGTGTAAAATTATTGTTTCCTCTCCAAACAATCCGACACTTATGTCGCTATAGCTATAAGGTTACAATTGTTATGGAATCCGTACAGATTTGGCATAGTCGACCGTACCACTTCTTGGAAAGTGCAATGTATTCCAAATTTAAAACATCGCTAGTGAACAAAGACACATTCTATTTTGAAGTCAAACACAGCTGACATAGGATCGAAGTCGATATTATGATAATAAATTTTGGTCCCGCCCCTGGCTAAGTTTGTTGAAATTCACATTTAGACGGGGCCAGTAGTTAAATAAATAATTGAATTTATGAGTAGGTACTGTAGCCAAAAGTATCAACTTTGGTTGCTACAACACATATGCCGATAATCCAATACTGAGGTAATAATTGACCGGAGATTAAAGTTGGCGTTGTGACGTCAAACTCTATGACGCGTGTGACGTCACAGACAGTAGCGACAGACAATCAAGGGGTGACGAATTAATTATGGTTTACATCAGACGCTTGATGCGCCGGAAATTGTGAAGGGAATATGAGATTTTATTGGGTATGATGTTTGGTCGATATTTCAAGGCATTTGATATATTATTATTCGAGTACAAACTAGAAAAGATAAATTAGAAACAATGTAAAGACTAGAATTTGAAAAAATTCCTCGGGTCATGATTCGAACCTGCGACCTCTTGTTATCAAGACAAGCGCGATCGCTACCAATTGCGCCACTGAGATACTTACCTAGACCGTTGATTTTTCCACCATACTTGTCCACCGAATATTTTGTAAGTATTTGATCTAACCAGCTTGTAATGCACATACTGAACGCTCACGAGGGCGTTATGTGATTTCACGCCTTGTTCTTAAGAAACGGATAACGCTGTCGTCGCTACAATATGTGTTGCTTCAGACAGTTAAGATATTCACAGTTCTCATTAACTAAGATTATGGTTTTTATTGTGAAATACAATAATAAATAAAAACAATTAAACAGGTAAAATCCAGGTGTAAATGGACGGCTATCTTTGAGAGAAACCATATGATAAGTATTTATTATTAGTTATACTGAACAACTTTCCTTAAGACATAAACATGAAGAAATTAAAAAAGAAAAAATAGCCCTGCCCCGCCTAAGTTCAAAGCAGGTCTTCAAAATTAATAAAGAAACATGAAAATATTTATAATTTTCAAAATTTCTTCCTCCGATTTGGAAACGAAAAACTTCTATAGCAAAAAGAGTTTAGAAAATTGTCAAAAAACAGGTATTAGTGAAATTAATGAAAAATCTGTGATTATATCTGTGACTACAGTTAAGTCTGTAGGTGACAAGCCTATTATGTTACGTTTTATCGCTGGCCAACTGGTTGCCAAACACTAAAAACATACATAAAAACTGAACTTTCAAAATTGCCTTCAGTGTGTATTGAAGTATTCTAACTGTGACGTAACTTTACGAAAGTATCCTTTCTTAGATAATCGGAGTTCGATAGTATATCTATGTTTTCGATGTTTGGCAACCAGTTGGCAACTGAGTTAAAGATACATAATCTAGGAGCTGGATGGTTATTCTGGTACGTGCGCAAAAATTGCTAGGCAAGTTTTCTTTTGATTTTAAAAGGGATTTTCAACCCATATGTATTTTTTATGGAAACCTATAGTGAGCATTCCTTATATGCCATAGTTTTTATTACGCTGAGTTGCACGAAAACGCCGCGCCGCTAATTTTCCGTTAGTTAACTGGGAACTAATCTCAAAATTAAGTAATCTAATGATTAAATGTAATGCTGTTGTTCGAAATGTTTTTACTTACCTACCTTTAAATGATAATTAAGTGTTCCCCAATATAAAAATGAAATAATCTGTACACAGAATAGAACGGCTTTAAACATGAATGAGAAAATTAAAATTAAAATTTTGATGTGGTGACGCCACTAACTGAATGTAAAAGACTTTTATGTTGTTGGTATTAGAAGCTAATTTAGCAATAGTTCGTAAATTTGCCACCGATATAGAACATACGTGCTCATAATAACATCTCTAACTGTCATACTGTCAAAAACATAGGTAAACAAACATAGCATTGTTCGTATTTTTCTGAAAGAAAATAATATATTTTGCATAACGATCGAAGTAATAATATTATAATAACAATAAGAAATATCTTCTTTATCATGGTATCTTCTTGGTCCTCCCTCTTCATCTGAAGATAACGTGATGTATCCGACATGTTCTGCGATCATAGTAAACATATAATCTGTCAAAAATGTGTTGAAATGAAAATTAAACTTTAATGAACTTTATTGGACTTTAAACGTTCAAGTAGTATAATTTAGGCAATATATTTATGAAATAACAACGCGGCTAACTCGATTTAACAGATTTTGTACTTATTTGTTTGGTGTAAACAGGCGAAAGAAAAATAGTTTCTTCAATATTAATTTCAACACTTTTTTGACAGACTATAAGTATGCAGCTATTGGGAAGATTTTCACAGAATATTAGTCCCCAATTTTAGGTCACCCTATTTTACATCGCATGGCATTTACCGTAGTGTAAACAAAAGTCGAACGACCGATAATAGCAGTTTATGTAATAAATGCGGTAAACAGGCAATATCTTAGCTTACGAGGTCGATTACTTTACAAGTAAGTTATTGCCCTTACCCACTTTCAATGCATAGTGTGAGTAAATAAACAAACTAACAATAAAAGACGACCGTGAAACTGGTCTAAATTACATTTTCGTTTTCAATCCAACTATTTGTATTTTTGTCTCTAAAAATGTTAAACTTACATATCAAACCGGTCTAGTGCCTAAACAAAATTTACTAGCAATAGAATGTTACATATCACTAAAAAAATGTACAATTAAAATACTGGTTTATTTCATGTAGATAATATTTTTGTTCGATGTTGGTTAGACCAGTTTAGTTCCACAGTCGTCAAATACTCCAAATGAACTAAAGTTCCTAAACCTAAAGGCGGACATTCTTTTTCTATGCATACACAGACATATAATTATTACAACTATATTATACGTCTGTGTTATGCATATTAATTTTCCAACTTGACGAAAATAAATTCGGTTAATTTTGATGCGTTCAGTTTGATTGTCGGGCGACACTCACTTCCTATACCTTGATACTGTCCTGCTGTCAGGCTGTCAGGTCGACCGACAATCCAACTTAACGCAGCCTACAAACGCATCAAATTTAATGCGATTTATTCCCTTCAAGTCTATCTATGGTACACAAGGAAAGACAGGCAACTATATCTAAAAAAGCACTATTGCGGTAAAAATTTTTACTAACAGCTTTGATACATGTAAAATAGGTCTTTACGAGCACTTGCATTGAAAAATCTTTGAAAGGTTTTGCGTAAACCGTACTAGAGCTATTTACTGTTGTATTAAACTTTGTAAGCCACAAAGTTTGTTGCTTAGTCCCAATTCTAGTTCGAACTGCTTGTAGCTTAGTAATTCCAGTACAGATTCTCAAGTCCGGACTTAGCTTATTTTGCAGTTAGTCTTTACCGTTTCTAATTCAGAAATACCGAAGATACCGTACGTATTTTATCTAGCTCTGCTCTTTACCAGACGGTGTCACGCCGATACTTGTTCCAAATGGTACTTTCATAGTGGACCACGTGGTTAAAATGTCAAACTGCAGAGCGGGAGCAAAATATGTTTTTGCTCTATGTAAAGTGGTTTAAATTGTATGCTAGATTTTGTTTATGAAAACAAACGGTGAAACTAAAAAGAAGGCTTTCACCTGTTGGTAGCTTAAATAACAACAAAATGGTTATTAATGAATTTTATTTAGCGTTTATTGTAGTTTTACTTATAACTAAATTACATATTTCCATCTCAGGTAGCGCAAAGCACAGTTTCAACCGTTTTTGTTTCCTTGGAAAACATTCTTCTATTTTGCATGTAATAAATCTATATCTACACTAAAAATAAAGTAGTAAAGAAGCCAGGTCCGTACAAATATTGAATAGTATTTTCAAAATTTAAATTGGAAAGGGTTATTAGTATTATGCTGAAGCCAAAACTACAATTTTCAGAATTTTCGTGTCTAGTATGTAGGTATATTTCGTTTTAACTTGAGAACCATTCAACGGATTTGGATGCGGTTTTCTTTACTATCATTGCAGTGACCCTAGTCAATATATAGGCTGTAAGGAGTGTTGATAAAATAACGCCCAAGCCAAAAACAGGGCAGATAATGAATGAACGCGGGTGAAGCCGCGGGCGAAAGGCTAGTAAATGAATAAAAAACTGTTAAGCCCGAAAAGTCCTAAGTAATTTTCAATTTGTTGGTTAAATATGGCATCATTATAACTCCGTCTACTAGAGACACCATTGCTCCCTGTGTGCTTTTTCCGTCTAAAAGCCAAATTCACAACTTCTGCGCCATTATAATTTTTTCCATACAAAAGACATCAACGCGCATTAAAACTTTCACTGATCAAATGAATTAAGTACCTAAATGGTTTACTAACGTGTATTTGTTGCATCCAGGCAAGTGTCCACATGGCTGCCGTATACTTACAAATACAGAAAAAAATTTTCTATCACAGACGGACAGGCGCAGTCGCAGCTGATGATTTGGGGGAGGGGGGGTCATCTCGGTTCAGGAATAGTTCAAGAGCTCAACTTTGGCGGTGAAACAGGTCAAGCTAATAAATAATATTTTTATTAAAATGAAAAATCTCAATCACAAAGCAGGTGGAAGCCTTCTATTACTTTTATGAGGCATGCGGCTGGTTTGCACAGTTTTAATTACATTTTGTAGAGTTGTTTTGAACGTTTTTGACTTAGACATTAATAGACAGATCATAATTTGTTTGAAATGTTTGTGAACTTGACGTTTTATTGATTGTCCCTCCTAATACAGGTTTTTGTTAGCTTAAAAGGAGGGTCCAAAGTACTTATAAATTACGTTTGTATAACTTAAAAAAAGTATTGTATTTGTATTCGGGGGGGGGGGGGGGCATAACCCCTCTGACCCCCCCCCCGGACCGCCACTGGACGGACAGATATTATGTCTTTTTGATATTTGACTCTTAAGCTGGAAAGGTATTTTTTGCACATATTTTTTGTTTGTCTTATACATATTTAGTTTTTATTATCAGTATACATACTAAACTTCACACTTTCACTATCACCCACCATTTGGTTAACAGCGGTCTTTGATCTTCACTGGATAAACTCTATTTAGTGTGGGGACCGCTACTTTGTATTGTTGAACAAAGAATTTGATTGGTGATAGCCAACCTCACAGATATTACGTATCCATTGGAAGCATTTCTTTTCAACCATCTGATGACATTAGATTGATCAGTATGTTACCGAAATCCCATGGTCCTACAAGACCTAACCCTCCGATGCATTATGTTGTCAGTCTGGCAGCTTGTCCTAACCCAGTAATGAGGAGTTAATTTAGACCCCAGCGCAAGAATCCACTGTCTGCCCTTTGCGGGTCCATTAGACCATTAGTTGGGTGCTGTTCATTACTTGAGGGTTACAGCTTGATTAAAAAGGGATACGATATTTTCTGCGGCTTTGATTTAAAGGACGAAACAGAATAAAGGCAATTTATTCGACTAGTAAAACTATAGACTGAACGTCGGCGGGCGACAACGCGACGGGTCAAACAAAATTAGGCCAAACTGTTTGGGTCCATTTGCTCCAATCCGGTAATGACTAGATATTTAGTCACTAATTTGGTGAAGTGATAAATCTGCCTTCCAGCCGCATGGAATTACGCTGAAAGTTAAAATGATGCCTACTAAGGAAAATTTGTTTAAGGAAAATTATTATAAGCCTGGATTACAATAAATAGTTAAACAACTTTTGTTTTGATAATATAATCTTATTACAATTAAGAAAATAATCAATAACTGGACAAAAGCGTTACGTCAGTTGTAAATAAAACATTTTCTTTCTGTCTCCCTTTTAGGGTTCCGTACCTCAAAGGGAAAAAAAACGGAACCCTCATAAGATCACTTTGTTGTCCGTCTGTCTCTCAAGACCCTTTATCTCGGGAACTCGTCGAGGTATTGAGTCGAAATTAAAACCATATACTTAAGTTTACAGTTCCTTGAAGCTGTAAAAAAATCAAAGTTCTAAGTTAACATACAAAAAAGATACGGTCGTTTATGCCGCAAAAAACGTACATATATTTCGACACTGTCAAGGGAATCAAAATTTATAGGGTATTTCCCGTCGACCTATAAATATGAAATTTGGCAAGTAATGCTATCCTATACTGTAAATAAAGGAAAAAATCTTAAAACTATACATTTGTAATTAAATAATTAATTTCATACATTGCTGTGATGAAAAACGTCCACAAATAATTTTAAATTATATGAATTATACAGATTAAAAAATCATCGAGATTAAGCAACGCTATGCGCGGTCATGATTGTACGGGTGACCAAATGTTTTTGTAGATTTTTATGACTTTTTTAATATTTACGGAACCCTCGGTCCTTGTCGAGTTTTTTACTCATATGATAGTTTTAGTAATATAAGATAAGTAGATAAATATTCTAAAAGCACATGGGTATGTCCTATATGTACAGCGTGAAATTTTCTCGGTTCTAGACACGAAAATGGTAACACAGTCTCGCTGTCTATTTAATCGACACTTACAAAGCTTGCTTTATAAATGCTCAAGGAATTATAATAAAATACACATAAACAATTTGAACAGAACACTTAATGCGTCTGCCACACCTAGTCCCCCCCCGTGATTGACACTACGACCCGGCCACACCTACATCGCGCAGATGTTGATGGCTCGAGATATATCTAGCCTTTTCTGAATATCTAAATGCTAAGGCTAGATGGGAGTCTGTGTTACCACTGAGGTAAAAGTTACTCTGTGAACAATGTACGGAAAAAAACATACGTTGCATCGTTTGTTTGGCCGTGTGTTTTGTTTTGTTAGAGCACAAATCGAACATTTCTTGGTGTTTTAAACTGCATTTAGGGACCACTTTTTGTACATTATATCTATACTAATTATAAAGTAGTGAAAAAGTCGTGTCTGTACATCGAATATTTTTGCGAAATTTTAAATGACATGGGTTATTAATATTGTACTGAGGTCAAAACTAAAAATTCTTCTTTATTATCATCATAGATGAAATAGTACTATTTAGTCGATGTTAACATCCATCATATTGACCCTGTACTGGTCAACATATAGGGGCTGGTATAAAATATGACTATAGGGTAGGTAAAAACGGATAATCCTTTATTAATGGGGTTTAAATCCATTACATATAATCAATTTAAAATATAATAATTTAACCAATAAGTTGAAAGATTTGGTATAAATCATATTAAAGAAAGAAATAATTAGTTAATCTTAATTTATAAAAATATAAGAATTTATTTAAAGCATAAATTCGGTAGTTTCTTTTCTAATGGACCGGAACTCGTACCTATTAGGTTGGGGAAAAAGTTTCTTCGCATTTAATATGAAAACTTAAAACATTTTTTAATAAAATTTATTTACATTTAACTAAAGTACGTTAGTGCCATTTTGTTCGATAGCTTTCTGCCATATTGTAGGTAGGGACATGATCCCATTGCTATAGAAATTCTGGGGCTTCTGATCAAAAATCCTCGACAAGTAGTTTTGGCAGTCCTCTCGTGATGTTAACCTGACACTGCCTAAAGAATTCTGAAGTGACCGAAACAAGTGGAAATCTGAAGGTGCAAGGTCAGGACTATACGGTGGATGCATTAATACGTCCCAGCCAAACTCTCTTAATTTTTCACAAAGATGTGTGAGGTCTAGCGTTATCCTGATGAAAAACCACACCCCTTCTGTTGACTAATTCCGGCCGCTTTCTCTCAACTTCTTGCTTTAATCTCATCAGTTGTTCGCAGTAGAGTTCAGAATCGATGGTCCTGCCTGGCGGTAAATAATAATAATGAATAATGCCCTTCCAATCCCACCATACACATAGCATTACCTTGTTGCGAGATAACCCGGGTTTCGCCAGAGTCTGTGAAGCCTGACCAGCCTTTGACCACGACCCTTTTCGCACGTTCTTGTCATACGTGATCCACTTTTCATCACCAGTTATCAGGTTTTCCAAAAATGGTTCGGTTTCATTACGTCGTAATAAATAACCACAAATGAGTACACGGTTCATTAAGTTTCTTTCAGTGAGCTCATGAGGCACCCAAATATCGAGCTTTTTTGTGTACCCATCTTTTTTCAAATGCGCCAAAACTGTTTTGTGTTCAATCCCCAGTTCTTCAGCTACATCATAACTACTGATATGCCGATCTTGCTCCACTTTTTCGAAAATGGCATCCATTTTATCCGTAACGGGGCGCCCAGAGCGAGGTGCATCTTTGACATCAAAATTTCCGGATTGAAAACGCTTATACCAAATTTGTGCTACTCTAACAGACACTGCACTAGGTCCATAAACATCACAAATTTTTTCGCGGCTTTGGTTGCATTTTTACCTTTTTTGTAGTAAAATTTTAAAATGTATTGAATTTCTTCATTAGATTCACTCATCTTAACAGTAAGAAAAACAAATGAAAATCACACATTTTACCTAATTTGAATTTGGAATTACCTTTTTTAAAATTTAAACTTTTTAATGATACCAAAACCAGCCAGATACAAATGGTATAGCCAAAGAGATTATAAGTTCATACATACTATTTGCGAAAAGAGTTTTTCCCCAACCTATATGATTTTTTGGTTTCGTTAAATAACGGTGAAAAAACCAGGCGACGATGCTGTCCGTCTGGCCCTTATCAGCGTTAACCAAAAATTATTGTGTCGAATAAAATTTGTACCGTTTAGTATTACAGTACTCATTACATGTGTTTTCTCACGTCTTCAGTGATGTAACATTTTTAAGAAACAAAATACAGAGTTCACTGATAAATTCGACACTGGTGCCATGCCTATTCGGTGTAACTAACCTTATTTTAAGCGTCCTTGTCTTTTCGATACAGAAAGGAAAAGACAGAATGCTTAAATTAAGTTTAGTTCCGTCGTGTTACACCGAATCGACACCACTGTCGCATTTGATCGAAAGGCAACCAATATGTCATGGTAACCCATCTAACGAGTAGATGACTGCTTCTGTGGTTTATTGATCCGAACGTTTGCACCACAGTCCGACGACGGTTAGGAGATCCGGTAGCGGCACATTTGTGTAAGGCACTTTGGAAGGCACATTCATATCAAATCAAATCAAATCAAAATATTTATTTTGTAAAATAGATACATAAAGTATACTTTCTACAAGTCAAAGTTAATTTTAACAATATAATATATCTTTAGAATATAAAAAAATATAAAAAAATAATATGTATATAAGGTGAAATTAAATCAACCGACCAAATTCATAATGGAGACTCGGTTAGTGATCAAGAACTAGGTTCAGTCATCCTTTTGGCCAATTTCGGAAAATAAATATTTTTGCTCCCTTAGTTTAAGTACAAATCCTAGTGCAGGCACTACGGGACAAAAAAAATGTTTTTTTCGAATTTCGTCTGGAGGGTCATTAAACCTTGTTGCTGATGACTAACCGAGTCTCCAGTATGAATTTGGTCGGTTGATTTAATTTCACCTAGTATAATAATAAGGGAAATACATACAAAAAATATTTACAAAATACTAAAATTTAATTATACACTTACATAAAATAGAGAAATCTAGGAATAAAAATGTTATATAGAAATGATGCAACGAACAAACAATTTGATAAATAAATACGGGAAATACATCCAAAAAATATTAAGGTTGGGCTACTAAAATGTAATAAAGTTATAAACCTGCGTAAAATAAAGAAATATAAAATAAAAATATTATATATACATAATGCCCAACCATTTGTGCCCGAGGTACGGCGATAGGGCTAACCACTCATCACGCTGGGATGTAATAATATTTGGTGAAACGTGGGTACGAGTACATACTCGAAAACACCTGACACCCCTTCGGGGATTCATGTCGTAAGAATGTCTCATCTACAAAAACGAAGCCATGATTTTGATAGCTTTAATTCTTTAGTCAAGCATCAATTTAAAGTGTTTATTAAACACTAGCCTCCGCCCGCGTTTTTTCAATCTTTGCCCCGTTTTCTGCTTGGGCGTCATTTGATGAACACTCCTTATAGCCCATGTGTTGACCAGGGTCACTAAGATGATAATTTATAAAAATGCATCCAAATTTGTTGAGTGGCTCTTGAGTTAAAACGGTATATGCGTACAGACAGAAAGACAGACAAAAATTCTAAAAATGGTAGTTTTGGCTTCAGTACAATACAAATAACTCATTTCATTTAAAATTTCGCGAAAATATTTAATGTAGGTACTCCATCCACCCATCAGCCTGTTTCGTCCACTGCTGGACATAGGCCTTTCCAGGATTTCGCTACTCTTGGCGGTCCTCCTGGAAGAAATGCCCATACTCACACACACTGGGCAGGCGGGTTGGTGAGCGCGGTGCCGAAGCCTTTGCACCAGTGACGCCGCTGCCCGTCACCAGTCTGTTTTGTATAAGGCTTGGCAATTGGGGATGGATAAACCTAATGCCTAAGAGAGCTGTCCTCTGACTCTCCTCCGAATAACTTCGGGAGGATTTTCGAGTAAGATGGTGGTACCTCCACAGTCGAGCCCGGCATCAGCTCTACCACCTTATTTTGTACTGACACGACTTTTTTACTACTTTATTATTAGTATAGATATAATTTGCTCAAAAATAAGTCACTAGACTTGGGTGTGCTAGGTTGCATAAGTATCTCATTATTAATATAGCCCGTGTCTGCTGGTTCCTTGAATGACAGTGTTGCTTATCGGTTATCATAACCCGATCCTGACACACACGGGTCATGGATCAAGTATATGCAGTGGCAATTCCGATGTGGAAAGTTGAGGGTGTGTTCGTTTGCGAGCATTATAGAAATACGTGGATTTCTTTGAATATGATTCTAAGTTATTTCAATATGGCATAAAATATAAATACTACCAAAATAAACTTTGAGATCCTAGACATTCCTACCAAAAAAAAAATTTTATGTGCACCAAAAAACAAACATTTATCTAAAAATAAAACTCTAAAGTTGCAAAGGTTTTAGCTGTTTTAGTGATGGCTGTACTTTAAATTGTATCGTCTCTAACGACCTTTACGCGCATCTTACGATTTTCAACAAAAATTCAAAAATAGGCATGAGCGAAGTGAGGAGGATTTTATTACGTTGCTTATGATAGATACGTTTGCAAGCCGAGGGAAGATGAGCAGAGCGAGGCAACCTCTATACTTCATAACAGAAAGTTAATTGAGAAAGTATTTTTTGGTATGCAATGCTTGGTTTTAATCAGTTTCTTTAACAAGATAACAAGATTTGGATTCATTTTAAACTAAATTGGGGTTTAAATTTTGGTGATCATTTATAGTATTTGGTATAAAAAGGTATTTAAGCCTTTAATTATTTAGGTACATACATATACAAACATGCGCAAATGTATACCTTTTTGTAGGAATATAAATTACCTTTACGCGTTCGAGAAATTGCCATGATATACCGTCTTATATAAACACCGTTCTGAAACCTTTTGTGACTTTTCAGTAGAATGAAAGCGTTCAAAATAAGGATTTTAAAATAAAACTGTATAATTATGACTTTTAAATTCACTATGTGGTTTCAAGTTTCTATAGAAAAGTGATGTGTCAACCTTTCACGCCGTATCGTTTGAACCGATTGGGCTGAAACTTTGCACAAATAAAATTCTAGATCTAGAATAGGACAAAAACCCACATGAAAAAGCTATATAAGAGACATGCAAAATGGGAAACACAGAGGCGCACACATTCACCAGCTATGTTTACTCTGTAGGTAACAGTCCGAAAATTGACAGATTTTATAGGAGTACCCAAAACTAATTCAACACGGGTGAAGCCGCGGGCAAAAGCTAGTATTTAATCGAATTCATAAGTGAGCGTTTAAAATAAGGCGTTTTTATGCTTTAGATAAATAACTTTTTATGTTTACAATAGTTTGTTATTTTTACTTTATAACTATGGACGAACGTTTTGAACTGAAAAAACAGCCTTTAATTTGCATTTTTTTCGATGCAGCTATTTTTTCTCTATCATGTTTTGGGGTCTCTCTGGGTTAGGTCCTCATGAATCTAGCTCGTCTTAGCTGGAGGACCGCCAGGTAAATCGTAAAGATTAGATAAGTTCTCAATCTACCCGCCTATCTGTAACCATTTTTTTTGCAATTTATTTAATGTTTGTTGTTTCTGAACAAAGTAATTTTTACCTTATCTTATCCTGTTATCGTCTTGTAAAAGGCTTCATTTATAACATGAATTTTTTCAAAACCCTTATATCGTAGTAAGTGAGTTCTACTGTTTAAAATCTTATTTTGTTACTACTTATGTCATATAAAATATCTTGCGTCTTGAGACGTTTCGTATTGTTTGGTCATTTTACAGTTTTCTGAAAACATTATTTGTAATAAACATTACAATCAGCCTCTTAACCCTTTCACTTTCAAAATGTAATTAGATTTGTAACAGATGAAGGCGTGTCACATGCCAGTTTGATTTAATTCAATTACAAATTATGGGTAAGCTTTGTTACTTCGTTCATGTAGTGGAATGTTTGTAATAATAAGGTCAGTTTATATCTCTCTATCGCTGTAATGGATATTGTTAGTCATTTATTTCATTACTTATTTTTAAATCAAAGTTTTTTACACTAATCATGTGAATTATAACGTGTTACCGGTCAAACCCGATTTTAGGAAAACGTCGTGATTGGCTAAAAATTACACTGAGAAAACTGGTCATCATAAAATAAAGTGAATTCAGCTGAAATTATGATGATTCCGTCAAAGTGCTCCCTAGCATACGGACAACACAACAAAATGCGATGAAACTACTGTTGCTGCCGCTAGCGTTATAATGACGCACTGTCACTATGACTTTGTAGGAAGCAGATAGAATTATGCGCTCCGTCATGCACCTCTCTTATGGGGAAGGCATTGTGTAATAAGAAAATGATAATCTTATTCTCTGTGACCAATTTTACGGTGATCTGTCATCATACTATTGCGTTACTTATCTTAGAAACTCGATTATTTCCTCAAACGTTTTAATTACAGCATAATACTCGTATTTTCCAATTATCACCAAATTTAAAAACAATTCACCGTACGTATTTTAAACTTATGTAATGCTATTTTATAATGAAGCCAAAAAGACATTTTTCTCAGTGTATGTGTGATGTAATTTCTAGCCAATCACGGTGAAGTTAGACAATAAGGCCCCGGGATTGGCCGGTAACAAATATTCGAAAATAAAAGTAAAAAAAAGACGGTCTACCGGGTGTCTTTCTTTTAATACGTAGTTAAATGATCATACTGAACTAAGTGTGAAAAGAAATATCCGCACGAACGAAAAAGCATGTATCTCTGTGCGAACTTTAAATACCTACTATAAATTTAGTGGGGTCAAATACATTTTTTCTCACCACTACGAGTATGTTTATTTGAGACGTGACCTTGCATATGTATAAGCGACCTTAATTAATAAAATATCAGTGCCTCTTTTCATCTATTTACTCAAAAATCCTCTGAAGATATAACAATTCATACGGAAAAAAAGAATTTGCCAACTTTGTACTCTTAGGTTTCCACATGTAATTATGAGTAGTCCTTAGAAGAATAACACAATGAAGTATAAAAGTGTTGGAGTTGATGCTCGTGATTGTTGGCACTTGGTGGAACTTTTGATACAATCAAAAATATAAAAGTGTTCAAATGAATATTGAACTTTAATGAATTTCAAACGTTCAAGTAGGATAATTTAGGAAATATAATGTTACGGAATGCAACGAGGACGCATGCGCTGGATACGGAACACGGCAGCGCGGAGGGAACGACTGTTTGACGGTTACTACTACAAAGAGACACTTTTGGGATATTAAAATGAAAAACGTGCGATCTGGTACTGAAATAAAAATATTCTGATCTGAAGTTATCTTTTATTTAACAATAGTCATGAAATAACAACGCGGTAAACTCGATTTAACTGATTTTGTACTTGAGTGTTTGGTGTAACCAGGCGAAAGAAAAATAGTTTCTTATATATTCATTTCAACAATTTTTTGACAGACTGTAGTCCACTTGTATTATTTGCGAATGTTAGTGTCACATTTCGATTTCTCTTTGTTATTTCCGCGATAGTACTCGTAACCAACCCGGAAACAATATCAAACAACGAACGTTATAAAGAGATTTGAATTTGGAACTTGCCCCGTGTGTTAGAGCGTAAACTTGGTACAGGTCAAGACATTCAAATTGGTACAAATACCATATGTACTTGATTTTAAAACGGAATACCTGCTTTGCTTTCCACTATAAGTACTATTTTACTTATTCTGTAATGTAAAAAATAAATCACAAATCATTTGTACGACGGGCGGCGGGATTATCGGTTAAAATATGGACTCAGGAAACCTTAGCAAAGTATAGGTTTTGAAATGAAAATGAGTAACAGACACTGCCAGTTTAATAATTGGCTGGAGAAGGCCATTTTTTTTTACATTTAAGCCATTAGACGTCAATTATAATATGACACATGGAAAAATATGCGATGGGGCGGAAGGCGGATCATTTTTTGGAAACTCTTTATACAGGAACGTATAAAGCTATTTAAGAGGCCTCAACCCGCAAAAATCTCCATACAACAGGTAAGAACTGTTTGTGAAGTCAACAGCTTACTTTCTTTACATATTTTTCAATAAGTTTGATCTAGCGACATATAACTCCGTACGTATGATGCCCAAAAAGCTAAAATCTGATTATATATCATCATAATAGCTGTCAGGATATCGTGAATATTGCCTCATTTTTACGCAAAGTTTAACGATTCGTACAATTTGTAGCTTCAATAGAATTAAAAAAACGCTTCAGCCCGCGGTCGTTCATTAATAGAAGATTAAGTTTAAACACTTTTTTATAAAAAAATAGGAACAATTTCATGGTAAATGGTATCTAAAGACGTGTGCAAAGTTTCATTAAGATCCGACCCACCAGGGCGTCACAAACACCAAAAGCATTTTTCTGGCAGCTGAGCGTGAAGGGTCCCCTTAAGGGATAACGTTTCGAGCTCAGTGCAAAGTGCATAACATAAGTTTGTTTACCTTATTTTAAAATAAAATGTATGAAATAAAATAGTTTCATCTTATTTTGCGACTATTGTTGAATAATTATCAGGGGTTTTTAGCAGAATTGCGTCATTTTATGCATTACGTTGTAAATGAATGGGCATACAAACTTAAAACACGCTGTTAAGTTTGTATACCCATTCATTTACAACGTAAAACATAAAATTATAAAATTTTGGTAGAAAAGCCTAATCGACACTAAACAATGGTCGCGAAATGCCATATATCACATTTATTTAGTACTTTTTATGCAATAGTAAGAAAAACAATCATAAGTTGTGCATTTTCCACCGAGCTCGAAACGTTCCCCCTTAAGGTAAAACCTTTACTCGGATTCATAATACTTGTGTTATAGAATTGTTATCACATGGCATTTATAACGCGATAAAAAAAGTCATATGAAATATAGCAAGTGAAATTTTTTGCCAGAATGAATCAGTGAATATTTGTGCTGAGTGGAGGACATACAAAAAAAGGAACCGTATTTAATAGCTATTCTTTTGTTGACCACATGCCAACTCTTTTGTCGTTATGTAGTCAACAGAACTAAAACATATATAATAAAACTATATAATTTACATACTAAGTTAGTATTGCTAACTGTATAATAATAACAGCTGTCTTAATTTTAATTTTTATGTTGATTATATGCAGAATTTGCAAAAACGACTCATAGCTGAGTACATCAGTTATATTTGTACCAACTATTTCTAACCAAGCGTCTAATATTTTTGTCTTCAAAACCAAATGGTGTCCCTACACTAAACAAGTTGTAACAAAAGCTATTACTAAGCTGTTACCACCTGACTGTTGCAAGTTGCAGCTCAAATGTCTGTGCGCTACGTGAGAAAATTGGGCAGGAAAGGGATTACTCTTGCACTCGTCTTCCGTTTAAAAGTTTGATGGAAAGACTACAGTTTTGTTGTGATCGTGAAAACAATTTAAAACTTCCAAGTACACGTTCTGGAGTATCTGTGGCGTGATATAAGTCTTAAAAAACATTTTCTATTGAAGTATTGTTTTATACATTTTGAAGTGAAAATGCGCAGCAGTGAAGTAACGTAGCGTAGTTGCTTTACAATTTATAGCATTGTTCTAGTTAAAGATCTCAATAATTTTTTGTGTTGGCTTTCTATGGGAAGGTGACTTTGGTGACAAAAGGTGACAAACCATTGTTCAGTATGATCAGTGAAAATCGTGGTTTATGTTTTGAACCGTGGTTTATGTACGATTATGTCATTTCATAAATTCATCAAAAGACAAGAAATCTAGTGACCTGTGATGGTTAGTGCATGCAAAATTGTAACATACGAGATTTCTATGTATTTTACTGACAAACGGGATCGAATGAAGCCTCTTAAGTTTTTTATTTCAATTAGTCTGTCTACAAATACACTTCAATATGGCCAATTGGAGTTATTAAATTACTTATAGATGTCATTTTAAATGAAAAATACTGTTTTGCCGCATACGACCTTACGGCATAAGCTAGTTCGTGATATTATTTATATGGAGTTCGCATATTTGTATGGAGTAAGTCCCCCTCACTCCACTCCTCTAAGGCGCCGATTTGAAATTAAAAGTTTATCAATTCTTCGCCTTAATATTTCGGCTGTTCGAAGTTTTAGATACACTATTACTTACATTTTCCTCGATCCAATTAATTCGCAAAAATAGGTCTAAACTATGATCTAAATATCATTTCATTGGAACTATGTACATTAAGTTTTGGAAAATAAAAGTTAGACTATAATAAAAATCGAGAGAAATGTGATATAAAACGGCCGTGATATTAAAAACCCATCCCTCGAATCCAAAATCCTATTCCTACTAATATTATAAAAGTGAAAGTTCGTGTGTGTGTGTGTGTGTGTGTATGTTTGTTACTCTTTCACGCTGAAACGGCTGAACGGATTTGGATGAAATTTAGAATGGATATAGCTTATACCGGAACTTAACACATAGGCTACTTTTTATCCCGGAAAAAGGCATGGTTCCTGTAGGATAGATCAATATCATTGAAAAATCAGGTGTCTAATTAGCGCAGTACTTAATCGTGTGTGGTGAAATAAGACAAGGCTATGTTATTACATTCATATTAATAGTAAACCAAACTATAAATCCTAGATAGATGAAAAAACTGGCTAAGTGCGAGTCGGACTCGCACACGAAGGGTTCCGTACTATATATCACACTAATATTATAAATGCGAAAGTTTGTTTGTGAGTGCGTGTGTGAGGGTGTGTGTGTGCGTGTGTGTGTGTGTATGTTTGTTACTCTTTCACGCTGAAACGGCTAGACAGATTTGGATGAAATCGAACGAAGTCGCGGGCAAAAGCTATTACAAAATAAACTAAGTATTTGATTTGATTTGATTTGGTATCATATCGGCACGACTTTCAAAAGTAATACTCGCTACAAGTTTGTATAGAAATGTGTAAAAATTAAAGAATCGAGTGTAAATTTGATAAATACTGGGTAAGTAGGTTAAATAGTACATTACTGCTAAGACCAGGAAATAACGGGCCTACGAACTTTTAACTTTAACTTTAATCCAGGATTGCTAATTCATGGTCGAAGCAAGTATAGTGCTTTTTTCAAAAATAAAATGAGACATTTTAATGTTTTTCATGATAATATTATATCAAATATAATAAACTGACTAGGAAATATTAAAAGTTACTTACTTGCTCATGTTTGGGCGATTAGTCATGTTTATTGTTATTGATTTCTTCAGCAAAGCATTAGTGGAGTACAATCTATATCAGAGCCCACTTCGGAACTCATTTTGTAATTTATTTGCACAAAACAATTTCAACTAAAATATAAAGCAACATAATTCCCGCTTTTCCGCAACTTTTTTTTTATTATTGCCAGCTGGGCAAAGGTATTTACCGCCATGCAGCCTTCTAGCCTTCTTCGTGGAGAACGCCATCTAGAGGAACGCTAAGAACTAAAAAGAAACAACGAGAAAAATTCCTATTTCCTGGACACTTTTATTAGCTCGCCAGGATGAAGTATTTTCTGGCCGGACTTTACAGTATGTAATTTTTTTATTCTTGAGAAAATAAGTACATTAACTTTTCATATCTATATGAAAATTACTTTGCTTTTTTACTACTTTATTATTAGTAATTAATATTACTAATAATAAAGTAGTAAAAAAGCCTTGTCTGCACATTGAATGATTTTCATAATTTCTATTAAAATGTGTTGTTAGTATTGTACTGAAGCCAAAACTACCATTTTTTGAATTTTTGTCTGTCTCTCTGTATGTTCCTATCTCACTCGAGAACCACTCAACGGATTTGGATGCGGCTTTTTTTTATTGTCATCGTAGTAACCCTGGTCAACATCAACATATAGGCTATAATGGTTGTTCATAAAATAACGTCGAAGCCGAAAACGGGGCAAAGATTGAAAAAACGCAGGCGAAGCCACGGGAAACGCTTTTAAATTTTATTTGAAGAACCTAACTTGGTTAGTTTTGCAGTTATTATTGAGATTTTATTGTTGCTTATCAGTGTAAACAATACACCGTATTTATAAGCAAAAAACATGAGAAGATATAAAATCCTAATCAAGTACTGTACAATCTGTAGAATATAGCAAACAACATTGCCGATAAAATCAAATCATGACATAAAACAAAGTTGTTATGTTCACAGAGCTCCACATACTTCAGGACAAGGTAGAGTCACAAAAACTGAGTTATGATCCGCTTTAGAACCTTGTCATAGTAAGGAGAAATTTATTTTAATAGTTGACTTTCTGTGTACGAACGAAAACGAAATAAAAAACGTGTCTGTATATTGGTGCATGCCCGACTGGGAATTGAACCTGGATCTCAAGATTGAACTTTAATGGACTTTATTGAACTTTAAACGTTTCCAGTAATATAATTTAGGTAATATATTTATGAAATAACAACGCGGTAAACTCGATTTAACAGATTTTGTACTTATTTGTTTGATGTAACCAGGCGAAAGAAAAACAGTTTCTTCAATATTCATTTCAACACTTTTTTGACAGACCGTACATTATATATATTTCTTATTGTATAAGGGTGTTCATAAAAGAACGCCGAAGCCGAAAACCGGGCGGAGATTGAATAAAAGCGGGCGGAGCCGCAATCAAAGGCTAGTAAAAGAATAAATAGTAGTTCCGATCATGGCCAGATCCAACTCCTAAAAATGCACTCTAAATAATAATAATAATAAAATATAAATGATAATATTATATACAGAAAGACAAGAGGGTACCGTGACAAAATATGTCGCGCCTTATATCACATTGCGCGATAAAGACTAGTGAAGCGATAACCGTTACTGTAAAATTTAGATTACTCTAGCTAGAAGGACAATAATTCAATTTCCTCGACCGTACATACACCCCTACATAAGACACATTCCTTCCACCCAGCGGCCAGCCTTTTATAAAGAAAAATCGCTAAAATTACAAGCATTTTGTAGGAGATACTTATCCGAGCACAATAAATTTGTCTCCAACAAGAATATTTATGAAAACACAGCGGCCGATACCGGCGCTATGTCGGGAATTTTCGGCGACAAAAATTGTACAAAAGGAAGAAAGTGGCCCGAAAAACAATGGCGGCGGTATTCGAAAGCGATTTTTATTAAATTTTTGACACCAACTTTTTCACTTAGCCCATGTTAAGGGGCTCTAGGGATAACTTGGAATTTTAATAAACTGTAAAGTAAATAAACTGTGACATAACTTAATAATGAAACACATAACTTAATAATGAAAGACTTTGCAACTTTATGTCGTACCTACATTTTTAGGTGCTGTATATGTTTTTCTCCTAAATTACTCGTGCTGTAAGACGATCGATAGCCTAATTAATTATTATTTAATCACTTTCATTTAACATTGAATATTTAACTTTTAATAAAACGTCTAATTTGTCTAACTATATAAAATAGTACATTTTCGTGTTAAAATGATTAATATCTTTTGAAATGTTTGATTTTTGGTAAAAATGAGACATTAGAGTTACCTGCGACAAGTTTTTTTCTTTTTTTTTCTTTATTGAAGAAACAGACAATTTATAATGCTTATAAATAAGACACAATTAGTAATACAAAGTCCAATAAAGTTCTATTGCTAAACAATAATTTTAGTGTACAAAAATAACAGTCGAATCTAAGATACCTACCTATACATAACAACGACGATAACTATAGGCATAGACAACGTATTGTTCATCCATGCTATAGGTATAGATATTTAAACAAATTACAAAGTAAAATTATAGGTTCATGTACTGACCCCTAACAAAAGATTTTATATAACCGAGATAACCACAGAACATTAAAATACTTTCTGTTCTGTGGAGATAACTATAATAATATAGAATATAAATAATATTCTAGGGCCGACAGCAAGCGTGTGAGCGTCGTCGATCGAGAGTAGCGTTGCCATCTCTAAAAATCAGAAAGCCGGACTTAGCCACAAAAAAGCCGGATTTTCGAGTCCCAATCCGGACGCTTAAAAATCTAATAAAACACAAGTTTAAACAATTAAAAATTTAATCACTGTTGACATATTTTTCTTTGTCAAAAACCTGCTTTAAAAGCTCAGTTTCTTTAATAATTTAATCAAGTAAGTTTTTACACGTTAAATGTCTAAAATTTAATTCCACAAATAACGTTTTTGCGTATAGTTTCGGGGTTTAACCTGTTTATTTGTTTATCCATTGTTGTCCTATTATAGAGAATATACTCTTTCTACATTGGCATTAAAGCCCGGTATTCTATTAATTATACTCGCAAAAAGTAAGGAACTTTTATATAATGTTACTCAGTGATTTAAAACTTGTGACCCATTTTTGCGTGAAAACTAAGAAAATGATCGAATCGAATCGATTACAATAAAGCCTAACAAAAGCTGGACAGAAGCAAATTTGGCCGGACAAGAGGTCAAAAGCCTAACACTGTCCGGCTTTATCCGGACGGATGGCAACGCTAACCGAGAGGGACAATATTACAAGTCAGCACTTTATCTGATTCTCTTCCTAAGTTTTAGCGTGGTTAATCCCTAGGTCCTAGTTCTGGTTCCCCGTGGATTAATTTGTATTAAAAATATATATAAGGTGATATTTATTTAACCAGCCATATTCATACTGAAGACTAGGTGATCCAATATTACGTCCCAACGTGATGGGTGGTGAGTCTGGTGAGCCCTATCGCCATACTTGGAGCACAATTACACGCTTTTTAGGACATGCAGGTTTCCTCATGATGTTTTCCTTAACCGTTCAGCAAGTGGTAAGTACATATTAGCAAATACTATGCACATTGTAACTTCCGAAAAACTTATTGGTGGATGCCCGACCGGGAATTGAACCTGGATCTCAAGATTGAGATGCTAGGGTTCTACCACTGAGTTACTGCCGCTTCTTCGTTACTTTAAAAGTAAATAAATTAGACAAATATTTCAATCAACTCCCGTCTGTTTAAACGCAGGGGCACAGTGTAGGTAACAACAGTAGTTTAACTACGCCGTGTCCTTGAAATCAATACCCACGGCCGCTCGGCGCCTAAACACGCCCTAGGGCTGCCAACTGACTGTTTACGTATTTGATAATGCTATACGTGGGACGCACTATAAGTTTCCGGAATGAATATGAAAAAATACTATTAAAGGTACAAAATTAATTTATTGTTTTTCAAAATAATCTCCCTTGGCGTCTATGCACTTTTTCATTCGATCAAACCAGTTTTGAAAACTTTTGTGCCACTCCCCTGTGGTGACCTCTGAAACCTGTTTTTCATACTCCTCGACAGCCTCTTCTGGTGATGAAAATCGTTGACCGCGTAATTGGTTCTTAATTTTTGGGAACAGAAAAAAGTCACAAGGTGCCAGGTCGGGACTGTATGCAGGATGACTCATGAGTTCTACATTTTTCGTCTTCAAAAAGTCGTTTGTCTGTCTGGCCGTGTGAGAACTAGCATTGTCGTGGTGCAGGATGATACGGCGTTTACGGTTATTTTTACGGAGTTCGTCAATAACTTTCGGCAAACAAATGGTCGTGTACCAGTCACTATTCACGGTACGACGATTCTCTAAAGCAACAGTAGCCACGTGTCCAGTTTTATTAAAAAAAGAAGCAATCATCCGCTTAGATGCACTTTTCACGCGCGCCACTTTGGTTGGTTTCGGCTCATCTTGAAAGACCCATACGCTCGATTGCTGCTTTGTTTTGGGATCGTAGCAATAAATACATGTTTCGTCACCTGTTACTATGTTCCACACCAAATTTGACGCACCTTCGTTGAATCTGGTAAGCATGGCACTGCACCAAGTGACGCGGTCCGTTTTTTGAGCCTCGGTCAAGTTGTGTGGGATCCACCGCGAGCACAGCTTTCTCACACCCAAATGTTTGTGTAGGATTGATTGTATTTGACTCATGCCTATTTCTAAGGATGCGCGAATTTCATGGTAGGTCACGTGCCTGTCTGTTTCAATCATACGGCGCACAGCATCGATGTTTTTGTTGGTCACAGCGGTGGACGGCCGACCATCGCGAGATTCGTCACTGAGATTGATACGACCACGCTTGAATTCTGCAAACCAGCTATAAACAGTCGTCTTGCATGGTGCTTCATTGCCAAAAGCTGTTTCAAGCCGAGCGATGCTCTGTTGAGCTGTCAAATTACACTTAAAATCGTAGAAAATCATACTACGAAAATTTTCCCGAGTTAAATCCATGTTGATGCAGACACACAATTTTTTAAATGGCGCCACAAGGTAAAAACAAAAGACAGTCAGATGAAACAAACTGCATTCTACAGCCAAAGAGTTCTATTTTCAAATGTTGCAATAAATTTTTAAATATTGTTTATGTAAGTGGCCAGTTCCGGAAACTTTTAGTGTTACCTATGTATTATTATTATAAAAGTTGTATTTAAGTAACCATACAATGCACAACATACTCTGTAATTTCATGCCATAATTTACGAAAATGCGCGGGAACGTCACAGAGACAACGCGCGTATAGTCTGTCAAAAAAGTGTTGAAATGAAAATGAAACTTTAATGAACTTTATGGGACTTTAAACGTTCAAGTAGTATAATTTAGGCAATATATTTATGAAATAACAACGCGGTTAACTCGATTTAACAGATTTTGTACTTATTTGTTTGGTGTAACCAGGCGAAAGAAAAGTAGTTTCTTCAATATTCATTTCAACACTTTTTGGACAGACTATACGTAACTGCGGTGCGACTGCGACTACTGTCGTAAACCGAGTTGAACTATGTTTTGGCGGTGGTTCGTTTCGGCCCGCTTGTATGGAGATAGAATACTATTTGTTACTTATACCTTATACTATGGCAGGGTCAATGGCCCCCCCGCCCGCAGCCCGCGTTCTCTTTATGATACGGCGCGGCGCGGGGCGGTGGTGGCGGCGCGGCGGCGGTTGCGCGGCGATCATTCGACAGCGCGCTGGCACAACTTTGTAACGGCGGCACGCGCTAATTTATATGTGTAAAATTTAAACATCGTCACGTCACGCACAATACGAATCCTTTAAGAGGAGTCAGATGTGTTTTTAGTATGGACTGTGAAGTGAAGCTTATAGTCAAATAGTCTTACACCCACGTTTCACCGATGATTTTCGACACGCTTTTATTAGCTTCATCAAGACATCAACATTTAACATTTACATCAAGACTACACGAACTGCAATTGCTTGAACATAGAAAAGGTAAACAAAATTGAATACTTGGGGATAACAATAGATAAACATCTAAACTGGAAATACCATATAAAAAATGTTTGTAATAGACTACGAATATTGTTAGCAAAATTCAATAATCTCAAGTATTTTGTAAATCGTTCCGTTTTATACTGTGTCTATCATGCGCTTGTAGAACCGGTTTTGAGCTACGGATTGGCCAGCTATGGGAGAACTTTTCCTACATACTTACATGAAATAAAGAAACTACAAGTGAGATTATCGAAATGCCTATTAGTTAGTAAAAAAGAAAAGTTGAGTTGTAAGAAAGTTAAAATTATTTAAAGTTTGTAGAATTATGCCAGCAGACGTTAAAATAAAATATTTAATAGCTATGAAAACATTCCGACAATCTCACATAAAGATTGAAAAATCCGAACTCAAAAGTAAACTGAAATCTAAATATATTGTACAAACTATTATATTATGGAAAAATAACGGGTGCCTAGTTAATACCAAAAAGATTTAATTCAATACCAGGGGACGTTGACGAAACCTTAAATAGTAGAATAAATAAAACGAAATGTTAAAATATTTAAAAAAGGGCCTTCTTCAGTCAATTACATTACATAAATAATGATTCTAACATATTTTAATATAATTTTTTTTTAATTGTCTTTTTATGTACGGACGTTAGTAGTTCCATCCATACATCCATCAGCCTGTTTCGTCCACTGCTGGACATAGGCCTTTCCAGAATTTCGCCACTCTTGGCGGTCCTCCTGGAAGAAATGCCCATACTCACACACGCTGGGCAGGTGGGTTGGTGAGCGCGGTGCCGAAACCCTTGCACTAGTGACGCCGCTGCCCGTCACCAGTCTATTTTATATAAGGCCCGGCAATTGGGGATAGATATACCGCCATCCATCGGTCCCAGGCAATGGTGGGCCGCCTGGTTTTGCCTGAGAGCTGTTCTCTTACTCTCCCCCGAATAACTTCGGGAGGATTTGCGAGTAAGATGGTGGTACCTCCACAGTCGAGCCCGGCATCAGCTCTACCACCTTAGTAGTTATGATAGTGATATAAGAACTGCCAATGGTAACCTATTAAGCAGGCACCCGTTCTTCGTCTCATGTATTTAATTTAAAAACTATGTCTTACTACTACTTACCCGTTCGCAAATAAATATATAATAGTGTATAATGATAACAGACACGTACCGAGAGTACAGCCGATAAACTGCTGCGCAGTTTGGCTTCAATATTGTAAAGAAAACCTGTATGTCTTTTGCTGAATAAATATATTCATTCATTTATTCAATAAAACTATCAAACAAGTATGTAAACAAATCGAGGAAAATTTGAAATTTGAAGTCCTCAATATTCTTTTATTTACGTACATTTAAAGTCACATAAATCTAAATCTACTATATCTGAAGTACTTAAAAACATTATTGATGTATTTGTTCTTAGTAAAAAAAAACATAATTTATAATTATTTACATAATTTATGAATGTTATACACTAAAATACTTTCGCTTGAAAGATTTATCCCTAAATTTTTGATTGTTTTGTCGCATCATGTTAAAGATTCGAAATCTCACAAAAAGTGTTTTTAAAAATTCTAAAAGGTAGCATGGCCATGGTAACTCAAATGCTGTTTCTGTAATGTTAGTCATGACCTCGTTACCAAGATGATAAAAACCACCATTCACAAAATGATCTTCACAAATATTGTCTATTTGCTTAATATACTGTTTGAAATCTTCTTTTCATCAACTTGTTCATTGAATGAATGTGAATTGTTCAATGAACTACTTTCAACATAGTTTTTCATAATTTCACAGTCTTTGTGAAGATCATGGCAATTTTCAGCAAATATCCACATACACATGTAAAAGCATTTTCTTCGGGAAGTTCGAATTTGTAATCACTTGAATTTACTCTTGATCTGGATAAGCTTACAGCATCAACAACGCTCATGAGTAGCTGGTCCAAGTCTTCAGCATATTTCGTGTATTTGGAATGTCTGATGATGTTTGCAATGAAAACCTTTTTGAATGGTGCATGAAATTGAATGGGCGTCGGCTCACGACAGTTTCCACCTTGTACTTTTCCGAAAAAGTTTTCGAGCGCATCTTGATCAAGTCTTTGTGTGAACAAATAATCGTAGCCCGCATTTTTCAAGTCCGATGAAAGAGTTGATATTGCTTTTATACTTATTAAGAAGCCTTTGATAAATTTCATAGAACTTGGGACATCTTTACTATTTTGTCGATTAATTACACGTAATCCAGAAAGGACGCGTGGTACTTTTTCCGCGGTTTTTATTTGAAAATCTGCGTGATGAAAAGCCTTTTTATATTTAAGACTATCCAAAGTGTCATTGATGAATGCAAAAATTTTTGCGGTTCCCATACTTTTTTCAGGGAGTTTTCCTGTTTTGACTAAAGTATTGATGGTTATTGCGACTGTTCAGCTTAAAACTTGTGTAGCATATTAAACACGCATTTTTGCAAAATTATTTGGCCTGACATGATTCCGCTAGTTTAAAGGCCAATTTAAAATTTTGTCTTTTTTCGACTTCATACGTCAATTGAACATCATCCCAAGATGCCACTTGTTTAGATACATCCACATGTTCAGTATCTTGGTAGCTAAAGTTGTAGTTTAGTAAATTGTTTCGCAGTGAATTTATTAGATGTGGTATACATCAAATTTGTAAAAAATCTTTTTGCCATTTACAAAAAAAAAAGGCTGGTCTGTAGACACAAACTTTCGTTTTGCCATATTTATGGAATTTGATCCTTGATCATTTGTTAATGCACATACATGGTAACCAATTTCATTTTTTTTCTATAATATTGTCCAGCCATGTGCTGAGTTCTGCACAGTTCTTACTTTGATTCAAGAAACTATATGCCAAGGGTTGTTTCCAGTTCGAAAATATGCCACGTGCCATCACCACAAAAGCTCGGGTTGCTATTTCCCTAGCTTGTTTCTTGTTGATGTCATGAAATCCAATCACTTTATCTTTATTTGTTTGATAGTAGAGATGCCTTTGCAATGATATTTTATCTGCACATATAATGCAATACTCTTCGCATTTGGATAACTTGCGAAGTTTTGATTCTAACCATTTGATAACATTTTCATCATATTTTGTACTTATACCGAAGCCTACACGTCTTTGTAAAGTTATTATCTTGGGCAAAGAAATTATCCCGGAGAAAATTCAGTAAGAAACTGGGCTGGCAAAGTATATAATCAATACAAACGTTAAGTTTTCTTGGTCATATCTGTTTCCTTCAGAATTACGTTTCAATACTTTTTGGACCTCAATATTTTTTTTAGTAAATGTGGCATAGTCTAGTCTTCGACATCGGTAACATTTTCAATTTGCGACTCCAGTAATCCTTGTTTTTTTGTTTCTGATTTTGGTTCAGTTCGCAACTTCCTTTTCCGGGGTATATCTGCAGATACAATTTTAGTTGTCCTCGCCGATTGGGATGAATGAGAAGTACTTGGAATTTGCAAATCACACGTATCTTCAGATACAATTTTAGTTGTCTGTGCTGGATCACACTGCGCTGATATTTTAGATTTGCAGTTGCTACATGTAAGTTCTATATCGGTTTGAGTATATTTTGATCGAGTATATTTAGACGGTTCTTCTAACTGTGATAGTAATAAAGTGGGTATCGCATTTCTTTTGAGGTTTCTTTTTAAGCAGTCAGACTTGACAAAATGAAGGTCACACACAACATAGTATTTATTCAGTGTATCTACGTCTTTACTCTCCAAGTCCGTCCGTCCTACTGCTTTTATCCAATGCCTGCACCTAGAAAGAATATTAAAATAATTAAAATAACGTCAATGGAACTCTGATTTCTATTTTGTGAGTTTTTGTGCAACTGTGGCATTATGAGAGACATTGGGATACGAGTTCATTTGTTTCATAATAGAATGCACGATTGTCACAATGGATAATGTTGTCCAGTTGGACACAATACTCCATCTACTATCAAAAATATCATCTTGGCGTGACCCTATTAATTATATTTTCAACTAAAAATTTCACGAAAATTGAGAAAAAAGAAACGCGTAATTTTTCATCCTTTGAGCTAAGTCTTTTAAGGACAAGGGTGTTAGCTGTTCAGCCTCGTTTTCGGTAATTTACCGGCTAATCATTTTTGAAGGTATTTTGTTGGAACATTTGAGGCTGCATGGAAGAGATACCTTTGCTTAGCCCAAAGAAAAGTAGATGTAGACGTTAATAATAACAAACAAAATAACAGTTTTTCTGACTTCTTTCTTCCTGAAACATAATGTTTTCTAGAAGTTGGCGTGGTTAGCGCTCTCATATTGGTTTTTGTGTTTTTACATCTAGTAAATACGGCGAATTCTAAATAACATATTATTATTATGTTTCACGAAGAAAAAAATTCGGCAAAAGTGTTTTGTTGTTATCAATCGATCATCAATATTATATAGTCCTACAATAATAAGTGAAAATAATTCTAGGGTATCGTCAACTGATCAAATTCCAGAAGAAAATTTTTTTTGCTCAAATAATTTTTTCACTTCCCACTACAAAGTGGTTCAATCAGCTGACTAAATTTATATGGGAAGGTAAAGAAAAGTACGCGTAGATTTTTTTTTTCGGTGGAATGTGGTCTATTAGGGATACTCTTATCATGTTAAATTTTTTTCACTTTGAATTGTAGGTCCTTGCATTTTTTTTTTTGGAATGGCTGCTTTTACATTTAAGAGCCGTTTAGCAGCCGGATTATAAAAAACCCACCATTTGGTTGAAACACTAAATTGATGACATAGATCAAAAGTTTTAAAGCTTAAAATTCCAATTTACAGAATCCAATGGAAATTACATCGGTATTTACGTTTTGTTGAATAACAGTACAGCAAATGTTTGATTTAGATATGTCTTCAGTTTTGTTTTTAAACACAAAGGCTAATTTTGTACAATCCGGCTGCTAAACGGCTCTTGAGTCGGTTACTATTATTTGTTAAAAGTTCATTTTATTTCTCATTTTTTAGTGTTGACAGGATAAATTGTAAAATATAGGTATTCGTGTAAACGAGCTGTTCATATGCAACAAAGTTTAAGTGAGTATTATGCCAACGTTTAAGTAGCATTCTACAATCAGCACGCTGACCCAAAGTGATTGCCGCAATCTCGAGTTATGTGCTCTCATCCGTTGAGCAATTCTACCTATACAGGTTGAAAATGAACCCTCTAGCTTTATTAAACTGTATGAATCAAAATCAATAATAGAACACAAAACCGTAAAAACAAGTCTTTATTATTATTATTTTTGGTCTTCAAATTTCGAAAAAATGGCCAACCTACGCGAGGCAACATGTGACTGACAATAAACTGCATATATTCCCGGCGGTAAATAATGCATATAGGCTATGCACACATAGGTTTTGTACGAGTAGAGCGTCTTCTGTCACCGAAGTATTAGTGCTTCTGTGGCGGTCGATATCTCTTTGAGGGTTCCGTAGTACCTAAAAGGTACAAAAGGAACCTTTTATGGTGAGACTCCGTTGTCCGTCCGTCCATCCATCCGCTCGTATGTCACAGCCTCATAACTTTAGCACCGACTTGAAATTTTCCACAAAAATAGCATTTACTTGCCTACATAACACGGTATAAAAAAAAATGAAATTGTCCAAAATATTTCCAACACAAAAGTGAGAAAAATAAAAAATAAATACAATATGGGTATCAAATTGTAAATATTAAAAAGCTGACTGTAAAAATATATACTTTTACCATATTTACTGGCACTAATTTCGAGAAATCTTTGAAAAACCACAAAAAAGGCATGTCCCTCCCCCTTATATCTGAAACTAATGAACTGAAAAATATGATAAAAATCATGGTCATTTGGGATTACGTAAAGATTACAGGAAAAATTTAGCGGGTGAGAAATTTACGATAGCAAAATGGCAAAATTAAATTTTTCATCCACGAGTTTTATTTTGAGTACGGTATAAAAATATTTAAGACTCTTATTTGTGGTACAATCAATTCTTTTTTAGTTATCATAAACAGTTATGGGCAAGATTTCAAATACCTTCTTCCTGACTGTTCCCAAAACTATCGATTTACGGAACCCTAGGTATGCGAGTCTGACTCGCACTTGACCGGTTTTTTTAACTATGAATCATGACAAAAGTAACAAAACATGTATTTTTTATTTCAAACATAACGGTTCCTTTGTTATAGCTTGAGGGTTCATTTTCAACCGGTATAGTGATGAGTGATTAGGCTTGGATTGAAGGTCAGGTGCGTATACAGAAGCAATCGGATTTTGCCGGTAACATAAAGTACGAGCAAAAACTAAACTTACAAAATTACATAATAGCCAACGACCGGCGCGCCACCGTCGGTACAAGGTTACATCGTACAATACCTACGGTTTTGAAGGTCATGTTGCAGTTCGAACTGTCACACAGAAACATTCGATTTTTAAAATTTCAACTTAACGTTGAAATTATTTGAAACTGTTTGAGAGTTTGAGTTGACGTCCTAAACTAATAGATAAGGTGAATACAAATTTAATATACGACGTACATTGAAGAAAATGCCTTACCTTGTTTCATCGGAAGGAAATTTAAAAAATCTTCGTTGTTTATTGGTTGCTTCGTTTTCTAGGCACCCATAAACACTACAATAACGAACCATATTGATTGAAATTCAGTATTGTAATAAAACGAAACAAAATACGCGCGCAGCGACGAGCGATACTCGAGCGCTGCTTGCCATCAGGTTTGCCACTAACTTGCGGGGACCGCGGCGCGGGGGACAATAAACTAGCGCGGGGAGGTGAGTGAGTACGAGGGGCATGATGCCAAAAGAAGTTAGATACTCTTTACTCATTGGTATGTCACTGGCACGTTAGAACTTTACGTATAGGCCAGTTATCAGCTAATAATTTTGAATATAGAACATTCGTTGATTCAATTTTTTTTTAAATTTTGTTTTTCCGAGAGTATTTGGCGGGAATTCGTTCGTAGCAATGGAGCTCACTCGAAGAGATTTTCGGACAATGATTTATTATGACTATAAAAAAGGTTTAAAGCCTCAAGAATGTTTTGAACTTTTGCTTACTACTTTTGGTGAATCTGCTTGTTCACGCATAACAGTTTATAATTGGTTTTCTGAATTTAGAAGAGGACGCGAAAGCTTTGAAGATGAAGCGAAGACTGGTCGGTCGCCAACAGCGGTCACTCAAGAAAATGTTCAAGCAATCGAAAAACTTGTTCGTCAAAATCGGCGAATTACATATGTAGAGCTCGAGCGAGAAGTGGGTATTGGATCAGCAGCAATGCAGACCATCATACACGACCATCTTTCTCTTCGTAAGCGTTGTTCGAGATGGGTGCCGCACAAACTCACCAATGAGCAGAAAGAGCGTTGCTTGGATTGGTGTAAATTTATGATAGAAAAAAATAAAAAAAAACGTTTATGACTGGTGATGAAACATGGCTATATAACTACGACCCCGAAACAAAGCGTCAGTCGACGGTATGGTGCTTTGATGATGAGCCAACTCTCACGAAATGTCGCCGTGCACGAAGCATGCAGAAACAAATGGTCGCCTCATTTTTCTGCAAGACAGGTCATATTGCTACTGTGGTGTTAGAGGATCAAAAAACCGTTAACTCTGAATGGTACGTGACAGTTTGCACCCCAAAGGTACTGTCAGCTTGGAGTGACAAGCGGCCGAAGTCAGGAAACCGGCAGCTTCTCTGGCATCACGACAATGCCTCGGCGCACACGTCTGCCAGAACACTCGACTTTTTCAATACGAAAAATGTGCCTATCCTACCTCACCCGCCATGTTCCACCTACCTAGCACCTTGCGATTTTCACCTGTATCCAAAAATAAAACAAAAATTAAAAGGTTTGAAAGCAAAGATATAATTTCGAGATTTCAGAGGTGTCTAGAGAAGAGTGGGCAGAGGTATTTTCTAAATGGTTTAGACGTATGGAAAAGTGTATACGTGCTCAGGGTGAATACTTTGAGAAGTCTGATATCTACAATAAAGAATAAATGATATAGTTTTTGAATATCTAGTTTCAATTGGCATGACCCTCGTATTCGCTTTCAGTGTTACCAGTATGCACTACCAATTTCGTACGACCACGGCCATCTGAAAAGGGACGATTTTGGAAGAAAAGGGATGGTTTTTCAATGTTACGTAAAATAAAAGTTAAACTTAAATAATAACCCTTTCAATAACATAAATGTTTTTATTAAAAAACTACAGTTTTGTAAATTTAAAACAACAAATCAACGACGAAATTAGTATGTTTTCATGTTTGATACATATAAATTCTGGCTAGCCCGAAAGGGACGATGGATAAGGGACAAAAGGGACGCTTCATCGCCGAAAAGGACGAAAATCGTCCCCTTTGGGACGATCTGCCAACGCTGATCGCTTCTTTACGTAGTAATAATACTTTATATTCTCAGGTAGAATGCTCGCCTGCCACCCTAGCTAGAGGTCATGTGTTCAATCCTCGCGGTGCACATTAATTTGTGTCCGGTCTGCGTGTTTCGGAAGGCACCAGCCATTTGTGCCCGAATTACGGCGATAGGACTCACTGCACCCATCAAGTCTGGGACGTAATAATCGTCGGTGAAAAGCAGGTATACCAAGTGTGGACTGTGACTTGCATTTCAAAGTTAAAACTTGGAAACACATCTCATTTAGAAAGAAATCTTCCTTAGCAATTTTTCCGCACACGTGCCAGAATAGCCGTCCATATTTCCGGTGATTTTAAAAGGATTTTTTTACGGATATGTGTGCATCTTTATATTCTATAGCTTTTATTAGATGAGATTTAATCACTTTACTTTACATCGCAAGGCATTTATTATACTGTAAACAATACAGCGAGAAAAAAAATTTAAAAAATGAAATCAACTAAATTCACGTCAAAATCATGCAATCCGATCATTATAACTTTATCGATATCTTTAAGGGGGAAGGTTATCAAGATTTTTTCTCTTTTCATGATGATTAAATTTTGTAAAAAAAAAGTCTTTGATTCTTAATATTTCGGCTGTTCGATACACGATTGCTTGCATTTTCCTCGATCCAATTAAATCGCAAAGATAGGTCTAAACTATGATCTAAATATCATTTCATTTGAGCTTTATTAAGTTTTGGACTATACAGAAAACTTATACTAAAATAAACGTCCTGAAAAATGTGATATAAAACGGCTGTCATATTAAAAACCCATCTCTCATATAGCAAAATAATAAATAAAAACACCTCGAAACCGCGAGTTAACAGCTGTAACAACCCAAAACACGATAGAGAAAAATCGGCTCGATCGAAAAAAATTGCAAAGTGAAGGCTGTTTTTTCATTTAAAACAAGCAGTCTATCGAAACGAATAAAGTAAAAATAACAATGATTACTGTTATAAACATGTTATATACGTGGGACGCACTATAAGTTTCCGGAATGAATATGAAAAAATACTATTAAAGGTACAAAATTAATTTATTGTTTTTCAAAATAATCTCCCTTGGCGTCTATGCACTTTTTCATTCGATCAAACCAGTTTTGAAAACTTTTGTGCCACTCCCCTGTGGTGACCTCTGAAACGTGTTTTTCATACTCCTCGACAGCCTCTTCTGGTGATGAAAATCGTTGACCGCGTAATTGGTTCTTAATTTTTGGGAACAGAAAAAAGTCACAAGGTGCCAGGTCGGGACTGTATGCAGGATGACTCATGAGTTCTACATTTTTCGTCTTCAAAAAGTCGTTTGTCTGTCTGGCCGTGTGAGAACTAGCATTGTCGTGGTGCAGGATGATACGGCGTTTACGGTTATTTTTACGGAGTTCGTCAATAACTTCCGGCAAACAAATGGTCGTGTACCAGTCACTATTCATGGTACGACGATTCTCTAAAGCAACAGTAGCCACGTGTCCAGTTTTATTAAAAAAAGAAGCAATCATCCGCTTAGATGCACTTTTCACGCGCCACTTTGGTTGGTTTCGGCTCATCTTGAAAGGCCCATACGCTCGATTGCTGCTTTGTTTTGGGATCGTAGCAATAAATCCATGTTTCGTCACCTGTTACTATGTCCCACACCAAATTTGACGCACCTTCGTTGAATCTAGTAAGCATGGCACTGCACCAAGTGACGCGGTCCGTTTTTTGAGCCTCGGTCAAGTTGTGTGGGATCCACCGCGAGCACAGCTTTCTCACACCCAAATGTTTGTGTAGGATTGATTGTATTTGACTCATGCCTATTTCTAAGGATGCGCGAATTTCATGGTAGGTCACATGCCTGTCTGTTTCAATCATACGGCGCACAGCATCGATGTTTTTGTTGGTCACAGCGGTGGACGGCCGACCATCGCGAGATTCGTCACTGAGATTGATACGACCACGCTTGAATTCTGCAAACCAGCTATAAACAGTCGTCTTGCATGGTGCTTCATTGCCAAAAGCTGTTTCAAGCCGAGCGATGCTCTGTTGAGCTGTCAAATTACACTTAAAATCGTAGAAAATCATACTACGAAAATTTTCCCGAGTTAAATCCATGTTGATGCAGACACACAATTTTTTAAATGGCGCCACAAGGTAAAAACAAAAGACAGTCAGATGAAACAAACTGCATTCTACAGCCAAAGAGTTCTATTTTCAAATGTTGCAATAAATTTTTAAATATTGTTTATGTAAGTGGCCAGTTCCGGAAACTTTTAGTGTTACCTATGTAAACGATAGCACAGCAATTTTTCTTAAACGCACTTGTGTGAATTTATATTACATTTTATTTCTTTAAAAACAGCATTATCCACTCTCTTCTTGATTGACCGCTCTGCTCAGACGCGAGATTTTTCAGATATGCTTATCTCTTTCGTTGTGCGATCGACTTACTACGCCTAGAGTTATCCCATCCCTAAGGCCGCAATAACCAAGTCGTCTGACAGTCGTCAAGGATTGATTGTCTCATCAGCGCAGGGACATCTTTTATTCATATCCATATCCGCACAGTGATACCAACATAAGTTTTACGAATTTCTGCAAGTGGGGAACAGCAGGCCTGATGGCTAAAAAAAATTTATTAGTCCGTCAGTTAGATTATCAGAAAATATTGGACCCGTATTTTTTCTTTTTTCAATTAATCAAACAATGATGAAGATATAGCCCGCTGAAGTTCCGCGTGACGTCACATCTAGGTACAATTTTACTTAGAAGTGACGTCATTTTCCCCCACTCCCAAACTTTGACGCGCTTTATCTCTGTCATTTTTTGTTTGATTGACAAAAGAAAAAATACATGTCCAATATTTTTTGATAATCTAAATGACGGACTAAATAGAATAATATTTTGTTTACCCTGTGTACAAGCCTATTGCAGATGGCTCCACTGTCTTATATCGACCCGAATTTCTTTTAAAATCTGTCAAATTACACACAAATATTTAAAAAATCGGCCAAGTGCGAGTCGGACTCGCGCACGAAGGGTTCCGTACCATTATTTATAAAAACGGCAACAAAATCACGTTTGTTGTATGGGAGCCCTCTTTAGTATTTATTTTATTCTGTTTTTGAGTATTTGCTGTTATAGCGGCAACAGAAATACATCATCTGTGAAAATTTCAACTGTCTAACTATCACGGTTCATGAGATACAGCCTGGTGACAGACGGACAGCGGAGTCTTAGTAATAGGGTCCCGTTAGTTACTCTTTAGGTACGGAACCCTAAAAACTACAAAGATCCAATTAAGTATACAATATTATATCCGAAACATCTTTATTAAATTAACGTTTAAGTTTTTGCATAATATCTCAAGCATTTTTGTAGCCAGGTTCATTGGTAACATGATAGATGGCGCTAAGTAATTATTCATTGTTCGAGTTTTATTGCGTCTATGTGGTTGTTATGTATCAAAGTGTTTTTAGGGTTCCGTACCCGTATTATATGGTGATACGGAACCCTATAAGCGCGATTCCTACTCGCACTCGGGCAAATTATTAGTGTAATTTAGATGTAAACAAAATTTACTTAAGAAATTGTTTCTAATAGCTTAGGACCAAAACCTATCAGGTCGAGGCGATAGTGCGGCCATCTATCGGGATGAAAGTAAGTTTTGTTTCTTTTTGGGTGACAGAAATAAATGTGTATACCCCACAGACATATAATTATTACTTAGTAGCAGACCAAATATAAGGATTAAATAGTGTGGCAAGTTTCCATACAAAAAATAAGCTACATTTAGGATTCATGGTACGAAGAAACGTCTAAAATGGGTTGTTTTGGCTGGCTTATGCTTGGAACATATTTGTTTATTCCTAAACTAATCTCTGGTATATATTTTTTTTTGGAAACGAGCAATATTTATATTTAAGAAAGCCCGAAGTTCACTGAGCTAAAATTGCCACGCGTCGACTATGCGTTTATTATTAATGTTAGGTCTGCTACTATATTATACGTCTGTGGTTTACCCATAAAAACACAGATATAGATCTATAAAAACAATAAATCAAATAAAATAGAATATGATAAATAAAATACAATCAGGAAACATGAATATAAGGTGACTTTGGATCATATAGCCAAATTCATACTGGAGGCTCGGTATGTGGTCAGGACCAAGGTTCAATGACTCTTTTTGTGAAATTAGGCTATATAACAAAGTCACCTTATATTTACCTATTTGGAATAAATCAAAATGTTAAAAGCGGTTGTAGAGAACAGATAGAAACAATTTATATTATCTTGTTAAAAAACTGACTCAGATATAGTGAGAGCATAACTTTATCCGTCAAACACAACATGTATAACTGACTAAATAAAGAGGGTTTGTTGTACTTATTATTTCAACAAAGTTAACAATTGTTGTGTTATTTCAACTAAGATAACATTGTGTTTAGGTTATTATGATAAGTTCACTAGCAAGAGAAGAATATACATACAGTGATATTTGTACTTACATTTGAGTAACTTTCTGCGAAATTCACTACGAAATACTCAAAAGTAACTTGATGAGAGTATATTTTTTTAGGGTGGTATTACATAAACTCCAAATTATATCGTACTAGCTTTTGCCCGCGGCTCCGCCCGCGTGTTATTCGGTTTAACGACATGCTTTTTTCCGGGATAAACAGTAGCCTATATGTTAAGTTAGGGTATAAGCTATATCCATTCTAAATTTCATTCAAATCCATTCGGCCGTTTCAGCGTGAAAGAGTAATAAACATACACATATTAGTGTGATTGTTTGACTTCACGCAGAATACTTACAGTTACATCGGGTGTAAAAAGATATCTCTGGCAGCTGTATGTGTGACATGTGTGTGTGTGTGTGTGTATGTGTGTGTCCGTAAATTGACCCCATTTTAAATCCCCGTCCCAAAACGGAACACTTACCTCAATCTGAGACCAAACTCGCTATAATAACGAGACGCACATCTCTAAATACCAAATTCCATATAATTTAAGTGGTTCCATCAATAAATTCGGATGTTTTCAATGCTAAATCTTCTCGGACGGAAAGCTATCCTTAAACGTATTTCGTTGGAAGTAAAAATAAAACGAAACGCAACGGGACAAGAGAGCAGTTGATTGCAGTTTAAGAGTTCCTCCTTTATAATATATTAAGACAAATATAACGCTCAGCTGATTGTGCCATGTACATTTTCATGAAAACATATGAAATAATTTAAAATCTGACTATTTTCAACCACTCTTTGGTACAACGTCTATTCTCTAATAAAAAGATTGCCAAGACAGAAGATGTTGAGTGATTTTTAGAACGTTTTTACGAAAATATATAATTTTGTTGATTGAAAACCTATAACGCGTTTCTTTTTCTTCCATTATAAAGTCGTCGTTTTGATTAACTCAAAAAGTCACATGACTCATATTAAAATTACGAAATAATGTTAGAATAACCACCCATATGCTTTTAATCGAAAACACATTCTTACACAAAACATTTCAAAAATCACTCATCATCTGGCTTCGCAATTTTTTTGCGAATCGCCAGAATCTCTGTTTAGGAAATAAAGAACAATCAGTGTACCAGTGTTGCATTAACTATTTTAGCAGCAAATGCTGAGTCAGAGGCGTTTTGTTGTTGTGATATGGGCACATTTTGTACCTACCTTATTTTGTTAAACATTACTTGTTCTGTGTTTTTTATCCCTTTATTATTGTTCCGTGTGTTGTTATGTTGAATTGTTTTAAATTTTATGTGTGTACATGTTGTGTTAGTAAATGAACGATTTATCTATTAACTAATTGTATTTAAATTGGTAATTTTATTTAATTTATATATTTCTTTATAATTTTTTTATATATAAAATCAGAGGTTATGATGATGATACTCTGACCGCCTAGACTTTTCTCTGAATTAATAATATCCTTGTCTCTGGGTTCATGGCTGCACTGACCACGGGCCCCTAACACTAAAGCGTCGCTTCACGAAATAGCGCGTATTGTGTATTGTAAATTCCGTGTAAATTTATTCTGTATTGATAAGTTATCGAGTGTGGGAGGGACTCAGGCGGGTGTCAGGACGCTCTGTTCTCTACTGATTCATTCTATCTGATCACCTTTGAAGCTAAGATTTGGATCAGCTCGGTTTTGAAACGAACGTAGCTGACTAAAGTTTATACTTTTTGAAAATTTGAACCGCTAGATTATAACTGTAACTTAATACATGAAAATCTTGTAGTTAGCGCATTTATCCCCGAAGGTATCAGAGGTGTTGTAGTTACTCTGTGGTGTTGCCAAGTGTGGACTTCAACTGGAACAATCAATAATTTTTGCACGAGGTTATATTGACGTAATTCGGGCATAAATACACGACATACCCGCTTTATAGGGCTTGCAAGGTTACATCACAGTGTTTTCCTTCACCATTCACCAAGAAATTCACAAGAATTCACAAGTGTAATATAACTTTATTACATTTTAGTAGCCCAACCTTAATATTTTTTGTATGTATTTCCCGTTTTTATTTATGAACGTATTTCTTCATTGCATTATGTATATATAATATTTTTATATTTTTATTCCTAGATTCCTCTATTTTATTTATTTAAAAACTTACGACTATCATTTATTTATGCAGGTGTATATTTTATTTCCCGTATAATTATATATTTTTTATATTCTAAAGATATATTATATTGTTAAAATTAACTTTGACTTGTAGAAAGTATACTTTATGTATCTATTTTGCAAAAATAAATATTTTGATTTTGATTTTGATTTTTGAAAAACTCATTCTTTGATGGCACCTATTGACTGACACAACGCTGCCTATTTTGCTAAGCAACCAACTCTATAACTGAGTAGTAGAACGCTCGTCTGCTAACGCAGATGTCCAGTGCCGGATTAAGTGAATAAGGGGCCCTTGGCATAGAATAATATAGTTCTTTTTGCCTAAAACATAATAATTTAATGTTATCTAGAAGTCGGCGCATTCTCTATGATATATCGATACAATAACCATTATGAGACCGTCGACTTCTGGAAAAAAGAAGTCGGTAAAAGTGTTGTTTCGGTACCCTCCAGCGCGGGGTCCCCCACAGGCGCGGTCGCGGCGCAAGATTTAGGAGGGGAGGGGGGGGTCATGAGTACAAGAAGCCAATCAGTAAAACAGGTTTAATAAAATGAAAAATCTCAATCACAAGACAAATGGAAGTAGGTTTCTACGAATTTTATGGGGTATGCGGCCGCCTCCACCAACGTTCGCGTTGGCACGTATATTTTGTGGCCTTTTCAAATTTAGGTTTCACCGTTTGAGTTATTTTTATAACGTTATTTTGAACATTTTTGACTTAGACGTTAGTGGGCAGATAAAAATTTGTTTAAAATGTTCGAAAACAGTATAGGGGGTTTTTGGAGTTGACATGATGATTGGGGGGGGGTCATGATCCCCGTGACCCCGCCCTTGGGACGTAGTATTTGCTACTCTTGCTACGTGGCTAATCCGGTACTGCAGATGTCGTAGGTTCAAACTCCGCAGTACCTACACATAATTTGTGTTCGGTGTGCGTGCTTCGGAAGGCACGATAAGCTGTTGGTCCATTTTGTCCCGAGTACGTACGTGAGGGCTCACCATCCATCACGTTGGGACGTAACGATCGTCGGTGAATAGCTGGTGTACCAACTGTGGACTGTGACTTGCGTATTACAGACCACATTTGGGAATACTTCTGACACCCGTTTGGAGATTCATGTCGGATGATAGAGTGTCTATTCTATTCATTAATAAAATTCTTTTCTATGTTTTTATAATGTTTCCGAATTTCAGCTTCAACTATAAATTTACTCAAACTTTATTAGCAAAGTAGTTATTTGGACCAACATACAGTTTTAGGGTTCTAAAAAAGAATACTAAAATATCAGTGCAAAAATCGGTTCACATATTTTGTGATCAGTTAGGAATATCCTTTTAAGAAGCGAAATCTCGGGTCGGTTTATTACCTTGTAAATGATTGTTAACACATGTTCGATATAACTTAGTTTCGATGCGTGTACGAGAGTTTTGTTATTACACTTTGAGATTTTGGATACTTAGTTTTGATGAGAAGGATTACGGGCTATTGGCATGGTATACTAAAGGTACTTCATGCTTGGGTTTATTTATGTCTCTTATTTTATTTTAGAAAAAAGAAATGTTTAGTGAATTGTGATGTCTTAAGGGGGCTTAACCCGTTTTTGTCTCCTTTCAAATTCAGTTTGAACAAAAAGATACTGATACTTATTATTTGACAAAAATATGTCATATTTCAATCTTGATTTCACTTGATTTCGATAAGTAGATAAAGTTTATGAAATTTCATTATCTTCCAATACTTCTTTTTGAATTTCCAACAGCTGACCAAAAGGTTGCAACCATCAGGATCAGAAAGAATATACCTACCCATGTTCTTTTAACGTTTACAAAGTACATTTGAACAAATCGCGTCATCTGCTTTATTTATTTACTGTAAATAAAATCTTTTTAACCCTCTATTTTGCTCTGTTTTAGACTTCTCATTGATTTTTTCTAGAGTATCGATTTAGGGATTTTTTCTTTATATTTGTTTGAAAAATAGGGATTAGAAAAACTTTTTATTCCTACTAGAAGCCGAGTAAAGTATTAAAAACTAAGTTTTTCGAGAGCACGTGATATTTCCGTTATCGTAACAGCTAGGGTCGCGTTCAGTTTGATCGCCCGCTCATCACTGACAGCAGGATAGCAGATACAAATTCAACGCGTGCAAAAGAGATGTCATGATCGCCGGGCGTCGGCGGGCGATCAAACTGAACTCAGCCCAGAGCACGTTATTTTAAACAAAATTGAAACGTCATTACGAGTATGGCATACCCTAGGAAAAAATGTTATTACCCGTCCAACACAAAAAGGCTAATGTAAAATACTTTATTACCTTTTGATAGAGGCGATTATTGGTTAGCTAATTGACCTATTCGTCTAGGACGCGTAATACTAATAATTACGTGCGAAACAGCAGATCGGAGGGTTTTTAGCTAATACTGAAATATTTTGTGGGGAAAAAATACTGGATTTAAGTAGAAAACCTTTATATTTCTATTACCTATGTTATAAAAAAGAAATCAAGTTGATCTCTTAAACGCGTCCTTGAAACGAACGTTTGAAATCCAAAAAAAGAGGGTGAAAAACATATTTTTTTTTGACAAACGTATAAATAGTAGTACATTGTTTATAAGTAAATCACCTAGATAAAAGATCAATAAATCAAATATATTTTTTCCATCATTAAGATCTGGCTTTTTTCATATTCTAGGGTCAGGTGCAGCCTTAAGTTCAATTCTCCTTTTGGGTCTTGGGTCATCGATGCCATCATTAAGCAGGCGAAAGCGCTCGCAGTAGCTATTTCCTTACAAATCAATAGCCAATAGTTGTTATACAAGACTTTTAGTTACATATTTCGTTGTAAATGTACTGAAATACATGTAAACCAGAAAATTATGGTTAAGTAGCTCATAAAAATACTTTGTAAATGCTGTAAAGCTTATGAAAAACATGCTTTGCGCGGTCCCGCTCATAGGAATTTCACAAAATTGGGGTTTTACGACGGGGAAGTAAATTATTTTGCAACATATTTCATGTCTGTTAATTTTAAATTTATTTTCACTATGCATAGAGAAAATATTTATTAATTTTTAAATAGTTTGTTGTCGGGTGTTGCTCTTATTTTAATATTTTAATCCATTGCAGGATTAACGGAATGATAAAAAGATTCCTGTTTAGTCATATTTGTAAGGTGCAGAAAAGGGTTCGCAACTTTCTAGCTACTGGACAGATTTTTATGTGCTTTTCAGTATTATATAACAAAGCTTCAGCTAAGATCTGATGTGGTATAATTAAGGGACTATATCGGTAAAATTGTTACTTTTTGAAGTTGTTTACTTCCTAATCAGAAAACCACCTTTTTCTTGTTTTCTGCAGAACAGAAACGTGATTTCAAAAATTTCGCTCGATAGAAATAGTTATTGAAATAAGGTTTCCATCGACACTTTTTCTCATAGTTTAACAAATAGAAATACCTCAGCGATATTTCATTAGGTGAATTTTAAGCATATATAAATTTTGCTAGTTAGACATTTTTATAGCTACTTTAGTTCTTCAAATCCGACATTCTGCTATTTCTTCCGGAATCCGTCCCTCTCGCAATGCAGTTCGATCCGCATGGAGCAACAGTAGGGTTGCCAACTTTTTTAAGAATAAATAACGTATATATTTTATCAGGAAAGATAACTATAAAGTACAGTCCTCTAAAAAGAGTATACTTTATTAAAATTTGTGAAACTGTATTATTTTGTGCTTTTTGCACAAACGTAAACGTACATGTCATAAAATGTTGCTTGGATTTTCTTAAAGCTGTAGTGATGTCAGTTTACGTTTATTTTCACGGTGAGGTTAAAACAAAGTATTTTCATGTACATTATTGCTATTTAAAAGTATAAAGTACTGAGACACAAAATAACATAAGATACTTTATTTTAAAGTGCGGTTAGCAACCCTAAGTAACAGTGACCTTTACAAGTGTGAAATCCTCTTAACTCTATTGACCACTTCTGTGATCTAGTGGTTAGAGTACTTGACCACTAATTCGGAGGTCGCGGGTTTAAATCCCGTAGGGGCACGTTTGTGTCCGGTCTGCGACTGTGCGTGCTTCGGAAGGCACGTTGAACAGTCGCACAGTGTTTTAAAAACCGTCGAAATCGGACACTTTTAACTGAAGTCATGGGTCAATACAGATATGTGTCTTGAGTGCAAGAGTAAAACTCCCCCGTGCCAATTATTTCTAGCTCTAGCGCAAATTACAGACATTGGCGAAAAAAAAATTGTCTCCAGCGTAACTTAAGTACTAAGATAATGTAAAAGAGCACAAAATATGAACAATTAATAACTATATCAAGTAGCTACACAAAAAGCTATTGACAATTGAAAAATATCGAGATATTTTAGATTTTTAATTAAAAGGGACAGTAAAAATGTCCAATTTTGTTTTTTTTAAGAATTGGCACGGGGTAGTTTCACTCTTGCACTCAAAACACATGTTTGTATAGTACCTACGACTTCAGTTAGAAATGTCCGATTTCAAGGGTACGGCGATAGAGCTCATCATGCTGGGACGATATAATTGTCGGTGAAACATAGGTGTACAAGTGTGGAATAAGACTTTTTATTCACAGTTGAAAACATAGAAGTAAAAGATCTTTAGAAGTCTCCTTCAGAAAACTACAAGCATATTAGAGATATAAGAAATAAAGCTTGCACTCAAAAAATTAAACGATGAATAAAACTAGTTGCAAAATTATTTAAAATTATGCATTAAATCCATATCTTGACTTAAAATAAATTGGTAGAAAATCTACCTCATTAGAAAAACATCTACTTTTTAAACAAACTTTGCGTATAATAAGCATCGGTAGGCAAAAGGAAAGGTTGGAAAATATTGGCATTTTCTTGTACCGTATCTATAATAGTAATCTGTATAACACAAACAATAAATATAAGTACATTTTGGCATAAATTGTTTTTTTGGACCATTAACTCCGATAAAATATCTTGTACTTTTAAGATTTTTCGTAAATGCATGCATGACTCAAACAGAGGTGTAATTGTGTAAGCCAATGGTATACAAATTCGATTGTCATTTGGCTATTCGGCTAAGCAAATAGGCACGTTTGTCAAATAAAATTGTACGTTTTTGGTTGTAAACAACAAAATAAGACAATTATATTCATTTGACAGCCAAAAATGTACGATTTCAACTGTCAAACATATGTCAATCAATTTGAAAACCATTGGCTTAAACAATTGCACCTCAGATTACAAAACTAATTTTATCGCATTTAATCAATTCAAATCTTTGGCATTTTTAGGGTTCCATACCTCAAAGTGAAAAGACGGATCATTGTTGTCCGTCTGTATGTCTGTCCGTCTGTCAAGACTCCTTTTCTCGGGCCTTTAGGAGTATCAAGTTGAAACTAATACCTCCTACAGAAGTCTACAACCCCATAGCTCTGTCAGGCTTCTAACTTAACGCAAAAAAGTTATTACTTTACGTGGTCAATTTCATACGAATTGGCTCACCATAAACACCTAGAGTTCTTCCAGGTAGGCCTACCATGAGTTTTGCTTACTATACACGTTACCGTCTGCGTTAACGCAAAAAAGTTATTACTTTACGTAGTCAATTTCATACGAATTGGCTCACCATGAACACCTAAAGAGTTCTTCCAGGTAGGCCTACCATGAGTTTTGCTTACTATACACGTTACCGTCTGCGTAAAATATTTTGTATGAGAAATGCTGGTTCCTGTAGTAAGCCGCTAGGGGCGCTGCACAATTTCTCATATAAATATTTTACGCAGACGTTAACGTGTATAGTAAGCAAAACTCATGGTAGAGGTGCAGTAAAAAACTTAAAATTCCGTTCACAACTTGGTATTATAATATGGGTCCAGAAAAAAAATTCAAAATTACCTACATTCAAATGATTCAAGAAGAAATAAATGTCCAATCTAATTAGACACTTTGTATACAGACTTTTTACCTCGGTACAAAATGCACATCATAATATTGTTTTCTTTCTTTTGAATAAAAAGTATGCAATAAATGTTTTTCATAGCAATTTACGGAAACAGTTTATTAATAATAAAGTCTTCACAAAAAGTTACGTACTCTAATGTATTACATTTTGTTTAACTTAAAAGCGTGTTTACAGTTGTAATGTAATGCAGCTAAAATGTAACGCATAAAATTGAAAAATGTTCATGTGATCACCTAACTATTAACAAGCAGTTTGCGAGAATTGCTACAAAACGCATTTACTGCATACTTTTTATTCAAAAGTAAGGAAAACAATATTATGATGTGCATTTTGCACCGATATCCTCCCTTACCACCTTAGATTGTAAATGTCATTTTTCGTTGGCGAATACTTCTCGTGGAATGTTTGTATTTTAAAACGGCATGTACGGAACCCTCAGGGCACGAGCCCTACTCGCACTTGATAAGATTTTTATCAGAGATAAGGAAAATTTGCCGCTATATACAAACAAGCAAATCTTTATTCTTTATTAATAATGTAGACAAACTTTAACGTGAGTTGATTTGAACCAGACTACGTCTAATCCGATATTTTGAAACATGCAGCGCCATCTCGTGTATTAAAATAAAAACAATTTCAACGCCAGCTTACTGAGCCGTTATCCAGGATAGCTTCACAGAGATGTCGTTTTCTAAGATCTTGAAAATAAAAATATTTTAGTTGTTGGTCTTTGCTCAATCAAGAAATATAATTTCAGCTTTAATATTTTTTTTACAAAAGGAAATATTTTTTATGAATATAAAATAAAAGAATAAAAAATAAAAAGTGAAAACTAATTTTACCAGTCGGGGTTTGAACCCCGCGACGATCGACAATGCTACGGCGGCAAACCTTCCATATGTCTCACTAAAATTCTTATTGCGCTGCTGCCTCTTGTCATAGCGTGATGATACATAGCCCTAAACCTTTCCGAAGAAATGCTTTATCTTTCAGTGAAAACTGTATCAAAATCCATTGAGTGGTTCTCAAGTTATAAGCGAACGAACAGACAGACAGACAGAAGTTGTATTTTATATGTATAGATAAGAGAAGAAGAAGAAGAAGAGAAGAAGAAGAAGAAGAGAAGAAGATGGAAATTAAGACTTGCGTATAATAGGTGAATATGCTAAATAAAATGTTAAAAAGACGTTTATGAGTTTACGCAACAACCATTATAAATTAGTTTTATCTTTAAAACAATCACACTGGCCAGTAAGACAGGATTGCATAAAAAAGTCACATAAAAGAAAATGGCAGCAGAAAAATTATCTTGTTGAAAACGTTGTTGCAAACATAATTTTGTAAGTATTTTTTATTTCCTCGATTTAGTGATGAAAAGTAGAATGTTACACACGAGTGTAAGTGATAAATTGCACCCTTTATCCTCCTCGAAGGATCCCTATAAAATCTGTCCTATCCCTATAACAATCTACTATTACTATGAAATGCAATAAGGGGCCGTTCAAGTATTACGTAAGCACTATGGGGGGGGGGGGGGGGGCGGCTTTGTTTTGCTTATTTTCGATGACATGGGGGGCAGGGGAGTCTAGATGATGATTACGTCATCGGTATATCAGTAAAATCTAATCTCTATCCTAAATCTATTTTCTTATTTTTAAAATTATAATTATAACATTATGTATAATATAAAAAAATATATATTTATAATTGAAAAATGTTTACGTAAGCATGGGGGGAGGGGGTAAGAGCTTTGCTTACTTTTGCTGACAAGGGGGATGGGGGGGTAAATAATTGTAATAAATCTGCTTACGTAATACTTGAACGGCCCCTAAAGGGCATGCCTGCATTTTAAATAGATCATACTTCGCGACGCATCGACAACGCTTTGTATATACTTTTTTTTTCTTATTCCGTACAATAAAAGGAGTGTCGGAGTTAGATTATATTTCTTCGAAAAAGACCTATTGCAAATTTATTTGATTATTTACTCTCACTCAACAGAAACAAAAACGTAACAATAAAACTCGAGATAGACAGAATACATATTTTAACTACCTTGTACGGCAAAAAACGATCAAGTTTATAATTAAATTACGGATTCATGCATAAAATATCCGTTAAAGTCCAGAATCGAGATGTTTTGTACACGCTCCTACGTAACATCGTATGAATCGAATTTGCATCGAATCGAGATACGGATGTTTTCGATGCATGATGGCATCGAAAATCGACACTCAACTGAATCTCAGACCGTATTCTGGTTCTCTGTGCTTCGATTGGGTAGTCAGATTAGTTAAAATGTATTTTATCTACTTGATATTAACAAGTTAATAAAATCATCCAAAACGGTTTTATAAGTAACCTACCTATATTGTTTGTCCGATGCTAAAAACCGACGTTGTAATAAATATTTTAACACCGCGATTCTGCGCTGTGAATAATTTAACACCGCTTGGGTAACCAATCAGCGACTATTATTATCTTCTTTTGCTTTCGGCTAGGCAAAGGTATCTCTGCGTTATGCAGCCTCAAATGTTCCCATAGAACACCTTCAATAAGTAAATTACTGTCAAATAGGCTGAACAAAGATCCTTGCCTAAGTTTACAGGATGAAATAAAAAAAAGACTCCTGCGCTTTGTTTTTCAAATTTTTCATGAATTTGTTATTTCAACAGAATATAACTAAATAAATACCACACGAAAACGATATTTTTGATGATCGTAGGAAAAATATCGTGTCCATAGATATAATTAGTCATTGGGACATTCTTGCAGCCTAATTACGAAACAAACAAGACACAGTTGCCTACAATACTATTTTATAGGTTACAACAAAAATTGGTAATATCCAGACGCAAAGTTTTAGTATATGTATGGTCATCAAATTAAGTTCCAAAGGATACCAAATTTAAATAAAAAAAAAACTGAAAACATTGCATAAAGTAAAAACATTGAATAAAGTAAGTACATTGCTTTTGGGAAAGGCATACTATTCCGTAAAAGAATACCTAGCGGTTGATGTTACGTATTGTGTTTGTTAAAATATTAATAAAAACACCTATCATCCCTGTGATATTAAATTTTTACTATGCTATTGTAAAATATAATTTAAGAATGTAAATGTATTATGTGATATTATTTGATTTGTAATGATACATTGTTAATAAATTTGCATGATTTATAGGTACGAAGCAGTGCATTAATAAATTGCATTGTGTATGACTAAAGAAAGAAGCACTTTTTAGTCAAAAATCACTTTTTATGTTGACGAAAACAGAAACTTCAAGCTTATGTATAATAGTTTGTCTATTCATAAGACTGAACAAAGAAAATGCATTAAGATCGTAATCGGTTACGGTAAATAGAGTATATCTACTATAAGTTAACAAAGTACACTATTTTAATATAAAAGGCAGTTGTACATAAAATTGTATCAAAGTTCTGTTATCCCAAGCAACCAGAATCCCGCCCGTCCAGTGGGCGGGCCGGCCATTTAACAAAATTATAATTAACATGATTTACAAAGCGCATAAATAATACGTTCAATATTAAATATGACAGTGCGCGCCGTTCCTTATTCCGTTTCATTAGGTCGTCCCTAAACATTGTAATTTATATTTTTACAACATAACAAGCCCTGGGCGGGACTGAAAAAGATGTATGCCTGTCTCAGTCTAAATCCCGATTCGGTATTGGCATCGATAAAATCTCGAGACATATAGAACGAGACATAAGAGTATTCGCGTAAACTTTGGCGCCAATTATTGTTTTGTTTATTTATACTTGTTATAGAAAAATGTATAAATTACACCCTGAGATGAAATCAAATTTTATATTTAACTAGCTTTTGCCCGCGGCTTCGCTGGTGTGTAAGTGTCTTTCAATATTTGAGCAGTATCGTCAGTTTTGGCTTGGCAGTTTTTTTATCAACACCCCTTATAGCCTATATGTTGACCAGGGTCACTACGGTGATAATAAAAAAAACCGCATCCAATACCGTTGAGTGCTTATCTCGAGTTAAAACGGAACAGACAGACAGACGGGTGGACGGAAGGACAGACGGTCGGACAGACAGACAGACAAAAAGTCAAAAAAAATAGTTTTGGCCAGAGTGCCATTGGTATCTGAATTCGTTGAGTAGTTCTCGAGTTCAAATGGAACATACATACATACAGAAAAATTCTAATTTTATTTGGTTTCTAAAAAATGTTGGCTTACTAATATAGTAAATAACCCATTTCATTTATAATTTCGCAAAAATATTAAATGTACAGATACGATCTTTTTACCTTTATTATTAGTACGTATAGAAGATATGGGTCAGTCTTGTTAACAAGAGCAATTTAGTCGATACTTCAGTGTTGGAAAGAATACAAAAGTGGAACAAAGGTTTAAAAAAGTCTATAGCGGTAACTAATGCATTCGATATCGATTGCAACTAAATCATTAATCGACAGCTCTTTTTATCGAAAGGTGCGAAGAAGCACACAAATCACACCTCTCACTCGCACACTTTTTCTTTTTTCATGGGGCAAAGGAAGCGTGTTCTCGGAGTCGAATATTTTATGCTTTTTTGCGGCAATGATTTTATTTTTTGTTAAGGGGTTTCGTCTGTTTTTTGCAATCCTCAATCCAAACACATATGTATTGTAGAAAACTCTCTTTTTGTCTATTTACGACTTGTACTTTTATAAACTTATAATAAAGTAGTAAAAAAATCGTGTCTGTACATTGAATATTTTCGCGAAATGGTAAATGAAATGGGGCTTTGTATTGTACTGAGGCCGAATCAACGATTTTTAGAATTTTTGTCTGTATGTTACGTTTTAACTCGAGAACCACTCAACGGATTTGGATGCGGTTTTTTTTCATTATCATAGAAGTGATCCTGGTCAACATACAGGCTATGAGGGGTGTTCATAAAACAACGCACTAGTCGAAAACGGGGCAAACGGGGCGGAGCCGCGGGTAAAGACTTAAATCCCATCCCACTAATCCCACTATCCCATCCCCCTAATATTATAAATGCGAAAGTTTGGATGTATGGATGTGATGGATGGATAGATGGATGGATGTTTGTTACTCTTTCACGCCGTAGCTACTGAACCGATTGGGTTGAAATTTTGCATGAATGTAGTTATAGACCTGGAATAGGATATAGTCTTCGTTTTATCCCATAAATCAGTTCCCATGGGATGAAAATGAGTTTTCAAGTTTCTATATAAAAGTGTAAAGTGTCACCCTTTCACGCAATGCTTACGAGACCGATTGGGCTGAAAATTTGTACAAATAAAGTTCTAGATCTAGAATAGGACAAAAACTACTTTTATTCCCATAAATCAGTTCTCATGGAAAAGCTATATAAGAGATATACAAAATGGAAAAAACAGAGGCGCATAACACACATATTTCACCAGCTATGTTTACTGTAGGCAACAGTCCGAAAAATATTGACATATTTTATAGGAGTACACAAAAACTCATTTAACGCGGGTGAAACCGCGGGCAAAAGCTAGTAATTTTATATAACTTAAAAGTTAGGTTCTCAATGACGATTGACTGACGCACTGTTGCAAAATCAGGAGGGTTTTCCGAGAGAAATTTATTTAGGTTGGGGAAAAACTCTTTTCGCAAATAGTATGTATGAACTTATAATAAAATCTCTTTGGCTATACCATTTGTATATACCATTTTGGTATTATTAAAAAGTTTAACTTTTAAAAAAGATAATTCCAAATTCAAATTAGGTAAAATGTTTTATTTTCATTGGTTTTCTGTCCCTACCTACAAGATGGCAGAAAGTTATGGAACAAAATGGCACCTACATATAGTTAAATGTAAATAAACTTTATTAAAAAATGTTTTGAATTTTCATATAAAATGCGAAGAAACTTTTTCCCCAATCTATTATATACATTAATATTATATAATATACATTATTGATTTTCTCTTGAGTATGGATTTCAAGATTGACATAATCATGATTTTGAAAAAACAAATATTCTTATTTCAACCAAGAATTCAATTTTTCGAATATTTCCCTTGTCATAACAGCCACGGCTCAGAGCGCGCTATTTTAAACAATATCTAAACGTCATAGAGTTTAATTCCACTTGACGAAAACTGAGGCCTTCAATTTCCGGAAGTTTTATTGTATCCCATCATTCAGCATAATTTTTGTACTTGGGTTGACGCCATGCACTGATTGCCCTACTGTATATTAGTGGCGTCACAAAATGAAACCAAATCTCGTGATCATACTGAACCACTTCCATTGAAAACTTAGTTATGTCAAGTATGTTACCACGTACCTTTATGTAGTTGTTTTTTTTTCAGTTGCTTTGTCTACTTGTAAAGTTGTTCGTTAGGTCAGGGATCGGCAATTAGTTTCATTAGGTCCGTTTGTAACAAAAATAAATATGTCGCGGTCCATTTTCTAGTTGATAAATAGCAACCTAGATTTAAAATGTCAATGAAATCAGAATATTTATAATATAATTTATTATATAATACTTAATACTTCATTATTAAGGATACATCAAATTAAAGAAATAAAGTAAGTACCATGAACAAAGCCAGATTTTCGAGGGTTCTTTTGATGAAATTAGGACTATCTTAATATTGAAAAAAATATATTTGATTTATTGATCATTTGTCTCGGTGATCTCCATCCATCCATCCATCAGCCTGCTTCGTCCACTGCTGGACATAGGCCTTTCCAGGATTTCGCCACTCTTGGCGGTCCTCCTGGAAGAAATGCCCATACTCACACACGCTGGGCAGGCGGGTTGGTGAGCGCGGTGCCGAAACCCTTGCACCAGTGACGCCGCTGCCCGTCACCAGGCTGTTTTATATAAGGCCCGGCAATTGGGGATGGATATACCGCCATCCATCGGTCCCAGGCAATGGTGGGCCGCCTGGTTTTGCCTGAGAGCTGTTCTCTTACTCTCTCCCGAATAACTTCGGGAGGATTTGCGAGTAAGATGGTGGTACCTCCACAGTCGAGCCCGGCATCAGCTCTACCACCTACCGTGGTGATCTACGAACGATGCTTTCCACCCTCTTTTGTTGGTTTTCAAACGTTCGTTTCAAGAACGCGGCTAAGAGACCAACTTGATTTTTTTCTCATAAGATAGGTAATAAAAATATAAAGGTTTTCTGCGTAAATTCAATATTTTTTTCCTACAATAAATTTCAGTATTAGCTAAAAACCCTCTGATTTGCTGTTCCGCGCGTAATTATTAGTATTACGCGTCCTAGACAAATAGGTCATTTAGCTAACCAATAATCGCCTCTATCAAAAGCTAATAAAGTATTTGATATTGACCTTTTTGTATTGGACGGGTAATGACATTTTTCCTAGCATATGGCATACTCTTAGAGCGAAAAATGACAATTTTTACTCTGAACAATCTGACTTCTATTCTGGGTCCGCACAAAATAGGTCGTCGGTCCGGATACGTACCGGGGTCCGAAATTTGGTGACCCCTGGACTAGGGGCTAACACTAACTTTTAGCCTTTCAGCTTCAAAAAATCCACCTTATACACGGTGACTTCGCGTTTATATAGCTCAATGTAAACTGAAGACTAGGTAAGTAATAGGATCAAGGTTCAAAGTGACAGGTTTTGTGAAATCCGCAAAACAAAATTTAGACTTCCTAAGAATACTAATAGAGTCGAGATTGTTCTTGAACAAGTATAGAGGCACAAACATATTCTTCGTATCTCGCAAACAGGGTAATTGAACCTTAGTCCTGACCGCTTACCGAGACTCCAGATGAATTTAGCTACATAAACGAAAGTACCCTAAACAAACCCCCGTTCAGTCTTTAATTATTACACTGTTAAAAAATATTGAAAATATTGATTTATGGTGTAATTTTAGGGTCAAATAAAAACATATTCTTTTTGGATACAATACTTGTGCGATAATAAATTAACTGAAAAATATAAAACATTAAAATATAAAAAAAACAACATACTTACTTGCAAATTCTCCCGAAGTTATTCGGGGAGAGTGAGAGAACACCCTCAGGCAAAACCAGGCGGGTCCGGGACAGCTCGACACGGGTCAACTCAACACAAATAATAATACCAGATATTTCACTCCCCATTACGATGATTTGTACAGTCAGGCAGAAAATCAATAATTTGAAATAAAAAATTCAATTTATTCCGAAGATTTTGGTTTTTTTTATTTCCATGCAAAGCAGGAAAATTTAATTCTACAACTCTTATTTCAATAATGATACCTACATAAGTAGCCTAAGTTCAATGATTATTTTAATTGTCTGTACTAAAAAGACAAGCGTTTCTTTGCTAAGAAAATGACACACGTCGGTTATCTGATAAATAACAATAGAAAAGTTTTCTATCTCACTCTTGCACATCAATTTCAGCAATCAATATAAACGAAAATCACCTTATATGTATAGTTGATTCTATGCATACCATGTTGAATTTTTTATTTTAAATTTTATAAAAGGTACTGAGAAATTATTGGGAATCATTATTTTTTAAGGCTGTGATTGTTTTAAAATTGTACCAATTAACATACATTTTTATAACCTTTAATATAAATTACTTATTTTATGCACGATACTCAAATATTTGTTTATTTTGAAACCTCATACGAATAGTAATAAGTACCTAAATAAATAAATCTGTCTCTATTCCAGAACAAGTTTATAGCATTCAATTTAGTAAAATATTAATTACATTTATTCATACAAATAAATAATAATCTCCGAAACGAGGAGATCCGTCGGAGATCGAAAGTAACCGACATAGCCTGCAGAATCAGTAAGTTGAAGTGGCAGTGGGCAGGCCATATTTGTTGCCGAGATGATGGCCGTTGGGGCCGAAAAGCTCTAGAATGGAGACCACGGACAGCAAAGCGTAGTGTAAGCCGACCTCGTGCCCGCTGGACCGATGACCTGCAGGACGTTGCGGGGGGCGGCTGGATGAGGAGGACGGAGGACCGACATGAGTGACGAATTTTGGGATAGGACTATGTCCAGCAGTGATCGAACACGGGCTGATGGATGGATGGATGGATGGATGGATACAAATAAATATATAATTCTATCAATACATTCAAACAAAATTCAATATTTTAAGAGGACGATACTTTTCATGCCGACGGTACAAACCACTTTTTTAGACGTAGTTTCTGGTATTATTATTCGTGTCGAGTTGACCCGTGTAGAGCTGTCCCGGACCCAACAAGGCGGCCCACCATTGCCTGGGTGGGACCGATGGATGGCGCTTATATAAAACTGACTGGTGACGGGCAGCGGCGTCACTGGTGCAACGGTTTCGGCACCGCGCACACCAACCCGCCTGCCCTGCATGTGTGAGTATGGGCATTTCTTCCAGGAGGACCTCCAAGAGTGGTGAAATCCTGGAAAGGCCTATGTCTAGCAGTGTACGAAACTGAATGCTGATGGATGGATGTATAAAAAACAACGGCTATTACGTGCACTATAAGTTTCCGGAATGAATATGAAAAAATACTATTAAAGGTACAAAATTAATTTATTGTTTTTCAAAATAATCTCCCTTGGCGTCTATGCACTTTTTCATTCGTTCAAACCAGTTTTGAAAACTTTTGTGCCACTCCCCTGTGGTGACCTCTGAAACGTGTTTTTCATACTCCTCGACAGCCTCTTCTGGTGATGAAAATCGTTGACCGCGTAATTGGTTCTTAATTTTTGGGAACAGAAAAAAGTCACAAGGTGCCAGGTCGGGACTGTATGCAGGATGACTCATGAGTTCTACATTTTTCGTCTTCAAAAAGTCGTTTGTCTGTCTGGCCGTGTGAGAACTAGCATTGTCGTGGTGCAGGATGATACGGCGTTTACGGTTATTTTTACGGAGTTCGTCAATAACTTCCGGCAAACAAATGGTCGTGTACCAGTCACTATTCACGGTACGGCGATTCTCTAAAGCAACAGTAGCCACGTGTCCAGTTTTATTAAAAAAAGAAGCAATCATCCGCTTAGATGCACTTTTCACGCGCGCCACTTTGGTTGGTTTCGGCTCATCTTGAAAGACCCATATGCTCGATTGCTGCTTTTTTTTGGGATCGTAGCAATAAATCCATGTTTCGTCACCTGTTACTATGTCCCAAACCAAATTTGACGCACCTTCGTTGAATCTGGTAAGCATGGCACTGCACCAAGTGACGCGGTCCGTTTTTTGAGCCTCGGTCAAGTTGTGTGGGATCCACCGCGAGCACAGCTTTCTCACACCCAAATGTTTGTGTAGGATTGATTGTATTTGACTCATGCCTATTTCTAAGGGTGCGCGAATTTCATGGTAGGTCACATGCCTGTCTGTTTCAATCATACGGCGCACAGCATCGATGTTTTTGTTGGTCACAGCGGTGGACGGCCGACCATCGCGAGATTCGTCACTGAGATTGATACGACCACGCTTGAATTCTGCAAACCAGCTATAAACAGTCGTCTTGCATGGTGCTTCATTGCCAAAAGCTGTTTCAAGCCGAGCGATGCTCTGTTGAGCTGTCAAATTACACTTAAAATCGTAGAAAATCATACTACGAAAATTTTCCCGAGTTGAATCCATGTTGATGCAGACACACAATTTTTTAAATGGCGCCACAAGGTAAAAACAAAAGACAGTCAGATGAAACAAACTGCACTCTACAGCCAAAGAGTTCTATTTTCAAATGTTGCAATAAATTTTTAAATATTGCTTATGTAAGTGGCCAGTTCCGGAAACTTTTAGTGTTACCTATGTATAAAATTAAAATCGTAGTTATCTTTTAAAGTAAATAAAAAACCTTATCGAGGTTGTCGCTGCCGCATGGCAGGGTGCCCAAGATGCTTGCCGCGTTGCTTCACTGTTTGGCCAAAGTTATTCGTTGGATAAAATAAGCTCCAACTCTTGGGTCACCCGACACGTCGATGAAGCGCGACGAAGTTTGCTGGAATAATAGTCACGCTTTTAGGCCCCACATCTATTTAATTATATAATATTTATTATTATGTACTAGCCTTTGCCCGCGGCTCCGCCCGCGTGTTATTCGGTCTAACGACATGCTTTTTTCCGGGATAAAAATAACCTATGTGTTAAGTTGGGGTATAAGCTATATCCGTACTAAATTTCATCCAAATCCGTCCAGCCGTTTCAGCGTGAAAGAGTAACAAACATACACACACACAAACTTTCGCATTTATAATATTAGTGTGAAGTGTGATGAGATAACATAGCCTTGTCTTATTTCACCACAAACGATTAAGTACCGCGCTAATTAGACACCTGATGTATGAAAACAAAGCCTTGTCTTATTTTACCACAAACGATTGGTCTGCGCTAATTAGACACCTGATTTTTCAATGATATTCATCTATTCTACTAGAACGATGCATTTTTTCGGGATAAAAAGTAGCCTATGTCTTAAGTTAAGGTATAAGCTACATCCATTCTAAATTTCATCCAAATCAGTTCAGCCGTTTCAGCGTGAAAGAGTAACAAACATACACACACACACACGCACAAACTTTCGCGTATATAATATTAGTGTGATGTGATGAATAATTTTAACAAGCATACGCATACCTAATTAGTAGTGATCCATCTATCCATCAGCCTGTTTCATCCACTGCTGGACATAGGCCTTTCCAAGATTTCTTAGCGGTCCTCCTGGAAGAAATGTGTCCAAACACAGAAACGCTGCAGGGCAGGCAGGTTGTTGAGAATGGTGCTGAATACCTCGCACAGAGACGCCGCTGCCCATCACCAGTCTGTTTTATATAAGGCCTGGCAATTGACAACATTTCAAATTGTTTGCTAAGGCATTAAATAGTATGATCTAAAAGTATACTCCAAACGTAAAAATACTCGTATGAAGAAAGAATAATCTCGATTGGTTAAGCATTTCATCTGGGGGCACGGCCTTTTCTCGAAACAGTTCAGGCCATTTTCGACCCCCCTATAACTTCGTTGTGGATAAAACTAGAAACTTGAATTTTCAGTAACCAAGCAGGCATTATATAACCACGGTATATTTTAAATTTCATTCAATTTGAACCAGTAGTTTAAGAATTATAACTAGTCAAAGTTTCCTAATTTTATCACTCACTCACTCATTCACTCACTGACTGACCGATCATCAAAACTCAAAGGCACTTCTAGCAGACATAGAAGCTTCAAATTTGGAATACAATTAGTGTGTAGTGTATAAAAAAGGAAAAACTAAAATATTTTGCAATTGCGGTCCAGTGCTCTAGGTATACCAACTGCACAATAACTTTGTAATTCCATATAAATATATAGGATTACAAAGATACATTTTTAGTTGTAAGTAGAAGTTACGGGAAAGGAAAAAAAGTAGGACTGTCTACAAAAAGAAATGGCTAAGTCAATCTATGTATTTAAAATAATAGATCTACATAAACAAAAATGCTATCATAGTTTAGTTCATACAAATTGATGCACAAATTCAGGCGATACAAACCTAACTATTTCTTGCTGATTCTGCGGAACCTTAAAAAGTATAGTTAAGGCTTCGTTACGCTACCCACACTACTAAGATATAATCGTAAAAATATTCCCAACGACTTCTCAATACTAAGTAGAGATGAGTGCGCAAAATATGCGCAGTGGGTCGCATAAACGTGCGCAATAAGCTGCGCCCGCGCAGCCTGGATGACGTTTAGTATTAATTATGCGACTCATTATAGCGGATTCGGATTACTGAAGGGTCCTCGTTCTTATTTTTGAAGTGTAGGGTGACCAGGCTATCGGTAGAGAGAGACAGTCTGCTATTACTAACGTTGAGTTTCGCATAGTATGTTAGTGATAGTAATCACACTAATCACACTAATATTATAAATGCAAAAGTTTGTGTGTGTGTGTGTGTGTGCGTGTGTGTGTGTGCGTGTTTGTGTGTGTGCGCGTGCGTGCGTGTGTGTGTGTGTGTGTGTGTGTGTGTGTGTGTGTGTGTGTGTGTGGGTATGTGTGTGAGGGTGTGTGTGTGTGTGTGTGTGTGTGTGTATGTTTGTTACTCTTTCACGCTGAAACGGCAGGACGGATCTAGATGAAATTTAGAATAGATATAGCTTATACCCTAAATTAACACGTAAGCTACTTTTTATCCCGGAAAAAATCATGTCGTTAAACCGAACAACACGCGGGCGGAGCTGCGGGCAAAAGCTAGTATTTAATAAATTGTAGTTTTATTGGTAAAAATAAAGAAATATACAGTTTAATCGGGAATTTTATTAATTAACGTTCGTCTGATGACGACCCCACTGAGGGGTCGAAATATAGCGCATTGGACTGTATATTTCTTTGCTTTTACCAATAAAACTGTATTAAAAATTAAAAGCCATTTACGTAGTAGTTCTTACAGAAAATAATTAATTATAACTTATTATAGTAATATTTGAGTTACGAGAAATATTAAACTGAAAATTTGCAGCAAGCGTAAAGTCCCCTCTGAGTTGAATTCAGAGCTTTCAAGTATCAAATATGTAGTATGGACTTAACTCGATTAGATGAAGTTTGAAGTGCAAACTTCAAGACTTCTTGATCTCAATCTAGAAGCAGTAGAAGCAGTAGAAGCAGGCCTGTGTGAAGACGGAATTTTATACAATTATATATTAAGACGAATCGTAAATCAAGGGTAGGAGTCCCTTAATCGGCCAAAAACCAAACAAACAACAAAACACTTTAGTTGGATGATAGTAACTAAATATTAAAACTTATAAATAAAATTATTACAGTGCGTTACAAGACAGGAAAGATCAATTAGGAACAAATCTCAAGTACAAATCTCAGTATGTAAGACAATAGAGAACATGCATGTCGTTTAAATAAGTAATATATTGCGTTTTTTGTATTCTATTTACTTAGAAGAATTTAATGATGACCCTGGGAAACTATTTTATTTTATACATTTGTTAATAAATATAAAACCTTTGATAATGCTTTAACAGCGAAACCGGTAAGGGAAATTAATATAAATAAGTGGACAAGTACAAGTGTTTATCAAACAAAAAATGTTTCAAAAGTTCCACCAAGTGCCAACAATCACGAGCATCAACTCCATTATACATTTGTCATTATTTCCATTTAAAAAATACAACATTTTGATGAAATGAAACGCAAATGCAAAACCCCTCACTATTGGCTAACTGCCTTTTGTGACAAAGTCATTTCATCATAAAATATTAATACAAAATTAATAAATGTAAAATAAAACCCTCAAATATTTTTTAATACTTTGTTTTAATCAAAAATAATTAAAAAACCGGCCACTCGCCATACACCGCAAGCAAGAGCAGTATCATGTGACGTCACTTGATGCGCGCTAAAATGGCAGCCGTTTGAATTGTAGAAGATTATTGTGAAACTTATTTTGATTTTATAACCATGAAATATGGATAATTTAGTTGCAAATTATTATTCATAGCCCTAAATTGATCATAATATATTAACGATTTGTGCATTGAAAATTTTACATGCATATTCTTTATTGCTCGGCTTGAATCTGCGTTCTTTTGCCTACACAGCAAGTGCTCTACCGACTGATCCACCGAGGTTTCCATCCTAGACCTATGAATTTTCCCGTCATACCGTAACGCTCACAAGAGCGTATGTGAATTTCACGCCTTGCTCAGAGGAACAAAGATGGCAGTGTCGTCTCTACAATACGTCTAATAATAATTAGAGTAATCAGAGCAATGGATTTCGCTATGAATATGATCGTAAAAATAAATTCCACTACTCCTTAAAATGAAGAATCTCTAGAATAGCTATGCTGCAATCTCAGTATTGTGATTTAATAAGAGACGTTACAACGATAAAACATATTTAGGAACCATAGTCAAATATAATCATGAAAACCGGCCAAATGCATATCGGGCCATGCGCATGCGGGTTCCGCAGTTGCCCAGTGCAATTTATAAGTTGGTTTACTAATACAGATCGCGCCAAACTTCTAGTCCGCTCGGAAGTTGCTCTCCCGAAGAACGGCCCATACATTTTGTCGTGTTTAGAGGGGACTAAAAGTTTGGCTCGACCTGTACTCGTAAACCTGTAAAGCCTACTTAGCTGTTATAATAATAATGTAATCTTTATTTCAGGCAGTGCCTATAGTGTTAGTAACAAGGTCTTAAAAACTATATTAGTATTACAATAATGGTGTAATTAATTTAACTTAATCTAACTGAATCTTGTGCCACTGCCTGTCGAAGTGGTATGCAATGACACCCAGTGACGCAAGATGGGACCGCTCGTCCTCTCGGCAAACACTTTCAGGAGGCTGTTAGAGCTATCCCTAACGTTATAGTTTTCCTTTTAAATTTATTATGTATACTACTTCTGTGTTTTTCAGTGCTCGGCAGTTAATTAGAGCAAAATAGACAGGTCAAAAAAAGTTATTCTGAGGAGCGCTAACCCTTAAGGACTCTACGTAAGGAGATTGCTTTAATTTTTATTGATAACTATATAAGTTTGATTAAACACATTATATTTGGGAGTTGCTTTTGGAGAAGAAATACAGATATCAGAAAACACGCTACACACTATTTTGAGAGTCACTTTTCAGTGATTTGATATTCACAAATCTAACAACAGGTATGTCTCGTTAACATTGTCAAGATAATGATTAAAGCCATAAAATTTACAAATACATTGATATCATTGAATAGGAAAAACGCACGGGTGTTTACGGAAAAACCAACAACTTCTCTCTCACATTAAGGGCAGGGTGTATAGCTCCGAGCGAGACAACTAATTGCCACGTCTCTTCCAGCGCAGAGTTCAGCCGTCTGTGGGACTTGTAAGCAGACGGAATGAAGTTAATAATGTCCCATATAAGTTTGACTGTGGAGGTACCACCATCTTACTCGCAAATCCTCCCGAAGTTATTCGGGGGAGAGTAAGAGGACAGCTCTCAGGAAAAACCAGGCGGCCCACCATCGTCTGGGACCGATGGATGGCGGTATATCCATCCCCAATTGCCGGGCCTTATATAAAACAGACTGGTGACGGGCAGCGGCGTCACTGGTGCAAAGGTTTCGGCACCGCGCTCACCAACCCGCTGCCCAGCGTGTGTGAGTATGGGCATTTCTTCCAGGAGGACCGCCAAGAGTGGCGAAATCCTGGAAAGGTAGTGTACGAAACAGGCTGATGGATGGATGGATAAGTTGGACGGACTAGTCTATGGAATAGTTGATCTTGATGTTTGATCAACTCTTTTCCTTTCCAACACTATTTAAATTTCAGAGTGTATTTCTGACAACATGGTAACCCCAAATATTAAAAACAGGTAGGCTCAAAGTTTATGCGAGTGCCATCTCGAGCCATTATCCGAAGATAGCTGCGATATTAAATACATACATTACAATTTTTTCATAATTAAGGTTCCTTAAGTGACAGTTAGCAAACATGCAGTTTCAGGGTTCCGTATCCAAAGGGTACCAAACGGGACACTATTACTAAGCCTTCGCCGTCTGTCACAGGGGTCTACAGCTACGCTGTAATAGGTGGTAAGTTGAAATTTTCATAGGAAATGTGTGACTATATGGCCTCTATCACAGCGAAAAATAAAAAAAACAATAAATTATACCCAATTGGGTAGCAAAAAATAGCATTCTTTTTAATGTAATTTTTTTTAGCTCTATTTTAAAAACGGTAATACGTACAAGTTTCAAAGGAAAAATTGTAGTAGGCTCTATAGTAAATTAACAAATAATAAAAATTAGAGTTCCGTATTCAGGTGGTGTCAAATTGTTTGTCAGGCGCTACCATTTTGGTGCCTTATTTTTTGTCGTCATGATGTGTTATAGGCTTATAGCATCTTATATATTGTTATTTAACATTATGTTTTTAGGATTTCTTAACTCGAAGTGTGCCAAACGTTAAAAAGTATTTATTTTGGGCGGTGATACGAAACCGTTTGTGCACGAGTTTGACTCGCAATTGGCCGATTTTTTTTAACACTTTAACTTTCCTGTTCTTTTTTATTTACATTTTTATTTACAAAAATAAGGAAATAGGGGATCGTCAAAGTACTAGTGAGTTAACATATTTCATGTTTTACAGAGGACATTGGATTGTAGGTACATAAAATAGACAGCTTTTGCTGTTAAATTGCTTGAAATATTATTTGAAGTTTGGCTCGGCTTGATTTTTGTGCCTACCTCTTTTGAATTTGGTCAAAACGTCTGTTTAACTGCTTTTATTTATGTTACATCGATATTGAAGCTAAAAACGGTTTTTCGATAATGATCTTTTTCGCATTTTCGAAGAACTTCACAAGATTCGATAACGATTTTGGGTTTTATTACTGAATGTGCACACTGCACACACCGGGGGTCCATTTTGAGGCTACAAGATATTTGTTTCCATTACATTATGCGTACATTTATGACTGCAATACAAAGTTAGGTTTAAATTTTATCGATTTCGGTAGAACAGTGAACAGGAATACAAGTTAATTAAATTATTTACAGCAATATGGTGGGAAATGTGGCCGGAATCGCATAAAATCATCTTTTTGGTCACGGTAAGAAAACACTGTTTTGATGACTCGCGGTCCGCAGAGTGGCGTTTTCTTTTTGTTTTGTTTATTACAATACTAAATATGCTTTGATGAATTACTCGTTTTCTGGACCAGAGAGCGGGCAGCGGTGGGGTGCCCAGAACTTTTTGCAGGAATGTCAGGTAACTCAGGATATATGGAAAAATCCAAATAATACATAGAAAAACTCAAAACTAAAGTCGTGTGACTATTCGATTTGTTTATTGTTATTCAAGTATTATTAAATAAAAATCCACATATTTTTACTACACATAACTGACATTCTCATTGGTTTTCCTGCAAAAAGTTCTGGGCACACCACTAGAGAGAGGGTCTGAAATATATCTTGAAAATTAAACGAATTTGTTCTAAGTAGTCTGACTTTTATTTTCGAAAACGTTGTTCTTCTCTGATTAAATCTTCTAGTTTTGTTTGTATTTCAACTCAACACAGTGGCTGAAGGTACAGACTTGTTCTCATGTTCGCTGGACGAGTTCACAAAGGCCTGTCTATACGTGTTTGGTTCAATTAGGATTTAAGTTGTTATGCATGACTGTTTATAATAATAATAATAATAATAATAAATTTATTTATTCCAGACGAGGTCCATATTACATTAATTATATTATACATATAAGAACATTTACAATTAAAAATAGATAATTTATTCTACAGTCTGATTCACTCACAGTTTAATCAGTCTGTAGCCGGCGCCACGCTGCGTGGAGCGGACTGCCGGTCCACTCGTGCACGGCGCGAATCAGTGTATTGGTGGAGGTTCGGAATCGCTCAGCGGCGGCGGCGGCTCTGTGCCGCATGAGGCCGGCCCAGCCGGGCACGCGCCCCTCCACGAACATCGTCGACGCGCTGCACCAGCGCGGCAGTCTGTGCAGTGCACGCCAAGCGTTATTGTACTGCACTCGCATCTGGTTGTATGCAGATTTTGTATAATTACACCATAACTCTGCGGTGTACAGGCTGGTGCAATATGCCATGAAAAGAAGTCGCTTGACGTCATTACTGCAGCGGTTGAAGCGTCTTGCCAGCATATTTCCTTTTACACTGATAGCTCTACGCTGTCGCTCAATATCAGAGTCGTCATGTAAGTTCGCCTTTATAACATGGCCTAGGTATTTTACATCTTCGACCCTTTCGAGCTTCTGTCCACTCAACCGTAAAGGTGGTGTTTCAGATGGTGAGTTGCTTGAAGAGAAGACCATGTATACGGATTTAGAGGCGTTGTACTGCATATTGTGCTCAATCGCGTACTTTTCACAAATAGCGAGTAGAAGACGCATGGAGGCAGCTGATGGTGTTAATAAGACCATGTCGTCCGCGTAGCTGACGTGGTTGGTACAGACGCCATTTATGGAGCAGCCTACTCCGGCTGCAGTCAGCTCCCGGCTGAGCTCGTCCATGTAGACATTGAACAGGATCGGAGAAGCCGAGCCACCTTGTCTGACGCCGCAGTGCAGCGGGGCCGGCTCTGAATAAGCACCGTTCCAGCGGACGATGTTTCTTTGCTGCTGATGCCATACTGCAAGGGTGGATATGATGTCTTCTGGAACGCCGCGCTGTCGAAGCTTCGTCCACAGAAGGTCATGGGAGACACGATCGAAAGCCTTGCTTAGGTCCAGAAAGCAAGCATAGGTAGACGTGTTTTTACTTTTATAGTAGTGCGCCACTTGTTTGACCACGTAGACCGCACTAGCCGTCGAAGTATTGTTTTTAAAACCCATTTGATAATCTGTGCTTTCCAGATATGATTCGGTTAAAGCAAGTATCGTCTTTTCGAATATTCGTGCCACGATAGGAGCCAGCGCAATTGGTCTGTAGTTGTCAGATGACGACACGTCTTTTAGCCTATTTTTGCAGATAGGAACAATAACTGCTTTAGTTAGAGTCTCAGGCAGGTATCCTAGCGTTATCATGCGAGAAAAAAGTCTAGCAAGGATGGTACATAAAGGCTTTCCAGCGTAGTGTAGGTGTTCAATTGAGAGTCCATCGCTTCCAGGTGATTTTCCGCGTGCAGTTTTGCTGATAATCTTGTGAACGAGGCAAGTTGATATTTTATCATGACGTATTGTGCCGTTATCTGACGGATGACTCACTGAAGGTGGCGAGGTGAGCGGGGAGGGCGAGGTGAGCGGGGAGGGCGACGGCGCGGGAGTTGTGAACTTCGTGCTAAACCGGTTCGCTATGCACTTGCTGTCAGTTATACCGTCTATGTGAGACGGAATGGTACCACGTGATTTGCAAACACTATTCGTTTTTCTCCAAAATTTCGAGAAGTCTTTTGTTTGCATATTTTGGGCCATTCCGTCCATGAAATGTTGCTCAGCTTTCTGTTGACATTCCTTTAGGGCTTGTTTGAAGCGCGCTCGGGTTTGTTTACGTCGGCTAGCTATGTCTCCTTCTCGCGGCCGACCGCTTGCGTTCCATAGAGCGAGTGCACTACGCGAGGCGGCGTACTCCTCTGCCACATGATCATTCCAACCAGTAACAGTCTTAAAATGCTTCGTTTTGTTGGTTTTTAAACAAAAAGCACTATGAGCACATGTTTGAATTATAGAAATAAGTGCGTTGTATATTTCGTCTATTTGCCTCTGCGAATTAATTTCCTCCCATAGTTTGGGTGTATTTTTTATTTTCGTGTCGATAAGTGTGGTGTAGTGTTCGATTTGAAGTAATGTTCGTGGTTTCCATGCCCATCTGTTGACACTTATAGCCGAGTTGGTGTCTATTTTGGCAAGTCCGTCCATTCTTAGATCTATGTGCATTGGTCGATGATCAGTCCAGGTAATGCTATAGTCTATATATATTTTTTCTATGCATTTCGCTAAGGAGTTCGTAGATAGACAGTGGTCGAGCCATGATGTAGAACTGTGTGCGTCGCTTACGTATGTATATGTATCCGTTGGTAACATCTTTTTATCTATCCACTCGTAGGTATATTCGTCACAGAATGAAGATAGTTCGCGACCAAATTGTGTGGAGGGATCAGCATTAAAGTCGCCTAAGATCATAATGTTATGGCAATTTCTGTCTTCAATGATGCTGTGTATTTTACCTAAGCATTCTGCATATTCGGGAAAATTATCTGTAGCGCACGTAGGCAAGTATACACATACCAATAAAAGTGACATTTGACTAGTTAGTATAATTTCGATGGCCAGTATACGGGGCGTGTCACAGCGTATGATTGAGCTAGCTTTAAGCGCTTTACGATGTAAACAAGCAACTCCCCCGTGTGGTCTCCCTTTTAGAGGTCCTGATTCTATATCCACGGCGGAGGTACCCACTGCGACATAGTCTGGGTGGATACTGTCTAGAGTATGGAGATCTGTTGGTAGGAGCCAAGTCTCTTGAAGGAGGACAATATCGTGCGTGTCACAGAGCTCGTTTATGAATTTAAGATTACGCCGAAGCGATTTACAATTAATACTAACAACTCTTAGTGTACTACACATCTTTGTTTTGAATTTTATAGTTTCGCCGTAAGTAGGCGTTATATGCATGAGCTTTATATTTACCAACAGTGATGCCTGGTGGCCAGAAGTCTGCATTCAAAATTATATTTAGCTTGTCATGAGATACTGTGATTTTGAACGCATGGTTAGGAATACCTACTCGCTCCGGTAGTAGTTCCACAGAAAAAACTTTTGTTTTCGTTTCAATGTACTCGGTAAGGTCTGTAGGTGTCATAGTCTTATCGAGTCCTGATATGTACACTTGCACTGTTGGTGTGGCTACCTTCAACTTAGCTGGAATATTGGTAGCGGCACCGTGTATGTTGGTGGTACGTGGTGCCTTTCTTTTTGATGCATTTTGTATATCTTTATCTGACCCTCGTATGTGATAAGGTCGAGGTTTTCTTTTCTGTACTAGTGTAAAACCTTCATCCTTTTCCTTTGTCGAGGGTGTTGGAGTATTGGTTATGACGCTAGCGTAATTCATTTGTGTTTTAGGATCATTCTTTGCACTTTTAGGTATGACATCAGAGTGTTTAGTTTGTTGATCTTCTTCGTGTAGAAGGTTACTTCGTATGGATCCAGTAGAATGGGACCTCTTATTGTCTAATTCGGTGTTTATCAATAAACCAACTGGTCCGCTGATTTCTGACGGAGATGTGTCTTGTAAGCAGGCTACAGCGCGTTCTTTTTGTAACGCAGAAAGTTGTTGGCTCCTGTCTGGTGTTATTATTGTGTCATTATGTGAGATAATGTTTCTATTACTCACATTACTGGCCAAAGTCCGCGGATTCAAAGGGTCTGCTTTGCCGATACTGTCAAGCTGTTTTTGGATCTCGGCTGTTGTTTCTTGTGTGGTGTATGTTGACTTTATACTTTTGACTTCATTATCCAACCTTACAATATCTTTGAGGAGACGAGAAACGTCTACGTGATCAAAATTTATAGGCGGGAGTTTGTGCAACTACTATTATACCCTTATAATAATTTTATTAACTTTTGGAGAATATTTATATTGTTAATTGTATAATGTTCAGTTGTCACTACTCTATCGCATTAGGTTAACCCCGTAAAGATAGTAGTACGTAAAGATAAATGAATAAATAAATAAATAAAAAATAAATAATAAGGTGAGAAAGTAGGAGAAGTAGGGATGATTGTAATAGTGAAAGTGTCATGTTGATTCATTAATAAGTTTTAGAGATTTTAGGCGACCAACAAACTTTTGCTTTCATGCATTGTATAGTAGGATAAATGAGAAAACACTTCGATAATATAATTAACCCTCTTCATTCTTAATATAGGTAAAGCAATACATCGAAGTCCGATCCTTACAGATTAAATTAACCCCAAATATTTCAAAGCTTTTACAAAATATTTCAAAGATTCAAAATGTTTATTTATAAAATTGATACATAAAGTATACGTTTTACATGTCATATCTAATCTTTATAAAAACAATATTATATGATGAAACAAATATAATACGGGAAATATGTTTAAAAAAAAACTTTAGTTAATTTGGGCTAATAAAGTAATACATATGCATAAAATATAGACTAATTAGAATAAGAATATTATTATACATAATGAAATTATTAATAAGTTAATAAATAAATGATTTTTCAATGCAAGTGCTCTTTAAGACCAATTTTATATACGTCATCGTATATTATACATCAAAACTGTGAGTAAAGTCATTTTTACCGCATTAGTGCTTTATTGTTTTTAATTTATTGAGGGAAAGTTGTCAGTCTTTTCTTGTGTACCATAGATAGATGGAATTGACGGAAATAAACTGCGTCCAGCGGGCCTATTACGTATGTAACTCAGTGTCGGTTGCCATCTATGGTTGCTATTAAAAAAAAAACAGATAAAAAATGAACTTCCAAAATAACCTTCAATGGGTATTGAACTATTTACGAATTGTGACGTCATTTTAAGTGCGAACGTATCCTTAGGTAAGTGTATATGTATTTTTTTGACCATAGGCACTTGGTTTGGCAATTGATTTTACGATACAGAATCAGGGGGTAGTTTGATGCGTTTTAGTAGGCTGCCTGCGTTCAGTTTGATCTTCAGACGAACGCATCAAAATGAATGCAATTTCTTCCTTTAATTACGTTTCATTTATTTACTCACACTATGCAATGAAAAACGTTGTATGATACACGTGAGTAAGGGCAATAACTTACTCGTAACGTTTAAAATACGCGCGAAGCAAATCGTCCTCGTAAGCTATTGCCTCCTTACCACACTTGTACCATAAACTACTATTATAGGTGTGTCCTGAAGGTGTGCAAAGAAGTCGTGTTAACCGCTTACCATGGGCTTGTTGCATCTATTTTGCGATACGGAATTATATTTTGGGGCTTTTCCACAGAAAAGAAAACTGTCTTTAAAGCTCAAAAAAGGTGCATACGATCAATGTGTGGCCTAAAACAAACAGACAGCTGCGAACCATCATTCAGATCCCTTAAAATACTTACCATGCCTTCTCTTTACATTTATGAAGTTGCAGTTTTTGTGAAGACAAATCCCGAACTATTTGTTAAATTCTCCGACAGTCACCACACGGATGTTAGGGTGCAATACAGACATCAATTATGTTTAAGATGTTCAAAAACTAGCTTAATGCACAAATTGGGCTCCCAAAATCTTCAATAAAATTCCTAATTATATTAAAGATCTAAATCTTACACAATTTAAAAACAAACTATTTTACCTACTTATACTAAAATGTTATTAAAGTGTTGATCAGTTCTTAAATGATAAAACTATTTTGATTTAATAATGTATCCTGATTTTAATAATGTTCATATTTGATACCTTTGATAACACATATTTAGATTAGAAATTTTGCATGTGCATGAATATCTTTGTTCGTTTAATACTTATCATAAAATATTTGTATACCATTGCGGTAGATCATAGCGTCCAAACAAACATATTATTTACCACCTAAGCATGTATCACTTTGATGTACTGTAAACCTATGTTCACAAATAAAGCATTCTGATTCTGATTCTGATTCTGACGTCATAACATTTTATTACCTAATTTAAGTACCTAGCCACCTAAGCACGTTACCTCGTATTCCCCGTGGCTCAGTGGTGGCGGTGTCGGCCAAGCGACAGGAATGCAGTTCAGTTCCCGCGCTCCACCAATTAGTCTGCGCGGAACGAATGCGCGACCGGTCTGTGTAGACACACCATGGTTCGTGGGGACATGGGGACAAGAATTTGGAACATGCTACTGACAAAAAAGGGATATTTTGACGTCGTAATCGAACAGCAGCGAAATATAAGTTTGGAGGGTAGTGCTTGCATTGATCATTGTTACTCCATGCGGAAATACCTGCAGTGCGAGAGGGATGGAGTCATAATGACGACATTTATCACTAATTTTATTATAAGAAAAAAACTCAAGGTTGTTAGAAATATCTGTTCGTTTCGGAGTTTAATAAAGTTGTACTGATTTCAATCCATAAATAATATGTATGGGATTTTGCTTAAATATATCTTAAAACTGAACAAGAAAAACTTGAAAATCTTTTGTTTTTTATTTCTCAATATTGTGTATTATATTTATGTATTTATATAAGTAAGTTTATTCTATATAATTTCTTTTGTGTATGTTTATGTATCAGTTTATTATAGTGGTAGGAATCACTTATGTTATCTACTCACGTATTTTATTTTATTATCATTCTCTCTTTTTTCGTTTGCACGCTCCCTTTTTATGTTTTATTCCTTATCTACTATTTCACCCAAAGGTTGCCTGGAAAATATTGCTGTTAGCAATAATTGCCGCCTTTGTACTCTATGAAATATTTTTAATATTCTTCTTCATGTTTTCGTGTAAATGTACATAAAGTGTAATAAATAAAAATAAAAAAAATATTTGAATGACTTCTGGAAATCAGAAAGATTATGTTTCAATAAAAAGTGTGCATTATATTCTTGGCAGAAGTATATATTTTTTTAATATGTTTTATTGATAGATTTTTCAAACAAGGGAGGATAAATTAAAGCTTTGCGGGACTTTAAACCTTCAGCTTTAAGCAAATATAGCATTTGCTTGCCTTTACAATAAGGTGTAATAAAAATTCAGAAAAACTTTCCTGCAACCTACGGTGCCTACTCTGATCACGATAATACTCTCTAAGAACTGTTTATTTATGGTCTTAAATAATAATACACATATAAGGTCCTATAATTCAAAGTGATAAAAATTTATGAGATGATAGAAGAGTATCGCTAAAAGATGACGTTCCAATGAAAAAAAAAAAAAAACATTTTTGCGCGATGTTTTTCACTTTTCTATAGAAATTTAGTCAGGTGATTGAACCACTTTGTAATGTGAAGTGAAAAATTATTTGACTAAAAAGGTTTTTTTCTTCTGGAATGTGATAACTGATAAATAAGTGATTATATATATATATATATATAACAAAACACATAATACGATGGTAAGTTTTGTAAAATATATTTCGACCACTTGATGGGGTCGGCGTCAGTAACATATAATAAAATAAATTATTTACAATATTAAAATATAAATAAGTGAACGATACATGATCTACCCTAGAACTGTTTTCACTTATTATTGTAGGACCGTATATAACCACGAGTACATAAAGAAAGCATAGTAAATCATAGAGAACACAAGCAACATACAAAAAAAAGAAATACATATCTTGTTAATAATATTTTCAAGTCTAAAGAAATCTTAAAAAAGAAACGGATCAATCCATTACATTTCAAAATATTAACCCGCTAATTTCATTAGCTATGTAGAAAGGAAGTAAAAAGCTAAGGGACTTGTAAATATCCTTTTTCCAAAACTTTGAATTTTACATACTTAAATGATTTTTGAAATCTTTGACTTTACAACAAAAGCCTTGTAGGCATAATGACTTTCGTACCAAAGCCAGTAACTACTTTAATTGTATTAAAAAAAACGAAATGGCATGACCATAGAGCTTAATATATCATATGTCATTGAGACTTGACATTGACAGCTAGTATTTTTATTTATTGCTAGGTAAATGTATTCTAGCTGTTCTGCCCATATCCTTAAAATTTGTTTTTTTTTTTTCAACATATTTCTAGAACTAAAGAATAAAAAAATATATTTGAATTTGACAAAATACTCGATACCATTTGCCTACCTATTGGATGAGACCACATTCATACTCATACCGAATCAACCCTGGACTTGACATAATTGTATTAAAAACGAAGAAAATATCGTAACAGACGAGGTTTTCGCCTAAAATTATAATAACGTAAAGGAATAAAATGGAAATCACAGAAAAGGCTCTCATGGTCCTAGATACCTTTGCATGTCCCTGAAAGGGAAGAAAAGAAAAAAAAAGAAAAAAAAAAATATTTAAACGCTTTTCGGAAAAGATATATCCATAGATTTTTATTTTTTTTACCATAACAGAAATGTAAACTTGTGGATTGCGAGTAAGACTCGTGCCCTGATGGTTCCGTACATACCGCTTAAATATAAAATTATTCCACGCGCAGTTACTAATGACCAAATTAACTAAACACTTATTAAACTCCATGTATTCAAAAGAACTAATTAAGTTGGTTTTTATTTCTTAATTCTTTATTGCATCCAGAAAAATTATATACAATGTTGGTCTTAAATGTAATGTACCCTGGCGAGCTTATCTCAAAAATGAGATGTCTCCTAGCAAACCAAGCCTGAAAGGCTTTCTTTTGTAATGATTATAATTTAAGTATTTTTTTTCTATGCATATGCTATAAGAAATAATTGTGAACGAAATTTCAAGTTTCTTAGTCAACTGGAAGTACCCTAAAGGTTTTTATGGTAAGAAAATTTGTATGTTTTTTTGCGTGTAGTTAGAAGCTTGATTTCTTAACAGCACAGTGGGGTTGAGACTTCTGTAGGAGGTATTAGTTTCAACTTGGTACTCCTAAGGGCCCGAGAAAAGGAGTCTTGACAGACGGACAGACACGCAGACGGAAAACGCGTTAAGAACATGTTTGATAATGTTATATTTTGAATATTGATACTGTACTGCAGTGGCGTGCATAGAACTTTTTGCTAAAAAAGCAATAAGAAGGTCAAGTTTGACGATAAAAATAACATTAAAAAATAGAAACCCACCTTTGAAAAAAAAATTATGAAATCTTGTACTCCAGGGCAGGCAGTGCCTACCCTGGCGTCATACAAATAATCATTTTTCAAAGTGACTTAAATTTTTTCATATTTTTTTATTGTCAAGTCTTTCTCATTGCATTTCCAGCGAAAAGTGCTATGCACGCCAGTGCTGTGCTGTAAATTAAGTGTTTTTTTTTAGCAGATCGCATCTGTATCGACGCTTTCGACGTAACCTCGACAGCTTTTTTGTATCCGTGATGGCCACCCTTGTGTAACAGGGACTTATTATTATTGATGGGTATTATCATTTCTGCGAGCCTCTCTTCACGCCTCAGAGCCCTATTAACTTGACTCCATGCACGACACATACACCAAAACAATTTGACTCAGAAATCGAACCAAAACATACTTTATTTCAACTAATTAAGAAAGCCGCCAGCGGTAAACTTATCATGGCGCTTGAAACTTGCCAATAATAAAAAGCAATTGCTAAGAATCTTAGTGCGTTTGAAAAAGGAGCGAAAATACATTGCCTTAGTGGTCAAATGATTGCGGTAATAGGTAGTAATTTTACGTCCAAAGCAAATATTACTTTTAAGTACTAATTTGTAGTTTACCGCGACAAAATTGTGAAGTATTAGCATTTTGCTAAATTGGAGGATGGGGCAGGATGTAATAATGAGTTTTTTTGTAGAAACCACACTGACCACGGATGGAGGGGCTAGGAAAGCAAAACTTAGTAACAAACGCGATCAAACCTGTAAATCGACAACATTTCATTTTAGTAAACCATTTGTTTTTAATATTTATATTGAAAGTCCGCGTAAAAGAGAAGCTCAAGCATTTTATCATTTTGTTTTATTTATGTTTTTCCTGCATAATATAATGTTTTCTTATTCACTCATTCTAAAAGGACGTAAGTCGCATCTGAGGATTTCAAAAGTCGATGTTCATTGCCAATAGATTATTAAAAAAAAGAGCTTGGCGTGTTTGTGTCTGCTGTCACATGGCATGACATTTGATTTTTTTTAAACAAACTGAACTTAAAAGCAAAGGAAATTGTTCTTAAAATCCCGTGTTTACCATATTTTTAGTTTTTTGAAAATATCTCTTTATTTAATCACAATTTAATTTTGGAAAAAGAAATATGATGCTCAGAGAGCCCATATATCGAAATGGTTTTCAGTTTTGCACCAATTATTAATTTGTAATGTTCTCGATTGTGAATGAAATAAGCGCGTTAAGTAAGTATAAGTATGTAAGTATCCTAGGATTGCCATAATTTTTTGAGTCAAGTCCGGACGGTCCATCAGCTCTGGGGATAAATTACAGCAATTAATAAAAACAATTTTTTTGGTATTGTTCGATGTATTTTATTGTAAATGTTTTATTGTAATTTGTATACATTGGAAAAACTAAGAGTAAAACTACTAAAGGTGGTAGAGCTGATGCCAAGGTCGGATGTGGAGGTACCACCATCTTACTCGCAAATCCTCCCGAAGTTATTCGGGGGAGAGTAAGAGGACAGCTCTCAAGCAAAACCAGGCGGCTCACCATTGCCTGGGACCGATGGATGGCGGTATATCCATCCCCAATTGCCGGGGCTTATATAAAACATACTGGTGACGGGCAGCGGCGTCACTGGTGCAAGGGTTTCGGCACCGCGCTCACCAACCCGCCTAACCAGCGTGTGTGAGTATGGGCATTTCTTCCAGGAGGACCGCCAAGAGTGGTGAAATCCTGGAAAAGCCTATGTCCAGCAGTGAACGAAACAGGCTGATGGATGGATGGATGAAAACTACTGAAGAGAAATAGTATAAATAAAAGAAAACTCAAAATCAACATAATGTGTATTTCTTTCGATAGAAAAAATACGAGGTATTTACTATTAATTATATAAATTTCTACTAAATCGGTATTTATTCATCCTCAGCTTCATTTTCAGGTCTTCGTTTGGCTCCTTCTGATTCTGAGTACCATTCGTACTTTTAAAGCGTAAGGGTTTTATCAAAAAAGCTTGAGCAGGTATTATTGCTGTTAATTTTTATATTCAAAAGTCCAGCCACTACCGCCATTAATTATCTTGTTCACTAATGTAATCTCATCAGAAAGTCCATCTTCGTTTAAGTCTTAGCCAGTAGCATGCGTATGGTTCTAACAATTGCAATGCTGTTCTCTACACACTCCATTTTATTTCATTTTTAATTGTCACTGAAATTTTGATACTTGTGTAAAGTTGTTTTGCCATGTGGCTAGTAATCTACCGTAATAAAACCGTGACACATTTTCTAATCAAACAGTTTCATCCAAATTATCAGGACATTCACGCTTTAACTTTCACATAAATGGAAGTAAAGAATATTAGACTTTCTTGTCTTTTATTTTTATATCATATATATTTTAAAAAAATCATGTATTGACAAGTTAAAGAAAAGTGTAATTACATTTTAGTAGCCCAACCTTAAATATTTTTTGTATGTATTTCTCATAATAGTTTGTATTTTTTTATATTCTAAAGATATATATTGTAAAGATTAGCTTTGACTTGTAGAAAGTATATTTTATGTATCTATTTTACAAAATAAATATTTTGATTTTGATATCTATTTTACAAGGCAAGAAATCATCCACAAATATATCGGCCCGGTTAAGTACTAGGCGCTTTGGTTCAATTGAATACTCTCGAAGTTTGATAGAGTAGTTTGCGAAAGTTTTCCAACAGTAAGTAGGTAGAATACGTGAAGAGTTTCCCAAGATAATGAACCTGTCCGTTTTATCTTTTATTCAAACGTTTGTTATAGTACGGTTGTATTTGCATTTTTTGCAAGCTATCATGATTTCCGTTAATGTAGTGTTAATGTAATTATCTAACTGTAAGTTCAAGAAAAAGATGAATTATTTTAATATTTTCATGTGGACGTAAAAGATAAATTGTATAATAATATATATTGTCAGTAGTGCATTAATATAATAACTATAGCTTTACAACAGCAGTACCACAGCAAACCTTCCTGAGGTGCAATTGTGTAAGACAATCGTCATCAAATTCGATTGTCATATGGAAGAGTACGATTTGAATATAATGAATATATGTCTTGTTTTGTTGTTGAAAAAAACGTACGATTTCAATTGTCAAACGGTCTAATTTGCTTAGCCGAATAGCCATAATTATGACAATCAATTTGAATACGATTGTCTTACACAATTGGGTTTTATTGGTGTTTTTATCTTATTTAATGTATGTATACAAGTGACACTTATTTATGCAGTCAAATTCTCACAGGAGGCTTGGTAAGTTATCAGTATCACGGATCAATATTCTTTTCGCGTAATATGAAAAAGAAAAAAATACTTTTCAAGGTATTGGGGCTGCGTTTGTAGGGAGCGGGTGAAAAATAATTTTCGAACCTTGATACCGAATACTAACTGAGGTAAGAACTTTTTTCTACGTTAAGTTAGAAGTCTGATTTTTTTACAGCATTATGAGCTTGTGGACAAAGCCCGAGAAAAAGGGTCTTGACAGACGGACAGAGAGACGGACAACAAAGTGATCGTATAAGGGTCCCGTTTTTTAATTTTGAGGTACGGAAACTTCAAAAACTATTCAAAGTTTTTGATATGTCTATAGATACTTGTTGGTCAGATATAAGTGTTCTACGATGGAGTAAATAAAACTTTATACGATGTGAAGGAACAAAAGTGCAGAATAACAGTACATTTAATTAAGCAGCATTAAATTATTCAATATAACTTCTGCTATAATACCTCCAGACCTGTGTATGTATTAGTGTGATTAATATATACTGACTCTATTCTGTGGCGCTGTTGTCGTTTTTTATTTTTTTCCAATTTATTCCTTGTTTATAATTAAAAAGGCTGAACGGGTTCTTGGCCATTCAATTCCGATTCTGCTTAGTTTTATTTCTATTTATTAGTAGTTAGCTGCTGTGGTTAGTTTGTATGTATAGCAAGCAGTTTTTTAGGAGTTTATGCCTCTTTTGAAGTACAGACTATACCTATAGGCAGCGATTATCAACACAAACCTTTCGGTTGGTCTGTTCAAAATTCTTCTTAGTTTAAATTTCTCCCGTCATCTTACAACGGTATGCAGTACATAGTAAACTCTGCGAAACCAGTCGATCCGGTCGTCGGATTTGTCACGGGTCGCGCGACTAATTGTGCGACTGGTCCGATGCACCACCGCATCACCGATGTGCATATCACCACGGTTTAACTACCATTATACTGTTACATCATTATGTAATGTTTTACACTCAATACGTGTAAGATAATTCCTTCTCATCTCTGTCGCTCAAATGTTTTTGGATTTGAAAGTGAACTTTTTAGCCCAAGTGCCGAAAAGTAATAAGAACATCAAAACAAAGCTTTTAGATATTCTAAGCTAGCTTTTGCCCGCGGTTACACCCGCGTTAAATTAGTTTTTGTGTACTCCTATAAAATCAGTCAATATTATTCGGACTGTTACTTACAGTAAACACAGCTGGTGAAATGTGTGTGTTATGCGCCTCTGTATCCCATTTTGTGTGTCTCTTTTATAGTTTTTCCATGGGAACAAAGGGAAAAAGTAGTTTTGTCCTATTCAAAGTCTAGAACTACATTTATGCAAAATTTCAACCTAATCGGTTTCGTAAGCATGGCGTGAAAGGGTGACACATCACTTTTCTATAGAAATTTGAAAGCTCATTTTCATCCCATGGGAACTGATTTATGGAATAAAAAAGTAGCCTATGTCCTATTCCAGGTCTAGAACTACGTTCATGTAAAATTTCAGCCCAATCGGTTGTGGTTACGGCGGCGTGAAAGAGTAACAAACATCCATCCATCCATCCATAAATCCAAACTTTCGCATTTATAATTTTATTAAAGTGGGATAGTGGGATAATCTAGATATATGGAAATGGAACATTTATGTAAAATACAGCCATCTTCCTTATTTTAAAAATCGAACTAACCAGCTAGAAACCCCGATAATAATTTTATATGACGTAAAATATGTTAATAAAGTTAAGCTAGAAGAAGCAAAAACACTAAGGCTCTTCTACAAGCATTACCGTTATTTAACTATACTGAATAGCAAAGTTCAATAAATAATACCTATCACACTATGAGAATAATTTGTTGAATTCATACATGAACAATGTGCACATAATTTTGTATTAGAAATATTAGACCAAACAAATTGCCTCTCCGTACCACATTCAGCAACAAGCTAAAACTGCAACACGAGCAAAACCGGCATAAACATGTAACCGAGCTAACCGTGTTATCTCCATACGGGAACTCGCAATAAAATGAGAAATTTTAGAATTTTCAACTATTTTCCACGTCGAAGCCGCAACGTACAAAACAAATTCCACCATCGTCGTATGACGCCAGCCAGACGCCATTTTGCAACACAACTTTTTAATTCCCGCGCGTTTTTGACAGCTGTCACTTAGTGGCATAAACGACGGCATTTTGGAAATGGGCTTAGCAATTAAAAACAACTTTTATTGCTTTATATTACGATACGTTTGCACATGTAATTAAGTTTTTTGGCTTTAAAGGCATTGCCGAAATCGTCATCTCGAATAATTAATCAAAGTTCAACCAATATTGATGTACAAAGAATAGAGTTGTAGATGGGTCACTCCACTTTATTTAAATTATCGTATTGACTTGCTGCGGTTTCACACCGCTTTAAATGAAATAGTACGTTATTGCTGGGAGCAGGAAATTAGTATTTGCTGACAAAGGCGTCGCGTCGTCGGTCGGGCGGTCGTCGGCCAATGGGCCAGCGTAGGGCAAGAATATAGAGAGAGGATATGAATTGTAAATAAAATAAAATTTGTAGTTTTAATCGTTTATTATAAAAAATAAAAAACTTAATTAATACATGATGTTCTTGGGATTTTTGTGAATTTTTCGACAACTTTATTTTTAAAATATTCTAGGATTTCAATTATAATAATTCAATGAACACTCGTACCATAGAAGCGAATTTGCACCATGGTACTGCTTAGCCAGGTTTTAATTCGTATCACACTGATTAAGGATTAGAATGTCAATTACCTGGCATTTTAATGTATTTTTTTTTCGTGTCTCCAGAGGTGGGGGGGGGGGAAGCTGACCTCACCTGGCCTCTCTTGGCGTTGCCTTTATTTGTTAAACAAATACAACTTAAAAACTGAACTAATCCACTTTAGGGCCTTGTACCTAAAAAGTACTTCGTTGGTTACGCAATGGAAATAATTTAATTTCCTAACAAATTTGACAAAAATATTGAATGGTATTTATGCAAAATATGCAAAAAAAAATCGCACACCCCAAAAAAAGAAGGCGATTATCTCTGAAACATTAATAAATTACTAGCTTTTGCCCGCGGCTCCGCCCGCGTGTTATTCGGCTTAAAGACATGTTTTTTTCCGGGATAAAAAGTAGCCTATGTGTTAAGTTAGGGTATAAGCTATATCCATTCTAAATTTCATCCAAATCCGTCCAGCCGTTTCAGCGTGAAAGAGTAACAAACATACACACACACACACACAAACTTTCGCATTAAATAATATTATAGTGTGATTGTGGTGTACAAGAGAGTACATATTGATTTACCGTACTTGTGTAGGATTGTAGGACTGATTGAACTTATTATGCAGATAGCGCTTACTAATCCTTCCGATTTACTCTATACGATAGTGCTACTTCATTACTAATACTATAGTTATATGTATATAATGTTAGGTTGTGGGTTTCCCTTTGATAGTAAATGCCAGTCTCAAAGGTAAAACCCAGCTTTAAACTGATAAATTCATAATAGTGTCGACTCTACGAACATGGTTAGTCATTGTCGAAACTTCCAATCCATTTGTTCATCTCGACATGACATCGAGTGTACACTTGTCAAAGTTTTACTTTCTATTACATCTAACATTTGTAATAGTAATAATGTAATAATAACCTATTACCAAATGTGATTTATTAGAAAGTTATTTCACTCTCGTTCGATGTAGCGCATAATTACATTTTGTGTTACGATTTTATTTAAATGTCTTTATGTAACGTTTGATTTGTAGCTATGTTTGTTATGGTGTTTTTTGCAACAAGCTGTGTTTCGGTCGCATAACATAAGATTTTAGCTTTCTCTTTGCTGAAACTAGAATAAAAATAATAAAACGAAATATATACTTACAACATGAAATTTAAGTCATTTTGTTTACGAAAACTGGTGATAGTACTCGTCCATATGAACGACTTTTACTATAGAACCAACCATGAAATCGCAAAAAAAATCAGCTGTTCCATAGAAAAGTTAAATACCTACTTGATACAAATGTATGAAACAGTTGATTTTTTTTTCACGATTTCAGGGTTGGCTCCGTAGTAAAATTTGTTCATATGGACGAGTACTATCAGCAGTTTTCGTTAACAAAATGACTTAAATTTCACGTTGTATTACAAGGTGACTTTCGTTCATATAGCCAAGTTCATACTGAAGACTGAGTAGGTGGTCAGAACTAAAGTTGAGATACGCAAAATAAAATGAAGACTTCATAAGGTTCTACAAGTATCAAGGCAAAAAAAAAATTTTTCGTATTTCGCAAACTGGGTCATTGAACCTTGGCCCTGACCACTTACCGAGTCTCCAGTATGAATTTGGTTATATGAACGTACGTATCTTGTACATTACGATACATAAGTCTACTTAGTGTACAGACGCCCACATTTCATGCTCCTTATTTGAAACGATTTTAACGTCTATGACAACGCAATACGGACCACCATAGCTTGTCATTCTAGCGTCCGTATAGTGATACAAAGTATGGGTTCCGTCAATAAATAGTTATTTCAGAATAATTTCTGATGGTGGTAGAGCTAATGCCGGACTCGAATGTGGAGGTACCACCATCTTACTCGGAAATCCTCCCGAAGTTATTCGATTTAAGAGTAAGAGTACAGCTCTCAGACAAAACCAGGCGGCCCACCATTGCCTGGGACCGATGGATGGCGGTATATCCATCCCCAATTGCTGGGCCTTATATAAAACAGACTTCACTGGTGCAAGGGTTTCGGCACCGCGCTCACCAACCCGCCTGCCCAGCGTGTGTGAGTATGGGCATTTCTTCCAGAAGGACCCCCAAGAGTGGCGAAATCCTGGAAAGGCCTATGTCCAGCAGTGGACGAAACAGGCTGATGGATGGATGGATGGAATCATACTTTACAGTATTTATATTTTTATTTTACATGTTTTCGTCCGTAGTTTTGTTTTGTTTTTGAGTTCATAGCAAACTGGTCGATTTTTTGGGATAAAAATGTATTTATATCCTTTTGGCCCTAGTGCTGTACACTGATTTTCCGTAAAATTGTGCTAAAAGCATGAATATCGGTAAAACTGATCTTAAGGCTATAATAATCAATTTAGCAATAATATTACCCAAAATAAAAATTTGCTAATTGTTTTATTACAAATCAGTATTTATGGTGTGGTAGTCCTTTAGTATAGATACTGTAATATGAATTTAGTTTTAACTACTAGATCACAAGATTTCTTTTCTAAAATATACAATACAAATAAAAAAAATTGAATATAGCTAAAATTTATTAAAATTATCAAAGTATATTTATGACTCACGCATGAGCGTAAAAATTGCCGCTTACCTGCTTTTACATTTCAGCAAAATAGTAACTGTCTTACTACAAAGTACAAAGTCACTATGTTGCAGAAATGTGAAATTTTGGTACAATTTAAGGCAAGAAATCTAGTTTAAACTACACCTGCTTGGAAAGTTCCTTCTTACTTTTTCGAAAACGATGGAGAATATTCGTCATTGCTGTCATACCAATATGCGGGCGGAAAAAATGTATGAAAATCCATTGTTAACGTGCTGAGCGGGCAGAAAAAGTATATAAAATCCATTGTTAACGTGCTGAGCGGGCAGAAAAAGTATATGAAAATCCATTGTTAACGTGCTGCTTTTTTCATTTGTTGACAATATCCGTACGATAAGCATAAATGCTACATTAAAAAGGGTATAAACTTCTTGGTACATAAACCTAGCTTGAACAATAATGCCAAAAGACAAAAAGTTTTTATGTCTTAGTTTGCAAAATAATACTGGCCACTTGTTATTTATGATCATAAAAAAATGAAAAAAGTGAAAGTCAAAAAGTTTATATGTCTAAATTTGCAAAATAATACGGCCACTTATTTATGTACATAATTAAAAAAAGAAATTAAAAACTGCAAATCGAACGCGAGTCATCAATCTGTTTCTTTGGTTGTATACCTATATTTGTTAAAAGTAACTCAAAATGTCGTCTAGTAGTGATATAGAAGAATGGGTGATTTTGTCTTTTATTTTCCTCGCAGGTGTAGTATAAAGCACCATGTATCACTCGGGAGAAAGTGCGATTCCCAACTCGTGTGTATTGGCTGCGCCTCGGACCTCAATTTACACCCTCGTTGATAATCGGCCTCTTTCTCCACTTGGTGAACAATGTACTATTGTATGTAACTATGATAGAATCATCTCTGCCTATCCCTCTGGAAGACAGGCGTGAGGATATGTATGTAAGTATGTATAATATAAATAATGTATATATTTAAAACACTTGGCGATTTATCCAGCGCAAGGAGATAACAAACAAATTAATATTATTTCGGTATAGAAAAGCAGAAAAGTAAACCTGGACGTGAGGAGCTCTGAACCTGGATTCAATCTCAGGACCTCTCGATAATTTTGTATACAATTGTCCAGTTTGACATATTAAAAACAATTGGCTGGATGGTGCCTTATAAAATATCAGTACCAGACGATAAAGCTTTCATACTTTGGTTTAACGAAAATAACAGAGAAAACGCTTATAACTAGGGTTATTACAAACGCAAAGTTTGAGTCATAACATAAATCATTGTGTCAGTAAGGATGAGCGCGAGCTATTTGTTAATAATTAATAAAGTAGTAAATTGTCGATGAATCATTATAATTGTACCAAGTTTTGCACCAAAACGGTAGCATGCCTTAACGCCTTAATTGAGTTTTTTTCGGAAAACGTGGCTAAACATAAGTTATTTTGTTATTACATATGTCTGTTCTTATCTTATATAATTTCGTACACACCCAAAATGGCGTATCCTACATTAAATTTTAATGTGTTTCAATTATTCTGTTATCGTTAATCAATTATAAATCGTTCTCAGATTACAACAAACAAGAAGTGGTACATTTATCAGGATATTTTAATAAGGTAGAGTTTAAAGTTATTATATTTACTTTAGTATCTTGGGTTTTTATCTCAAAGGTTCTTTATTTCGTATCGAAATATATTTGACGTGTGCATAAAATAAGAATTGGTTTGGATGTGGGTTTAGTATTTAAATTATACTTTGAAGATTACAGTAAAATAAAACGATTATGAAGTTTTTAACACAAACGATTAACTAATTTGGTCGTTGTTTTCATAAGTCGCAGAGACAAAAATAAACGTATGTAAGTTATGTAGTGGCTTAATCAAACAAATATTAAATTTAAGTGTTTAGTTTTGATATATTAAATGATATATCTACCATAGGTGGTAGAGCTGATGCCGGGCTCGACTGTGGAGGTACCACCATCTTACTCGCCAATCCTCCCGAAGTTATTCGGGGGAGAGTAAGAGAACAGCTCTTAGGCAAAACCAGGCGGCCCACCATTGCCTGGGACCGATGGATGGCGGTGTAACCATCCCCAATCGATGATGGATGAAATTATTAAAAGAGTTTGAATATTTTTCTCTTGAGAGGAATGACCTTCCCTATAAACACCTGGCCCTGTACGAATATTTCCCTTGCCCGCATATTTAAGAAAAACTTACTATACTCTGTGGTAACAAACGATGACATTGACAAGTCAAACATAAGCTCATGTGTTGTTTGTTATTTTCGTAACGTTTGGCTTTTTATATAATTTTACGAAATAATAATTAAATTTATGAAATTAAAATATTTTTGTTTTTTAAATATAATAAACGCCACCCAAAAATCTGAATCTTTTTCCTGTTTATGGGGAAGCGTTGTTTCTATCAACAGAAGAATATTCGAGCACTTTCAATTTATGTAATTTCATCCATCATCGATTGCCGGGCCTTATACTGGGTGTTGGAAAGACTACTTCGTTCCTTTGAACCATGTGTTGCTATAGGTATAACAAAGTATATTATGTTGGGCGCGTTTAATTTTTTTATATACGATTTTTTTTTCATTTTTATTTTGTTTTATTTTATATAAAAAAATTACACACGCTTAACATACTTTGCTATACCTATAGCACACGTGGTTTGAAGGAGCGAAGTTCTATTCCTAACATCCTGTATAAAACAGACTAATGACGGGCAGCGGCGTCATTAGTGCAAGGGTTTCGGCACCGCGCTCACCAACCCGCCTGCCCAGCGTGTGTGAGTATGGGCATTTCTTCCAGGAGGACCACCAAGAGTAGCGAAATCCTGGAAAGGCCTATGTCCAGCAGTGGACGAAACAGGCTGAAGGATGGAGGAGGAGGAGGATATTAAATGAAGGCGGGTTTTGTACATTTCGCCTGCAATAGGGTTCTGAGGGATTTATTGCAATATAACCATTTTATTTTACAATCTTTAAACCCCTGTCTTCATCGTGTTGTGCAATAATGGGTTTTTAATTATGGTTTTAGTGAAGTAAATTTTTACTTAAAAAATTTGTTAAAGAAATTTATAAAATCGGAACCTCTTATAGCCAAACTTCAATGTCAGTCTGTCCGTCCGCGGCTTTAAGTAAAAAACACTGAGCTGATTTAATTTTTAATTATTCACGAAGTAGGACAATTAATACTAGGACCCTGTTATACGTACAAAATACGAAGGAAATTAATGAACATTATGAAAGAATAAAATATACTATTTATATTTTTAAAAGCAGATTTAATTTGTATCGACGGAATCCTTGCAGATGTACGTCTTTAAAGACTCTTATATAGAGTTTATATTTTAATATTAAACATTCAGTTTTTCTTTTGGCGTGATGTTACTAAATACGACTGATGGTAGATGTAATTTTTAAAAATCCAATACCTACTTATCTCTCTTATTGCAATGTTAATGTAAAAGAAATGTGAATTAGCAGCTATTACTTCGATAGTACCATACAAAAGACATCAACGCGCGATCGCAGTAATCCCTACTTCCTTATTTCTGATAATTTTACCAAATAAATCTGAAGTTGGCTTATTTAAGGCTGTACCTGACCCTAGAACATAAACAGATCCAGATTTTCGAGGGTTCTTTTGAAGAAAGTAGGACTATCTTAATATTAGAAAAAATATATTTGATTTATTGATCTTTTATCTACGAATAAACAATGTACTAAGATGCTTTCCACCAAAGATATTATAAGAAAAAGTGGTAGATGAGTCATAAGCGCTCCATGAGTGGCACGTTAAAACCTGGCAAATTAGCCAACCTGAACTCAGTGTCGCGTCAGCGTGAACGGAAGCATGCCGTGTATTGGAGTCATCGTGTATTTGTCCAAAAACATTCGAAAATGCCGGAGTGTGTGATGAGACATTGCGCAAATTATACCAGCAAAACTTCTAAAAGCCAAAGAATCACATATCATTCGTAAGTATTACTATTACCGAGTCATATTGAATATTTTTTTACAAATCAGACATTACATTCGCAAAATATTGCGTCAGAAAATGTCGAGTATTTTCGATTGCGACAGAGAAGAGATATCACCGGTCAAAGACTAAGTTTATACCTAATAAACAGATGAGTCAGCCTGCCTCAAGGTAAAAAAGATGGAATATTATTGTACAAAACACTGCTATTTTTGATCATTCAAGTTGCAACCCGTGTTGATTTTTGATTTGAACGGGTTAGTTAGTGTAGCAAACCGGTTAGGAAACCCAACCCAGTGTGAGTTTTTGAACGACTATCTGTTTAGTCGTCCCTTAGATTTCGTTGCACGCGCATGTCACACCGCTCGCAGACGCCGTATTATTCACATACGCACAGGAGTTCACCTTCAGCCCTAATTTCATTGTTTTTATTCCACCACAGTAGTATATCCCCAGCACATCGCCGAAAGAAGTATTCGGCCGAAAAAAAATGAATATGACGTATAAAGCCGTTGTTTGCAAAACATAAACATTTTATACTTTCATACCACTGTGTACATAAATTTAGGAGTGAATGAATTTGTAGGCATACATCACGGTAAGGCAAGATGTCTTGTCTGATTAATTATTCTATGTCATTTATAATATGAAGTAGGACGGCATGTCGTGCAGGTGGGAGATGCACAACAACCCGTCTCCTTTTCGCTCCCGAAAATTAAGTCATGCCGTCCTACTTCCACGTGTGAATATTCGGGTGGATTCGGCAACGTTCGTGTTGAACGCTCGTTGAACGTCACCTATTGTGCCGTCTGTGAAGTTCTAATCCTGTATAGGTAACCTCTCCATAGAAAATAAAACCTCATTGCTTTCCACCCTCTTTTGTTGGTTTTCAAACGGTTGTTTCAAGAACGCGGTTAAGAGACCAACTTGAATTTTTTCTCATAAGATAGGTAATAAAAATATAAAATTTCAATATTTTTTTCCTACAAAATATTTCAGTATTAGCTAAAAACCCTCCGATTTGCTGTTCCGCGCGTAATTATTAGTATTACGCGTCCTAGACAAATAGGTCAATTAGCTAACCAATAATCGCCTTTATCAAAAGCTAATAAAGTATTTGACATTGGCCTTTTTATGTCGGACGGGTAATAACATTTTTTCCTAGCCTATGCCATACTCTTAATTGATAGGTATACAACTTTTATAGTGAGATAGATTATTAATTAGGTTGATAATGAGACACTTTATTAGGTAACGCCATGGGAGTCGGAAGATGAAAGTCTAGGGTGGGGCAACCTTTCAAATATCAACGGGATTTATAGTTGAAAAATAAAAAAAACGTACTTTTGTGCAAACTAAAACTGCCGATCGGTCTTGTCTCTCGTATTTTTTACTGTCCCATTCCTTTTTCCAGGGGGGGGGAAGCGGCCGCCCCTACTTGCCCCCCTTTCCTTCCGACGCCCATAGGTAACGCAATGTTTTTCCTAAGTCAAAGACCAAGATTGAAATCGAGTCACGGGCATATAACTAATAAATAAATTCCTTTGGATCTTTAATTTTATTTTGTAGCTTGGAAAATTTTCTGTTTGCACTTCAATTATATTTGGTAAAATTGTGTAAATTTTAGAATATGTGAAAATCTACTAACAGCCAGTACATAACTAATTATGTTATTTTGTTAAAGAACAATTAACTTGATTCCTAGATATTTTATTTCGTTGACGTAACAAATAGAATGTACCAAAAGGCACAGGGTGGAGTCAAACAAATCTATATATTCTAGAAGAGACAAACAAAAAACACTGTCCTGTTTGTCCTGGCAAAGAAAAACAATGTCCTTTATTTTACCTTCTTGAGGTTATTCAGTAAAGAGACAAAAATAAATTCCATTTTAGATAGACTTTAATACAGTATAGATACAATTTAGATTTACGATTAATTTAGATGTATTTTTATTTTAGATATACTTACATAACCGAATAAATGTGATGATTAAATAACTTTCACAATAACTATAATGTGGCGTTAATGTAACAGCCAAATTTATACCGAAGACGGGTTGAGTCGTCAGCATTAAGATTCAATTACCCTTTTTGGGAAATTCATTTTTATTTTTCGTCTTATCTACAATCGCAAGCCCCGAGTCAATACAACGGAAAGCCAAAATTTAGATTTTTCCCCAAAAATGTTACTGATCTATAATTTTGATCACTTACCAAGCTTCCAGTATGAATTTGGCTGGATAATTTAATGTCACGTTGTATAAAACTAGTTACATACTTTAAATAATTTGTTTATAAAATTTAACACTTTTGCGGTTTATTTGCAGATTTATCCATATTAGTAGCTAAGCTTTGTTATGATAAAGACAGAATCGATGAAGTCAAGAGACAATATAGTGTCTTTTTGCGATTATTATAAGATATCGACAAACCCGATAACTTACGAAATTTATCATTATCATACTAAATAACTCTTTCAACGGTTCAACGCTCCCATCTCGGGTGTTCCTTTAATACAAAAAAAGAATTAAAAATGTCAGTGAAGCGATTTTATTCCACCTCGACTCAAATTTAATGGCGTCTGTGGCAAATTTAATGGTTGACTAATAACCGGACCGGTCGTGAAACGAATCGGGCGACCGGTCGTGCGATAGCGCGAACAAGTCCTGACGGATCATGTATACTGTCTGATCATAGGTGGGGTGTGGTGTGCGATATGCAATTTTAATAATGACATTGACGTCGAAAGTACACATTTCTTGGCTTGATCCAGACATGGCAGCTGCTGTTCTCCCCTGATTTTTGGTCAGCAGGAATCATCTACCAACGGTATGTTAGAACCATCGCTGAAGAAGAAAGCTTCCTAACATTGTGTGTGTGAATTTAGTGTTATACTTCGTATGTAAAGTATTTATTTACTATGGGCCCTTGTCATTTTATTTTTGTATATTTTATCATAAGTTGCCAGAAATAAAGAATATTATTATCTAGTTTGTAATGCACCCTAATAATAATAATATTTAGAAAATTATTATTATTGTTATAAAGGTTTCCCTATGAATCTTATAGCGCTTGGCGGAGCCTTCGATCTCGCTCCAGTACTAATTTATTCGTGTCTTTAGATGCATCTGGCTATGTTTTAAGGTCCAGGACATCGATTCTGGCACGTGCGCAAAAATTGCGAAGGCAGACTGCGGGTGATCTTAAAAGGGATTCTGTACAGATATACATTTATTTTTTTGATAGAAAACTTATAGAGGGCTTTTTTATATCCTATAGCTTCTATTTGATGTGGTTTAGTCACTCTAACTTCCATCACATGGCATTTACCAAACTTCAAACAAATATCTAATGACTGAGTGTATTGCGGAGCCCTTGATAAATGTTCTATCTATCTATCTTGACTCTACTAATTTTAACAATGAGTACTGAAATGTAGGCGAGGCCTACGCCCTCACTCTACTAGTAATTTATTTGTCTATGGGTTTAGTTTCCATTGGTTTATTGATCCAAGGCGACGAAAAAAACTATAGTTAACGACTAGGTACTATGTCAGTCTACTTTCTTAAATCTTTATACGCTGTCTACGCATAACGACCAATATTTTTTATTTAAAACACGCATATTGACCAATACGCATAATGACTAATTCGCGAAATGACCAATATTTTATTCGTAAAATAACCAATACGCAGAATGACATACTCTAAACTTTATACGACTATTCGTACTACTATCACTGATCTAAAATGTCATTACTGTCATTACGTAACGAATGTATCAGTTGGGAAAAATGCAAATTGACTCATGCGGTGGCTAAAGTGTGAAATTGGTAAACAATCGGTTATTAACTTAGGTAATAAAGAGAATCTGTACTTATCGGTAACCTAGATTGACCGATTTGTGATACATTGATTCTTGTTTGTTTCTAATGTTCCAAACTAATCAATTTCTCAGAGTGTAGCCAGTTAGATTAGATTAAAATTTGGGTAATATTTCTACGCAGCGAAAACTACTTTGTATGTTAGTGAATGAGCTTTTCATGGAAAGATGATTTTCGTGGAAAGTGTGAGTGACAAACTGTACTATTATTATACCTAATCAATATCTATGCCTATTGTTGTTATTCGTAATTTACTGTTTCTTGTTTGTCTTTTTTTTATTATTATATGTAGTTCTCTAAGCTTCCCTGTAATTGACGTGTTTCCTGTTAATTTATAATTTTAATTTTTACTTTAGCTTTTATAATTTTTTGATTTAACTAAGATATGTAGGTAGGCATCCACTGAAAACAGCGTCATGGCGCATGTTATGCTCATGACATATATGGAGTGGAGACTTATTTGGTATCCTTAGTAGTCCCTAGCCATAAGATGTATGCAAAAATGTAAATATACTCTTACCAAATAAAGTTAGTCTATTCTATTCTATTAAATTAGATTGAATACGTAATAACGTACTGGTATTTACTGGTGACGGGCAGCAGCGTCACTGGTGCAATGGTTTCGGCACCGCGCTCACCAACCCGTCTGCCAAGCGTGTGTGAGTGTGGGAATTTCTTCCAGGAGGACCGCCAAGAGTGGCGAAATCTTGGAAAGGCCTATGTCCAGCAGTGGACGAAACAGGCTGATGAATGGACGTACTAACGGTAAAAACAACTAAATTTTTATAAGATTTCGGTTTTTAATCCCAGCTATTTTTCACATAAACAGATAAGATATCTTACTGTCAGTCAGAAGTGTTCCTAAGTGTGAACTAAATAGGATTATAAATATACGTAAATGTACGCCCTAACCCCGTATTTCGGGCACAAAGTATGATTTTACTCTATCCAAATAGTAGATTATGCACTAAGGGAATAAAGCAGTGTCTTACGTCGCGGGCGGCATATTGAACCCTGAGCGTAACGAGGGACTCTAGGATTAACTTCCAAGTGTAGGGAGGGAGTTGTATAGAGCCCTGACCTGAGTGAAGCGAGGAGTTCAAGAGAACATACTTCACTTTTCGCACCTTCTGCGAGACAATAAAAAGCCAGGGCTCCATAAATTAAGTATATTAGTCATACGCTTTTTCCTAAATTTTATTAAATAAAATTTTTGATTTTTCTGGTATTTTTCCGGTAGTAGATTATTAATAATCTCTAAAGCGTCTGTTTTGATACACTCTGGAGTAGAAACACTATCGCTCAACAATCACAGCACCAAACACCGTCTTTTGTTTCTTCTTTATAAACGCATCTTTTTTTTTCTTTTTTTTGATCTGCATAAGTTGGCCAGTTCGATTTTAGAACAAACCTCTTTACAATGCCTTACAAGCATTTTTTTACGTAGAGTTTTCCACGAGTTTCTACACGAATTAGACGTTCCAAATTCAAATCACTTTATTCCCTAGGGAGTTTCATACAACTTTTTATGCCTTTACTTGAGTAGGTATGTATATGATTTTGTATCATATGTTTTATTTTGAAAAAAGGAATGTTTGCTAAGTTTCTTGCCCTTCTTCTTAGCAATACTAATCGAATGGTGCGGATGGTTAGGCATTATGTATATATAATATTTTTATTCCTATATTTCTCTATTTTATGCAGGTGTATAACTTTATTACATTTTAGTAGCCCAACCTTAATATTTTTTGTATGTATTTCCCTTTTTTATTTATGAACTTATTTCTTCATTGCATTATGTATATATACTTTATTCTTTATTCTTTATTGTACACTAAAAACTTATTTTTAAATAAAACTAAACAAATAAACACGTACAAAAGCAAACTTATCTCTAAGAAGAGATTTCTTCCAGTTTACCTCTGGGGATTAGAGGAAAGATAGTAAATAGGTAGACATACATAAGTGTACATTTATTAATAATTGAATAATATATAATAATATATAATACATAATCTAATACATATATACTTATTAATATATAAATAAGAATACTAATACATACATATATACTAATGATACTATATTAAAATGCTAAAAGATACTCATGAGAGTGATATATAGTGCTCTTTGAGTCGCCTTTTAAATATATTCATAGAGGTACGGACAATCACGAATATTTGCTGGAAGCGAGTTCCAGAGTCTGACAGCCTCAACGTTAAAAGACTTGCTAAACGACGCAGAACTATGTAATGGGGTTTTAAGGAGAGAAACAGTGTGTGATCGGGGAATTTTGTTCGTTGAAAACAGGGTCTCAAAACGAACACGGAGATAATCAGGGGAAAGGGGGTTATTGATTATACTATAGAGTTGAGTTAGAATATGAAAGTGACGACGAAGTCGAATGGGGAGCCATTGAAGCTCACGACGAAAATGAGATACATGATCATATTTACGTAAACCATAGATGAATCTAATACCAAGATTTTGAAGACGTTCAAGCTTATTGACCAGCTCCACATTGGCATCAAGAAAACAGACATCTGCGTAGTCAATAAGCGGTAGGAGAAGAGACTGAGCAAGAGAGACTTTAGTTTTGTAAGGGAGGAAGTTCTGGAGTCGCTTCAGGGAATGAAAAGCTCCATGGACTTTTCTGCTTACTTCGTTGATCTGTGTGACCCAAGAAAGTGTGCTGTCAAAAATAACGCCCAGATTCTTAGCAGTGTTGGAAAATGGAATAACAGTACCATCGAAGTTTACAGAAGATGTTCCAGTGCCCTTAAGTAAATTTAACATATACCTACTGCCAAGCAGCATAGCCTGTGATTTATTAGGGTTGACAAGCAGTCCATGTGCATCTGCCCATACTTTAATTTTTTGCAGGTCGGTGTTTAACTGAGTAATAGCTAACTCAGCTTATCGGTAGGAAAATGACAATAAAGCTGTAGATCATCTGCATAGAGATGGTAGTGAGAAGTTAAAGTTTCAGTAATAGAGTTTATAAAAACAGAAAACAAGAGAGGTGAGAGAACGCCACCTTGCGGTACACCAGCAGTGAGCTCACACCACTCAGAGGAGTTATCATCAGAGCGTATGCACTGCTGGCGACAGCGAAGATAGGAATCAAACCATTCAGTTACTAGAGGAAATACGTTAAGAGAACCCAGGACCCCTAAAAGTATATCAAAATCAACACAATTGAAAGCACTGCTAAAATCTAGCAGTGCTAAAACAGTGATCTGCTGTTTGTCAATTGCTGACCGAATGTCATCTGTTACCTTCAGTAGTGCAGTGACAGTGCTGTGCCCAGGACGAAAGCCAGATTGGTAGGGATTAAGTAAATTGTTCTGGGACAGATATGATGCAAGTTGATTATGGACAATGGATTCAAGGACCTTGGAGAGGATAGGCAATATTGAGATAAGACGATATTGAGAGAATAAAGTAGGATGAGAGGTTTTAGGTAACGGGATGACATGTGCTCTTTTCCAAGCACTCGGGAAGGAACTCGTTATCAAAGAATAATTTAGAATGTGTGTGATGGTGGGTAGTAGAGCATCAAGGATAAGGAGAAGCATTTGGGAACAGATTTCATCATCACCTACAGCTTTTGACGATATGGAGAGAATGGCTTTCTTAACGTCACTCGTAGTAACAGTATTAAAAGAAAAGGAAGTGCAATTGGGTTTCGACTTGTTGATTAAGTTACGAAGAGTTGTACGTTTAGTGTAGTCATTTAGAGAGACTGGAATAGCAGAAAAGTGCTGATTGAGAGCATTGAAGTCTATGTTATTTACATTTTGAGCAGGTGACTTGCCGATCCCCAATGTCTTAAGAAATTTCCAAACCTGAGCTGGCTTATAATTATCTATGGACTCGTGGATATGGCGTCTCTTGGCATCCCTACACATCCTATTACAGTGATTCCGCAGCTTTTTGTAACGATCAAAGTTTTCATCTAAATAATATAATATTTTTATTCCTAGATTCCTCTATTTTATGCAGGTGTATATTTTATTTCCCGTATTATTATATATTTTTTTATATTCTAAAGATATATTATATTGTTATAATTAACTTTGACTTGTAGAAAGTATACTTTAAGTATCTATTTTGCAAAAATAAATATTTTGATTTGATTTGATTTGATATCCCCTGAGATATAATCCTTTGCTTTACGTTGAGGTTGCAGGACTTTGTCGAGCAGGTGGTGTGAAAAATAATTTACCGTCTTCAAGTAGGACTAAAAGCTAACCATCATAGGCATTTGCGATGTGGGTGTCTGGTAGGCCTTAGTTTTGTAAGACTTTATTTTCCAGGTAGTATCGCGTTTTCAGCCTATAAACCTCTTTAGACAGCCCCTACATGCAGATCGAAAGGAAAATACATATTATAGGTACTTACTCTATTCATGGATCTGTGCTGACACGAAAAGGTTTTACTACATACAAAACTCTTTGCCCATAATCTTTGTGCGAAAGCCTATTACTTTTGCGTGTTACCAAATAGTGTTACTAAAATATACAGACGATCTAATAATTATTATAATATTATTATTAAAATGAAACAGAAATCCTTACAGCGAAGCTTCAGTGTCAGTTTGTCTGTCTGTATCCCTGAGGAATTAGCTCGGTTTTTGCCTTTGGCTTTGCTTGTCTTATATGAGTTTGTTGTTGACTAGACAATTTTCAAAACAACCCGAAAAAATGGATTCGAGTCACGATCTTGCCTGCTATTTATTGTTTAAATTTTGTTTTAGCTATAAAGAGAATGCAATCCATTAACCGATAAGCTTGTCATTGATTGCTCTGATTATTCTGAACAAAAATCTCTGACAACAATGGTCGAGTGATACTGAGCAACGAAAATGATGAGCTATTTCATAACAGCGAAATTTGTTTGATTAAAAAATAAGTAAATAACTATTATTGTATGAGTTTGGACGACTTGTGCGCCTTGCTTTTTAAACTCACACTCGTGTTTTAATAACATCTTTATGTACCATTTTTATAAACTACTATTGTGGTAGTACCAGACTGGTACTACCGTGATTTCTGTCCATTATGCGGTCTTAAAGACACAATTGATATCGTGTTTACATTATGTAGGTATTGGCTTTAGCAATTCCCATAGGATGATAAAGTATGAAACAAGATCTCTTCGAATCCCTTAAAGAGTATGCGTGTATGAGCCCAACTATCAATTGTAGGTAATAACATAGTGAATAAGCAAACGTGGCTAATCTTAACGGTGAAAACGAATTGCGGAACCCTCGGCTTATTTTATTTCGTAACGGAACCCTGGAATGTTGGAAAGGAAGTAAAATCATTAGGCGAACGTGTAAGCTGTCTTCGCGCTTTCTTATTTACAGTGTTGTCGGATTTTGTTGGGACACTAAATTTAATATTGGTTTACGTAATCATGGACAAAATTTTGTTTTATCCCGGTAGATTGCTGTACTCTCGTCTTGACTTGGGCTGTATAGTATAGCCATTGATCCTAAGCCAACTATTAAAATAGAAACAACTTTCAAGTCAATCTTGTTCATAAAAACTGGTCAAGTGCAAGTACGTCGTGCCATGAAGGTTCTGTACATACTTTTTAAAACACAAACGTATTCCACGTTATAACGACCAAACTAACTTGGCACTTACGATCTGTTGAACTCCAAAGGGTCTAATTATATAAGAAAACTATTTTTTTTTAAATTTTTATATCCTATGACTCATCGACGGTTGCATGCTCCCACTTCCTGACCGAGAACACATCTTAGGATTCATTGGCGCTTTCACACTCCCACTTCCTGACCGAGCGCACATCCTAGGACTCATCGGCGGCTTCATACTCCCGCTTCCTGACCGATCGAACATCTTAGGACTCATCGGCAGCTTCATACTCCCGCTTCCTGACGGATCGCACATCTTTGGATTCATCGGTGGCTTCACACTCCCGCTTCCTGACCGAGCGCACATCTCAAGACTCATCGACGGTATTACTCTCTCACTTACTGACCGAGCGTACATCCTAGGACTCATCGTCGCTTTCACTCTTCCACTTCCTGACCGAGCGCACATCCTGGGACTCATCGACGCTTTCCCACTCCCTGACTTCGTCTTGATTTGATTGATTAATTTCGTCTAATATTAACACGCTTTAAACACATCTGCGGTATCTATTTATCTACAATATGTCCGCAGCATGACTCAACAACTAGAAGGCCGATTGAGCATTTCGGCAATTACGTGCCCCATACAGAAATGATTTATGACGTAATACTTCAAAAATCACCTCCTAACTTACGAAATCATAAAACAAAGGTAAGACATGTAAGGCAATGCATGTTTCTGATATAAAATTTTTTAATAATTTAGTTTGAAAATGTAGACTATTTTATGAAACTAATTTCATTATTTTTGGGTTTTATTCATTGCATCTATTTAAAAACAAAAACTTAAATTTTACCCGCCAAAAGTGAACGTGACGTCACTAGAGGCGTTCCGCATGGCGCTAATAGTGCCAACACTACCATCAAACTTCTCACGCCCATCAAGTCGTTCCGAATGAAAAATGGCGTCCATCACTGTTTATACTTATAATCCATTTAGGGTTCTTTTGAACGCAACATGAATGATGACAGAATTTGTAGAAATTCATTTAAGTTACGTGAATACAAAGGATATACTACTTTACTAGGTCCAAGAAGTAATTTCTTCTAACTACAATCTTATAATCATGATTTAACTAATGCTCTTATTCTTCGAAAAACCTATTTTTGAAATTGCCACCGGCCAGCTAGCACTTTTCATAGATCGCTCATAGTGCAAACGCTCTGAAGCATAGGCATATCACAACATGGCGTCGTTAAGGATTTCGTCTATGATAAACAAGGTGAAATTTAATCAATCACCCTTATTCATACTGGAGACTCGGTTAGTGATCAGGAACAAAATTCAATGATCGTTATTTTCGAAATCATAAAAAAAATTGTTACCATACTGACTGAATAGGCAGTAGGTAGGTACGGGAGCAATTTTTTGTTTTCAGTTTTACCTTGAGGTTCATTAAACATTGTTCCTGATCACTAACCGAGTCTCCAATATGAATTCTGGCGGTTGATTAATTATCGGGCTCACAGTGACTCGGAATGATGATAGACGCGATATAATCGATTATGTCGCGACACGGAATGCACTGCATGTCAAATGTCATGTCATGACGTCATAGATAAGTCAAATGAAGTTCATTGTGTTTTGTTAAAATATCTTTAAAAGTATAGATTTATTTATTAATCTGATAAGTAGCAACTGTACAGAAAACATATTTCTCGAAATGGTTTTAAGATTTCCGTTCTTGTCCAGAAAGTTAGCACCCCCAATTATGTCAATACTTCAATAGTGTTGACATGAGCTGTTATAGTAGAGTCTATAGTTGAATAGTGTTGACATGAGCTGTTATAGTAGAGTCTATAGTTGAATAGTGTTGACAAGAGCTAATAGTTGACTCAATTATAACAGCTCATGTCAACACTATTCAACTATTGACATATTGTTGTAGCTTTGTTTTATGATTTCGTATTAGGAGGTGATTTTTGAAGTAATACGTCATCAATCATTAAAAACGTTAACACGTCATCGTCATCAGAAAAGAGCAATTAGGGCTATTTACAGCCTAAAATTTCGGGAGTCACTGAGAGAAAAATTCAAGGAAATAGGAATCCTAACTGTAACTATCCAATTTATATATGAAAAGATTATGTATGCTGGAAAAACACCGCTATGCTGCCACGGGTCGGTGCAAGCCACACCATAGGTACAAGAAATTAAGATAATAAATATAACAATCACGAGCATCAACTCCAAATCAAGATAAACTTCCTGCTCCAGAATTTCATATTCGTTTATTGCAATTAATTACATGTCTGATAATAGGTAATAGTATTATAATTATCTATCAATGTAATTATACCCACAGGGTGTAACTCTTAGGCGTGCTCCCTCGTTGCCTGTCTTCAAGAGACTGGTAAAAGATCATTTTCTCTCTTTTTAACTTCCTTTTCTGACTTGATTCTTCTGCGTCTAACTCAGCTGTTGTGTTTTTATATGTCTCCTTTCATATAGTTTACGTATTATTTATATAATTATGTATGTGATATGAATATATATTAGTTTATATAACTATTCTATATTTTATTTAAGTATTTGTGTGTATGGTTTGTTTTGTATAGTTGGCCTTTATGTACACCGCCTTCGCGTTTTTCCCGTACAATAATTCCACCCAAAGGTTGTCTGGAAGAAATCGCTTTAAGCGATAAGACCGCCAATTGTGTCTTTAACATTTGTAAAATTAAATTAAACTATGTATTTTTTTTCGGTGCACAATAAAGAGTATTTGTTTGTTTGTTTGTTTGTTTGTTTGTTTGTAACAATATCATGCACACAAATAAATTATATAAAATAAATTTAGATGGACAAATTATTTACAATTATAATCAAACAACAATGGACCCCAGTTAAGAATCATTACACTATTATTCTAATGCGAAAGTGCCAAACACTGAGCAAGTATGATAGAAGTTAAAGATCGCTGTAATTATAATATTCATTGAGGTCATATGGTGAGATTTTTAACAAGTAGTCTTTTAATGCATCAAGGAATTTAGATCCAGTGAGGCACTTAATTACACTTGGAAGCGCATTATACACCTTCACAGCAACCATTTTAGTGGATCTTGCACAAGCAGCTGTACGACAAGGGGATTGCTCAATGTCATATCTATAGCGCTCCCTTAACCTGTCACTGTGGCTAAGTGATCTAATAGGGAATTTGTCTGGATACCGCTTGATTAGTTTACATAGTTCAATTATGTATAATGCCGTAATCGTGTGAATTTTTAATTGCCTAAAATAATTTCTACAAGACACCGTGCTTGATGTCAACCCTACAATTATTCTTATGCAACGCTTCTGTAATATGAACAGTTTTTTTATGTCCACACTAGCACCCCATATTGACAAACCATAGAGTACCCTCGACTGGAAAAAGGCAAAATATGCCTGAAGTGCAGCACGTTTTGTTGCTACATGAGTTAGGGAAAGTTGAACATTGAAGATCTTCATAAACACGGAGAAAACGCACTAATTTGGTCAATTTAAGGAGCCAGAAGCACTGATCAATGATTTAGCTTGAACGGATGTTTCTGCTAATGTACCATCTTTTTTGGAATCATTCTTCACCACACTGACTTTCTTGATAGGCACCATACAGCTCTTTTAAATTTAATTCTTTTTTATTATTTAATGAATCCTGACGTGCGATAAGTGTATTTATGTACCTATAGGTATATTGCAGAAATAAAGTATTCATTTCATTGTTTTAGCTTTGTTTTATGATTTCGCAAGTTAGGAGGTGATTTTTGAAGTAATACGTCATCAAGCATTTCTACTCAGTAGACCGCAATTTATGTAGTTTCTCCCTGCGTAAACTTTGTTTCTAAGTAATTCTTAGCCTAGCCGTCAAATGCTTGGCAAGTATTCGCAAAGATCATTTCCGTGACTTTCTGAGGAATAGCCGAGATAACTGGACAATAGCAAAATCACCCCTTTATCTGTTTTCCATTTGAGGACCATTAGAGATCGAATTGCGCGGGCGCTCCCACCGCTGCATCGCTTTAGTGAATATTCTACAAAGCCTTTGGAAAATCAGAAGATGAATAAGCAAAATGGCTTACCCATTGACACAAAACATGTATTTTATAGATGTGACGTCATTCACTTTTTTTTTTCTTACTACTTTAATTTATTCTACGGACAGACGGACGGACAGTGTGAGATACGTGAAAACATTTTGGCTAATTCTGCGAACAGACGGGGGACAAAAGGACAGGTTTTATTTATGGTCTAGTCTTTGCCCGCGGCTCCGCTCGCGTTTATTCAATCTCTGCCCTGTCTGTGCTTTGCCCCGTTTTCGGCTTGGGCGTTATTTTATGAACACCCCTTATAGCCCATGTTGACCAGGGTCACTACAATGATAATAAAAAAATACCGCCTTCAAATCCGTTGAGTGGTTCTCGAGTTAAAACTATGTTATTAAAGTTATATATACATACAGACAGATATACAGACCAAAAAATTGTGAATTTGGGCTCAGTACAATACTAATAATAGAACGAGTGAGCGAAGCGAGTGAGTTCTCCAAATCTACTGGGACAATCCGGCGTTTGTATGTACATGTATGTATACATATATGTATGTATGTATGAATGTTTGTTCGACGATAACTCGAGTATCATTGATCGGAATGTCATGAAATTTGGCAGGCGAGTAATTAAGGCAAAAAGAATTTTTAAGTTTGAACATGAGCTAAATCGGTCAAGCGCGAATTGGGCGAGCGCGAGTTCAAAGTTCGGGCGAACTACTAGTATAGATAGAATGGAACCCTAAAATCCATAGAAAATATGGCGACATTTCCGTCAGTACATAGTTGCAGGCTGTTATTACCAGGTAGTGGAGGCTTCGAGGGAGTCCGTGGCGCGGAACTGATCCGTAATTCGCCCAGTGGAGCCTTAACCCGGTGTCAAGACGGTGGATGTGTTAGTGTGCCCTTAACATGTTTGCGAACTCACTTTACCTAGTTACCTAGATATAAAAGTCGATTCTGAATGCTTTAATTTTAGTTTTAGTGCTGTCAAAACATAATTGTTTCCAAAGTAATATAGCTTCTGTTGTTAACACTAAAGAACTATTTTGGAATGCAAGAAAATTTAGTTTTGACAGCACTAAAACTAAAATTAAAGCCTTCAGAATTGGCTTTATTATCTAAGTAGCTGAGTTTTTGGTTGCTCAACAAGGTATGGAGCGGGCTATGCTTGGGGTATCTCTGATGGATAGAATCCGAAACGAGGACATCCGTCGGAGATCGAAGGTGACCGACATAGCCTGTCGAATCAGGCATGCAGGCCATATTTGTCGCCGACATGATGGCCGTTGGGGCCGAAAGGTGTTAGAATGGGGACTAAGTACAGCAAAGCATAGTGTTGCGTAGGCCGCGACCCCGTGCCCGCTGGACCAACGACCTGAAGGAGTTTGCGGGTGGCGGCTGGACGAGAAGGCGCCAATAAGGGCGAAATTTGGGAAAGGCCGTGTCCAGCAATGGAAAAACACAGGCTGATGGATGGATGGATGGATGGATGGATGGATGGATGAATAGAGTTTTTGACTCTGCATACTCATACTTAACATTATATTACAACTCCGTAAAAACAAAACGGGGAATTCCGTACTTTTGTTTTTACTCGCATACATAGGGTTCCGTAATTCGACAGTTTTGGGAACAGTCAGGAAGAAGGTATTTCAAATCTTGCCCAAAACTCTTTATGATAACTAAAAATAGAATTGATTGTACCACAAAATAGAGACTCAAACATTTTTATACCGCACTCGAACTAAAAATCGTGGATGAAAAATTTAACTTTGCTATCGTGAATTTCTCACCCGCTATATTTTTCCAAACATCTTTACGTAATCCCAAACTACCATGATTTTTTTTTTTTTTTCGGTTCATTCGTTTCGGAAATAAGGGGAGGGGACATGCATTTTCCAAATATTTCTCTAAATCGGTGGCAGTAAATATTGTAAAAGAATACAAGTTATAATCAGCTTCTTAATATCTACAATTTGATATCCATATTGTATTTTTATAAAATATTTTTATCATTTGTTTTTCATTTTTTCATATATCTCATTTGTTATCAATTTTTTTTAATCGCTATATATTTTCTGTGATTGACCAGCTATGACCTACAATAATTATTTTTTTCATATTTTTCGGTCTATCAGTTTCGGAAATAAGGGGGGGGGGGGAACATACATTTTGTTGTGGTTTTTCAAAGATTTCTCGAAGTCAGTGCTAGTAAATACAGTGAGAGAATATATTTTTATAATCAGCTTTTTAATATCTACAATTTTAATACCCACATTGTATTTTTAGGATGTTTTTTTTATTTGTCTCACTTTTGTATTGGAAATATTTTGAACAATTTTTTTTTACTCCGTGTTGTGTAAGCAAGTGAATGCTATTTTAATGGCAAATTTCAAGTCTTTATCTTTAACAGTGCTAAAGTTATGAGGCTGTGACATACGGACGGACAACGGAGTCTCACCATAAAGGTTCCTTTTACCTTTCAGGTACTACAGAACCCTAATAAAAAGTAGGGTTCCGTATGCAGACGGCGCCAAATTTTTTGTCGGGCTCTAGCATTTGAGCAACTGTGTCGTTGATTATTATGTATGTTTTTAGGCTTTCTTACCCATATTTTGTGGTGGTACGGAACCCTTTGTGCGCGAGTCCAACTCGTACTTGCTCAAATTATTACTACTTTATTATTAGTATAGGTACAAAATAAATAAATTGAATTAAATTAGCTGAAAGATTAAATTAAACGAAAATAAATGAATTTTAGATAATCAAGAAAAAAAGGAGATGAATTTAGATAATATTTTAACTAGTACTTCGCCCCTAACTTTGAACTCGCGCTCACCCGATTCGCGCTTGACCGATTTGGCTCATGGTCGAAATTAAAAATTCTCTTTGCCTTATTTTCTCGCCTGCCAAATTTCATGACATTCCGATCAACGATACTCGAGTTATCATCGAACAAACATTCATACATACATACATACAAACTCCGGATTGTTCTAGTAGACTCGGAGAACTCGCTCGCTTCGATATAATAATTTAGAACCCTTTTTAAGCAGAGCGCGCAGCGTTCGAAAATAAACTTTTATTTTTCCGTGCTCTGTGATTTTTGGGAAACGTTGTTCAGAATGATAAGCGAAATATATGGGTTCAGAAGATGACGGTATTCATATTTTGCTAACATTATTGAACCTTGTAATTTATGTATATCCATAGACATAAATTGAGTCAATGTAACTTTGGTATTTTTATTTAAAATTATTTGTTGGTATACATGTAAATCTAGATAAATGATCAACTTTTAGAGGCCGGATCTATATTAATAATAATCCATCCATCCATCCATCAGCCCGTGTTCGTCCACTGCTGGACATAGGCCTTTCCCAAATTTTGCCACTCATGACGCTCCTCCGTCCTCCTCATCCAGCCGCCCCCCGCAACGTCCTTCAGGTCGTCGGTCCAGCGGGCACGAGGTCGGCCTACACTACGCTTTGCTGTTCGTGGTCCATTCTAAAGCCTTTCGGCCCCAACGGCCATCATGTCGGCGACAAATATGGCCTGCCCACTGCCACTTCAACTTACTGATTCTGCAGGCTATGTCGGTTACTTTCGATCTCCGACGGATCTCCTCGTTTCGGATTCTATCCATCAGAGATACCCCAAGCATAGCCCGCTCCATAGCTCGCTGAGCGACATTAACTAATAATAAAGTAGTAAAAAAATCGTGTCTGTACATTTATTATTTCTACGAAATTTAATTGTAATGGGTTATTTTATTGGCATTGAACTGAGGCCAAAACAAAAAGGGTCACTGATAATAAAAAAGGCATCAAAATCCGTTTTGGTTTTGTGGTTTTCGAGTTAGAACGGAACACATGCATACAGAGAGACAGACAAAAATTCTAAAAATTGTTGCTTCGGCCTCATACATTACCATTAACCCATTTCATTTAAAATTTCGCGAAAATATTCAATTTACAGACACGACTTTTTTACTACTTTATTATTGTATATAGATTTGTCGTGCGTGATAGAGGCCATATCCTGTAAAAAATTCAACTTTCTACCTATTACGGTTGAAGCTGTAGACCCCTATGACAGACGGACAGACTGAAAGATATAGCGGAGGCTTAGTAATAGGGTCCCGTTTGGCACCTTTCGGGTAAGGAACCCTAAAAATGTATGGAGGATTCAAATGAAGCGTCTTTTCAAACAGGTTACAATGTCAATAACGGAACTCATTCATTATTTGAGACATCCATCCATTCATTCATCAGCCTGTTTCGTCCACTACTGGACATATGCCTTTCCAAGATTTCGCCACTCTTGGCGGTTGTCCTGGAAGAATTGCCCATACATTATCTATATCTATCTATCTATAGGTACTAATGATAATAAAGTAGTAAAAAAGTCGTGTCTGTACATTGAATATTTTCGCGAAATTTTAAATGAAATGGGTTAATGAATAGAATAGAATAGAATAGAACAACTTTATTTGGTATATTTACATTTTTGTATACATCTTATAACTAGGAACTAATAAGGATACCAAATAGGTCTCCACTCAGCATGTGTCATAAGCATAACATGTGCCATGACGCTGATTTTCAGTGGATGCCTACATATTATCTTAGTTATATAAATTGTTAGTAAAACTTAAAATTAAAATTCTAAATTATACAGGAAACACATTTGAAGTTCAGAGTTCAGAGTGCTACATAAAAATAAGAAACAAAAGACAAACAAGAAACAGTAAATTACAAATAACAAATTACAGTAAATTACAAACAACAACAAATCCCCAACAACAACAATTTTCAAATACAACCGCTACTATTTCAATATACTAATTAAATAATTAATTAAATATTGCTACGATATCGTAAAGAAGAAGAAGAAGGTAAATCTGGATGTTTGGCTGGTGTACCTAGCTGATATGCGAGTAAGTAATATTTAATTATGAGAGCATTTTCTGGAAATTAAGAAGATAATGTTTATAGTGTATCTTAAAAGAATTAACAGAAACAGAACTCTTTAAAGGAGGTGGTATGTTATTCCAGCACTTAGTCGCACGATAACGAAAATGGTACTGTACTTAGGCCGAAACAACAATTTTTAGAATTTTTGTCTGTCTGTCTGTATGTTCCGTTTTAACTCTAGAACCAATAAACGGATTTGGATGCGGTTTTTTTATTATCATCGTAGTGACTCTGGTCAACACATAGGCTATAAGGGTGTTCATAAAGTAACGCCCAAGCCGGAAACGGAGCAAAGATTGAATAAACGATTTTATAACTCGAGAACCACTGCACAGATTTGCATGCGATTTTCTTTATTATCATCGTAGTTACCCTGGTCAACACATAGACTATTCATACAATAACGCCCAAGCCGAAAACGGGGCAAAGATTGAATAAACGATTTTATAACTCGAGAACCACTGCACAGATTTGCATGCGATTTTCTTTATTATCATCGTAGTTACCCTGGTCAACACATAGACTATTCATACAATAACGCCCAAGCCGAAAACGGGGCAAAGATTGAATAAACGATTTTATAACTCGAGAACCACTGCACAGATTTGCATGCGATTTTCTTTATTATCATCGTAGTTACCCTGGTCAACACATAGACTATTCATACAATAACGCCCAAGCCGAAAACGGGGCAAAGATTGAATAAACGATTTTATAACTCGAGAACCACTGCACAGATTTGCATGCGATTTTCTTTATTATCATCGTAGTTACCCTGGTCAACACATAGACTATTCATACAATAACGCCCAAGCCGAAAACGGGGCAAAGATTGAATAAACGATTTTATAACTCGAGAACCACTGCACAGATTTGCATGCGATTTTCTTTATTATCATCGTAGTTACCCTGGTCAACACATAGACTATTCATACAATAACGCCCAAGCCGAAAACGGGGCAAAGATTGAATAAACGATTTTATAACTCGAGAACCACTGCACAGATTTGCATGCGATTTTCTTTATTATCATCGTAGTTACCCTGGTCAACACATAGACTATTCATACAATAACGCCCAAGCCGAAAACGGGGCAAAGATTGAATAAACGATTTTATAACTCGAGAACCACTGCACAGATTTGCATGCGATTTTCTTTATTATCATCGTAGTTACCCTGGTCAACACATAGACTATTCATACAATAACGCCCAAGCCGAAAACGGGGCAAAGATTGAATAAACGATTTTATAACTCGAGAACCACTGCACAGATTTGCATGCGATTTTCTTTATTATCATCGTAGTTACCCTGGTCAACACATAGACTATTCATAAAATAACGCCCAAGCCGAAAACGGGGCAAAGATTGAATAAACGATTTTATAACTCGAGAACCACTGCACAGATTTGCATGCGATTTTCTTTATTATCATCGTAGTTACCCTGGTCAACACATAGACTATTCATACAATAACGCCCAAGCCGAAAACGGGGCAAAGATTGAATAAACGATTTTTTATCTCGAGAACCACTGCACAGATTTGCATGCGATTTTCTTTATTATCATCGTAGTTACCCTGGTCAACACATAGACTATTCATACAATAACGCCCAAGCCGAAAACGGGCAAAGATTGAATAAACGATTTTATAACTCGAGAACCACTGCACAGATTTGCATGCGATTTTCTTTATTATCATCGTAGTTACCCTGGTCAACACATAGACTATTCATACAATAACGCCCAAGCCGAAAACGGGGCAAAGATTGAATAAACGATTTTATAACTAATACAAAAATACAAAATACAAAATCACTTTATTGCATGAAAAACACATAACAAAAGACGTAAATTAAAATAACAATGATTATATATGGACATGCACAGAAGTAATACACAAAGTTGCCAAGGGTCCCCAAACTCGGCTAAGCCAGAAATGCGGGGTACCAATATTCTTATTAATGTACCAATGATATTACATTGTTTACATAATTAGGTTAAAAACTAGTAGAAAAATTTAGGGTCATTCATATTATTAATCTATCATTCGTTCATTCTTTCATTCTATATATTAATTGTGCATTAAATTAAAAATAACAAACAATTTAGACCAAATACAGAAAAATAATAATAATAGCAATATTTTTACAGATCTTTACAGCAAAAAGGTAGCAATAAGGTTTCAGTTTTCTTATAGTTTAATGTTCTTAACCAGTTTAATAGCTTAACATGTGCTTGTGCAACAGAAGAGGTTTTAATATCTACGTGCTTGAGTATGTTGTTATAAATAAGGGATCTTATATGGAGACCGAATCTACTCGCAAACGCTGTCTTAACAGACGCTCCTGGCATTTTAAAAACTCTCCTTTCTAAATGATTATTATACTCAGCTGAACAAACCATAGCTATGTGAGAAACAACAGCAATTTTATGAATATAAAGTTGGCGTACAGTGAGGACTTGAGTTTCCCTATACAATAGCTCGGTATCAAAACGGAAAGGTTTTTTCAGCATCACCTTTAATACTGAGCGTTGTGCCCTTTCTACCAGAATCATGAAAGTTTTAGAGGCACTGCCCCATACCGGAATACAGTATAAAATCAGTGATTGGCAGAGCGTAATATAGATCAATCTGAGGATTTTGGCGCAAGCTATATTTCGAATCTTTTTCATGATTCCAATTACTTTACGAACTCGCTTTGACAACCAGAGAATGTGATCCTTAAAGGTAAGTTTTTCATCGACAATGACACCAAGATATTTAATACTGTTAATACGTTTGATGACATCACAGCAACACGGCAATTGGGAGTCATAGTTTTTGCAGGAATGTATTCTAATGCCATTGTGTGATGGGGGTTCAGAAGCGGCAGTTTTATGGAAGCACATATATTGAGTTTTCTTATAATTTAGTGTGAGAAGATTGCTTTGTAGCCAGTTAGATATTACAGACATCCCCTCCTCAGTAGCCTGAAAAGTATTTTCCCATGTGGCACCGTGAAACAACACCACCGTGTCATCAGCATAGCAAATCGTCTCCACCCCATTCATCTGAAGTTCATGAATGTCGTTCATGTAGATTATGAATAAGGTTGGGCCCAGTATACTGCCCTGTGGGACTCCGTAGCTAACCGTCACTGGGTCACTTCTGTGATTGCCAATCTTCACCAGCTGTTTTCTACCAGATAGATAGGTGCGGAACCAGGACAATGCAGTGCCTCTTATGCCTAACATTTCAAGCTTTTGTAGGAGGATTGGAGTTGAGACCGTATCGAAGGCCTTAGCAAGGTCCAAGAAAACGCCTACACATTTGAGACCTTTGTCTAGGTAAGTAGATACTAGATCCGTAAGGAGAGAAATCGCATCCTCAGTTGATCTCTGCTGCCTAAATCCAAACTGTCGATCCGCAATGACGTCAAATTTGTTCAAAAATTTTACCAGTCTCTTGTTCACCAGTTTTTCCAAGATCTTAGATAACACACTCAACAAAGAGATTGGTCGATAGTTGTTTGGGAGGTGTTTAGGGCCATCTTTATGAATAGGCACAACCACAGCTACTTTCCACGAGTCAGGAAAGCAACCATCGCTAAAACTCTGGTTAACTATAAATGTTAACGGTTCTAGTATCAGGTCACCAATGTGTTTTATTAGCTGGTTGCTTATCTCGTCGAAACCTGGTGCGCTGTTTGTTTTTAAATTAAGGATAGTACTGGCAACTTCTTGTGTATCAGTAGGCTCCAGGAAAAAGGAGTTGACTGGACCTTTCCTCAGTTTGACTTTAGCAGCTAGACTTTCTTCTGTATCACCTAGATCTGTGAGAATTCGATTTGCTAAGTTACTTCCTACTGAGGAGAAGAACATAGCGCACTTATCCAACGACTCTTTGGAATTACGACCTATGGTAAGGAGCTCTGGATTTTTCGCTTTTTTAGTTTTAAGGCTACAGACATTTTTGATAGCATTCCAAAGGGATTTAGTATTAGAGCTGTTTTCCTCAAGTTCTTTTCTCTCATAATCCGATTTGAACTCGAGAACCACTGCACAGATTTGCATGCGATTTTCTTTATTATCATCGTAGTTACCCTGGTCAACACATAGACTATTCATACAATAACGCCCAAGCCGAAAACGGGGCAAAGATTGAATAAACGATTTTATAACTCGAGAACCACTGCACAGATTTGCATGCGATTTTCTTTATTATCATCGTAGTTACCCTGGTCAACACATAGACTATTCATACAATAACGCCCAAGCCGAAAACGGGGCAAAGATTGAATAAACGATTTTATAACTCGAGAACCACTGCACAGATTTGCATGCGATTTTCTTTATTATCATCGTAGTTACCCTGGTCAACACATAGACTATTCATACAATAACGCCCAAGCCGAAAACGGGGCAAAGATTGAATAAACGATTTTATAACTCGAGAACCACTGCACAGATTTGCATGCGATTTTCTTTATTATCATCGTAGTTACCCTGGTCAACACATAGACTATTCATACAATAACGCCCAAGCCGAAAACGGGGCAAAGATTGAATAAACGATTTTATAACTCGAGAACCACTGCACAGATTTGCATGCGATTTTCTTTATTATCATCGTAGTTACCCTGGTCAACACATAGACTATTCATACAATAACGCCCAAGCCGAAAACGGGGCAAAGATTGAATAAACGATTTTATAACTCGAGAACCACTGCACAGATTTGCATGCGATTTTCTTTATTATCATCGTAGTTACCCTGGTCAACACATAGACTATTCATACAATAACGCCCAAGCCGAAAACGGGGCAAAGATTGAATAAACGATTTTATAACTCGAGAACCACTGCACAGATTTGCATGCGATTTTCTTTATTATCATCGTAGTTACCCTGGTCAACACATAGACTATTCATACAATAACGCCCAAGCCGAAAACGGGGCAAAGATTGAATAAACGATTTTATAACTCGAGAACCACTGCACAGATTTGCATGCGATTTTCTTTATTATCATCGTAGTTACCCTGGTCAACACATAGACTATTCATACAATAACGCCCAAGCCGAAAACGGGGCAAAGATTGAATAAACGATTTTATAACTCGAGAACCACTGCACAGATTTGCATGCGATTTTCTTTATTATCATCGTAGTTACCCTGGTCAACACATTGACTATTCATAAAATAACGCCCAAGCCGAAAACGGGGCAAAGATTGAATAAACGATTTTATAACTCAAGAACCACTGCACAGATTTGCATGCGATTTTCTTTATTATCATCGTAGTTACCCTGGTCAACACATAGACTATTCATACAATAACTCCCAAGCCGAAAACGGGGCAAAGATTGAATAAACGATTTTATAACTCGAGAACCACTGCACAGATTTGCATGCGATTTTCTTTATTATCATCGTAGTTACCCTGGTCAACACATAGACTATTCATACAATAACGCCCAAGCCGAAAACGGGGCAAAGATTGAATAAACGATTTTATAACTCGAGAACCACTGCACAGATTTGCATGCGATTTTCTTTATTATCATCGTAGTTACCCTGGTCAACACATAGACTATTCATACAATAACGCCCAAGCCGAAAACGGGGCAAAGATTGAATAAACGATTTTATAACTCGAGAACCACTGCACAGATTTGCATGCGATTTTCTTTATTATCATCGTAGTTACCCTGGTCAACACATAGACTATTCATACAATAACGCCCAAGCCGAAAACGGGGCAAAGATTGAATAAACGATTTTATAACTCGAGAACCACTGCACAGATTTGCATGCGATTTTCTTTATTATCATCGTAGTTACCCTGGTCAACACATAGACTATTCATACAATAACGCCCAAGCCGAAAACGGGGCAAAGATTGAATAAACGATTTTATAACTCGAGAACCACTGCACAGATTTGCATGCGATTTTCTTTATTATCATCGTAGTTACCCTGGTCAACACATAGACTATTCATACAATAACTCCCAAGCCGAAAACGGGGCAAAGATTGAATAAACGATTTTATAACTCGAGAACCACTGCACAGATTTGCATGCGATTTTCTTTATTATCATCGTAGTTACCCTGGTCAACACATAGACTATTCATACAATAACTCCCAAGCCGAAAACGGGGCAAAGATTGAATAAACGATTTTATAACTCGAGAACCACTGCACAGATTTGCATGCGATTTTCTTTATTATCATCGTAGTTACCCTGGTCAACACATAGACTATTCATACAATAACTCCCAAGCCGAAAACGGGGCAAAGATTGAATAAACGATTTTATAACTCGAGAACCACTATACAGATTTGCATGCGATTTTCTTTATTATCATCGTAGTTACCCTGGTCAACACATAGACTATTCATACAATAACTCCCAAGCCGAAAACGGGGCAAAGATTGAATAAACGATTTTATAACTCGAGAACCACTGCACAGATTTGCATGCGATTTTCTTTATTATCATCGTAGTTACCCTGGTCAACACATAGACTATTCATACAATAACGCCCAAGCCGAAAACGGGGCAAAGATTGAATAAACGATTTTATAACTCGAGAACCACTGCACAGATTTGCATGCGATTTTCTTTATTATCATCGTAGTTACCCTGGTCAACACATAGACTATTCATACAATAACGCCCAAGCCGAAAACGGGGCAAAGATTGAATAAACGATTTTATAACTCGAGAACCACTGCACAGATTTGCATGCGATTTTCTTTATTATCATCGTAGTTACCCTGGTCAACACATAGACTATTCATACAATAACGCCCAAGCCGAAAACGGGGCAAAGATTGAATAAACGATTTTATAACTCGAGAACCACTGCACAGATTTGCATGCGATTTTCTTTATTATCATCGTAGTTACCCTGGTCAACACATTGACTATTCATACAATAACGCCCAAGCCGAAAACGGGGCAAAGATTGAATAAACGATTTTATAACTCGAGAACCACTGCACAGATTTGCATGCGATTTTCTTTATTATCATCGTAGTTACCCTGGTCAACACATAGACTATTCATACAATAACGCCCAAGCCGAAAACGGGGCAAAGATTGAATAAACGATTTTATAACTCGAGAACCACTGCACAGATTTGCATGCGATTTTCTTTATTATCATCGTAGTTACCCTGGTCAACACATAGACTATTCATACAATAACGCCCAAGCCGAAAACGGGCAAAGATTGAATAAACGATTTTATAACTCGAGAACCACTGCACAGATTTGCATGCGATTTTCTTTATTATCATCGTAGTTACCCTGGTCAACACATAGACTATTCATACAATAACTCCCAAGCCGAAAACGGGGCAAAGATTGAATAGACGCAAACGGCAAAGGCTATTATATAAATCTATGGGAAGTCTGATTCGAATTTATATCCGAAATCCACGCGAACGAAGTCTCGGGCAAAAGCTAGTATATAATAGATGTTGGGCAGGCTAGGCGGGTGGCTTTTTTTGACATATTATTTTCGACATAAAATTACCTACAAATAATAAACTTTTTTAGAATTTATAAACGCAATCTGTCGAAGGGTAACGTTTCAATTTATAGTTTTTAGATTTTATTGATTATAGGTATTGTAGATGAATATTATGATCAGGGATAGGATAATCGGATCGATATAAAATATAACTAAACTTGAAATAGTCCTTGAAAAAATTTTTAGGTCTGGAGTCGGCTTCTTAAAATATAATTTACTAGCTTTTGCCCGCGGCTCCGCCGGCGTGTTATTCGGTTTAACGACATGCTTTTTTCCGGAATAAAAAGTAGCCTATGTGTTAAGTTAGGGTATAAGCTATATCCATTCAAAATTTCATCGAAATCCGCCCAGCCATTTCAGCGTGAAAGAGTAACAAACACACACACACACACACACACAAACTTTCGCATTTATAATATTAGTGAGATGAGATTGTGATAGTAAAAATTACGAAATTGCCTAAAACGTTATGATGATGTACCCAATACTTAACAGATGTTACCGTAAATGTATATTATTTAGGAATTGTATACAAGTCCTAGGAAATTTATAAAATGCCAACCTGATTTAGGCAGAGATAATTAGTTTTCGGTTTTCTGGTTTGATTTTTGCCTTATTCGGCCTAAATCAGCTTGTTATTTAGCTTATTATTCACATTTCCGATAACATATCATTAAACATATTAAATTATCGCAACGTTTCAAGAAACTACCTGGAAACTTTCTCAGTTTTTCCAACTTTAGGTATATATAGATCCGAATATCCTATACCTAATTATCATAATTTACATAACCCGCTAACTAACAAAAATAATACGAAACTGGAAGTTTTGTTACCTTGAACGAATTTACCTAAATTAAATCCCCTCGCGTGAGACAACGTACCAACAAAAAGAAATACAACAATTAATTGAAACTGCTCCAAAGCATTATGTAGCAACATCGTGGCATTTCGTTGTGTCGCTGACTTGCCTGGAAAGGTGTACGGCAGTGTGAAAAATGCCCAGAAAAAAAAAACAAGTCCAGTTTATAGCGCGTCCGGATTATGTGCAGATGGCATGCAAATATAGCAGGGTATTAAAATATTGCATCTTGTATTTATAAGTGTTGTACATTCGTAAATATCTACATACAATGTTGATGCCACGGTTTCGCATGACTGGTTTGTGGTTGATCTGTAAACGAAGCGCAACTGATTCATTGGTGTAGGAATAACTTTAATAAATGCGTCTTAGGAAATTATATAGGATGACTTTCGTTTATATATCCAAATTCATACTGGAGACTCGGTAAGTGGTTCAATGACCCTGTTTGCGAAACATGAAAAATATTTTTCTGCGCCTCTACGTATACTTGTTCAAGAATAATCTCGATTAGTATAGGAAGTCTAAGTTTTATTTTGCGTATAACACGTAAGGGGTCATTGAACCTTCGTCCTGACCACTTACCGGGTCTCCAGTATGAATTTGGATGTATAGACGAAAATCATCTTGTATAGGTAGTGACATTATATTAAACATCCAAATTCATACTGCAGGCTCGATAAGTAGTCGGTAGGAAGGTTCGAAGACGCTTTTTGGAAAATCATTAATTCTTTTTCTCCTAATAATTTATACTGTATAGGTGTGACTTCTCGATGAAACCCCATTCTAACACTAATAAAAGAATTTATTATAATTTAATAATGATATTTATATATATTTAATGAGTATGGGCATTTCTTCCAGGAGGACCGCCAAGAGTGGCGAAATCCTGGAAAGGCCTATGTCCAGCAGTGGACGAAACAGGCTGATGGATGGATGATGGATGGAATGATATTTATTATAACATATATAAAGAAAAACGCCTATTCTCTAAAAACGCCCAATCTTGAGTCAAGGGTAAGAAAACATTTTATTTATAAAATTTTGCAATTAGAGTCATTGATCCGTAACACTGATAACTTAGGCTGGGTTCCGAATGACGCTGACAGCACTAAAAGTACCATCAAACTACTCACGCCACACGTCCATCAGTGATTCGGAATGACGATAGACGCAATATAATCGATTATGTCTTGACTCGGAAGGCACTATTAAGGCGAGATGATCTAGAGAAATCTGGCCTGCTCCAACGCTTTCATTTTTTAAATGTTTATCCTGCATAGCGGAAGCGGGCCGCTTAGAAAACTTGCGGTTTTGAGGTGTTTTTATTTATTATTTTAGGATTAGAGGGATGGGTTTTTAATATGATGGCCGTTTTATATCACCTTTTTACGACGTTTATTTAAGTAAAAGTTTTATTGTTCAAAATTTAATATAGCTCAAATGAAATGATATTTAGATTGATTTTAAGGTTTAAATTAATTTGAAAAGAGACAGAGTTGGGATAACCCCTCCTTAACAAGCCTCCAGTATGCATACATTATTGTCACTTTGTCTAATTAATTATATTAAATAACCTCGCAGAAATATCACTTAAGTGTTACAAATGTTTAGTACTTACTGTGAACGTCTTTACAAAGCCTATTTTTTAATTTCCGCTTTGTAGAAATAAATTTATATATCTTGGCACTTGAACATTTTTCCATTGCTAATCAAAACTGGTCAAGAGCGAGTAGAACACATGCCCTGAGGGTTCCATACCGGTACATTTAAAATGCAAACGTATTACACGAGCAGGAGAATCTAATTAAGTTGGATCTTAATTTTTTTCTTTGATAATTCATCCATCCTTCCATCAGCCTGTTTCATCCACTGCTGGACGTAGGCCTTTCCAGGATTTCACCACTCTTGGCGGTCCCCCTGGAAGAAATGCCCATACTCACACACGCTTTGATAATTAAGTATCGATATTTATGTAAGTAATTATTTCCTACACGTGTGCTATAAGGCCTCATCCTGAACGGAATTTCAAGTTTCTACATCAATTGGAAGTGCTCTATATGTTTTCATGGTGAGCCAATTTCTATGAAATTGATTACGTGAGGGGCAATAAATTTTTTCACGTAAAGTTAGAAGCCTGATTTCTCAAGAGGATAGGTTTCGAAAAACCATAATTTATTCTTCCTTGTTTGAAAAATCTAGCAGTATTAAATATATCTTCAGACGTCATTCCAACAGTGAATCATAAAAAATCAAAGATGACTCCAAAAAAAGTTTTCATGTCGAGTTTTAACATTATTTGAGCAAAATCATATTATATTATTTATGAATTAAAATTTTGTATAAACTTCATTAAACTCTGAAATGAACAGATATTTAATACAATTTTTTTTTTTTTTTAATAATAAAATTCGTATGAAAAGTCGTCATTATGATTTTTTCCAGTATTCGTCCTTCTCGCACTGCGGGTCTTTCCGCATGGAGTAGCAGCGATCAATGCAATCGGAACCTATTTTTACCTCGGTATAAAATGCACCTCATAATATTGTTTTCCTTACTTTTGAATAAAAAGGATGCAATAAATGCGTTTTATAGCAATTCGCGCAAACTGCTTGTTAATAGTTAGGTGATCACATCAAAATTATTCAATTTTATACGTTACATTTTAGCTGCATTACATTACAACTGTAAACACGCTTTTAAGTTTGTTTATGTAATGCAAACAAAATGTAATGCATTAATGTACGTGATTTTTTGTGAAGACGTTATTTTTAATAAACTATTTCCGCAACACTTTTATTGCATACCTTTTATTCAAAAGTTAGGAAACAATTTTACTTCTATAGGAGTATAAGTTTCAACTTGATATCTCTAACGGGACTCAAGAGAAAGAGTCTTAACAGACGGACAACACGTGATCGTATAAGGGTTCCGTACCCAAAGGGTAAAAACCAATGGGACCCTATCACTAAGGCTCTGCTATCCGTCTGTCCGTCTGTCACCATCTCAATGAACTGTGATAATTAGACAGTTGGATGTATTTCTGTTGCCGCTATAACAACAAATATTAAAACCACCCAAGTGCGAGTCTGACCCGCGCACTCCCATACAATAGACATGATTTTTTTGCCGTTTTTATAGATAAAGGTACGGAATCCTTCGTGCGCGAGTCCGACTCGCACTTGGCCGGTTTTTATTTTTTCATTGTGAGGTAAGGAACCCTAAAAGTTATGATAAAAATGGACATAATGAATTTTTTTCTAGAGGTAGTACTTTTCAGTGAAATTATCCCTGAGTGCTATTAGGCTATAGTTTGTTTTCTTGGGACGGACAGTTCCCTGCGGACATAGCCATAGGGTCAGACGAATAAATTGATTTTTATGGGAACTTAGAGTCAAAGCCAAATACGTACCATACAATTATAGGTTTGAAAATTACTAATCAACGCAGGTAAAGGTCTAAAGGTGCGGAAGTACTTCCCTAGTAGCATTTTCCATTGGCGTTCATTCGCCAACGATCGGCAAACCGTTGGGTTATAGTTAGTTAGTTGGCGATCATAGAGCCAACATTGGCCCAATGATACTAATATTAGCAATATAGCCACCCGATAACTAACAACGGGCCAACTGCAACTTCTGCTTCCGTTGGGTGAACAATATTGGGATAAAGCATTGTTAAAGACGTAGGGGCAATGACGTAAACCGTATGATTTTATTTGTATTAACACGACTATTTTATAAACTGTACGTATGAAATATTGACCAATTTAAATAGAAATAAGGACACATTTTTAAAGCACTTTTATAGTTTTGTTTCGATGTATGATTTTATTCACTTCCTCAGTTCAATACGAAAAAAATGGCATGGTCACAGAATGTACAATATTTAGCGGGGGTAGAGGGGATAGGTAGCGTGCGCGCGAGTTCTCAAGCGTCACGTTCTTTCTGTTACCATTAATTAGGTACCTATTTATTGAGTCATTCGGTGCTATTCCAACCCTGGGTTAGTTCTAAGTAATTACAATAAATTCTATTGTAATTATATAATAATAGAATGGTGACCACGTACAGCGAAGCGTAGTGTAGGACGACCTCGTGCCCGCTGGACCGACGACCTGAAGGACGTACCGGGGGGCGGCTGGATGAGGAGGACGGAGGACCGACGTGAGTAGCGAAATTTGGGAAAGGCCTATGTCCAGCAGTGGACGAACACGGGCTGATGGATGGATGGATAGATACATAATTAGTCATATACAATTATATAATATTTCGCAATAAACTCGGTGCCCCCTTAACGTTCTTCTGAAGCACGCAGACCGAACACAAAATGTCCTTACGACATTCGAACCTGCGACATCCGGATAAAGGGCCTAAATGTTCGAACTAGACCACAGAGGCGGCCAATTGCCAATTTAAACAATACAAAAATAGCCAATTGGCCTGTTCTTTTTATCATCAATATTTACCATTCGAAAACCGTTTCGAGGAATAGCTTTCCTGAACTGTTTCTAATTTACAGATTTTAAAATAAGCGTGCGTATCCTTTATTAATTGAAAAAAAAAGCGACGTCTTTCATTTGACCTCAGTGACGTCATCCCAACACATTTCCATAGGAAAAAAGACATTCCTTGAACGCATCCTAAAGTTTGGCAAGGATCTGACATTAAACCTAATATGATGACGTAATTTCCTGTAAAAACTAAAATGCTTATAAAATCGGTTTAAAGGATGAACAATATTTAATTGTTAAATTACATTCCTAAATTTATTGATCTACCAGCTTTTGTCTGCGGCTCCGCCCGCGTTATATTCGGTTTAACGACATGCATTTTTCCGAAATAAAAAGTAGCCTATGTGTTAAGTTAGGGTATAAGATATATTTATTTTAAATTTCATCCAAATCGGTTCAGCCGTTTCAGCGTGAAAGAGTCACAAACATACACAGACACACACACACACACAAAATTTCGCATTTATAATATAAGTGTGATTTATTTCAAAAAGCAGACAAAATAGGGCTTTTTCCCGACTCACCACAGTCCCAATGCGGCACAACTTTTTACTCTCATACATTAATTCCCTATTCACCACAAATTAGAAAAATATTAAAATTTTGATCATTCGTGTGCCCGATTCACCATTTTTTGATTTGAGTTAACTTAACATATGTACCCAAAAATTTAGGTGGTAGAGCGTATGCCGGGCTCGACTGTGGAGGTACCACCATCTTACTCGCAAATCCTCCCGAAGTTATTGGGGGGAGAGTAAGAGAATAGCTCTCAGGCAAAACCAGGCGGCCCACCATTGCCTAGGACCGATGGATGGCGGTATATCCATCCCCAATTGCCGGGCTTATTATAAAACAGACTGGTGACGGGCAGCGGCGTCACTGGTGCAAGGGTTTCGGCACCGCGCTCACCAACCCGCCTGCCCAGCGTGTGGGAGTATTGGCATTTCTTCCAGGAGGACCGCCAAGAGTGATGAAATCCTAGAAAGGTCTATGTCCAGCAGTGGACGAAACAGGCTGATGAATGGATGGATGGATGTACCTAAAATAACCTATTGAATAAGGAAATGAAATAATATTATGAATCAGTAATTTTAGTTTTAATGTTATAATAATTATTCCGTTCATTCCGTTCGTGCATTCAATTGTATGCTTTATCTTTCTTACGATAGAACACATTTACTGTAGGGATATTTTATTTTAAACTAATGGAATTGGTATTTTGCTGCTGGCTAATTAATAATTTTAAAATTAATGGAATTGTGTCGAATCGGTAATAGGTTTTTAGTGTGGTGAATTGGGACTGTGGTGAGTCGGGAAAAAGCCAAAATAGCACATCGATGTTTAAAAAACAACCAAATTGCGAGCCGGACTCGCGCACATCACCGCCGGGTGCGGAACCCTAAAAACATTATGGTAAACGCCTCACAAATAATTTGGCACTGTCTGCGTACGGAATCATACTTTTTATTGTTTAAATTTAAAACGTGTGTGTATTACCGTCTTTAAGTGAGAGCCAAAACCAATACAGCTCAAATTGCAACATCTTCGAGGTTTCTTTGGAAAAGCAATGAGAAGGTCCACTTTGACGATAAAAATAACATGAAAAAATTTAAAAACAATTAAAAAAATATGTTGTATGAAATCATGTACTCTAGCTAGGGTAGGCAGTGCCTACTCGCGTCATACAAATAATGATTTTCCAAAGCGACATTTAAATTTTTTCATATATTTTTAATTTCAACTTTCTACCAATTACGTTTGAGGCTGTAGACCCCTGTGACAGACGGACAGATAGACAGCGGAGGCTTAGTAATAGGGTCCCGTTTGGGATCCTTCGGGTACGGAACGTAGACCAAAAACAACTGACGTTATTCCTAAAGCCTGCTTATAAGTAAGGCTGATTTCATTTTCGTTATGAAAATCCCTGCTAATCATGAATTACGTTCATGGCTCTAATACCAAAATTACCCTATAAAGCACACTTAAGTCTCACTCTGTAACTGTAATAACTTACTTTCAGCCTTACAGTTGACGTGATTCAAGCACCTAATAAGCAATAAAAAGAGCTAAATGCAATACTGTACTAATGTTAGTAAATATGTAGTTAACAAATTGCTACATTTTGAATCGGATAAAGTTAAAATGTAGTACATGGATTCAGTTCAGTCGATCATTCGTAGCGCGCCTTAAAAATATTAAAGGGTTTAAGTACAGTTGTGTACAGAAGTGAGTTTAGAAATGTATTTTTAATACACCTGCTCAAAATATGATACACTACGCGCCTGTTTAGCGTACGTAAAACGACATATTTCGCACTCGTGATTTTTGTTTTTACTACCTACTGACGCCATCTAGGGGAAACCGGCCACATCATTTAGTAAGCATGTAAACCTTTATTTTACCAGATACTCTCTAATAATATGAGTATTTTCAAACTTTTATATTTTATTATTAAATATACTATCTATGTTAAATTGTAAAAGATGTTTGAAAAATTCAAAACGATTTTAGGCGTCATAATTTGTATTCTATTTTAACTATTTTAGAAATTATTATTAAAAAGATTTTAGAAAGAGACATTGGTCTTTGTAGTACATATTTGGCGCCAACCATACTGCGTGTTCTTCAGTCGACTTGTATCTCTTGGATTTGCAACAAAATTGCTTTTATTTTATTGGGTATTTCATGTAATTTTTTGCAGCTGTATTAAAAAACGTCGTCTGATACACATGCGAAAGTGTTGATATTTCTTGTCCTGACTCTAAACATCAACCTTTTCGCACTTGCATCAAAATGTACTATTGTATGGTTGTAAAATTGATTTCCTACAGTTTTAAAAATTGTCTGGTGTGGGTACGTTGAAAACAATTAATTAGTTCTGTCCGTATTAGGGATGTGTGGAAGTAATTTTAATTAACATACATTTATTAATACAATAATTTTCGTAATACATGAGAAAATCGTATTATACAAAAACAAATTAAATAGAAAAACAATTTTTATATTGACTAAGTTAATGAAAAATTTAAATTATCCTAAAAACGTGCCTGAACTGCCAACCAATACATAACGTTCACGAGAATAATTAATTTTTCTACAAAAAAACCAAAACAAAAATCTTTACAAAGAACCTTTATCCTTCCAAAACCAAAACCTTCTCTGCCCACCAGTCCAGTTGCGTGCCAAACGCACATAAAGCGCGGTCCACACGCGAGCTCGATGTTTTACAGAGGTCTGCATAAAAAACTACAACTGCGCCCCAATTGATATTTTGTTCGGCGAACCTACTACTGTTTTATGCGACGCCTTATAAATATGGTTTGGACGTGGAGTTGGTAGTCTAGAGGCCGCAATAGCTTTTGAGAGTTAGAAGTCAAATGATGGACTGAATTCGTTATTTGGTATTTTTATTTTATTCTCTTATTTTCTAAGGTCAAAGTTTAGGTTCATGAGAAAAAATACGGTTTTCTATTAAATAGCCTTTACGTTTTTTTTTTGCTAGAAACTGACAATATTTCATTATTTACTATGAAATATTTTCGGAAAAAATCTGTTCAAAGTAGCCCTCCCCTATATGAGGGTCGGGATCATTAATACTTTAAACAGCATTTGCCCAAAAAAATATTTTCTTAGAAAGCGTTGCATGATTTTAGTTTGTTACCAAAAATTATAACATTTGTAGTTAAATTTAGCTTTTACTGCATCCTCTTACGTCCACTTAAGAACTACTTTGCAATATTCATTTTCGTTTTGATAGCACTGTAACATAGACTTGGAAAAAAAAAGACGATGAGAAAAAAAAACGAGGCGAACAAAAAAGAAATTTTTTCCTTTGCAAATTATTCCAATCCTGAAGTATAATGTTACAAGTTGAATCAACCCATTATGACATTGTTGTACAACTTATTTCACATATTGGATGCCAAATCCAACATTTTATTAGCCTTAATATTAATATGCGGTGTCCATGTCATTCAACATCAATGGTCGGCGACCACTGCGTCGGTCGCACCAAGGATTAATTTCATGACACGAAAAAATATTTATTTTTATTTATGCCCGATGGGATTACGTATGAGAGCTCCGCTGTGTATTGTAGCCGTTGTATTTCATTTAAAAACAGAATACTAAGCATGTAATTCGTTAAAAACACGAACTTCTAACAAAGAACGAGTTTGTTCACCGTTGATAAAGAGGGTCATGTGTTTTTTGCAAATTGTGCGTCTATGTAGGTCAGTTACGTGCTTGTAGTTTTATCAACTAAATTTAGAAAAAGCGGAATCAACAAGAAATTGTTGTAAATTATCTTTAATTAATAGGTGGTAGAGCTAATGCCGGGCTCGACTGTGGAGGTACCACCATCTTACTCGCAAATCCTCCCGAAGTTATTCGGGGGAGAGTTAGAGAACAGCTCTCAGGCAAAACCAGGCAGCCCACCATTACCTGGGACCGATGGATGGCGGTATGTATATCCATCCCAAAATGCCGGGGCTTATATAAAACAGGCTGATGACGGGCAGCGGCGTCACTGGTGAAAGGGTTTCGGCACCGCGCTCACCAACCCGCCTACCCAGCGTGTGTGAGTATGGGCATTTCTTCCAGGAGGACCGCCAAGAGTGGCGAATTGCTGGAAAGACTTATGTCCAGTGGATGAAACTGGCTGATGGATGGATGGATGATCTTTAATTTGACTTAGTTTGAAGTTGTTTCTTTGCATAAGTACTTAATTGATTAAATTGGATCTTAGTCTTAATTTGTACCTTATTCTGGTATTTATTTATATAAAGTTCTTGATAAAATTCAAAATACTAATCAAGGCACACCATTCCAGGTATTCTGTAATTTATTGTTATTTTTCTTTTTTTACTTAAATGATATCTGAATTGACTTTCAAGGTCACCGCGATTATAGCCCTATACCTATTTTCATCCATATGCATTAAAATCCCAGCAGTTTTAAAATTTTTTGACGTCAGAAATATGTTTACGAGGTATTCTTACGCTTAAAAATAAAATTTATTATTCATAAATTAATAAAGCTCTGCATAAAAAAAATTACAACACCATAAAACGAGTATTTCTTTGAATAATCCTATAAGTTGCGCATTGCATTTGAAACTTACAGAAACGCTATGTCAGATAATACTTTTAATATCACTAAGTCGTAAACTTTGTTAACTCCGTACATGCAACTAAAAGCATAAGTTTTAATTACCTATTTTAGTGAAACCCTTAAAGAAAACAGTGTGATCTGTTATCTGAAAAGTCAATACTCGTATACCCTCTTCCCACCGACGATTATTACGTCCCAATCCAATATGAGACGAGGTGAGTCTTAATACTTTCGATTATCGGCACTACAAACATAAACCGTTTCGCTGACATAAACTGTAATGAATACAACTGGTTTCGCCTTACGGCATTAACAAGGCATAATAATACTGAATTACATTACCATAAAATAATATAAATATGATTGTTTACATTGCAAATGGATCATTCCTCGATAATGCCGTAAGCTAAACCGGTTGGGTTTATTAAAGTTTGTCAGTGAAACAGTACAAGTGTTTTTATCAAGATGGGTGAGCCTTATCGCCTTTTTTGGGCACAAATAGAAGCTTTTATGGTATACCTACTTCACAGTGTTTTCCTTCACCGTTCGGAAAGTGTTAATACAAATGTTCGCATAAATTCCAAAAAAATCATTGGTGTTTGCTTGAAAGGCAAGATTTGAACCTGGTTCACAAGAGTCTAACCGACTGAGCTACTACTACTATAAACTAGACAGCTAACTGAAAGAGACATTGCGAAATTGTTTTATTTTCTCAATGCGCTTATGAAAAATGGATGCACTTTGTCCATGGTCCTAAGTGAAGAGAACCATTATGTGGTGTCATTAGTTCCGGGCTTGGTTCTGTGGCTGATGACGTGTCAAGTACGAAGGTACCTGGGCGGAGACTCGAGACCTGATTCCTAGTCATTTTTAATGCATAAAGCTGTATTACAGTCCGCGAGAGAATATATAATTATATTATTATATATCCATCCCCAATAGCCGGGCCTTATATAAAACAGACTGGTGACGGGCAGCGGCCGGCGTCACTGGTGCAAGGGGTTCGGCACCGCGCTCACCAACCCGCCTGCCCAGCGTGTGTGAGTATGGGCATTTCGTCCAGGAGGACCGCCAACAGTGGCGAAATCCTGGAAAGGCCTATGTCCAGCAGTGGACGAAACAGGGTGATGGATGGATGGATGGATTATATACCAGCCTTTGTCCGCGTTATTTAATCTTTATTTAATTTCATGAACATCCCTATCTAATGATCAGGGCACTATGGTGGTAATTTAAAAACCGTATCCAAAACTGTTGAGTGATTATCGAGTTAAAACGGAACATACAGACAGGCAAAAATTCTAAAAATTGTTGTTTCGGCCTCATACATTACCAATAATCCATTTCATTTAATATTCCGCGAAAATATACAATGTACAGACACGACTTTTTTACTACTTTATTATTAGTACAGATATTCGATGGATTCGATTCAATCAGCTGTGATGGTGATTCACCTCTGTTAACGATAATTATATTTGCTTGCGGTGTTTAAACGTTTAGGGCACATAATATACAGAAAATTTCAAATTTCTAACTAGTTTCGGTTTTGAGATAGGTAGACTCCGTAAGAAAAATGCTCTAAAACTGACAATTTTGATGGGCGATGTCTTTATTATTGGAGATAAAAACATGTATGTTTGTTCTCTACTTAATGAGTTGTAGACAAACCCACATGACAGGAAAAAAAAACTTTTGTCTCCTTTTTCATTATGGTATTATTCATTTAATTTTTAATTCAATATTCTACATAACATATCCAAATTTCAGATCTGTAACTCATTTTGTCTGCAAGCTAGAGACCCGTGACATACGGACGAGAACCCTAAAAACAAAGGTATATAGTACTAAAGTTACTATACTATTCATTTTGTAATTAATCACGTCTGTTAAATGCATCTCCGCAAAGCTATTCAAAAACAATTTAACTCCCCACTAAATTAACACTAACATACGCATCACAATGTAAAAAATTCAATTAGTACTACAGTTTACAACTTAAATCTAAAAGATCCATACATAAGCTTAATTACGCCGATAAAACAATCCCGAGTCCGAGCAGCGTCTTAAGCGCTCATTAAGCGCCATAATGGCGCTGGGAAAGCGATAAATGGCGCTCAATGGCGGGAACAGAGCGAGCGTGTTTTTGTTGACCTCTGTCTCGAAACTTCCTTCAGTGTGGCCTTGAAATGGGGATGAAAGTTGTGGTGAATTAAATATGACTTTTTTGTGTGTTCTAAATGGAAATTAATAATGAAAACTAATAAATAAATATGAAAATAACATATCCTCACGACGTGAATCCCCGAGGGCGTGGCAGAGGTGTTCCCAAGTTTGAATTGTGAAATGCAAGTCACAGTCCATACTCGGTTCACCCGCGTTTCACCGACGATTATTACGTCCGCGTGATGGGTGGTGAGCCCTAGCTATCGCCGTATTTCGGGTACAATTACACGCTTTTTAGGGCATGCAGGTTTCCTCACGATGTTTTCCTTCACCGTTCACACATGAAAATGTACACCTAATATTAATTAACATAAAATCAATGTACTCGTGTCCAAAATTTGTTACAGTACAAAATTACTTTTTAAGGGAGCTTGCGCTCCGGTTTTCCAACGCAATTAAGGTTAATAAGTATGGAATTAGAATAGAGGGAAGAAATTAATTCATTTACATTCCTAATTCCTATTTACGAGTATATTCCTAAATTCACTATAAAAATTGATAGATTTATTGAAAAATTTGAAAATTTAAATCTTGTGGTATAACGTGTGACTATTTTAAACACGTGTCTGTCACATCCACTTTTCTCCGAGATGAATTAAGCTGTAGATTTGAAATAATTTTAAAGCTAAGTCCGTATATAGGTATAATTTCTTTTTCCCTTCAAAGTGTAAGGTGTAAACAAATTTTAGTAAAATTATATTTGTTGAGTTGTTATTTCGAGTGTTTTAATAAATTATACGTAAAATCCTCGTTTAATTATTTCTAAAAGTAATCCATCCAACCGTGTTCGTCCATCGCTGGAAAATTCCCAAATTTCGCCACTCATGTCGGTCCTCCGTCCTCCTCATCCAGCCGCCCCCCGCAACGTCCTTCAGGTTGTCGGTCCAGCGGGCACGAGGTCGGCCTACACTACGCTTTGCTGTAGTGCGTGGTCTCCATTCTAAAGCCTTTCAGGGTTCATGTGGGTATTTTTCTTAATTCCACCATAACTTCTTAAGATGTCAACATGACGCAAGAAAAAAAAGATTTATGTTTTTCGATTGTGGTTTTCTGAAGAAGCTATAATCCTTAAAAAAAATATTACGTTGAGTGATTTTTTGTGAAGTGCAGTTACCTAATTATAAATAAATTAATCAAATATTCAATCCAAAAAAAAAATTATTTGTAAACCTTAGTTTTCATGATAAAATATGTTTAAAAAATTAATTTCTCCTATATTATTCAACAGATTCGCTTGGTTTTTATATAGTAAAATAGGTTTTATTTTATTTTATTTATAACACTTTTTGCACATACAATAAAATCAGTACAAAATATAAAACAATCAAACATGGTGTACAAAGGCGGCACTTATTGCTAACAGCAATATCTTCCAGGCAACCTTTGCAAGCAAACAGAAAGATAGTTGACAGAATAAAAAGGAAGGAGTAAATGCTAATCAGTGAGGAAAGATCAAGCTAAAAATATATATCTAAATAGACTTATCTAAGACATAAACTTACATATACAATACATGAACATACTAATACATAGGTATTATAGGTATTATTGATACCTATTGCAGTTACCTAAAATTGCAGTTATAGTGCAGCAAACTTATCTGACCCGGTGACGAGGACTGTCGCTTCTTGAATATAGAGGTCATTTTAGTTTGGCTTATCGGGTCAGACAAGCTCGTGGCGCTGTACCTAAAATTGCAGTTCTTACGGCAAACATACATAAAGAAATCTAACTAATAGGTTTTTTTTCACGAACGCGAGGCAATTCTGTCCTCGTAACTGCCAGGACGAACAGCGTGCGATTGTAGACTAAAATACAACGTATTAAATGTTGTTTCGCCTGATGTAAAATAATGTGTTTAATTTTGCCTATGCCATATCCTTAATGTCTTAATCGATTTCGAAGTTTGTGGTATCGTTAGAATCCTGAGTGGAGTAGGATATAATTGAATACAAAAAAGCATCAAATAAAAATTAAAAATCATGACTGCCGGAATAGAAGTTTAATTCGGATTTCAGTGCATTTTCAGGGCTATTACATTAGATGTGTGTCGTTTTGTATGTCCCCCGACTGGCACTGAAATCCGAATTAAATCTTTACTCCGGCAGTCCTGTTTTTTATATTTTTTATTATTTATTACTACTTCGGAAAGTTGTTCGGAAAATCAGTAGAGGTTCATTTAGATATAGCAATCTATTTACATCCAGTATAGCGGTGTTCTTAATATTAACAGAATTTACAGAAAAAATCAAATCCACACTCTTTTATTTATTTTTAAAACTTCGCCCAGTCAAAATTGTTATGGTATAAAAACTGGTCATAGTTATTGCTCTATAATTTTAAGGCGCAAAAATATTGTCATTTTTTGAAATCTTGTAACTACGGCCAAGAAGAAGCTACTTTTTTAAGGGTCAGAATACCTCAATTCGCTCTAAATCTTCTGCTTTTTAACTGTCTATCCTACTCTAATCAGATGCCGCGCACGCAAAACATCAGTTATTTTGAAATCGCGGCTACACTGATGGTTTTTTTATTTTTATGTTATTGTCTGCAGCTGCTTTATACTAATATCAGTTATATCATGTAAAGTTTCAGATCTAATTTCAAGTATTCATTGAATTCTATCGGTTTATTGTACGGTTTGGAGGTAACTTTGTAATTTTTTTTCCATAGAGAAAATTCAATGTAATCAAGTTTTCACCACAGCACTGACATAGCATTAGTCCTCAACTTTATCATATATTAATTTCCGAGTGATTGTTGCAGTATTTGTTGGTATAAAGCAGGATCATGCGAAGCGAAGTGAGGTATTATACACCCTTAATAAATTTGTATAACTTTTTTCTAGACTCCTACTGAACAGAAACGCGATTGAAAAACTTTCATTCGATAGAAATTATTATTGAAAAGGGGCTTCAAACACAATTTTTCTCCATTTTTTACGAATGGGAATCGTGTGCACAATTTAAATATATTTTATTAGATGATGGGTTTTAACAATATTATATAGATATTGGCCGTAAAAAAATTTGCTAGCTACTTTAGTTTTTTTTAAATATAAATAAGGAAGCTAGTATTTTCTCTTTTGCCCTGCATCCGTCCCGTCTCGCGCTGCGCGTTTTTCCGCTTTGAGTGACAGTGACCGTTGAAAAATTCACATATCACCTTAACGCGAGGCATTGATAAACTTTTAATTTCAAGTCGGCGCCTTAGGGAAGTGGAGTGAGGGGCACTTACTCCATACAAATATGCGCTCACGAACTAGCTTATGCCGTAAGGTCGTATGTGGCAAAACAGTATTTTTCATTTAAAATGACAACTATAAGTAATTTAATAAATCCAATCGGCCATATTGAAGTGTATTTGTAGTATAATTTAAATAAAAAACTTAGAGGCTTCATTCGCTCCCGTTTGTCAGTAAAATAGAAATCTCTGTTTTAAGAGAGGTTTTCTAAATATTTTTTTCTCTGCTATGAAAATTAATCAACCAACTAAATCTTCGGGCAAAATGATGTCAATGAAATGCTTAATCTAGTATATACTCGTGAATTTGTAATTACATATGTTTTTTTATTGCTGAGAAAAATGGAGATCCATGTTGCCAAAACTTCGTGGCGTCGCCTTAAAGCGCCAATACTGCTAACGCGCGACATGTGACTGACAATAGACGGTACATATTCCCGGCGGTAAATAATCTACATAGGCTATGTACACATAGGTTTTGTAGATCGTTGTCTCTGTCACCGGAGTATAGTGCTTCTTTGGCGGACGATATCTTTCTTTTAAATATGAATCATGACAAAAGTAACAAAACATGTATTTTTTTTTATTTCGAACATAGAACAGTTTCCTTTGTTATAGCTAGAGGGTTCAATTTCAACCGGTATACGTCCGATATTTTATTTTTGGATAGCAATTCCGTTACGCTGTTTGTATTTGGTTCAAGGGTCCATGCCACCTAAACGTGCCCCACCGTATTGCTGATTCATGACAGAAAATATTTGTTTAATGAGAAATAAATAATCACACATGTTGTCGAAGAGTTGTATTACAACCTAATTAATTTGATTTTTGCATAGAATTCATAGCAAGCTAGAAAAAAAATCTAAAGTTGCTGAAAATCACGTAAAACTGCTCTTCGCGTATTTCTCATTGGCGATTTCTCAGATAATTTTGGAAACTGAAATTCAGGCTCCCGTACAGAATGGTGAGATTAATTTATTTTTGCCCAACCAAAAATTGTTACTTGGTGTATTTATCCATTAAACATCACCAACTTTTGCGTGCGATTTCCCCATACAAATTACTATGGAGGGCGGCATCGAAACGTGATTCTTTAGAGCGCGCGATGTTTCGGTTGTCGTAACCAGTCGTAGCAGCCACGGCTCATAGCGCGCTATTTTAAACAATAATGAAACGTCATAGAGTTCAGTTCCGCCTGACGCAACATACCTCATGTTGCTCAATGTCAGGGAGAACGGGTCCTTATTACGTATTTTGTATGGACATGGAGTGTCTTTGTGGATTGTAATTTTTCTGGAATTTGGAGTGATGTCATTTTCCTTTCGCGGTCTGATTAAATGAATGGATTGTTAATATAGTTGCAGAATTCGATCAGCTAAGAATCATAGGTTATTGTAATATGTAATTTTAAGTGTAATTGCTCTATCCAGTACAAAAACCGTAGGAAACTGGCAACTTTAGGGCTAGCGCGCACTATGGTTTTTACTTTTGGACACGATTTTAAAATCACGCTGTAAAAAATCGCAGAGACTACGGCCCGCGCACTGCGAAAAAAAAATCGGTGATCTTTGCTCAGTTGCACCATGAATTTCGTACAAGTTGCTTGTGTTTACTTACTACTTCGGAGGATCAGAAGAAAATCCGTCAATACTGGACACATCCTATTACAGCGGATATAATTATCAATGGTTTCTTTTATCTGAAATAACATGAACTTCGGACGTATCCCAAAAAATTCTTTGGCTATTATAGTATGAAAATTCAAACATTTGACAGATTAATGAGAATTGTTGGACCTCATATTGAATACAAAAATACTAGATGACGAAATGCAATCCCAGCTGAAGATTCGTCGCGAGCGGTCGCAGCAAAATGTGACAAATCACAATTTTAAACTCGCTCCGATTTTTCAGTTGCATTTCTACGATAAAAATATCGTGCGACAAAAATTGTAGTGAGCGCTAGGCCTAATTCAAAGAAAGAGAAGGAAGTTTTTTTTTAAATTTATTGTGATGGATACTAAAAATTCTAGTACATTACGTTCCTAAAAAATTGTATATGTGATGTTTTGGCAATTTCTTACAGCAAATCATTGAACTTGAATGAAAGATTTAGCTCTTTGAAGTTGACATTGTGTATTTTTCTGTAAACGAGGTGTAGGAGATTAATCACTCTATAAGTTAATGTAAAGATATTGATGAATAAAATAAAATAAAAATTGAGTGAAATATATTTCGGGCCCTTTCCTGGGCATCAGTCACGATTTTTAAATCATATTCTTTTGTTTTATAAAGAATAATTTCTGATATGTCAAAAGTACAATAAGTATCTATTTTACAATTAAACTTATTGAATTTGTTTAACGTGTATTTAACAGTATCAAAATCTTTCTTAAGAACGTAAATTAGGCGCTGGAAATTTTTGATTTTCGCATGGAAATCTAAGCCGCCTCCTAATAAAAACGTGGAAGGTACTTTGTACAGTTAACCCCTGGGCCATTACTGCACCTATTGGAAACCGTTGATATGACCTAGGATAAAGCGCGTTCGCCCAGACAGTGGGAGAGTGAAAGCAGGCGAAGCCTTATTCACCCAAGGGAATTCCACAAAATTTAAGTTTTTTTGTAGCAAGAAACGATCCATAATTTCAAGCTTATTACTTTTGCATGTACGGAGCTCAAATCATGTACGTTACACTGACGTTGTATACTTACTAAATGTATCTACTTACATCAATATAGTGTCCCTTGTAAATAGAAAACATAAAATTTGCCCATTAAAGCAACCTATTTTCCTTTCCCCTATAGCTATTAACAGGGTAATTCCAAGAGTTAAACATGGCGGCTATATCTCATGAAACCAGTTACTTTAAGTAACAATCGAATGGCTATCGGATAAGTGATTTCAGCAATTATCGGCTGTCCCCCACAGAGGTGTTGTGGCGCTTTAAGGGTTAAGAGCTGCGGCTAGTTTGTAACGGGATGGGCTGTGGTTTGTGGATTTCTTAGAGTATGTACATAAGTGTACCTTGGAGACAATTTTGTAATAGTTTTGTTAACGTAGATGAAAATTTATATCAAAAATAATAACAATTCACAAAAGATACTTAACCTACAAAGTTGATTAGAGCCATAATCATGCCAGAAGTCTATCGTAAGTAAATGATTATCTGACTTTCTCTTGTCCTGTACTTTCTATCTCTTTACTTTACTTTTAACTTTAAACACATTTATATTATTATTGATGATGAAAAAAAACGACATACTAGCTAAGTTTCTTGCCCTTCTTCTTAGCAAGACTATATAATCGAATGGGCGGAGATAGGCATGTATTTATACATGTAACTTATTGGTATTTAGTATATGGATAACTATTATTATCATATCGTATATAGGAAGTTGATAGTTGAGATTGTCGGCACTTGGTGGAATTTATCACTAATATCGTTTATTGCACGGACATCTAGCAACAGAAAGATTGTTTAAATAAATAATTATATATAAAATTATGTAATTAAAAAGCCCCTGATGATGCTTATATAGTGAAACCGGTTGGGTAGTGTAGAATTAAATATTATCTGTGGAAAAGTACAAGTGCTTTTTTTATCACAACAATATCGTATATACGTCATTTATAAATTAAATATACCTTTATTGTAGTTCATGTACGTGTATTAACTTATTAAATATAAGCAAACCCAAAACCTAATTAAATACATTGTATTTTTTTTATTATATTTTAATTTTATCCTTGCGTGCGTTGAGTGTATTTATGTGCCTGCATTGCAAAAATAAAGAATTCATTTCATTTAAATTTTAAATTGTTATGCAATAATTTTACAGATTTTAAAACATAAAGAAAATTGTACGAGTACTCAGGATATCCAATAAATAAAAATCAAACAAAAAGTTAAAAAATGAATTGGGTTGTATTTAACTGAGCATCAATTGAAACTGAAACGCACACAAAAGTACTATGTTCTGAACTAAAGTAAACTTTTGGTGCGAAGTTAGAAATTTAGTATGCATTTTAGTATTTCTTAGGTGAATTTGTCAATTAAATTAAGCGGCTCTGAGTCCGAGTGGCGCTCGCTTGTTAACTCAGAGGTCGTGCAAATTATTATCGTCTGCGAAATGATCACAATGATCACGCCTATACTTGCGTTTACCAAATGCATAAACAGAATTGAATCTCATTCACAAATGGATGATGAGAGAGGAGGGAAGCTGGAAACCGTGCACTAACCTGATGGTGTCCGCTGCAATTAGCTTCGATCATACGGGATGGCGTCCACAATGGCGGCTTCTCAGTGTCCGTTATTGAGTCCTCGATTCCACACACGGTTATCACAAGATATAGGACAGTTCATTTAGCGGATGGGCGATATGTGAAGCTGGTCATGAACTACAGCTGTACACGTTATTGTCTACGGTAATTACTTTTAATAAGTACGACGCGCGTGTTAGCAGTTATCACAGCGCGGGCGGAAGAGCAACAACAACTAACTGGCCACTGGTCAGATCTTCATCGTCCAATCACATTGGAAATCGATGATGCGCGCGCAGCTTGTTGCGGCGCTGTGGTGGGGTGTCAAAGGTGATGCACGGTAGGAAAGGGTAGGTAGAATGGTTTGAGATAATTTATATTTTTTATACTAATTTAGCGTAACCATTTCCAGCCGCCCTTAAAGGGTCACCTTTAAAAAACAACCATAATAATGCGGAGATAATATAATATTAATAACAAACAAATATGTGAAAAATAGCGTAACTTGTGACAGTATATGGTCACGAATAAAGTAGGTATATCATAAATATATAAAAATCATAAATATGTAAAGAATAATTGCAAGTCATAATAAGAATGGCTAAACTATTGATTGGGGAGAGGGCACAACCGAACGACAGGACGAAGGTAAGTACCTTTTGCGGTTTTGACCGTCGCTACTCGCACAGTTCCGTCTTTTGGTCCCAATTTATTAAAGGCGGGAGAGCTTGGCTTGTCATTTTGTAAATTAGAAATTTCGTCGGAAAAGTATTTATGTTGTAGACCTTGCAGCAATTTACTTTCTGCAAAGTCCAAATCTGCGGATGTAATAGACGCGGAATCGCGGCGGGGTAATAACTTCATGAATCTACAGACGAACACGATCACTCGCAGAAGTTTACTCCACGAGGACATGCGAAGAGCAAGCTCGTAAATATAGTTAGTTGCGTGTGTAAAGACCGGGTGAGCTAATAATTTCTGCTCAAGTATGTCATGACATGACACAGTATCTTCATCGTTAATGGGCCACTGAGAGGAGTCCATAGCTAACCATGAAGGCCCGTGAAGCCATAGCGGGTGAGTAATTAATTTCCGAGGAGTGACACCGCGAGAGAGACAGTCTGCGGGATTTTCTGATCCAGAGACATGATGAAAATTCTCAGCGGGAACGTTTTCCGTTACCATAGCTACGCGATTGGCGACAAAGGTCTGCCAACGGTGGGGCGAGCTCTTTATCCAATAAAGTGCTACTTTAGAGTCGATGAACGCGTAAACATTTACAGCAAAGCGGGGGGCATAATTATTTAAGACTGTTCGCATTAATTTCGAAAGCAACACAGCTGCGCAAAGTTCCATACGTGCGATGGTATGTGGTGTAGTGGGCGCTACTTTAGATTTAGCACAAACCAACTGCACCGTTATGTCGTCATTGGATTTAACGTGTAGATATACTACTCCGCCGTAAGCACCCTCACTCGCGTCTGAAAACCCAACCACAGAGACGACGCAATTATCAGTCACACCTACATGTCGTGGAATGCGGAACTCGTTCAGTAATGGAAGTTCAGTACAATATTGACGCCATACCTTGACGAGGTGGGGAGGCGGCGCATCGTCCCAGTCGATCTTCAGCTGCCAGAGCTGCTTGATAAGAAGCTTTGCAAATAAGACTGTGGGTGCCACGAACCCCATGATATCCCACAGCTTAGCGATTGTGGATAAGATAGAGCGCTTAGTGCACTTATCTTCCGGCGGCGACAGCTTGAAGAAAAATTCATCTGTTTCAGTAGACCAATGCAAGCCTAGTATTTTATGCTGTACGTTTTTATCGAATTCTACTCCCGAGCTAAGTTTATGCGATACAGGTATGCTATCGAGAATGGACTGGGAATTACTGTTCCACTTGACCATGTCCCACTGAGCTCCCTTGAACAGATCGATCAGCTGCTTGCAGATGACGGGTGCGAGATTTTCATCAAGAACAGAAAATGCAATGTCGTCCATATAAAGTGATGAGGAAGCAATTTCCTTCGCAAGCGGGTATTTATGTCCGTCGTCGCTAATTAGCTGCTTTACCGTGCGCAGTGCATGGAAGGGGCTCGATTTTAATCCAAAGCAGACTCGGTTAAATTGATATAGTACCAGAGGTTCTTGCGGGCTAAAGCGATAAAATATTCTTTGGAAGCGACGATCTTCATCTCGTAAAATTAATTGGAGAAACATCTGCCGACAGTCGGCAGTCATAGCGATGGGATATAAGCGGAAGTTTAGAATAATCTGAAAGAGATCGCCCTGAAGATTCGGGCCACTGTGGAGAATTTGGTTCAAAGATACCTTAGAGGTCGATTCACAGCTGGCGTCCAGAACAGGACGCAAAGGTTTATCCTCGCGAACGACACCGTGGTGCGGGATGACATATGATGGTAACCGCGAGTCATCCGGAGGTGCGGGAGACAAGTAGTCTTTGCTTAGGTACTCCCTAATCGCAGTATCATAAGCAGCTCTTAATTTAGGGGACGCCTCTAGCTTGCGTTCTAAACACAAAAAGCGCTTGCGGGCGATTTCATGTGAGTCACCTAACGAGTAAACATCGTCACGAAACGGTAAAGCGACAGTGTAACGACCGCTTATTGGATCTCTTTCTATAGTTGAGCGATAAAATTCTTCACATTCAGTGTCTTCTGAACGCTGAATGGGCGGGCCGGGTACGTCTTCAAGCTCGAAGAATTGTTTAATAATTACGTCAACAGGCTCAAGCACTGTGGCACAGCACGACGTTAAAGATGCTGCATTGCAATGAGCGGTGGGTACTGAACCCATGATCACGTATCCGAGCACAGTTTCTATAGCGGGTGGTGCAGATGAGTCACCGTGTACTACACCGGGTAATATCAAATGCGGAAATAAGGATGCGCCTATCAAAACATCAATTTTATTAGGCGTCGCGAAAGTATCGTCCGCGAGCGGTAAATTTTTCAAATGTGGCAGAGCGGATATATCGACGAGAGCGGTTGGCAAACTATCCGTAATCCGATCTACGACCAAACAGTTAACATTATATTTAATCTCGGAATTATAGCGGGATGCAAACTCGAAATTAACAGAGCCGTTTACTACGTTTTCTGAGCCTCCGAAGCCTTTCACTACTGTGCCTTTTACTTCCTGAGCGTGAATACCTAAACGATCACAGCACTCCCTTAAAATAAAGTTTCCTTGGCTGGCCGTGTCTAGGATTATTCTAACGTTTTGTGTATTATTGCGGGCGTCGCGAGTGGCGACTTGAGCGGTAGCCAATAACACAGTGGTACACTGCTCGTTGGCAATGCGCAAGTCACGCGGCATCAGGGGCGGAGCGGCAATGGACGTTGCACACAGCGCCACGTCCGCGCGCGGCGGTATCGGCGGAGTGTCAGTAGATGCGAGCGCGGGCGTGCGGGGCACGATCGGCGGCACAGTAGTTAGTGTCGCGGAGGGCCGGAGGGTCGTGGGTTCGCGGTTGAAATGAAGCAACGAATGATGTTTCAGCTTACAGACCCGGCAAGTCGAGTTAGAATTACACGACGAAACCCTGTGTTTAATACTTAAACAGTTCACGCAACCGTTACACTCCTTAATCGCTCTAAAGCGTTGCTGCGGTGTCATAGTATTAAATTCTGTACATTTAAATAAATGTTGGTGGGTAATATTGGTACACAAACATTTATGCATGTTATTGTTGTCAAACGTGCTAACATAAGCTTGATAGTTCGGCGGAGAAGCAACATTATTCATATTATTATTCGAATGAGGACGATCGCGGTCGTTAGCTTTCTTCGAAGTGCTACTCGGTAATTTGAGGGTAGTTGCAACTGGTGCGCGTTGGAGAATTTTCGACTGATTCCTAACAAAGTCCACCAAGCTATTGAAAGAGGGTATTTCGTTAGAATTATTATGCATTTCGAACGCGCGTACGGTATCCGAGTCTAGTTTCTTAAGAGCGACATGCAAAATAAACAAGTCGCTCAGATCTTTTATTTTTAAGTTTTTAAGCGCTTGGACGGCGTTTACATAGGTATCAATAAATGATTCAAAGTTATTAGCGGAGGCGTTAGGTATCGGCTTAAACTCGAACATTTGATTCATATATGTGGAAGCGAGCATCCGTTTGTCTTCGTATTTATCTACCAACGTTTTAAACATAAGCTGGTAATTTTCTGCACAGGGCGTAATGCCTGAACACGCGGATTGAGCTTTGCCTGATATTTTTCCTAAAAGGTAATAAAGCTTTTCAGCATCTGTCAGCGATGAATTATCGTGTATCGTCGATTTAAAACTCGCGTAAAACAGCGGCCATGAGCGAAATTCGCCATTAAATGACATTAATTCGATAGCTGGCAATCGAGGTTTACTTTTTTGCGGTAAATCACTGGGCTGCGTTGAGTTACATAGTTCGCGACTGTACTGAGTAGTAAGTCGCTTAATGCGACTGTACAATCGTTCGAAGGAAATCAAGCTTTTATATTCTGGATTCGCGGCGGCATTTAGGGTTAACAATCGTTTGTTATATGAATCCAGTATACTTATAAATTCAGCCCGGAGAGTATCAACGTTACTGCTAGCGTCTAAAAAGGTACCTACGTCTTCGTCCCTCGCGTCTGTGTCTATAACTATAGTGTTCGACAAATCGTACATATTTTGTAAACATTCAAATATGACATTGCGTTTTGCTACTAAAATAGATAGCTCAGGATCGGACACTTCGGTTTTGGCCATTTCGATAATTGTACAATTAGGCAACTGATACACGAAGTACGATAATCATTAACTAAAGTGAAACAACAACAAGTTGTGAGCGGGATCCTGATTATGATAATGAATCGATCGAGTGCGAACCTTAGCCGTTAGATAGGTAGGTAGATGGCGAATATTATTTACGAAATACGTAAAACAAATACTGTAGAAAAGTATTATATATATATATATGTGTAGTGAGTATGTAATATGTGCAAGTATAATACTTACGTGGAAGAATAATAGGCGACTAAAATGAGCGGGAAAGCGCGTAACGTATATTTATCGGAGCGGTAGGTGAACAATTTTATGAATTTACTTATTATAATATATTGCGTATTTAATATAATATAAATATAAAGTAAAGCGGTTAAATAAATACTTGTAAGGGCAATCCTAACAAGGGCGGGTGGAAATATCCGGTTTCGAAAGACCAACAATGATCACGCCTATACTTGCGTTTACCAAATGCATAAACAGAATTGAATCTCATTCACAAATGGATGATGAGAGAGGAGGGAAGCTGGAAACCGTGCACTAACCTGATGGTGTCCGCTGCAATTAGCTTCGATCATACGGGATGGCGTCCACAATGGCGGCTTCTCAGTGTCCGTTATTGAGTCCTCGATTCCACACACGGTTATCACAAGATATAGGACAGTTCATTTAGCGGATGGGCGATATGTGAAGCTGGTCATGAACTACAGCTGTACACGTTATTGTCTACGGTAATTACTTTTAATAAGTACGACGCGCGTGTTAGCAGTTATCACAGCGCGGGCGGAAGAGCAACAACAACTAACTGGCCACTGGTCAGATCTTCATCGTCCAATCACATTGGAAATCGATGATGCGCGCGCAGCTTGTTGCGGCGCTGTGGTGGGGTGTCAAAGGTGATGCACGGTAGGAAAGGGTAGGTAGAATGGTTTGAGATAATTTATATTTTTTATACTAATTTAGCGTAACCAGAGGGTGTACCAAGTGTGGACTGTGACTTGCATTTCACAGTTTACACTTTGGAACACTTCTGACGCCCTTTCGGGGATTGAAGTCGTGGCGATATGTTAAATTAAATAAAAACGAACTAACAGGCATTTGACCAAAATAAAAAATAAAAACGCTTTAACCTCCTGAATGTCCAAAATGTTTTTTAAAATGTGACGCAATCGAAGATTTTCTGTCAATTTCTTGGGGAACAGGATTATAATGCTATAGAAACGGCTACTCACGATTTTTTGTGTCAAACGGGGAACCGCCGCGTAACCATGTTTGCCTCCGAAGAAACTGTACGAATACAGTGAAACTAGTCAAGCGAAATCTGAGTATATAACAAATCGTGAGTAGCGGTTTGTAATATGTTTATGTTATATGTTTGTAATGTTTTAATCTAAAGCAGGATTAATTCACCGTCATGCCAAATTTCACCTCATTTAAACCGGTTTCTATTAAATTGAGTTAACAAATAGTTGGGCAGACGGACACTGGAGCTTTTCAATAAGGGTTTCGTGTTTAAGGGTATATTCTCCGGATTTGTAATACCTATTTTGTAACCAAATCTTCCCAGTAATATTATAAATGTGAGTTTGGATGTATGGATGGATGGATGTTTGTTACTCTTTCACGCCGTAACTACTGAACCGATTGGGCTGAAATTTTGCATGAATGTAGTTTTAGATCTGAAATAGGCCAAAGGCTACTTTTTATCCCATAAATCAGTTCGCATGGGATGGAAATGAGGTTTCAAGTTTCTGTATAAAAGTGATATGTCACCCTTTCAAGCCGTATCTATTGAACCGATTGGGCTAAAACTTTGCGTAATTTATTTTCTAGATCTAGAATAGGATAAAAACTACATTTTATTCCATAAATCAGTTTCCATGGAAAAGCTATAAAACAGACATACAAAATGGGAAACACAGGGGCGCCTAACACATACACATTTAACCAGTCGTGTTTACAGTCCGAAAAATATTGATAGATTTTATAGGAGTACACAAAAACTAATTCAACGCGGGCGACGCCGCGGGCATAAGCTAGTAAGAAATAATTGTATCACCCAAAAAACATCTTTAAGCTACCAACAATGTTTACAAATAGTGATTACTTTAAAAATAGCTAAAAATAACTTGTCATCTTTGGTTTTTCATGTTTCGATAAGAAAGTGCATTATATTCTTGGCAGAAGTTCTAATTTTTTTTAATATCTGGTTATGCTTGATTCTTAAAACAAAGACTATCCTCTTAACCCGCGGGACTTCTTTCGTGATGAGAACTTTATGTATAAGCCAACACCGTCGCAAACATATCGCGGAAATCAACATTTTGAATAAAATCACAATCAACATGAAATCAAATGAACATGTAAAAAAATAGCGTGAAATTCAACAATTCTTCTGCATAAATTGTAGTCTGGTAGCAATTGCTACCGAAAAAAGTATAAATGCAAGTGGGCGGATACGGACGCCGTCTGTCGATCCAGTTCCAGCGGGTATTGAACCCTGGACCACACAATTGCCCGGCTACATTAATTACTATACCATATACATTATCTTTGTTAAGGTCGTTCTTACATTGTTATGTTATATAAGGTGACTTTCGTTTGTACAGCAAAATTAATACAGGAGACACGGTATGTGGTTAGGAGCAAGGTTCAAAGGTCCTGTCTGCAAAATACAAAAAAAATCGTCTTTACGTATACTTGTTCAAGAACAGCTTCGACTTAAGGGATTGCGAACTAATAAACGAAAATCTCCTTAGATCTATATGCGGAGGAGGGTTGATAACTTTATAGTCATCTATATTATATTTTATGGATAAAATAACACATCTTTCGGTGGTTTTATACGAACCTCGGTCAAACGCTTGTAATTATGATATAAAACATGGCGTCATTTAGCAGTATTTATATTTTATTCAATCTCAAAAAGTAAGTAAGAGTACGTTTTAATTTTAATGTTCACAATTAAAAATGCGCTTCATTTTACGTGTGCATCTAACAAGCATTTTTTAAATATTTTTGCATTGTAACGCCATTGAAGATCTCCTTATTTTCGCCTGACGACGACCCCACTGAGTACTAATCTAAATATTGCACATTTTACAATATATTATTTCTGTGTATTTATTAATAAAAACTAAAAAAAAAAATTTTTTTTCTGTTGGACTGTAGTTATGCCAAAACTCAGCTCAATTGGTCCAGCCAGTTTTGAGTTACACAGCACACTGACAAAAAACGGACACTCGGTACCTATTAAAAGAGGTTCGTTTCGTGACAGTACCCAAAAAAATTCGCCGTCTAGTTCGTGTCTTGGATTCATATTATAGATTTATAGTTATATCATAGAGTAATTTTAATATCTGCGACAGAACTAAACAAACTAAAATAGATTATGTTTATTTTTAACACTTGTACTTATCTACAATACAGTTGTAATATATAAGGTCCTACAATAATAAGTGAAAATAATTTTAGGGTAGATCATGTATCGTTAACTGATTGATCTTTTTATTTGTTTTTTATTATATTGAAGTTTATATGCACACAAAAGAATTAAAAAATATTATTTCAAGATATATTTCGGACCCTACTGGGCCCGGCATCAGTTGATATAGTAATGAAATGACATTTACAATGACATGATGGCACATAAAATGACATGGACAATCAGTATTAAAACTTTTTTTTGTGTGTGTGTGTTTGAGAGGGGATGTAAGAATGTTAGTATGAGTGTTTGAATTTCGATGAGGTTTGTCTGTCTGTAAGTTAGTGCTGTTTATTTAGTCCAGGTCCGTAATGGGCACCAAGCGACCAGATGTAAGACGACTCCCATGTCCTGAGCTGAATATCAGTCAATGGTGGGTGGAATGATTTTATAATGCGGACGGTGAAGCAGTCGTCGAATGATTCGTTGTGTAGGCGGGCATGAGTTGGGATGGGTAGTGTATTGTTTTGTGTTTTTGTTGTGAATCTGTGATGATTGATGCGGATGTGAAGTGGGGTTTTTGTTTCACCCACATAGAATGCCGGGCAGAGTCGACATTCTAGTAGGTAAATACAATTTTTTGTTGTGCATGATGTGTTTGGGTGAGTTTTGTGTTGGTGCGTTGTGTGGTGTGTATTGATGTATGTAGATGTGTTGATGAGTGCGCATGTTTTGCACCGTGGCCGTTGGCATGGAGTTGTAAATGTCATTTCATTACTATATCAACTGATGCCGGGCCCAGCAGGGTCCGAAATATATCTTGAAATAATGCCATCAGGTCATTGTAAATGTCATTTCATTACTATATCAACTGATGCCGGGCCCAGTAGGGTCCGAAATATATCTTGAAATAATGCCATCATGTCATTGTAAATGTCATTTCATTACTATATCAACTGATGCCGGGCCCAGTAGGGTCCGAAATATATCTTGAAATAATGCCATCATGTCATTGTAAATGTCATTTCATTACTATATCAACTGATGCCGGGCCCAGTAGGGTCCGAAATATATCTTGAAATAATGCCATCATGTCATTGTAAATGTCATTTCATTACTATATCAACTGATGCCGGGCCCAGTAGGGTCCGAAATATATCTTGAAATAATATTTTTTAATTCTTTTGTGTGCATATATACTTCAATATAATAAAAAACAAATAAAAAAAACAAGCTGGTAAAGTTTATATACATTTATTGTATTGTATTCGCAAAGTTAGCGATATTATATTTACTAATAAGAAGTGTTATTGAGTCTTAGCACGATAAACGCGGTCGAGCTTTATCACCTCATTATTTTAAAACTGGCAAGGATCCGGGACACAGCTGATACAGATATACGTGAGTTGTAATTGTAGCCTGTCCCTCACGAATCTGTGAGACTTTCAAGATTTTGCTGCCAACTGAGGACCCCCCCATCAAGGAAAGTGAAGTTCAGAAGAGTACTCCTTAAGCAACATATGGTCTCTGAAGAGCGGATCCACTTGGAGTGACTATATTTGTAAGGAAGGCCCGCCGTCAAGTTGAACTTCATTGCACGCAACATCCTATGGCCGGAGTCTGCATCGGAGTCATTGACAATTAAGGAACAACAGTGTCTTGAAATTGCGACACTAAAATAACATTTGCACCAGAAGTTGTGATTCCTTTGTATTGAAATTCTGCCGTAGTTGTAAAATCTTTTTTCCTTTTTAGTTCACGTTTTATATGACAGAACGACAGCTGAGAACTGTCAAAGAAAAAACTAGCCCATAGATAACAACCACAAAAGTAAAACGGTCCTAGACCAAATAAAAAAAGGTTATACAGAAAACTCTATACAAACTTTACCTTCATGAAAAAAATTCTAGACAAAATTAAAAACACATCGAAGAAACTACTTCAGTACTATTCACACCTTCATTTTTTAGGCAAATGTCTCGAAATCGGAGCTGCACCAAAAGGGCTGATCCCAAAAGTTGCACTCCATGCAATTCCACCCATTATAAGGAACAGCATGGTCGTGGCAAATTATGTCAATGCTCTAAATTCTACGTACACGCTATACAACCAATATTTCTATCTATGCACTGACTTGAAAAATAAGCTGGACGCGCTTCTGAAAATTAGTCTGATCGCCTACCCACACCTTTTCCTGCAAATCCAAACCATAATTTTCAAGGCCAAAGCGGATTTGTCACATGAATATCTCAGATTATCCAAAAAATTTGAAAATCTAAAGATGTATTATAAACAAAATAATGTTAATCTCCCTATAACAAACCAGAATCTCAATATACCTTCAGATCTAAATCTAACCCCGACGGACCTGACAAACCCCTTTTCGATTCCTCCTCCACCAAAAGTTAACTATCACCAAACAGACTCAGATACAGTAGTAAACCTTTCCTCAATTCACTTAACCCCTGACGACAAATCAGTACTTAGCAAAGGATTGTCTTACTGTCCAACTAAAACCGTCGACCGTATAAAGTTGATGAATGACTTCGTACAATTTGGCCGCAAAATTAAATGGAAACACTACTGGCAAAATCATCCAAATCAAAATAGCAACAATACACATGAAGCATTACAAAAGTTCAAACCTCCATCACCCAATGAACCGCCACCCCTTCCACCAAATCATCCCATAGAGATATTTATATCAAGTATCCTAGCAAAATTATCTGATGACCGATTTTTTCAAACCTTACAAAATAAAACACAAAACCTCACATATAAAGAGAGACAATCGCTAAAAAAACTTAAAAACAACAACGATATTATCATCTGTCCCGCGGACAAAGGATCTGCAACAGTGGTTTTAAACAAAAGTGATTACGTGGCCGAAGGACTCCGGCAATTGACCGACTCTACCTTCTACTCCATTGCACCAAGCGACCCATGTGAGCAGGTCGTGGATACAGTCCGTGATCTCCTCCATTTAAGAGGAACAGCGGAGGGATTATCCAAATTTGATATAGAACTAATGATCCCAAGCCATCCGAGAACCCCAAACTTCTACATGCTTCCGAAAATTCACAAAAAAAACAACCCCGGCAGACCTATAGTAGCATCTTATGATTCACCCACTGAAAGAATTTCAGCCTTCGTTGATTTCCACCTCCAACCAATTGTGAAAGACCTACCATCACACATAAAAGACACAAACCATTTTCTTGAAATCATCCATTCACAACAACTACCAACAAATACAAACTTAATCCTAGTTACAATTGACGTAGTTTCACTCTATACAAACATTCCCCATGATGCCGGCCTGAATTCACTTCGTACCTACCTAGACACGCGTCTTTCACCACATCAACCATCAACGGACTTCATCATTGATCTTTCGGAAATAATTCTCAAAAATAACTTCTTTTCATTTGAAAACTCATTCTACCATCAAATAAAAGGTACTGCTATGGGAACTCGGATGGCACCCAGCTTTGCTAACCTCTTCATGGGTTCTATTGAAACAGCTTTCCTCAACACTGAACCTCTGAAACCACTAGTTTGGCGGAGATTTATCGATGACATATTCATGATCTGGCACCACAGCAGCGACTCCCTTAATGACTTCCTTCAACGACTAAATAATCATTGTACGCTTCAGTTCACTCACGTCATCTCATCAGAAAAAATCACGTTTTTAGACGTCGACATCACAATAGACCATAACAACCAAATCAGCACATCTGTTCATTTAAAACCATCAAACAAATTACAATACTTGCATTTTAATAGCTGCCATCCCACACACATAAAAAGTCCATCCCATATTCCATGTCACTCCGTGGCCGTCGGATATGCAGCAACGAAACGACACTTAAAAACTACCACAAAATTATTCATGAAGGCTTACGCAACCGGAACTACCCAGACCGATTCATTCAAAAACATCTCTACAACCGACCTAGATTCCATAATGCACAAATCAAACACACCCAACCATCCAACCAACTCAGACTCATAACAACATACTTTGAAGGCAGCTATAAACTAAAAAAACTTATAAATGACTTTATGCCTATACTTAGACAAAACGATGAGACAAAATCCCTACTCCCCACTAATCCACCAATCTGTTATCGACAAAACAAAAACCTAAAATCTACACTCACCAAAACAAAAACGGAAAACACAAATATTATTACCATCACATCTCCTGGCACAACTCCATGCCAACGGCCACGGTGCAAAACATGCGCACTCATCAACACATCTACATACATCAATACACACCACACAACGCACCAACACAAAACTCACCCAAACACATCATGCACAACAAAAAATTGTATTTACCTACTAGAATGTCGACTCTGCCCGGCATTCTATGTGGGTGAAACAAAAACCCCACTTCACATCCGCATCAATCATCACAGATTCACAACAAAAACACAAAACAATACACTACCCATCCCAACTCATGCCCGCCTACACAACGAATCATTCGACGACTGCTTCACCGTCCGCATTATAAAATCATTCCACCCACCATTGACTGATATTCAGCTCAGGACATGGGAGTCGTCTTACATCTGGTCGCTTGGTGCCCATTACGGACCTGGACTAAATAAACAGCACTAACTTACAGACAGACAAACCTCATCGAAATTCAAACACTCATACTAACATTCTTACATCCCCTCTCAAACACACACACACAAAAAAAAGTTTTAATACTGATTGTCCATGTCATTTTATGTGCCATCATGTCATTGTAAATGTCATTTCATTACTATATCAACTGATGCCGGGCCCAGTAGGGTCCGAAATATATCTTGAAATAATATTTTTTAATTCTTTTGTGTGCATAGATACTTCAATATAATAAAAAACAAATAAAAAAAACAAGCTGGTAAAGTTTATATACATTTATTGTAACTGATTGATCATAATAATAAAGAAGAAAAACAATTTTTTTGGTCACATAATTTTTCCACTTCCCAGTACAAAGTGGTTCAGTTGGCTGAATCAATTTCTATGGAAAGGTGAAAAAAAAGTTCGCGCGATAAAATTAATTTTCGCTGGAAAGTGGTCTATTAGGGATACTCAATCATCTCTTAAATTTTTTCACTTTAAATTGTAGGACCTTATATATTATACCCAACCGGTTTCGCTATTCAGCATTCTCAAGGGCTTTACTAAAATACTTATTTAATTACATTTTGAGAATCTGCAAATAAAACTACGTGCAATAAAATAGCAATACCAACGAAGTGTTTAGGGGAATTCCAAATAAAATATGGCCGATAAACATGTAATTAAATAATTAAATAAGTATTTTAGTAAAGCCCTTGAGAATGCTGAATAGCGAAACCGGTTGGGTATAATATATAATACAACTATATAGTGAATAAGTACAAGTGTTAAAATAAACATAAAATATTTATTTAACTAAAAAAGTAAATTACTAAGAGTATGTTTTAATTTTAATGTTCACAATTAAAAATACGCTTCATTTTACGAGTACATCTAACAAGTATTAATGAAAATAATGTGTATTAATTTCCACCAACTGCCAACAACCACAAGCATCAACTAAACTAAAATAGAATTATTCGTGAAAACAAACCGACTATTTGAATAGAAACTAAAACCGCAATAACAATGTCTCTGATAGTACACAAAAACCGTTATGAATAGAGATGAACCTGCCAGATGATGGATGGGGGAACCCTAGCTTGAATAAATTAGTAATTATTGTATTATTTTGTTTCACGATCGAATGAGTTGTCTTGTAGGTCTCATTTTATTTATGAGTTAGGTCCCCATTGTGGTTTGTCTCTCGTTTTTAGGATTCCGTACCTCAAAAGGAAAAAACGGAACCCTTATAGGATCTTATAGGGTCTGATCCACCAGTTTAAGGTCGCTCAGCGAGCTATGAAGCGGGCTATGCTTGGGGTATCTCTGATGGATAGAATCCGAAATGAGGAGATCCGTCGGAGATCGAAAGTAACCGACATAGCCTGCAGAATCAGTAAATTGAAGTGGCAGTGGGCAGGCCATATTTGTCGCCGACATGATGGCCGTTGGGGCCGAAAGGCTTTAGAATAAAGACCACGTACAGCAAAGCGTAGTGTAGGCCGACCTCGTGCCCGCTGGACCGACGACCTGAATGACGTTGCGGGGGGCGGCTGGATGAGGAGGACGGAGGACCGACATGAGTGGCAAAATTTGGGAAAGGCCTATGTCCAGCAGTGGACGAACACGGGCTGATGGATGGATGGATTATAGGAGCACTCCGTCCGTCCGTCTGTCTGTCAATACCCTTTATCTCGACAACGCGTAAAGGTATCGAGTTGAAATTAAAACCATATAATCAAGTCTACAGTCCCTTGAAACTGTGAAAAAATCAAATTTATAAGTTTACGTAAAAGAAAGATACGGTCGTTTATGCCGCAAAAAACGCATATTTCGACACTCTCAAGGGAATCAAAATTTATAGGGTATTTCCCGTTGACCTAGAATTATGATATTTGGCAAGTAATACCGTCTAATACTTCAAGTATAGGAAAAAATCTTAAAACTTTATATTTGTAATTAAATCATTAAAAAAATCATCGAGGTTAAGCAACGGTATGCGCGGTCATAATTGTACGGGTGACCAAATCATTTTGTAATTTTTTTTTAAAACTTTTACTTATTTTTACGAAACTCTCGGTGGGTGAGTTCGACTCACAATTGTCCGGTTCTTTCCAGTAGTATTAATACTTGTTAAAAAAATGACGAACTGGAAAGAAATCTGTTCAAAAATTAATTAAATTTGCCTTAAAAATTACAATGTTCCAACCAAAGCCCGATATAACATACATGAGTCGGTTTTGTCAAGAGCCGTGTAGTCACTGTAGTCAAATGGAACATAAGAAATCATGTTTTGGGTATAGATGACTTCTAAAAATCTGGCTACAGTGTTCCCTATAGAAACAACGTGTGATCTACCCGTGTAAGACGACCAAAATACCACCAAAACCTTTCGACCCGTTCACCAAAAAGAAAGACCCATCTCTCATATTACCAGCTTATAAAGGCAGCCTCACAACACTAGTTTGTGACTCCGGCTTGGTCTGTGTGTGGCAGTTTTTGTGTCCGTGCACATTTCGCGCATAACTCCTCCTTGCCTGACTTTATGTGCAAATGTCTGACTAACCGGACCAGCTCGGTTTAGGAGGTACAGTACATTGAGTATGGGATGTTAATTAATCGAGAGACATCTTTACGGTACTATTTATTAGTATTAAACTCGCTTTTGAACAATGACTGTGTTTTGTGCAATGCATAATTTTTCTCAAACGTGTCAGTAGGAGCTTTTATTTTAAAAAAGAAGACACGATGAGCTTGTTGTTTGCTCTAGGGGAAAAATAAAAGTATGAAAATCCATTTCCTCCCTCTCGGAGGTTAGGGAAAAAAAATATCTGATTTTTTTAAAAAACCGAGACCAATAATATTTATGCCATGTTTTTCAACACAGTTTTATTTCAACATTTGGAGCCAGTCCCAGCACCTGAGCCAGTCTTTCTTTTTTTCTTCTTCATAATGTCCATGTAAATATTTTCCTTTGTTTTCACAGATATTTATTACAAAAATGATGTAAAATAATATTATTGATGTAATTTCATTGGGTAAATAATATTATTGATGTAATAGAAATAGAGATTTTCAACTAAAGAGCCTACAAATTTTTATAAATAAATAATTATTTACTTAAGCAATTTGCTAATAAACCCAAGAGATATAATGAAATATTCCTTGATTCAGTCGCTTGTTCTAGGCGTTGATAGATCAGTCAGCCTTTTTTTTATAATCTTTATTAGAACTATATAATTTTCCTAACAGTGTCCTGTGCGTAAATATTTTTTGCAAAAATGACAGTTGATTTTTAAATAGATAAAACGATACTTTATATGAGAACTTTCAACAATTTGTGATTCGGATGGCGCTTAAGCGTTTGCTACTTCGCTATGGTATAAACGGCAGCAAAAATATTTCTCGCATATTTTAAACTCTCGTAGTTCTTTTTGACATGCAGTAGAGGTGAATTTTAATTACTTTTTCCGAATAACTAACCTGGTTGGGTACGATTTGATGACAAACTTAATTGTCTGTATGAGCTGGTATTGTTATTAATTTATGAGTCTCAAAGCTTTAGCTGATCAATTTTTGAGATATATTTTTTGAAGCGATAACTTACAGGGGCCGATACGTGAGAAGAATCTTTGTTGTGGGTGCGCAAATTTGTGAATACTTTAAAGATTATTCTGCCATTTGTATTGTCGCTAAGGTTACTAACCAGGACAGTGATGGCACCTAAGACGTTTAAATTCCTAACAAGTATTCTATAAATCCTTACCAATATTGGAAAAGCCTATGTCCAGCTATGGATGACGACATGCTGATGGATGGATGGATGAAGTTACGTAGTGACAAGATTGTAATAAATAATACTCTATTTAATCGTTCGGCTCCGTCTTTTTCCAAATAATTATATTAAATAATTAATATTATACATGTATCTTGCCTAAGAAATGTTAAACTAGTCACTGTCTACATTTTTTGGCTACTTTTTGAACAGATCTGGCACATTTTAGTTATTGATGGTCTTGTTTGAACTAAAATCTTCTGAAAACTTCTTTTAAAAAGGGGCTAATTTTCATTCTAATAACTAGCCTTTGCCTGCGAAACCCGCGTTTATTCAATCTTTGCCCCGTTCTCGAGTTAAAACGGAACATACATACAGTCAGACAAACAAAAATTCGAAAAACTGTTGTTTCGGCCTCAGTACAATACCTAAAACATATTTCATTTATAATTTTGCGATAAGATTCCATGTACAGACATGACTTTCAACTACTTTATTATTAGTACAGATTAGCATCACTTGTACAAAAAAAAAATGTCAGCCGAATCGAGCCACTCGTTCATCATTAATAGCCCCGCAGACAGTACAACAGAGAACTATTTTGAAGGAATCCTTATACGTTATCAATTTAAAAATGTGTATTTCTATTTTCTATTAAAACGTTTATTTATTACTATTCCGAGAAATCATGTTATTTAAAGACTTATCAGGAATCACGGAGACAGTAATTTCCTTCATACCTCTGCTGAGAGGTACAATCGTCGGGAAAAGTGCCGTCAGTGGCCGAAATACGAGTACGTGGACATTTTTAGGGTTTCCCGTAAAGCGCAAAGGGGAAACAATATTGAATCAAATAAATCTTAGGTCTTCATTGAGATGTCTAATAAGGACTGGTATATGTCTCTGATTTTTAAAAAAACATCGCGGCAGTGACAAGAAAAAAATTTATTATAATATACATATAATGCTTCGCATCAAATAGACGAAAAATACGGAGAGGGTTTTTAACAATTATTATCAAAATTAAAATTGCGGGTAGATTAATTACTACTACTACCGGCAAGCCAAGGACTACTGCTAATCTCACCAGTTAGCTTGTGACTACAATAGCCTACAGTGGTGTCGGAACGTCTAGCGCACACAGACGTATAATATAGTAGCAGACCTAACATTAATAATAAACGCATAGAGTCGACGCGTGGCAATTTTAGCTCAGTGAACTTCGGGCTTTTTTAAATATAAATATTGCTTTTTTCTAAACATTATGTATACTAGAGATTAGTTTAGGAATTAACAAATATGTACCAAGCATAAGCCAGCCAAAACAACCCATTTTTATACGTTTCTTCGTACCAAGCCTAAAATGTAGCTTATTTTTTTATGGAAACTTGCCACGCTATTCAATCCTTATGTTTGGTCTGCTACTTAATAATAATTATATGTCTGGGCTGGCGCATGTTTTTATTTTATGCAATTAAGCCCCGATTCTTATAATTATAATTTTTAGGATTCCGGAAAAAATAAATCTGGCCGTTCATACGTTCAGTCAGCTCAGTCAATTGAGCAAATTAAATATATATATATAATATAACGAGCCCCCTCATTCTGTACCGTAAAATCAATTGCCAAACGTCTAAAAGATACATATCCGCTGTTCTAAGGATACGTTCGTACTTGAAAAGACGTCACAATTCGTAAATAGTTCAATACCCATTGAAGGTTATTTTGAAAGTTAATTGTTTATCTGTTTTTGGTGAATAGCAACCATAGTTGGCATCCGATTCAAAGATACGTAATAGGCCTGCAGGGGTGTGAGACTTTCTTTATATTTTCTAATATTGGATGGATTCGATTGATGGTTCTTGGTGGAATATCATCTTGAATAAATTATACACAAATTCTTGTACTTTTATTCCACATATATTTATTTTTATTCTAACTTAGGCTACCGGTTTCGTATTACACATCATCGGGCCAACAAATTATTAATTATTTTAATTCTTTCTTTCTGTCATGTTAAATAATTAATAATTTGTTGGCCCGATGATGTGTAATACGAAACCGGTAGCCTAAGTTAGAATAAAAATAAATATATGTGGAATAAAAGTACAAGAATTTGTGTATAATTTATTTATGTTTTCTTTTTCACAGTTATCTGACAGGGATCCTTTTGCATGTTGCTGGTAGCCGCTCTACAATGCTCCTCTCAAAATATTATATTTTTGATAAGAGTCTGACGGTGTGGATGTCTGGTTGTCAGGGTGCATCCGTTTTGGGCGAAAATATAAGAGTAATTTGATTTTTTTGACCTCTGAAAATAAAGTTAATTATAATTATTTGATCATTTATTTGGAAAAATAGAAAAGGTCCTCGACGTAACAATTGTTTTGTATTAATTCAAATAAATGAGAATTAAAAAATATATATTTTCGTTTTTCATCTTACGTATACTATGTACCTATTATACATATTTAAATATTCCTACAAAAAATATTGTTTATTGCAGACTTCCAGATATATTTCAACTATGTAGTGAAGGTGACTCTCGTGTATATAGCCAAATTCATACTGATCTTACTCAAGAACAATTTGGACGACTTGAATTTTTGAACTCCGTAAATTTGATCACGTTTCGAAATTTCGCTCCCAGCTTGGCTGTCCCTCTATTCGCTCACGTCGAAATGTTCATATCCTCTCCATCTTGTACTCTGTTCTTTTTAATCCTTTTTCTCCTTCCTATCTCAAGGAACGTTTTGAGTTTCTTCACCAATCTCATGAACGAACGTTGCGATCTTCTGAAAACATTCAATTAAAAACACCACCACACTCCTCGACTTTCTATGGCAAATCGTTTACAGTTGAAGCTGTGCGTTTGTGGAATGCTTTGCCTATTTCTATAAAATCTTCTCCTTCTTTGGCTATTTTCAAAAAGAATATTTTTCCTCCCATAATTAAGATACGAGTATATTCGTAGGTATATTCATCCCTCTCATAGGTATTATGAATATTTATTAGTATATATAATATGATATATCGTGTATTTTTATGTATATTGATATGTAGATTGTTTTGTGTTTAGGTTACTAGTATAAGTAGTTTATTTAATACGTAGATATTATCTTTACGCCACCTACACCTTATTCTCTATTTAACATTATCTTCCACCCAAAGGTTGTCTGAGACCGCCCATTGTACCCTTTCTGTTAAAATATTTTGTAATTTGTTTTACTATGGTGCGCAATAAAGAGTATTCATGTTATGTTATGCTATGAAGACTCGGTAAGTGGTCAGCCCCAAGGTTCAATGACCATTTTTGTGAAAAACGCAAAATTCTTTTACTAATGAGTAGGTGGTAGAGCTGATGCCGGGCTCGACTGTGGAGGTACCACCATCTTACTCGCAAATCCTCCCGAAGTTATTCAGGAGAGAGTAAGAGAACAGCTCTTAGGCAAAACCAGGCGGCCCACCATTGCCTGGGACCGATGGATGGCGGTATATCCATCCCCAATTGCCGAGCCTTATATAAAACAGACTAATGACGGGCAGCGGCGTCACTGGTGCAAGGGTTTCCGCACCGCGCTCACCAACCCGCCTGCCCAGCGTGTGTGAGTATGGGCATTTCTTCCAGGAGGACCGCCAAGAGTTGCGAAATCCTGGAAAGGCCTATGTCCAGCAGTGGACGAAACAGGCTGATGGATGGATGGAATGAGTCGAGGTTGTTCCTGAACAAGCAAGGAGAAACAAACAAATATTTTTCGTATTTCCCAAACAGGGTCATTGAACCTTGGTCCTGACCTTACCAAGTCTCCAATACGAATTTGGATTTTGGATAAACGAAAGTCAGCTTTTTATGTTTTGCCGCCTTTTATTCAAGATAATTAAAGTCGTGATCACAGAAGAGGACGAAGATTTGAATCTACAATATTGGTACAACCACGCGACAATCACCTAAAGCCGGCCTAGGACTTGTTGGTCCTAGAGTACGCTTCCAGACAGGACCTTCCTCCGCTGATTGGATCCACTCATCGATGCCGTGGGTACTTTAAATTGAATATATTTGAGGAGAGTGTCGCCATTTTGCTACATTTCCCTACTCTTGAGGCGAGTTTACATGGCTCTTCCTACATCATCAATTTGAAGTGGATACTTTTTCACATGATGAATGATGAATATGTTCAGAACTTTTTGGAAATGGAATCTCTTAAGGGGAACCGTTTCAATCTCGGTGCAAAATGCATAACTTATGATTGTTTTAATATAATGTATGAAATAAAATTGTTTCATCTCTTTTTGCGATTATTGTTTAATAACTATCAGGGTTTTTTAGCAGAATTGCGTCATTTTATGGATTATAGTTCTCGTGAATATCCATACCAACTTAAAAGCGTGTTTATGAAGCCTGTAGTTGGCGGCTTGAAGTCAGCCGCGCACGGGGTCGCTATGCTTGCTATTTCATTCTACATTCAACTTCGGATTATAGAACGCTGACCGACTGTTATTGGTTGGCCCGAACGTTCATTTCCCGAGCTCGTACGGAACTAACCGAACACGCTGTGAGAGGTAAGCTGACGCGAGACAGAATTCATGTCATGAAAAAACTTGAGAATGGTTTTGGGTCTTCCTATGATTTCAGGAGAAATATCCCAAAAATCGAAATGAAACAAAAATATTTTTGAATAGTTTAAAATATACTATGCTGTGAAAATAAAATTATTTGAATTGTTGTATCGCTTCTAGGACATAACGGTACATAAACATTAATCAAAATATGTGTAAAATCCAGGACTTTTATACGCTTCTAACATTTGTATGTATTTGATTTTGATAAATGTTTTAGTTTCACGTCACGGATTGGATGTATGGGATTATTGAAAAATAAAAAATTATAAGCAAGTACCTATAAATAAGGATATGATCAGCGAACTGCGCTAGTATGGGAGTTCAGGCGAATGGATAGGGGCGCCTTATTGTTGTTGTGAACATCAATTTACTTCGACTATGGTCGCGAAATGCCATAAAACACATTTATTTTGTCCTTTTTATTGAATAATAAGAGAAACGATAACAGGTTGTGCATTTTACACTGAGATGAAACGGTTACCCTTAAGCAGGTGTCTGTTTTGGTGTCTGTCCATTTTCCCGTAGTCGGTCGACTCATAGGTTTTGAAAAGATGATGGAATTTCGGTGAAAACTAAGAAAAACCTAAATTTGGATTAACGTCAAAGATTCAAAATGTTTATTTTTTAAATAGATGCATAAAGTATACGTTTTACATGTCAAATCTAATCTGTATAAAAATAATATTTTATGATAAAATAAATATATACGGAAAATATATAAAATTATATATGTCGTTGAAAAATATGTTGTATACATGGAAATATATGTTGCTGGAAAGGGCAGAATCCGGGTGAAAAAAAAAACTACGACATGAATGAAGCAAATTTTATCTAAGTTGACTAAACTCCTACATTGTTATGTGCATACGACGTTCACATTACAGTCATTTCGGGAGGTAAATACCAATCCCAAACAAACGCTGTAAAATCGAACCGTGTGAATGTGGCCTTATTTTCTGTATAAGGAGGTACACGTAGCTATTTCTATAGGAATTAGGTAGATGTCACGGCTGAGATGTAACTTATTTATTATTCTTGTGAGAATAAGTCTGGCTAGTTTATTGATACTGGGGGGTAATGATACCTATTAGGGCTAAGGTTTACCTAAAAGACTCCTAGAATTCAGTCGAGATTTAATGTTATTTGAAATGTTAGTAGACAGGGTCACGCGCTAGGGTATATGGTTTTATACGGTTATTACACCTACACTTTTATTTTATTATTATTACACATTCCCCTCCCCCTTTTCATCGTTCTACATATTTTATATATATTTTTAATAATGTTCTGTTTTATGTAATAAAAATATAAATCAATATAAAATTACGCGCATAAAAGAAATTCAGACAAACTTCTAATTTATCACACTAATATTATAAATGCGAAAAGGTGTGTGTGTGTGTGTGTGTGTATGTTTGTTACTCTTTCACGCTGAAATGGCTGGACGGATTTGGATGAAATTTAGAATGAATATAGCTTATACCCTAACTGAACACATAGGCTATATTTTATCCTGGAAAAAGTATGTCGGTAAACCAAATAACACGCGGGCGGAGCCGCGGGCAAAAGCTGGTAGGAATATATTTGTTAGTAATTTCATTTCCCGAAAAACTAATTGCAATGAAACTAATATCAAAAGCATTGTGTGTTATAAAATTGCATGACTGAAAACTGTTTCTGTTCTGAATATACCGGCTGTAAATAGAGTGCGACCAATAAATGAAACCACATATTCTACCGACCCTACTGAACCAGTTTTCCCAAGAGTCATACCCGCGGACACCCTTAGTTTGGGGAATAATTGAGTTTCAAATAAAAATGCGTCAACTCTAACGCACCGACATACGGGCGAGTTTAGAGAGAGCGTCGTCCGTCAAACCTGCAGCTATTCGAGGTCAACGCTCTCTCTATGACTTGATAGCCTCTACCGAATCGTAAAGGGATTTCCCCGTCTAGTAGACAAGGGGCTACTTATTTAATCCTGAAAATGGGGGAGCCACGGGAAACCTAGACATGCCATCGCCAGACGAAGAGGGGTGGCCTATTATATTACACCCTAAGTATTTTCCGTTTGTATTTTACCTAAAATGTATGGTCTAGTGATCTTGGACTGAAAATTCAATGGTCTCTACTTGTATCAACAGTTAAAAATCGTTAAAAAAGAGGGAACGGCTGTTACGAGCGAAGAAGTTGGCTTGGACTTGTGTTTGGAGAACCCTGGTACAATGCATGACAGACTTAATAGGTAATTCGATAAACTAATAAGTAATACATTTAAAAATTCCCTGTTATATTGAGGAAACCACTAGGTTAAATTGTTCTTTTAATCTATCTATACTAATAATAAAGAAGTATAAAAGTCGTATCTGTACATTGAATATTTATGCAAAATTTTAAATGACATGTGTTATTATTAGTATTAGTGTGAGGCAAAAATATTTTTGTAATTTTTTTCTCTCCGACTGTCTGTCTGTATGTATGTATGTTCCGTTTTACCTCGAGAACCACTCAAAGGATTTGGATGCGATTTTATTTATTATCATAGTTGTCACCCTTGTCAACATATAGGGTAATAGGGGTGTCGATAAAATAATGCCCAAACCGAAAATTATTTTTCCTGTAATCGGCGGTAGCCCAGGCGGTAGAACGCTGGCCTCTCAATCTTGGGACCCAGGTTCGATCCCCAGTCGGGCATGCACCAATAAGATTTTCGGAATGTATGTACATAGTATTTGTGTTCTTACCTAATACTTACCACTTGCTGAGCGGTGAAGGAAAACATCGTGAGGAAACCTGCATGCCCTAAAAAGCGTGAAATTGTGCCCAAAGTACGGCGATAGGGCTCAACACCAATCACGCTGGGACGTAATAATCGTCGGTGGAACGCGGGTGTACCAGGTGTAGATTGTGACTTGCATTTCACAGTTCACACTCGGGAATACCCCTGATACCCCCTCAAGGATTCATGTCGTGACGATATTTTGTTGTTGTTATGTTTTTACAATATTTTAAGACAAGGAATAGCTGTAGAAAACGATCTAAAACGATCTTAGTAAACTCATTTTCTATAAACAAAAAAGCATAGTTAGCCCCACTTAAGGGGGTATTCTCCCATTTTGTCTTTATTAATTTTATTTATTTATTTATTAATATTTCGGCTGTTCGATACACGATTACTTACATTTTGCTCGATCCGATTAAATCGCAAAGATAGGTCTAAACTATGATCTAAATATCATTTCATCTGATCTAATATTAAGTTTTGGATAATAAAACTTATATAAAATAAACACCATAAAAAATGTGATACAAAACGGCCGTCATATTAAAATCCCAGCCCTCTAATTCGAAAATCCTACTAATATTATAAATGCGAAAGTTTGTGTGTGTGTGTGTGTGTGTGTGTGTGTGTGTGTGTATGTTTGTTACTCGTTCACGCTGAAACGGCTGGACGAATTTGGATGAAATTTAGAATGGATATAGCATAAACCCCAACTTAACACATAGGTTACTTTTTATCCCGGAAAAAAGCATGTCGTTAAACCGAATAACACGTGGGCGGAGCCGCGGGCAAAAGCTAGTAATAAATAAAAACACCTCGAAACCGCGAGTTTTCTGAGCGGCCCGCTTCAACTGAGCAGGATAAACATGTGTAAAATGAAAGCGTTGGAGCAGGACAGATTTCTCTGGATAACCTCGCCTTAACCCTTAAACGATGGGTAGCCGCAATGTGCATTATTGCGACGTAGGAGGTTAAGATTTTATGTTCTACTAGCTTTTGCCCGCGGCTCTGCCCGCGTGTTACTGGTTTAACGACATGCTTTTTTCCGGAATAAAAAGTTGCCTATGTGTTAAGTTAGGGTATAAGCTATATCCATTTAAAATTTCATCCAAATCCGTTCAGCCGTTTCAGCGTGAAAGAGTAACAAACATACACACACACACACATACACACAAACTTTCGCATTTATAATATTATATAGTGTGATTGCATTCCCGCTCTGATTTTCTAAGGAAAATCTCATTAGTTTTCTATCAATTTACATGCAAGCTCCGAATGGCTGCTACAAAATAAGCAACCCTAAAATTTATAGCTCAACTTAGCATTTATATGAGAAGTCATATTTATCGTCCTGCAGGGTAACCTTGGTCAACCGTTATTGCAGGAATAAATAAAATAAGAGTGAGAAGGAGCACGTATTCTTCAAAAAATTTACTATTTGGCCGATGTGTGTTTTTTATACACAATGGGATTGCGCTTGGTCGTTCGTTACCGCGCTTAATGAAAAGCGTCGATAAGAGGTAAAGAATTAAAGATGGAGCGCACTTGCCAAGAAAGCAGGAGAGTGAAAGCAGGTGTGGCGGTAACAGTCTATCCAGAGATTTCCACAAAATCTACGGAAGTCGGTACTTGACGGATGACTGATAGTACGCAATCTGCAAACACTCTCCCGGTACGGTTTCTGATGACGGAACATGACGAGTTGCTTGGCGGCATGGTGACGTCATGACGCTGGTGACAAGCCACGGTCGAGCCGTACCACCAGTAATTAGGTACAACGTAGTCTCTGCTGTCTGGGTTACGATTCAATGACCTTATCACCTTTAATACTGCAGAGATATATATTATTGGCATCTCTTTCTATAATACCTTAGTCCAGTGGTTTCCAAACTTACTTGAATCGCGACTCACTTATAATAAAAGGTGAGATTCAGGACCTGCTAAAAGACATTTCACAGTTGAGAAATTATTTTCGAAAGCGACATTTTTAAGAAAGAGGGAAGTAATTGTTTAATTTTAATTAACATAAATATTTCGTTAATTCAATTCTGTTATTGTTCATTCGTTGTTTCAAACTAAAACGAGTAATTTGAATTTTTTGCTTGTTTCGTATTTTTCATATTTTTTAACGACCCGCTTTTAATCTGCTTGCGATCTACCAGTGGGTCCCGACGCACACTTTAGCAAATGATGCCTTAGTCCGATGTGATTAGAGTGACAATATTCTTTTTAGATGATGTCTTTTTTCCTCAAATTCATCAGTCCTGCAATAACAGACGATTGTTAAGGTGCTGTTTGAAATAACTTCACAGTTGTAATGAGAAAAACCTAAAAGCATCCTTTGTTTCGGTGCAGTTGTTATGTCGAAATATCTTTTTTGTGTCCCGTGACAAAACTGGGCGCTTACACCTTTTGTTTTGCACGGTGGTTTTTTGAAAACGTTGTGTAGCCAAATATTGTAGGTACGTAAAGTTAAGAAACAGAGGAAACAAATATTTGAGTAAACTGCGTTTTGCCTTCGTGGTCAAGTGGTTTAAATATTTCCAGCACTAATCCGAAATTCACGGATTCAATATGGCCACAGGAAGTTAAAAACGGAAAAAGAATTGAATCCGATAAATAGGAAAAAAGTATGACAGCATGTACTTAATGATATAAATGTCACAAATTATTCAAATAATATTTTAAATGAATTGGAATGCTTATGTAAAAAAGATTTTGTTGTCGAATCAATATCTTATAGAAATTATTTGATGCGATTGTACTTCTTTATCCAGGGGGCGTAAAAAGTTACCATTTCATATATAACTCTGTGGTAGGACTACCAAAGACTAGGCTGCCTTGTGATTCTATTGGTAGAACAAAATGTCGGTTCGGTCTGTGTGCTTGGAAGGCACGTTGAACTGTTTCCATATTGGCCGAAGTAGAGCAATTTCGTTCACCACCCTTCAGGCTCGTATGTTGTGATAATCGTCGGTGAAACGTTCGTGTACGTGTGTGGACTGTGATTTCACCGTCCATATCCGGAATCACCTTCGGACTACGGATACTGATTTAGGCATTTGTAAGTTTTATAACATAAATTATATTTTATTAAAGATACAGTGAATAAATTCGACGTAACAAAAAATTCCAACAAATACAACTCATGTCAATTGCAACTTTGCTTAAAAGCATTGTAAGCGAAGTAAAGCATTGGTTTGAATACAAACGGGACTTTAGTGAAGAAAATGTAAAAAAAAAATGGTGAAGCCATGAAATCCCTTTCATTTTCTGAAGTATATCAGAATAAAAATACGAATGAGGCTTTTGACACATTTCATGAGTTAATAACATTATTTCATAATCTTTGTTTTCCAGTACTAAAGGTTAAAATTACTAACAAAGAAACAAATAGCCAATGGATTACAAGGGGTATTAAAAAGAGTTGCGTGACAAAAAGAAAGCTGTACTATTCTTATCATAACTCCAAATATAATAAAAAAGCAAATAAAATGAAATACAAAAATTATAATAAAACTTTAAAGAAAACTATTCATACATCACAAAGAATAAACAATAACAAGTTCATAAATCAAGCAGCAAATAAATGTAAAGCGTCATGGCAAATAATTAATACATCATTGAACTTCAATTTATTAAGAAAGGAAATTAAATCAAAGTTTTAAGAAACCTGATGACATTTGCAAATTATTCAATGACTTTTTTATTGACATAGTAGAAAATAATGCAGATAATAATATTTATAGTGATACTTCAATGGTTAGATCTGTAGAAAAATCTATATTTCTCAGTGCAGTAAATGAAAATGATGTGAAGACAGTGATATACCAGTTAAATAATACAGCCGCAGTAGGCGAATACAAAAAATAATACAATAATACAAAAATTATTAAATTATATTCAAATGAGTTGGCAGCTCCATTAACTTATATAATAAATTTATCACTAGAAGAGGGCATTTTCCCTAACAAACTTAAGCTATCCGTTGTAAAGCCTTTACACAAAAAAGGAGATGAGACTGACCTTAATAAATACAGGCCGGTAACACTCGTACCGATACTGTCAAAGATTTTTGAAAAAATTATGTACCATAAAATGTATTATTTTTTAACGCAGCATGATATTTTAACACCCCAACAATTTGGTTTTCGCAAAAACAATTCGACATCATTTGCATGTTTTTCGCTACTTAAAAAGATCACTGAGAGCTTGAATGATAAAATACCGGTAGTTGGATTGTTTCTAGACATGAGCAAAGCTTTTGACTTCGTTCGTCATAGAACTTTGTTGCGCAAGCTCTTTAAATATGGTTTTAGGGGACCTGCATATAATTGGCTTGAAAGTTACCTTGAAAAGAGACAGCAATGTACAGAAATAAGCAAAACAGAAAATCAACTTAAAAAAACATATAGATCACAGTACAGAACAAACTATTATGGGGTCCCGCAAGTAAGTATCCTTGGGCCCCTGTTATTCTTAATTTATATTAATGATTTGCCACGAAATTGTGTTGATCATTTTTGCTGATGATAAAACTTTGGCAATACAATGTAAGAATAAAACCACATTTGAAACTGAAATTAATAGATCTCTTGAAGATATTATATGTTTGCTCGAACAAAATAATTTAAAGGTCAACATTGATAAAACTAAATTAATACAATTTGGAACATATCAGGCCAAACCACTGCAACTCCAAGTCCAACATTACAATAACGCATAGGTACTACGGTGTTTCTTGGTATAACCATTGATAAAAATTGCAATTGGAAAGATCATATAGCTACGGTATGTAAAAAAACTAACAAATTTATGTACGCATTAAGGAGAATACGACAAGTTGTATCAAAGGAAGCTGCAATTAATGCATACCATGGATATATTAGATCAATTTTGAGATATGGGATCATAATATGGGGTAATTCTGTAGATCTGGACAAAGCCTTTAAGAAACAAAAGAAATGTATCAGAATTATATGCAAAGCTAGAAGTAGGAAATCTTGTGAATCTCTTTTTAATAATCTTAAGATATTGTCGTTACCATGTTTGTACATACAAGAAATTTGCATATTTGTCAAAAAACATCCTGAATTTTTCAAGACTAGAGGTGATGTTGCGAGTTATAGATGTGTTCGACATTTTCATAAATTATACCGACCAAAAGCTACTCTACCACTTTTCAGCAGAAATGTATTTTCAATGTGTATTAAAATTTATAATAAATTACCTCATGACATTAAACTTCTTCCTTTGACTTTATTTAAGAGAAAAATTAAGGAATATTTATTAAATAATTGTTTTTATAGCGTAGCCAGTTTTTTGGACCAATGATTCTATTTTGTAAAATTTTATTGACATGGACATTTTAATGCTGTTATTTTAGGTATTTTGATTACTTTAGTTATTTAAGGATTTAATTTTGGAAATATTAAGCTTAAGATATTTTAAGAGATATATTTTCCTTTTTGAACTTGTGTTTGTGAAAAAAAATGATTTTTATTTTAATATTTGTACGTCAATTTCTGGTTGAATTTGATGGGATTTATCTTTTATGTTATCTTTTATGTACCCAAATTCTGTGACAAATAAATGATTTACTTACTTACTAAAAATTAGTGCAAATAATTATGTAAGTTAAAATAAAAATATAAATTTCCTACACAAACAAACCAATTATTGTGCAATCATTAAATTATACTTATATGAAAGTTACCGTACAAAAATCATGCTAGACCATAGTTTCGTCATGGTCACCCTTTCGCAAGGGTGCGGCTGGACTTATTTAGTGCATTTTTAAAGATCCATTTGGGAACAGCCCAAAAGACAGTCCTGTAAAGGGATTCCTATCGGGCCACTTTCTCTTCATTCGTTTTCTCAAAGCGAGCAATTTTGTCCAAGAGATAGCGTTCTAACCCACTGTGCAATTACCTACTGAATGGACACACGTAAATCAACGTTAGTGCCCACTGTGCACTTCGCGCTCCTTTCAATGCTTCGCTCCTAGTACTTTTCAGCGGCTGTAAAACCTGCGCTGAAATGTAAGGTCAGCAATGAAGGTTATTCGTATCGTCTGTCTTATTATGCATTAGACAATAAAGAAAACATTTATTCTTGTCCACATTTTTTAATTTTAATCTACTCTCAATCGGTTTCACTATAACAGCATTATCGAAGGCTTTATCTTAAAACAAAATTAGTGTTTAACGGCTTTACCCTTGATATTGCTGTTTTAGCGAAACCGATTGAGTAGAGTATATTAGAATAATTTATAATAGAAAATTTGTGAAAAAATTCAAGTGTTTTCTTCATAAGTTGTACTTAGTGCCGACAATCACAATAATCAATTTACTGATACATTATAATTATACGAGGTGATTCTAGTTTGATTTCGATTACAATAGCTCTAACTCTTTTTAGGGTAAGGATAGTATACCTATAGGATTTTTTATCTGTCTCTTCTTATACAGCATGTAATCATATGATCTCAATACAATCACTTATTGAGACTAAAATTAAGAACCTATGGCTAACGTGGATAGTGAAAAAAAAACGAAAAGCTTGATGACGACATACTCTAAAATATTTAGAAATATCGCGTATGTCTAGTTAACGCGAAAACATTTCTGGATCTCGTCCAGACAAACACTAATACAGTCGATTTTTTTTTAGGTATTCCAATATGTCGTTAGTTAATTAATCATTAATATGAAATATTATTATTTTACTTATTCAGGTATATGTACCTGGGTCAACCACATAATCCAAGCTTAATAAAAAGTATATATTAGGTTGGAGAAAAAGTTTCTTCGCATTTAAAATGAAAAATCAAAACATTTTTTAATAAAGTTTATTTACATTGAACTAAAGTATGTAGGTGCCATTTTGTTCGATTACTTTCTGCCATCTTGTAGGGACATGATCCCATTGCTATAGAAATTCTGGGGCTTCTGATCAAAAAACCGCCACAAGTGGTTTTGGCAGTCCTCTCGTGATGTTAACCTGACACTGCTTAAAGAGTTCTGAAGAGACCAAATCAAGTGGAAATCTGAAGGTGCAAGGTCAGGACTATACGGCGGATGCATTAATACGTCCCAGCCAAACTCTCCTAATTTTTTCTGAGTGGCTAAAGATGTGTGAGGTCTAGCGTAATCATGATGAAAAACCACACCCCTTCTGTTGACTAATTCCGGCCGCTTTCTCTCAATTTATTGCTTTAATATCATCAGTTGTTCGCAGTAGAGTTCAGAATCGATGGTCCTGCCTGGCGGTAACAGCTCATAATGAATAATGCCCTTCCAATCCCACCATACACACAGCATTACCTTGTTGCGAGATAACCCGGGTTTCGCCAGAGTCTGTGAAGCCTGACCAGCCTTTGACCACGACATTTTTCACACGTTCTTTTTTTTAAATTTATTTTTATTTATGGTAAATACACAGATAACAAAATACAATTACGCCAAACTGTACAACAGTTTGTTGGCGTGGTGCGCTCTTTAAACTGATTAGATTACAGTTTCTTAATTATTAAAACACAAGTTAATAATAGTAAATACCTACTTAAATAATACAAATTACAATTTCAAAAAGGCTGTTTTTAATTTGATCTTTAAACAAGGTAAATTAATTTTTTCTTTATTAAGTAGAAGAGGCTGGAAGAGCTTATGGTTACAAATTCTTGGTGTCAAGTACTCTCTGGTTCTTTGCCCATAGTAGTTTTTAGCGATAGGCTGTACTAATTTTGCCCTTTTTAGAGATCTTGTGAAATGTCGGTGATTTATTATCGTTTTACATTGTTCACTATAATATGTCTCTAAAGCTATCTAATACCTAACCTTAATACAGGGGGGTAATTCCGGAGAATCAATCGAATCGAGATTTCTAGAACTCGATCTAAAAACTTATAAAGTTCGACTGATAAAATGGGTTTTTACGATCGAGAAGGCTAATTCGACAGACTCAGAATATTCTCAGTCTATCGAATTAGCTTTCTCGATCGTAAAAACCCATTTTATCAGTCGAACTCCATAAATTTTTAGATCGAGTTTTAGAAATCTCGATTCGATTGATTCTCCGGAATTGCCCCCCTGGCCGGCAATATTTTACAAATACCAAATAGCTTAAAATAATCCTGTTTACAGTTTTCTTTGGTTTTATTGTCTACTAGATATTTCATAATTCTTATCTGTAGCTGATGTATGGACTGTAAATATGTTTTAAAACTTGTCGTACGTGATCCACTTTTCATCACCAGTTATCAGGTTTTTCAAAAATAGTTCGGTTTCATTACGTCGTAATAAAGGATCACAAATGAGTTCACGGTTCATTAAGTTTCTTTGAGTGAGCTCATGAGGCACCCAAATACCGAGCTTTTTTGTGTACCCTGCTTTTTTCAAATGCGCCAAAACTGTTTTGTGGTCAATCCCCAGTTCTTCAGCTACATCGTAACTTACTGATATGCCGATCTTGCTCCACTTTTTCAAAAATGGCATCCATTTTATCCGTAACAGGGCGCCCAGAGCGAGGTGCATCTTTGACATCAAAATATCCGGATTGAAAACGCTTAAACCAAATTTGTGCTACTCTCACAGACACTGCACTAGGTCCATAAGCATTTTTACCTTTTTTGTAGTAAAATTTTAAAATGTATCGAATTTCTTCATTAGATTCACTTATCTTAACAGTAAGAAAAACAAATAAAAATCACATATTTTACCTAATTTGAATTTGGAATTATCTTTTTAAAATTTAAACTTTTTAATAATACCAAAACCAGCTAGATACAAATGGTATAGCCAAAGAGATTTTATTATAAGTTCATACATACAATTTGCGAAAAGAGTTTTTCCCCAATATTAATTCTTTGAAATTAATTGAATAATCAACGACATAGATCAAAGGGTGGATACTTTACTTGGTCAACAGACCGTTTAAAGTAGATCGCTGATACTTTTGAAAGCATATATTAATTTCATCATAATATAGCCTAGATTTGCTGAGCGTCACGTGAAAATTTTTTCTTATATTTCCAATCTCTAAGTATCGCCCTAATTTTACAATGTTTTTGTATGCAACCTTATAATTATTTTTAGGGTTCCGTATCCGAAGGGTGCGAAACCTATTACAGCCTTTGCTGTCTGTTTGTTTGTACGTCTATCACAGGAGTCTACAGCTTCAGCCGTAGTTAGTAGCTGTAATGGGTAGTTGAAATTTTCAATACGTTTTACGCCTCTAGCAGGGCAAATAAAAAATTACAAAAATTAAATCCATTCAAAAAAGTTCGAAAAAGGAGCATTTTTTTTCAAGTTATTTGTTTTAGCTAGACCGTACATACAAGTTTCAAAAGCTCGATTATTGTAAAGTTAAAGTTGACAAAGGGTTGACTTTGACTTTTTACGCCATGCGCGCAGTACTCCCGAAGTTTCATCGAGTCATAATCTCATCGAATGATCGACCTGTGCCTCCTTGCACAGTTTAAAAAACCGGCCAAGTACGAGTAGGACTCGTAACCTGAGGGTTCCGTACATACCGTTCAAAACACAAACTTATTGAACGAGCAGTTATTTAGTCCAAATAAACTTGACACCACTACCACTTATTAGGTGGTAGAGCTGATGCCGGGCTCGACTGTGGAGGTACCACCATCTTACTCGCAAATCCTCCCGAAGTTATTCGGGGGAGAGTAAGAGAACAGCTCTCAGGCAAAACCAGGCGGCCCACCATTGCCTGGGACCGATGGATGGCGGTATATCCATCCCCAATTGCCGGGCCTTATATAAAACAGACTAGTGACGGGCAGCGGCGTCACTGGTGCAAGGGTTTCGGCACCGCGCTCACCAACCCGCCTGCCCAGCGTGTGTGAGTATGGGCATTCCGTCCAGGAGGACCGCCAAGAGTGGCGAAATCCTGGAAAGGCCTATGTCCAGCAGTGGACGAAACAGGCTGATGGATTGAAACTTGACACTTACGATCTATAAGTCTCTATGTATTCAAGGGGTTTAGTTAAGTTGGTCAACCAGAAGTTTGAAGGCCGTCCGAATATATAAATCTTCCTTTTTGTAAACGAAATTTCAAGTTTCTATCTCAACTTTAGGTTTTCATGTAGAGCAAATTTGTATAAAATTCATAACGTTAAGGACTGTAACTTTTTTTGCGTTGATTTAGAAGCTTGATTTTTAATAATGCCATGGGGCCGTAGGAACTACCAATTCCAGCTTAATATCTCTAACGGAGCCCGAGCAAAAAGGCCTTGACAGATGGACATCAAAGTGATCTTTTAATGGTTCCGACTTTTCATTTTAATTTACCGTTCCCAAAAAGTGAGTCCTATCCGTTATTAAAACATTTACATACATCTATCGAAAGTTTATATTAAAACATAAGTTCTTAGTTAATTAAAACAACAGCGGAACAAACAGAAGAATAGCCCCAAGTTATTTTTATTATAAAATTACCTGGTGTTTTATGAACGCGACTCTAGCGGTCGGAATGCTAGACAGACTCAGCCAGTCCTTTCAATAGATACTTATAGCCCTTTATGTCCAGACTCTTATAGAAAGCGTAATTTAAAGTGGGAGTGTGAAGGATTCTTTATTTTGTATTGACAGTACTCGGTCGTATTCTGTGTGGTTTTATTATTTACCAGATGACCGCCATTTTGAGAAATTTTGATTTTAGAACATGTGAATAGAATGTCATTTATTTCTGAGTCATATAGGATGATCTTTGGCGTATTGATGTGCCGTATGCTCTGCCGTTAGGCGTACAAATTTTAATGTATATTATTCTATTTACATAATAATCGATTATGTGTGTGTACAATATCAATAATTATAGTTCTACATTGTTCATTGCATATCAATTTTAAAAATACAATTGAATATACCTATTTTAAGCAGAGTTTAATGTCTAAAGTCGTTGTTACCAAATAAAATAATTATTAAAGAATTTTCTACATTCACATTCAGACCATTTAGGTGAAAATTGACAAATAAAAAGAATAAATTATCAACAATGAACTCATAATAAAAAAGTTGATTTTAAAAGTTCCTTTTCCTCAAAACTTTCACGTTTTATAGTATTTATAACTTGTCAGAGCAAGCAAAAAAACAGAACGGAACAAACAGCAAAATAATCGTGCTTTCTTCTGATGATTTGTGTGTGTATCTCTTTTGCACGTAGTTTTTGTGCGGATTAGCCTCACATCAAATCAAATCAAATTTTTTTATTGAACAATTGGTTTACAAAAAAGATAGTTAAGACTCTGAACCCCAAACTAATATAATTGTCCTTTGGGGAACAGTGTTTCCAATTCGAGGGTACTTAAATATTTTACACGGACATAGGTACACACAAAGAAAATTGATTTTATCTACAGACAAAATAAACAAAATATGGCTCAATGTATACACTAATAGATAATAAATTTAAAATAGTTAAATAAACTACACACAAATATTACATAAGTATATTATTATTCTAGTATAAGATAGACATAATTTCTTTACATAAGTACATTACTAAATTGATATTTCTGTGAGGATCTAATATATGTATTGGGTACACAATAAGATAACAAGTTTTAGGATATTTTGTTAGATTGACAAACGACGACCAAAAAGTAGATGAAATAAAATAACAGACACAAATATAATGCAGGTAGTTATAGAAATTGAATAAAACAAAAACACATAAATCACGATTCTCACACACACACAAATAGTAGAGAAAGGTAGGATGTGTTCAATTATGCGCTGTAGCTGCATCAAGATGATTTAATAAAAAATATTTTATGCTTTCTTTTTATTGACGGTACAGGTTTTCTTACCCGACAGTCATGGTTACCTGCAAAAATCCCGCTTAGGGCCTAATAACCTAAGTTTAAGTTACCTGAAATCGAGTAAAAATAACCACACCGGCAACGCTGCTTTGATGTGATGTTGAAAAATGTCTTCTTGCTTGCCCTATCTAATGAGTCTATCTAGAGGCATCTCTTTTGCACGTTTTGCCTCATCGGACTCAACTTCGACTCAACACACACACACACACCCTCACACAAAATAGCGACAAGATTCATTCCGTTTTGCGCATTCACGCATGATGTTACTCAACATTATTTCGTTTTGTGCATCTACTGAATCAATACGATTTAATGGGAGAAAAAATATTTTAGTGTTTGTCGCAAAATTACCCGAAATTACCCGGCAGTCATGATTACCCGCAAGATACCCACTCAATGCCTAAATTACCCGAAATCAGGTAAAAATACCCGTACCGGCAACGCTGATACACGCTGAAAACACTTTGAAAAGCTCCGTGTTGTAAGAGGCCGCCTTTACCTTATTGTCTTTTATTAGTGTAGACAAACAGAAGGATGTTTGATTTAACAAAAATTGCTACTTCCAATATGTAAATAAAAGGAATCATAATTTTCGTAAAATTTTCCGATAGTTTATGTTTTTGTAAATACTTATGTTCAATTTTTAATAGTAGAACAAGGCAGGTAAGTTATCAATACACCCGAGATATTTAGGCGCACGAGCGAGCGAAGCTGGGTGTATTTGATCACTTGAACCCGTGCTCAACACTCTACTTCTTATCACTAATGCGAGGAAATAAAAAAAACTTATAAAGTTATATTTGCAATAACGTTTTTAACAAGATAATTTTACTTCCGCCATTTTCTTTTATGTGACTTTTTTTGTGCAGTCGTTCTTACTGGCCTATGCGATTGTTTTTCATATTTCAAGTCACATTTTTCCATAATAGTATTAATAAAATACAGAAATTAGACAGAAAAGATATTTTCCATTGTCATTTAGCTAAAATTACCAGTTTGTGACTGTAAGAGGGACTCGTTCGATTTTCAAATTAACTACCTCTCTCGGTTTGTAAATCGAACTTAACCCCGCATTTAGAGCTAAATATGACTTTCCTTCAGAGCATTAGTGATAAAAACTTATTTTCTGGATATCGTTTGTTTATTATCAACAAATGGTAAAACTGGACCTGCGCTAAAAAGGACTTGGCCGATTGTGCTGAAATTTTGGAATATTTTAGCAGAATTACTTAAAAACTATCCTATTGTTATGACATGTGACCCCGAGGGTGTTGCAGATGAGTATTTCAATTTAAAATTTAGCTAGGTAACCCAAAAAACTCTACTACCTACCCTTTAAGCCATACACAAAATTAAAAGGCTTTAAAAACGGCAGCACTAGACCGTCTAAAATCGTGGCTATTTAGCCCACTTAGCCAGTTAAACAAAGTAAACACTGAGTCTTTTACTAAAAATCTAGCTAAAACGGTCGCACAGTGGGGCAGCAATAAAAATTGCAAGTTTAGTGTCCACAAACGGACCAGTGTGTTTGCTCCTGATTTACCGCACTGATCCTGAAGTAATTGCGATAGAAACAGCTTCCTATACGGTCTGGAAATTATGTATTTTGTATTATCCCGCTCGGTTATCGAGTTTCGATAACGATTGAAGTACACTTGATCTGGAGCGCAATCTCACCTTGTGAAATTAGACGGGTTATAATATAACCAAATATGCCCAGTGGGCCAAGCACAGTAGATCATATCGAGCTTTAACCGCTCCATACAGAAGATTTCAGAGTGAGAGAGAGCACTGTATCACGCGCTATCGAGCTCGATATAGTTTGCTATGCTAGACTAGCAGTTCGTACCGTAGATTCAATGCACAACTTAGAAGTCACATCGGTCGATTTCGTAAAACCGAATACTTCCGAACTGAGTGTGATAATTTGACAATTTATTGAGTTTGTTAAAGAATCATTTCTGCCTAATAAAGTAATAATTAACATTTTTGATAATTTATACTTGTGATTGTCGGCATTTTGATGAAACATAGACAGCATCTTGAGTTTTTAGAAAAATACGTGTACAGTTTCATTTATATTTTGAGCTTTTCCCCGCGGCTCCGCCTGCGTGTTATTTGGTTTAATGACATGCTTTTTGTTAAGTTAGGGTATGAGCTATATCCGTTCTAAATTTCATTCAAATCCGTCCAGCCGTTTCAGCGTGAAAGAGTAATAAACATACACACACACACACAAACTTTTGCATTTATAATATTAGTATGAGTATATGATTACATTTTCCAACTGGTTTCGGAAATTAATCCATCTTCAGGTCAATATTAATAACGAACCATAAACGAACATCGTTTGTCAACAAAGATTGCGAGATATTTCTATTTATCCCCTGAAGATGGATTTATTTCCGAAAGCGGTTGGAAAATATAATAAAATATAAATTAAATATGACATGTGTTGTTTTTCGGAAAAAAGTCGTACATCATACCATCATATTTGCCCTATCGCACGTTGCACTCAGAAAATATGTTGGTGAAAATGTATCACTTTGTGCAAAACTTAAACGAAAAATCAATGCTCTATTTGTGCTATATTTGTAGCTAGCAATTTATCAAAATTTTGTTTAATTTGGCTCTATAGTTGTTGTTTGTATAGACGAGTCTTATCTCTAGTTTTCGGCTTTCAGCGACAAAAAATCAAGCATAATACTTCGTTACAAATATAAAGAATTTTAAGAAAATATTTTTAATTTAATCGTAACGAAGGCCAACACAGATTTGAAAATAAATTTACAATTTCTAACAAATCTCTAAACCGTTGTCAAACGATATAGCTTTGGATTAGAAGTTTATTCATTAAAAATTTGCTGCAAATCAGCTTACTGAAGCGTTCAATTTCTAAATTTATCAACAAATTTAGGGTGTGAACGTGGAATAGCCCAACACAAGCGACGGACAGTGGCAGCGGAATGGCTCTCCCGGCGAGAGCGAATCAAACGTACAACAATTTTCAGTTTCGTGTAACACGACGGTGTGGAATTGAAATGAGTTTATGTTTACGTTTATATTGATCAAGTTATCAGACGAATTAATAAAGTCGGTTTTGCAAAATTAGGGAATGTATTAATTTATTTCTACAACAAAAAAAAATGTTTGTACAAAAGTACCAGAGCAAGGAACCTGGTTTGAATAAAACCACAAGGTCCACAATGCTAACAGATTTTAATGAACATATAAATTTAACATATACAAAATGAGTGGAACAATAGATATCGCGATGCAATTGCGAGGAACGCCATCTACTGTGCGTTCAAAGGAAATTACAACAGCGTTAACATACCGCCCGCTATGGACGAAGTCCATTAAAAACTACAGAAACAATTTCTTATACAATTTAGAACACTATCATTGACATAACGATTGTTAAATACAACTGTAATAGGAGTCACAAAGTGCAAACCCTAATGTTTTATTCCAAATATGCAACACAAATATTCTCAATCGTAACTTAAACAAAGGTTAGCCCAAGGCTTAAAAAACAAACTGGGTAATATAATAAACAACAAAAAAAAACAAACTTAAATAATAATTAAGAACAAATCAGTCCATCCACACATAAAAGGTTGAGCTTAATCACTACTTGGGCAATAATATTAGTTTAGAAATGGGGCGCTTGATGATGTGCCCCTTACACTTGAGGCTGACTACCCGAGTGAGGCCATCTTGTCCGGGGTGCTTATCCACGATTATCCCGTAGAGCCATCGCGCTGGAGGTAGTCCGTCTTCCTTGACGAGAACTACATCTCCGACTTCAGGTTCAGGAATTCTGTCTGTCCACTTGTACCTGTGCTGAAGCTGTGTAAGGTACTCTTCAGACCATCTCCGCCAGAAGTCTTGTGTCATCTTTTGAATTAGATGCCAACGCTTCAGGCTACTGATGTTTGATGCCTCATAATTTAGATCTGGGACAAGCACTAATGGTTCGCTCACCAGAAAATGACCTGGTGTCAGTGGACAAGGATCGTTCGGGTCACTGGATAACTGCAATATCGGTCTCGAGTTAAGGCATGCCTCAATCTGAGCGAGTGTCGTAGTCATTTCTTCGAACGTCAGCGTACTTGTCCCGATAACTCTCGCCATATGGAACTTGGTAGACTTCACTGCCGCTTCCCACAATCCTCCAAAATTTGGAGAATGAGGAGGGATGAAGTGCCAAGCAGTTCGATGTCAACCAGTCAGCAATTTCAACGGCGACAGTCGAACTTTCCACTTCGAACAACTCCGTCAGTTGACGAGCAGCTCCTACAAAGGTCGTGCCATTGTCACTCCACATTTCAGCGACATGACTTCGTCTGGCTACGAAACGCTTGAACGCGGCCAGAAAAGCTTCAGAGGTCATATCACTGACCACTTCTAGATGTATGGCTTTAGTGGCCATGCATATGAATATGCAAATATATCCTTTTGTGGAGCGATGCCCTCGACCCTTGGTGGTTCTGATATTGATTGGACCGGCATAATCTACCCCAGTCCTGTAGAAGGGTCGTTGTGCTGTGACTCGTGCTGCTGGTAGCTGTCCCATCATTTGTTGGTTGGTTTGGTTTGAGTGACGCACACAAGTTACACACCTACGGACGAACTGACGAACAGTGCCCTTAGCCCCAATCACCCAATACCTGGAACGTAAGTAATTGAGCATTAACTGAGGTCCTCCATGCATGGTTCGTTGGTGCGCTTCATCAATCAACAAATGCGTTAGGTATGATTTGTGAGGGATAATGATGGGATGCTTTACGTCCTCCTCAAGAGAAGCATTATGTAAGCGTCCACTCACTCTCATTATCCCATATTTATCGACATCGATCATATTTATAGGGATTCAACGAGATGATCTTACTTTTTTTGCTGATGGTCCCTGATGACTGCAAATCTTCGATATCCTCTTGGAAATGTGTTTTCTGGCATATCTTTATGCAGGTAAGTAATGACTCGTTTATCTCTCTTACTGTTAATCTATTGTCTAATCCGTAAGTTTTTTCTTTTTCAGATTTTTTCCAGCGCAGAACTCGACGGCAGAAAGACACCACACGGGTAAGTTTTTGCAAAGACGAATATCGTGACAGCAGCTCTTCGCCATCATATGAATCGTCTTTTGCTGCTACGTGACATGTTGCCTTTGCTTTCCTCTCTTCCATGTGAGTATCCCTTGAATTTTCCTTGCTGTATTCAATTCTGAGGTTGTGCAACCATTTGGGTTCGTGTTTCCACAACTGATTTTGGACGAATTCTGTAGGCTGCAGTCCCCTGGACGCGCAGTCAGCTGGATTGTCTTCGCTAGAGACATGTGACCATTGATTCCCATCCATGGTAGTGAGAATATCTGAAACACGGTTTGCGACGAACGTGTTCCATCTGCTGGAGTGACTACTCAGCCATGCCAGCACTATGGTTGAATCTGACCAAGCATGAATTTTTTGCTTTGGAACGTTCAAAATGTGGCTTACTTCATTCAGAAGTTTAGAGAGAAGGCTGGCACCACACAGTTCCAAACGTGGAATTGATACCTGTTTTATTGGTGCCACTCGAGTTTTAGATGTCACTAAGTGAACAAAGACGTTATTCGCTTTGTTAATAACTCGAGCGTACACCACAGCCGCGTACGCTAAGTTGGAAGCGTCCGCGAATCTGTGCAACTCCAGGAGTTGATCATCTGTGGTACAGTGTATCCAACGGGGGATACTAAAGGATTCCAGCTTAACCAAATCTTTCCTGAAAGTTAGCCAGTCATTTAGTAAATCAGGAGGGAGTTGGTTGTCCCATCCATAACCAGACAGCCAAAGTTTTTGAATAAAAACTTTAGCCTTGGTTACCGTGGGCGCTAACCAACCCAAAGGGTCAAACAATTTGGCTATATCCGATATAACTATTCGTTTGGTTACTGTAGAATTTGATAAAGGAGGCAGGTTAACCCTGACGCGAAACTCGTCGGTTTCTTTGTTCCACGCTAGACCTAGGATTTTTATAACATCGTCAGTTTTGATTTCTAAATTCTGATCTGAATTTTTTCCACCGATACTTTTCAGTAACTCCTTGTCGTTGCTTGACCATTTCTGAAGAGGGAATCCTGCTCGGTTCAGTAACTCAGTCATTTGTTCGTAGATCTGACTTCCCTCGCCCACTGAATGACAGCCAGTCATTAAGTCATCAACGTAAAAGTCAGTGAAAACTCTGTGCGCTGCTTCAGGAAAATTTGCACCTTCATCATGTGCAACCTGTTGTAAGGCACGAATAGCCAGATAGGGCGCCGATGAAGTTCCAAACGTAACGCGCAACAGTCGAAAATGCTGTAATGGCTCGCTTGGGTTCTCACGCCACAATATACGCTGATTATCAGCATCTTCATCGGCCACTTTCACTTGGCGGTACATCTTAACGATGTCGGCGACCAGCGAGATGGGATAACAACGCCACCTCATCACTAAGTGTCGTAGTTCGGGTTGCAGTGTAGGGCCTACCATGAGATCGCTGTTCAAGGATGCTCCATTTGTACCCTTGCACGAAGCGTCAAACACAACACGTGTTTTAGTAGTGTCCTTATCTTCGCGAACGACTGCATGGTGAGGTAAATATACTGCAACTTTGTTCTTATCGGTACATGGTTCCATATGACCCATTGCGAGATACTCATTGATCACTTTTGAGTACTCAATCTTGAGCATCGGATTAGTTAACAAGCGTTTCTCCAGCATGAGGTAACGCTTGCGAGCTATGTTTTGGGATCCACCATACTTTGAAGCGGGATTCTCATCCTTGAATGGCAGCTTGACTATGTATCTCCCAGTTTCATCTCTAGTGGTAGTGGCGGCAAATAACTTTTCGCATGCCATTTCTTCCTGATTCAGGATTTTATTGGGTAGTGAAGGTTCCGATTCCATCTCCCAGAAACGTTTGAGTAATTCGTCATAATTACCTTCGTTAATGGTGACAGTATGGCAATTAATATCTGGACCGCCTTCCCTATCTGAGATAGAACTTTGAACTACACCCGACAAAATCCAACCAAATCTCGTATTTTGTGCGATTAGACATCCACCAGCTCCTTGAACCAAACCTTCCATGATAATTTTTGAATACACTTCAGCTCCCAAAAGCAAATCTATTCCACCCGGGTGATGGAAAGATGGGTCCGCTAATTTCAAGGATGGAAGTGTTTTCATTTGGGAAATGTCAATGGACACTTTGTTACTTGGCAACAAAGTTGTGAGCCTCTCTAAAACGTGTGCTTTAATGTTTAATGAGAAGGATGGATCACTACGTGAGGTTAATCGTATATTTACGGACGATTTTGATTCGAGCGATCTAGAGCCTCCCACTCCAGAAACCATGACTGATTCCTTGATTTTTCTGAGACCCAGCAATTGAGCCGCAGCCTCAGTGACAAAAGACGCTTGAGATCCCTGATCCACCAGAGATCTCAAGACGCTAGCCGAACTGCCATCAGTTTGTGCTTTTGCATTAACTAAAGCAGTAGCCAATAAAACTGTACTACTAGATGTTGAAAAACAACTTGTGAGAACTTCCGGCATCTCCTCCTCGGATTCGACTTCCAATTCCTTTGAAGGAGATGTTGTTTCAGTTACGACAGCAACCACCTTTTCAACCTCGGGACCGGGATTACCTACTTGTGGTGTCTTGGGATGTAATAGAGTGTGGTGTCGTTTTTTACACAAGCGACAATTGGTTGATACTGTACACATATACACTGAGTGTTCTGGACTAAGACAGTTAAAGCACAGACGTTGCCTTTGTACAAGCTGACGCCTAGCTTCAACGTCTTCTTTGGCGAACCTTGTGCAATTGTGCAATTTATGTTTCTCGGAGCAAAACGAGCATTCAGTAATCACCGTCGTGGCTGCATGTGAAGACTTTGTTGTGGTGGTTGCTATTGGCTGACTCTTTTCAGATATTTTGTATTCCAAAGCCCTAAATCTGGTCTCGAGAAAAACCTCTAACTGCTTGTATTTTGGCAGTTCCTCGCTTGATTCACACATTTTGGCTTCCCATTTAGCTCTGGACTCGGGGTCCAGTTTCTGACTGATGACGTAAATGAGCATCAAATCCCACGAACTAACATTAACTCCCACATTCTGCAGAGATTGCAAGCACTCAGTAGTAGTATCCAACAACTGGCGAATAGCAGTAGCAGATTCTTGCATCACAGATTTTTGGGTCATTAAACGTCTAATGATTGAGTTTGCCATCGATCTTTTATTATCATACCTAGCCACAAGCCTATCCCAGCAAATTTTGTAATTATCTGCTGTAACGGCGATGGATTTCACGAGAGTTTCTGCCTCCCCAGTAAGTGAGCTCTTCAAGTAATGAAGTCTTTGCACATCTTCAAGCGACCCATTATTGTGTATTAACGATTTAAATAAGTCCTTATAGTTAAGCCATTCAGAATATTTACCCGAAAATTGAGGCAAAATTATTTCAGGCAATTTCACAAAACATGCCTTGTTTGTTTTAGAGTCTTGTGGAGTCTCAGTGTCACCAGATTGTAACTTTAATTTTGTCAGAACTTCTTTTAGTAAAGATTTGTAGCCAATGTACACTTCTTCAGTATCATAGTAAACATTCTCTGTATTTTTAGAATCTTCCATTTTCATTTCAAAAATAATTTTACGGTGAGTACTTGTAAAGTCGTTCCACTGAGTTTCCAAAGTCTCCAATCTAGTTTCGACATATGATAGAGTTATGCGTTCCTTTGGTGATTTTTTAAAATTATTTTTACCATTGCTGATCTTTTCAGCAAGGACTTTTAAATATTTTTCAGCTATTTTAAAAGATTAAAACTTAACTAACCAAATAAATGAGTTATACAATAATTTTTAATTTTTAAAATGTTTGTACTAGCAACTTATCACTCTGTTGTAATAAAACACTAAGTATAGTACAAGTTCAAGTTGAGATTTTAATTATGGAACACAAGTTCATACACACCAGAAAAATATTATAAGTTCCGTAAATAACACCAAATCTTTCTAAGTCCAGTCGGAGATGAAATTTTCTAAGTGTTTGAAAACTTCTACACTTGCGAAAAATCGGGCATAGGTTCCCCGTCGGAACGTGTTTGGAGAAATAATTCTAAGTCTATACAACACTTGTAAATTTTCCAAGTTTAAATCACTTTTTCTAAGTTAATTTTGTCTTAGCAATAAGGTTGAAAATGTACTCACAATTTTTGCTTCACTCACACTTGACGATTGCACACACGATAGAGTTGATTTGACAGGAGCTGTCAGTTGTCCACTTGATGTTGATGACAGCTGGCACGATGACGTCCGTAGCCGCTTCCCGCGACGAAGTTGCCCTCACGAGGTCTGCTGGATGTCCGAGGAGGTGCTCCCCCCGATCCGAAGCTGGCCCGTGCGATGGTCTTCTGGGTCACCGAGGGGCCTTTCCCGCTCAGGTGATCCGCGGCTGCAAGCGCTGGATAGCGATCCACTATCCTTGTCTAGCGCGAAGGGAGGGCGCCAGTGTACGGTCAACTTGTTACCGCTCTTCCGATTCGAAGGACCATGTACAAAAGTACCAGAGCAAGGAACCTGGTTTGAATAAAACCACAAGGTCCACAATGCTAACAGATTTTAATGAACATATAAATTTAACATATACAAAATGAGTGGAACAATTGATATCGCGATGCAATTGCGAGGAACGCCATCTACTGTGCGTTCAAAGGAAATTACAACAGCGTTAACATGTTTATACCGGGTGTAAAAGCAAAGGCAAGAATCCTTTAAGGGTTTGTTAGTATGATCGGTAAAGATATTATTTGAAATACTGGGATCTCTAAATAAAGTACCAGTACCTCATAATAAGACGATTTTCTTTACTCAAAATACACTAATCGCGTGGACACCCCCACGGTCGCTGGCCACTTGGATGAGGGGTGCGGGTTGCGGGGTGCAATTAGGTGTGTGGGGAGGCCCCGTGAGCTGCGTAGCCATAGCTTAGGAAAATGATGGAATTTTAGGCGAAAATTCAAGGTATATATTTTTTTATCGTAATGACATCAGAATCGTGTATCCTTTCATACCCTAAAGGGATTCTTGACTTTGCATTTACATCCTGTATATACCGGGTGTAAATTGACTGCTACTATTAAATGAAACCACATATTCTACCGACCCTACTGAACCACTTTTCCCAAGAGTCATACCCGCGGACATCCTTAGTTTAGGAAATAATTGAGTTCCAAACAAAAATGCGTCAACTCTAACGCACCGAAATACAGGCGAGTTTAGAGAGAGCGTCATTCGTGAAACACCTTCGCTGCATACTTTGACCTTGTTTTTTGTTGCGCGTGAAGTATTCGCTAATGATAAATATTGAATGCATTTTGTAACCCTGTATATTGTATAAGGTGACTTTAATTTATACAGCCAAACTCATACTGGAGGTTTGGTAAGTGATCACTGATCAGTAACATGGATCGATAACACTTTTGCTGATTTCGCAAAATAAAATCTTGACTTCTCATAGTAATTGACTCGGGGCTGGGCTTGCGTTTTTAAGGAACACGAAAAGAATAATTTACGAATTTCACAAAAGGGGTCATCGAACCTTGTTACTGCGCACTTACCGAGTGTTCAGTGAGAATTTGGCTGCATAAATTAAAGTCACCTTATATGTATATGTATATGTATATTAACAAAACGTACCGTACGTACAGCTTTTCACCCGCGACTGCGTTCGCGTTGACAGAAAAAGTACTTTCGGCCCCCTTTTTACGGCTTGTTTAGTTAAAATGACCATACATACAGCAGACATACAACACGTAACATACCGGGTGTAAATAGACTGCTACCATTAAATGAAACCACATATTCTACCGACCCTACTGAACCACTTTTCTCAAGAATCATACTAGCGCTAACCACTAATTTGGGAAATCATTGAGTTCCAAACAAAAATGCGTGAGCACCGCGCACCGACATACGGGCGAGTTTCGAGAGAGCGTCTTCCGCGAAACAGCTGTTTCGATAAGGCGTTCTTAAATAGACCTTCTTCCTACGAGATAAAGTCTTTGGGTTACAGTTGAATATCTTTATCTCTGAAGATTTGCGTGTTTTTTTTTTCAAATAGTTGTTCAGTATGGATATTATTTACCATGTTTTTGTGGCTAGCAGCGTTTAATTTAAATTAAATGAACGCTTCTACTCGTAAACATTAGTAGATTGCTGCCGCAGCCAGCAAGTAGGCATTGATGGTCGAACGCCATAGCTCCTTCACAAAATAAATACATACAGAAGGCCAGCTCCATACAACCAGCGAATCCGGGCGCACGCACTGGCACGTACGTATGTATTTTGTGGTACTTTTCTCAAACAATGCGGGGTTATTCTAACTATTTCTAATAATTATTAATCCAATAAATACGAACAATAATATTTTCACGTTGCGGGCGTCAATTTGTTTTCGTGACGCGATTGCACTTTGAATTGCTGGTGAGTAAATGAAATAAAACCTTAAGACCTGATTTCACCATACCCTGTTAGTTATTTCATAAATCAGACATTACCTAATGAGGGATTAAAATTAACAAGGACACTAAAATCGTTGTTAATTTTGTATGCCCCATGTCGAAAGTGCAACAATCCATTAGTAAATCAAACATTAAGCGAATGACTCAAAAATCATTCAATCACATTCTAAGCCAACCAAAACAAAAGGTCATTATTTGTTTTGTCATTACGGGCACTTTTTTCACTAGTCGTATTATAAGTTTCATGTTTGGTAAGGCGACTGATTTGAAATGCCGTTTATTCTGTTGAATTAAATAGAGATCGGTTTACATTTGGTTTTGCCGGTTCAAATGTCAAAAATGTTGTGTCTTCGAGATAGGTCAGTTGCCGGTAGCCATGACAACAATGTAAACAATAGCAAACATGGCCGACCCCAACAGCTGTGGGTCCGTGTGACAGTAAGCTAATCGTCTGTTACCAATCTAACGAACCCCTAGAGCAGTCATTAAGTTTAACAACTCATTAAGGAAATTATAGCATGGTGGGACACTCACTAACTTTGACAGTCCGTTAAATGATATAACTGGGGTGTCAACTAACTAACAGAGTATGGTGAAATCGGGTCTAAACCTTTTAGTTTGCAGTTTAGTAGCTATGCTCGTGATTCAATTAAAGAATCCTTCGCTTACTAGGGATTCAAACTCGGCACTCGCAACAAAAGCTACTTTTGCTCTCTTGTTGCACAAATAACCATTAGACAGTTGAGAGCATCCAAAAGCGAGGGATTTTGCTATAGAAATCTAATCGTAAGAAACAACATGGATTTTCATACTAATATTGCAGGTCGCTGGTGACGGGTTTTTACCACTACCAGAAGTTTGATTCATCTCTAGCAAAGTTCGATTTATCTCTACCAGAGTTAGATTTTTCTTCAAGTAACGACACATGTCTGAGAAAAAAAATATTTGTCATAAAACACCTAGTATGTATTTGACTAAAAAGAGAAACACTTTTACAATCCCAATTTTTCGCAGCAACGGGCAAAGGTTCAACAAAAATGGCGGCTCAACCGATTTAATACTAAAAACAAAAGCCTAACGAGGGCTGAGCCAATCTAATAAAGTGGCCGATTCTCAAGACAAATACAAGAGAAATATGTACTCAAGGCTTAATGGAGGAAGGACGAAAAATACGATACAATTTGGCGGGAGGTCAATCTCTATGTTTTTAAGAATTTCGGGCAGTAAAGGAAAAAATTTCCTTAGGTATTGTTTTTCTTTTGAAATCATAATTTTCCATCATTTTGCCCAACCTTGAAATTAATTTGATTAAAAATGATTGGGTTACTAGCTATGAATAGTTACTAGTTAGTAATTATGTATTTAAAGCATGTTGATTTGGGCATATATAAATAAATAAATAAATTCTTTATTTGCCAGACCTAAGTCCAAATTACAGGTTACATTCAATTTAATTATAATATAGAGAACAACAATACAAAAACACGAGACAAAAAGATTTATGTTTACAGATTAGACTGCAAAGGTTAGGTGGTACTTTCATAGAGAGGATGAATGAAAGTAGAGTGATGAAAGAAATGTATGCTGCGAAAGTGGAAGATAAAGCTTGACCGAACCGCTCTAGGCGACATACTAAAGAAGATCAAAGTCAAAAGTACCCGGAATAGAAGAGCCTGAAAAACTAGATTGATTGATGTAGAAGAAGCAAAAGAGGTTATGTCAGGATTGTAGCTAATGGAAATCCGTAATCTCTGCCTACACTTCTGAAAGACAGGCGTGAGTTTTTGTATATTTGTATGCTAATTTCAAAGCTTCTCAGTTCTTACAGTGAAAGCAAACAACAGCCGTCCCCTCTTTTTAATAGAGTAATTATTACGCGCTGGTTACGGTTTTCCAATGATATTACAGGCGACAACTACTTTTCCTGTGTATTATTTTCTAACACGACTCATCCCATACTGATCTCTGTCGTTCGATGGGGAATCAAGTTACGAACGCGCTCAAAGGAGATTTACTCAAAATACTATGGCCTTTAGTATCGCTTCAATAATTTTTGCGTCTCAGTGAAAATACACTTTTATAACGTTAAAATAGGCTTCTACAGATAAGTACATCCACAAGTGCGTCAATGGCATTTTATTGTGTGAACCATCATATTATTCAATACATGGGTAAGATAATGAAACTGGCAGACTCATGAATCGTAACATGCCATCTCATTTGCACGCGCTGAATTTGTATATGATGTCCTGCCGTCAATGTTACATGTGCGTCGCCCGACGATCAAACTGAACGCAGCCTTGGCGTTAGTAATAATCGGTAAGTATTCCATAGATCACTGTTCTTTTTTTAATGGCAATCTGCACTTGAATTCAACTGTGTACTTTTATTTAACAATTATTCTATTCTTTTAATATTTTTTTCTGTAGCGAAAACATAAAAATATTTTGTTTGTTTATAATAATATGAAAGGGAAAAATAAACCTTGATTGTTAAAGTATATTACGAGATTGAGACAAATCGAATTTTAAGATACCATAAGATTACCTAAATAAATAACTGCAATTATTAAATTAAAATGCTTTAAGAATTATAAATGATACTCATTTGTATTATTCTTAATATCTTCAATTAGACATAGTTCTACTTTATATATATATATATATCTTTATCTTTATTGAAATAAACCATGTACATACATTTTTAATAGTGTTCTCTAGTCCCTACACTAGGATTCCCTTTAGGTTGTAGGTAACTAGTCTCTAACGCTCTGCTATGATTTATATATTTATGTATAATTTAATAAAATTTTAAATTTAATACAATTTAGAATTTTTAGATAAAACTAATTTAATGTTAACTATTTGAAATTGAATATAAATTAATGTTAATATAACAAACAAACAAACGGGATACTTATTTACAATTATAACTTATGTGTGTAATAACTTATGCTAGTGTGTATGTATTACGAGTGGTGGAAAGGAAAAGGTGGGAGGGGGTGTGTGAGTGTATGTAGGTGATTTTTGTAGGATGTATAAATTGGGAAATGTGGGTAAAAATTTATGAGTGTGGGTGGGTACAAATGTTTAAAGAAAAGATTTGTAATTATGATCGAAGTAGTCTTTATTCGTGAATACACAGAATGTCCTCAGTCTTATCGTAGCTTACCTGGAGTAGCCACAGAGTTACTTGTTTTCTACAAGTGAATCTAGTAGCTCGACTAATGTTAAGACATAAGTTAATTTTGTTGTACAAATATGGACCAAGATAGAAGTAGCTTTTTTGTGCAAAATTTGTTCGCAGTTGTGGAACAAGCCAGGTGAATCGTCTTTGAGATCTTGTTGTTTCTTTTTGATTATTGTAAGCTGTTTTGTGGAACCTTAGAATATTCGATAAAACAAAGAGCTGTCTGACTTGAAGAACCTTACACTCTTCAAATAAGACATCCGTAGGGTAGCGAAACGGTCTCTTGTATGCAACTTTAAGAACGGCTCTTTGGGCTCTTTCAGCCTTAATCAAGATAGTTTTACATGCACTTCCCCAGGCTATGATGCAATAGTTAAGGACAGACTGGCAGAGCGCATAGTACACCATTTTTATCGTATTGTCGTCAGCAAAATTTCTAAGTTTCTTGAATATATGCAGCATTTTGCGAAGGCGATTGCTAACCGAGTCAATTTGCTGTCTCCATGTGAGCTTTTCATCAATATAAACACCTAGATACTTAATGCAACTAACTCTATTAATTGTTTGACAATTGCAGATGCCCCCACGATCACCGCAGGAGTGAAGAATGAGATGTGTAGGAATATTAATAGATGTATGATCGCGGATGTGGAAACAGGCAAAGTTTGTTTTATTAATATTCAGCGTAAGAAGGTTCAAATTTAGCCAGTCGGAAACCAAACTCAGCCCGCTCTGAGCCACATCAACGACCTCGTCCCACGATTTTCCACTAAATATTAACGCTGTGTCATCAGCAAAAGTGAAAACCCTAGCTTGAGTGAGACTCATGTCACTAAGGTCGTTGATGTAAATCAGAAAAAGCGTTGGTCCTAAGACGCTACCCTGAGGTACACCGAAGTGGTTCTCAGAGTAATCACTGCATATACCATCAATAAAAACACGTTGTTTTCGTCCCATTAGATATGAATTGAACCATTGAAGTGCAGTTCCTCTAACACCCATACGTTCCAATTTTTTTAATAGTATCGTTTGTGACACTGTGTCGAAGGCCTTTGCGAGGTCTAAGAAGACCCCAGCACACTTTTGGCCTTTGTCTAACTCTACTTTCACATGGTCTATAAGGTTTGATACAGCATCGTCGGTAGACCTGTTATGGCGAAATCCAAATTGATTTTCGGAGAGAAGGTTTTCTTTCTCAAGGAACTTCAAAAGTCTGTAATTAACAAGTTTCTCGAGTATCTTGGAAAGGGAAGTCAACAAGGATATTGGCCTGTAGTTCGATATGGACTTTTTGTCACCTGCCTTAAAGATAGGACAAATGTCAGCAAACTTTAGCCACTCCGGCATTGTACTCGTTGACATGCTCAAGTTACAAATAAAAGTAATCAAAGGAACCAGAACGATCTTACAGGACTTAAGTATTTTATTACCAATTTTATCCCAACCTGGTGCTGAAACTGTTCGTAAATTACTAATTATTTTTGATACCTCATAGTTGTCAGTTGGCGTCAAGTAAAAGGAGTTCAATGGTTGGTTGAGTATTAGGCTTTTGTCTAAGTCGTTGGTTAATTCTTTTTCAGTTTTGTTTAGTTTGCACAGGATGTTTTTCGCAAGTTCCTGTCCAACGTTAGCAAAGTAGTTGTTGGCTTCGTTTAGTGACTTTTTTTTGTCTTTACATTGGATCAGTTCAATGTTACTGGTTTTATTTTTGTTGATACCACATATCCCTTTAATAGTTTTCCAAGTTCTTTTAGAGTCTCCTTGGCCTTTTCTCAGAAGTTCTTTATCGTATTCATTTTTTAAATTTTGCAGGATATTATTACAGATGTTTCTGTATTTTTTATACTCATCCTGTAGGAGTAAATTATTAGTGTATTTTCTTGCCTTTAAATGAAACAAATCTCTCCGTCGGATACACTTTAATAGCCCGGGCGTTATCCAGGGCTTAGTAATTATCTTTGAGAAGCGTGACTTGTGTATAGTTTTATGCTTTTCAATTTTGTGACTTAACTCGCTAATTAACTCGTTAATGGCCAAGTCAACGTCCGTATGCTTATAAAATGCATCCCACAATGTTTCTTGAAGATCCTGGTTGAGTCCTTCATAATTAATTCTGATATGCTGGTTTTCAGTTTTAGTGTAATTTTTCTGTGTCTTTGCGATTCCACATATTACTGTGTCATGGTCAGTTATGCCACTAGTGCATACAATAACTTGAGTATATTGGTTGGATTTGACAAGACAATGATCTATACAGTTTTGTTCGTGCGTAGGAAAGAAATGGCCTGAAGTAAAGCCATGGAGAGCACATGTTTCTAAATAGTTTTCAGCATGTGGGTTTACTGTGCCATGTTTAATATCGATGTTGATGTCACCCACGATGACGCCAGACTCGCCTGTGCACATTGGAAGGATTCTATCTAGGGAGTTATTGAAATTGGTAAAATTACATTTTTTTTGAAAGATGGAGATCTGTAGATCGCTGCAATAGTTACTTCTTTTCCAACGTTTATTAGGAGGCAACTAGCATCTATCATTGGTGGTTCCATAACAGTGGCTTGTAAGCTAGTCTTGCATAAAACAATCACGCCATCATTTTTATTGTAGTAGTGTTTGGAGCAATGGTAATCGTATTCATTAAGAAAGATATGCGAGGGCTTATTTTGCAAAAAACATTCTGTTAGAATAATAACATCCGGTTTGAAAGTGAGTCTAGACAAAAATACCATGAAATTTGTAAAGTTTTTATCGCAACTTCTTATGTTCTGGGATATTATAGTAAATTTCTTGTTAGCGTCCCCTGATTTATTAAAGCAATCTTCTGGGCTATTAATTAAAATACTATCGATGATTTCAGTATCATCAATATCTTCTATGAGTGACTTATTCATTTTCGGATAAAATGTTTCGCAGGGACCAAAATTTTATAATAATAATAATAATGTAATCTTTATTTCAGGCAGTGCCCATAGTGTTAGTAACAAGGTCTTAAAAACTATATTAGTATTACAATAATGGTGTAATTAATTTAACTTAATCTAACTGAATCTTGTGCCACTGCCTGTCGAAGTGGTATGCAATGACACCCAGTGACGCAAGATGGGACCGCTCGTCCTCTCGGCAAACACTTTCAGGAGGCTGTTAGAGCTATCCCTAACCCTGCACAACAGGGATGCCACCCTCTTACGAATTATCGCATGAAAGCCGTCTGTATAAGATTCAGTGAACATCCCCGAAGCACTGCAGAATCGAGGCAATCCCAACAGCATCCTGAATGCATTGTTATATTGGACACGCAGGGCGCTGTAAGATTTTTGTGTAAAGTTGATCCACAGGCTGCAGGTATAAAAAGATTGGCAAAATGCCTTAAATAAGGTTATCTTGACGTTTTTTGTGCATCGCGCAAACCTACGTACCAACATGTTACACCTCACCGCCAACGCCCTGCGTTCCCTCTCTATATCTACATCATCAGATAGTTCTTCGTTGACCCAGTGACCCAGGTACTTAAATTGCTTGACTCTGGCAAGGGGAGTGCCACAAAGAGAGACAGGAGGCGTGTCATATGTTTTGTTTCCCGCCTTGAAGACCAGAAGTTTGCTCTTTTCAGCATTGTACCTAAGGGGGTAGCTCATACTACAGCAGTAAGACTTGATTTTTGGTTTACTCTGTTGGCTGGATATACAAAAAGAAGGAAAGTGATAATAGATTTTGATTTTAGACATCCTTTTAGGTAAGGGAAGGGTAGGAAATGTTGTGTGAGTGTGTGAGTGTTTGTTTGTGATACAAGATAAACTTAATATAAATAAAAATCTAATTAAAACTAAACAAAGGCATGCTGGTAAGTTATAACAGGTAAGTTTAGGATTTAAAGGGCTTAGTCATTTGTGTTCTTGTTTCAGTTTAGCCAGGTCAGTATCATCTTGGATTCGTATCTGTGGAGATCCTTCCTTACGGCGCAAGAATACCGTTCCACGCGATGTCCAGCAAAAGTTAAATTGGTAAGTTTTAGCAAAATCACGTGCGAGAAAGAATAGCTTCTTGGTCTTAAAAGGTAGATTCTCGGAGATGTATACGGGTTTTGTACGGTTTTTGTTTATTTCTTTGCATACTTAATTGAACCGACTCTTCCTTTTAAATTGTCTTAATTTAGACCTTATTCTGGTATTTATTTAGTTAAAGTTCTTGATAAAAATTAAAAATACTAATTAGGCTTTTCTTTTCAATATGGGTTAATTATTTATTAAAAACTTAAACAAACTAATTACCTACAAATAAATAATAATATAAAATATAACCAAATAAATCTAAAAGCTATACATAAAAAACTGGGCCCAGGTATTAAGCTATCTCATTCTGAATATTTTGTAGTTTATCGATTTTTTTGTATGAAACTATACATAACTAGGTATTAAAACACTCGTGTACTATCAAAACACTCGCCTATGACTCGTTTTTTAAACTGATACTTTTAATAACCTTTTTAAGTACCAGTTTCATAAACTACTATTTTTCAATGCAAGTGCTCGTAATGACACATTTTATATGCATCAAAACTGTTGGGAAAGTCAGTTTTTCCACACTAGTGCTTTTTTAATTTATTGAAAATAGTTGCCAGTCTTTTCTTGTGTACCATAGATAAACTTAACAGAAATGAGCTGCTTTCAGTTTGACGCATTCGTAGGCGTTATGCTGTGTTATGAACCTCCTACAGAAGTCATAGTGTTATGCGCGGGGGAGTAAGAGCTCTCAAACCGGCATTTGGCGTATTTATGTTGGTTTGATTCTTTAATTACTGGAACTGGATAGCTAAGTGGTAGCGCAACCGCCCGGTAAGCGGAGAGGTCCCGGGTTCGAGTTTCGGTTCAGAGCTCCTCACGTCCAGATTTACTTTTCTGATTTTCTATACCGCATGATACAGAATAAAAATGAAAAAATAATATTTTGTCATATATTTACTTACATAATGTGAAAACGTAAAAATTAAAAACGTAAACTCGTTTATCGCTCGTGTTTCAAATCGTTAGTTATTGCCCCCTTACCAAACTTGTAGCATATACTATAACTATTAAGTATTAAGGATTAGTTGTCGACAAGTTCCAACTATAGTTTTACTGATTACCTTAAATGAGAACAACAAATATTTCAGTACGGAACCCTCCTCCCAGTAATTGATGACATTATATCCCAGAAAGCTGCAAAATAAAATTGCTCTAGTCAAGCAGAAGAATTTCTCCGGACAAATACTTCTACAATTAGAAACTTGATTTTTCCTTAATTAGTTGTGATAGGGGTTATTATCGACTGTTATTTGGCTCTTGTTATTGCAGTAATGAAAATGTCTGTTTATTTTAAAAGTCCATTGAAGTGGAAGTGAATGTATTGTGCCTTTAAACAGAGCACAGAGATAGCAGTATTAGTGGAGTGAAGAACATATCAAGCTACATTCATTGGATTTTGAACGTATCTATATCTATCTATCTATTTATCTACCCATATATCTATATACATCCATCCATCAGGCTGTTTAGTCCACTGCTGGACATAGGCCTTTCCAGGATTTTGCCACTCTTGGCGGTCCTCCTGGAAGAAATGCCCATACTCACACACGCTGGGCAGGCGGGTTAGTGAGCGCGGTGCCGAAACCCTTGCACCAGTGACGCCGCTGCCCGTCACCAGTGTGTTTTATATAAGGCCCGGCAATCGGGGATGGATATACCGCCATCCATCGGTCCCAGGCATTGGTAGACCGCCTGGTTTTGCCTGAGAGCTGTTCTCTTACCCTCCCCCGAATAACTTTGGGAGGATTTGCGAGTAAGATGGTGGTACCTCCACAATCAAGCCCGGCATCAGCTCTACCACCAAAGGGTTCCTTCATAAGAAGTTAATTTAGTTTCTTGTTAATATAAAGAAAAAATAGAGAAAAAGTTTGGCAATATTTTCGTGCTTTCCATAAATAATACGACCTCAAATTTCGTAAATATTATGATATAGCAATTTGAAATATCGGTAAGATGGATCCGAGCTAAAGGATTGCGATCTTTTTTTAGGGGTCCGTACCCCAAAAGGAAAAAAATATAGGATCACTTTGTTACCCGTCTGTGCGTCCGTCTGTCTGTCAAGACCCTATATCTCGGGAACGCGTGTGGGTATATCGAGTTGAAATAAAAACCATATACTCAAGTCTACAGTCGCTTGAAGCTGTGAAAAATCAGTTTTCAAAACAAAGATACGGCCCTTTATGCCGCGAGAAACGTATATTTCGACACTCTCAAGGGAATCAAAATTTATAGGGTACTCGTATTTCCAGTTGACCTAGAGCTATGAAATTTGGCAAGTAATACCGTCTAATACTACAAGTATAGATATTAAAACTATACATTTTATAATTAAATCATAAAAAAATCATCGAGGTTAAGCAACGGTATGCGCGGTCATAATTGTACGGGTGACCAAATCTTTTTGTAGATGTTTTTAAACTTTTATTAATTTGTACGGAACCCTCAGTGGATGAGTCCGACTCGCACTTTTTCGGTTTTTTACTATTGTTATACTTAGTATTAAAAGAAATATCGCGTAGAAATGCGCACGAAGTTATTCAGAATGAGTCTAATTTGAGGGTGGTAGAACTGGTGCCAGGCTCGACTGTGGAGGTACCACTCTTACTCGCAAACCTCTCAAAATTGTTCGGGGGGGAGTAAGAGGACAGCTCTCAGACAGACACTACCAGGTGACACCATGCCTGAGTCCAATAGATGGTGGTATAGGCATCCTAAATTGCCAGGCTTTATAAAAAACAAACTGGAGACGGGCGGTGGCGTCACTGGTGCGATTTCTGCAGCGCGCTCACCATTTGAAATACTGGAAAGGCCTATGTCCAGCAGTGGACGAAACAAGCTGATGGATGGATGGGTGGAAGGATGGATGGAAGGAACCCTAAAATTCAGTAAGCTGTTTTACCTAAAATGTAGGTTAAAAGGTCCCCTTCGTATAAAAGGTCTATTCTCGAAACAATTTAGGGTAGTGTTAAGGAAACTAAGCTCATTTGGTTAGAGCCCTTTGCCTCTTGATAAGAACAATACTCATGTATGAAACAGATGTAGCAATTTCCTTCACCAGCGACCCGTAGGAAACAGGTCCGTTCGGGTTCCGTACCCAAAGTATTTTGAAGTCCAGAATTTGTATAAATATTTTCCTAGCTCTATTTGGATTGAAATACCTTACAAGTAAGTGTTAGAATTGGTTAGAATATAAATGAATGAATGAATGAATGAATGAATGAATAGACACTTTATTGTACACACGAAATAAAATAAAATAATAAAAGGTAAAAATACACAGTATTGCACAAAGGCGGGCTTATTACTAAGAGCAATTTCTTCCAACCAATATAGATACTTACTTACCCTTTTTAGTACTAAAGGATGGCTAAAAACGTTTAACATTATTAGGCCCGCTTTCTAATATGATAAAATTTCAAGAGGTGAAATGATTAGCAGAAGAATGATAATACAGGAAAATTAGTTTTTGAGCCAGACATTGATAATTACTAAGCGGGACCTTTTGGAATATGTTCGGACACCTTCAAAAAAGTCTCACAACCTTTCTAGTGGGATTGTCGAGATATCCTGAAAAATCTGGAATTTTCAGGAAATTCCTGGAGCAGACCCAAAATCGTTATAAATAACGCATTTTTTTTCTTTCCGTCGCATTTTTTACGTACGCATATATCTAAGATTTCAGATTTACTCGTTGGCTAAATTTATGCATTCCACTGTAAAAAAACCTGAAAAATTGGAATTTTCCTTGAAAAAACTATACACTAAAAAAAAGTGAATTGAACAAGATCTTGTTAACCGTAAACAACATCTTAACTCCATATGAGCACAACAAGATGTCAGTCTTTACTAACTAACCTTGTTTACTTGATCATAAAAATTTTGGAAACAACCAATAAGTTAGTTAATACCTAAAATTGACAAACAAGTCTCTTGATAGGACCCTATTTGTTTCAGTGTAAGATCAGTTTAGAGCCATTTTTAAATAATATAAAAAACAACTTGTGATACTGATTACTTACCACGCCTCCAGTATGAATTTGGCTGTATAAATAAATTTCAACTTATATATAGAGACACTAAACTACTTTTTTAAATTATACTCCGGTAAGAGTTTTTAGCATTCTTGGGGTCTCCAGGAAATAAACTGTGTTTAAAGACGTTTTTGAATCGCTTCAAACTTTTCATATGAATATCATAAAATTTCGAAATAAATATATGATATTCACTTAAGTCCCGTAATTGTGGAAAAGAATAATCTTAGACCCATTTCACCATACTCTGTTAGTTATTAGACACCCTTGTTATATCATTTAACAGACTGTTTATATTAATTGTCCCACCATGCTATAATTTTCTAAATGAGTTGTTAAACTGAAATTACTGCTCTAGGGGTTCGTTAGTTTGGTAACAGACGATTATCTTACTGTCACACAGACCCACAGCTGTCGGGATAGGCCATGTTTGCTATTGTTTACATTGTTGTCATGGCTACCGGCAACTGACCTATCTCGAAGACACAACATTTTTGACATTTGAACCGGCAAAACGAAATGTAAACCGATCTCTATTGAATTCAACAGAATAAACGGCATTTCAAATCAGTCGCCGTACCAAACACAAAACTTATAATACGACTAGTGAAAATAGTGCCCGTGTGCGCAATAATGACAAAACAAATAAACACCCTTTGTTTTGGTTGGCTTAGAATGCGAGTGAATGATTTTTCAGTCATTCGCTTATTGTTTGATTTACTAATGTCTTGTTACATTTTCGACATGGGACACATAAAATTAACAGAGATGTCCTTGTTAATTTTAATCCCTCATTAGGTAATGTCTGATTTATGAAATAACTAACAGGGTATGGTGACATCAGGTCTAAAACTTTAACATTTGAAAACATATATTTCAAATGGTATTAAAAACCACATTAAAACTGATACACACATACGAGCAATAAAACAATCTAACATAATGAAAAGGTATAATATAAATATCTGATTTATCTTACATGGAAAGTATCATGTTCTCTCATTTCGTGTAACCCTAGAGACGCAGCAATAGTCGTAACAGCCACTTTGCAATACGCGCTGATATTAACGTTATTTCAATGTCGTTTATGTCGATATTTGTACCGACACACATTGAGCTGCTAATTTTGCGGTTTTTATTCGAAAAAAGACGAAAAATTAGATTTTTTTGAGTGAGACGGAGAGAGTCCAACAAGCTTGGTCTTGATTTCATACCTGAGAATTTCAAGTTTAATGGTGCTTAGTTATAAAATGCAGCGCTGTGATTGGCCGATTCTTATTTTTCTTAAATTAGAAACTGGCCCTTATCCTCTTGAATCCGCCTCTGTCTAATTCTTCTGTATCCTCTACGTCAGACATAAAGCTGGGCGCACACGTCCCCAACTTATAATTCTGATTGGCGGGCGAGGAATGTGACTAGTGTGCGAACTGCCTAACTTGGAATATGTTAATTTTGATGGGTAACGTAACGTGCAGGAGATGCCAAGTTTTGTAAGAAGCTACCGAGGTACTAAACCTTTGGGTTTAACTGTGGGTTTAAGGGTATGATATTTGGGATTCCGGGAAGACGCAGAAAATGTTCATATCATTTGAACTCGAAACTATTTTGCATTGATCTACTGATGAATATATAATGAATGATAAGTTATGATGAAACTATGCAGGCAGTTGCGTAGTTCAGTCATTCCACTCGTTGTCATGTCGTCTGCTGTCACTTCTCCAGTTTTTGGGTGAGCACGTTTTATTCTGCATTTCGTCTGCGTCTACGTCAAACGTTAAGACCAATGTAAACTAGTTTTTCCTAGGCCTAACTAAGATCGATATCATGATATGGCTGGTAAGATCGTATTTTTGATAAAAATTAAGACGTCGCGTTGCTCCACTCCGCTTCGCTCGGCTCCTAAATTTATATTTACAAGCTAGCTAACACGCCCCCCCTCACTTTGCTCGTCGTCGCACCTACTTTGGCCTGGGAAAAACTAGCTTTTCCTATAAATCGGGTAAAAAAACATTTTTACATTTGGTCTTAACGTTTGACTTTGGCCCGCGGTCCCAACGTTTAAAGTTTCAACGACGAACGGAGCGATACATTTGGTAGCTGAGCGAAGCGGAGCGGAGTGAGCGACCCCTGTAGTTTTTTTCAGAATTATGATATGCCCAAGTATACGAAGTGCTGACGAAATATACAGAACATATTAAGAAAGAAGAGTAAAACTTGCAATGTGACTATACGCTCTGCAAGTAATTAGGTAGAAGTTTTCAATAATACCTACGTTCATGCGATATTACGACTATGTATTATAAAAATCCTCACATTCCCGAATTTTCTACAATAGCAGCGGAAAAGAACCAGAGATTTTTGTAAATAACTTTTTTTTCACTCATTTTTACTGTACAATAGGCATGTTATAGACGGAGAGCTAGCGACCAAATCGGTCATGTAGCTTCAGCTGTATTGAAACTCCGTTAGCTACTTCCCTGAACCACCTTTTCCCATAATCTCCATGCCTTAAACGGCACCCACCGCCCGCGGCCTGCCAGCACGGAGATTATGGGAAAAGGTGGTTCAGGGAAGTAGCTAACGGAGTTTCAATACAGCTGAAGCTACATGACCGATTTGGTCGCTAGCTCTTAGACTATTAGTCCAGCTATTGCATGCTATTTCAATGCTGAATTCAGAGATATTTTGCTGAGAGATGCGTTAAAAAAGATTATAATGTTTATTTAAAATAATCCCAATTATTATGACGTGTGGCGCTGAGACGTGGTCTCTTACAAAGGGCCTGATCCACCGATTTAAGGTCACTCGGCGAGCTATGGAGCGGGCTATGCTTGGGGTATCTCTGATGGATAGAATCCGAAACGAGGAGATCCGTCGGAGATCGAAAGTAACCGACATAGCCTGCAGAATCAGTACGTTGAAGTGGCAGTGGGCAGGCCATATCTGTCGCCGACATGATGGCCGTTGGGGCCGCAAGGCTTTAGAATGGAGACCACGTGCAGCAAAGCGTAGTGTAGGCCGACCTCATGCCCGCTGGACCGACGACCTGAAGGACGTTGCGGGGGGCGGCTGGATGAGGGGAAGGAGGTCCAGCAGTGGACGAACACGGGCTGTGGGATGGATGGATGGAATCCCAATTAAAAGACGCTTGTGTAATTTTACATTCTCGTTATCAACAAATACTGTAGCGGGTGATACATACGACGCGAAAGATTTTTTATGGTTTAAAAACAGCAGCAATTTATTTGGTACAATCCACGTATTGTACAATCTCTTTGTGCTCTGAGCTTTACTTGCAAAAAAATGAAGGTTTTACTGAGCATTTTTCCCATAGAGAAAGTAGGCAGACCTAGGGCTTTATGACCTTTTGTTAACAGCTAAATGGCCAACTTTAGTTCGACTTTGAGCTTTATTTTATTTAAGTTCAAATGTTTGTTATTGTAAAACGAATTTAAAAGATTTGACTTTCTCTTTCAGGTAATTTTTCGTTTAAAAATATTTATAAAATTGTTAAGTTCAGATTATTAATGAAGCTTGTTATCCACATTTAATTTTTTTTTTGTTTTCCGTCCATCCATCAGCCCGTTTCGTCCACTGCTGGACATAGGCCTTTCCAGGATTTCGCCACTCTTGGAGGTCCTCCTGTAAGAAATGCCAATACTCACACACGCTGGGCAGATGGGTTGGTGAGCGCGGTGCCGAAACTTTTGCACCAGTGACGCCGCTGCCCGTCCCCAGTCTGTTTTATATAAGGCCCGGCAATTGGGGATGGATATACCGCCATCCATCGGTCCCTGGCAATCAAGCCTTTGAGCCTGAGAGCTGTCCTCTTACTCTCCCCCGAATAACTTCGGGAGGATTTGCGAGTAAGATGGTGGTACCTCCACAGTCGAACCCGGCATCAGTTTTACCCCCTTTTTGTTATAGCGGCCTGTAATATCTAACATTGAGCATGGTCATTTTGATTCAGTCAAAATCCTACCTATCATTTTTGAAATTTGTTCGGATTTTGGTGCTTTTTGGGATTCTAGCCGGGCAATGATTTGGAAAAACATTATTTGTGCCCTTCGACTTGTGTTATATTTTCATTAACAATTCCTTTTTATCCAAAATCCGTCCGTTTTAATTTTGTAAATCAATTTTAACCACAAATACGAAAATAAAAAATGTTTTCATTTTTCTCCGATTCTGCATTCCCTAAAGTCAAATTTTTATAAAAAAAGGTTTTAGAAAGATTACAAAAGATTATTTTTGTTAAGCTTTTAGTTTTAAATCCTAAAGCATCATAATAAATAAATAAATAAAATAAATAAATAAATAATATTAAAAAAATGTATACTTATTAAATAAGGTACCTATTTGGAATAAATTTTATTATTATTACTAGCCTAACTCCATCTCTGCCCCGTTTATGGATTGCTGGTTATTTTATGAACGCTCCTTATAGCCTATATGGTGACCAGAGTCACTACGATGATAATAAAAAAAGCCACATCCAAATCCGTTCAGCGGTTCTCGAGCTAAAACGAACATACAGACAGACAGACAGACAGAAAAACAGACAGACAGAAAAAAATTTAAACAATATGTAGTTTCAGCTTAAGTATTTCATTTAGAAATATGAATAAATATTTAATCCACAGGTACGAATTTTTATTATTTTATAAATGTTATTATTAATATATTAGTATAGATACATATAGGTATATTGATGGCACACAACACAGCCTACTCACCACGTCCAAGAGAATCCACAAAGAAGATAAGATCCTTATCCAGGACCTGCCGTCAGACTAAGGAGGAGCATTGTTCCTGTCCATTATAGGCTGGCTACCCCACAATCACATAGGCGTTATGAGACACGCAACAACGGGGCGGTGCAAGTGATGAGAGCAAGAGATTTCCTAATTCTAATTCTAAATTTTAATCACAGAAACAACAATAAAATCATTTGGCCAAGTACGAGTCGCGCACAAAGGGTTTCTTACCACCACATATTATGGGTACGGAACCCTTAAAACATTATGGCACAAAAGGATGACAGGCTACTATTAGCGCCATCTATCAGCTCACCGCAAAGGTTGACAAGCTACTGTATTGTTAGCACCATCTATCATCTAATCAATTAAGCTCGGTAGAAGCTGTCAAACAAGTCATCTCGGATTGCGCTATGGTAAATACGAGGTTTATTGTATGTTTATTTTTTTATATTATTTGTCGTGATAGAGGCCACAGTAACACGTATTTTTTGAAAATTTCAACTGGCTTCCTATTTCGGTTGAAGCTGTAGGCACCTGTGACAGATGGACGGACAGACAGACAGACAGACAGACACAGAGTGGAGGCTTAGTTATTACTAGGTAAGGGTCGCCACGGAACCCTAAAAACCAACTTGTGACCTCATGATAGTGTGATGGATATTTTCAGTGGATGCTTAGTAGAGTTATGTGAGGGAAATGCAAGAAAGAGTAGTACTGTCTAATTGAAATGTATGTTTAATTTGAAATGGTAAAAATATGTAAGTATAAGTTTTAATGTCTGATTTTTTAATTTATTTTATTCGGCTTACGGTTAACATTCTACATAACATATCCAAATTTCAGGTCTGTAACGCATTCCATCTGCAAGCTAGAGACCCGTTACATACTCAGACGGACAGTCAAACAGACAGCAGAGCGACATTACTAAGGCTCCGTGTTGCCCTTCGGGCACGGAACCCTAAAAAGGATTAAATAATATTTGCCAGTTCCCTACAGTTCATTATCTAATATATTTTGGACTATACTACAGCGCAATAAAAACTACATTCGGATGGGCCTGCGTCTTGATCTATCTTCTCATGCACAATACTTGTATACGCTTTACTTGTTACTTGTACCACACATCCAACCGAACACAGTATGTCTGGGAAGGGAGAGATAGATATTTTTGAAGGAGATTAAATGCATTGTCTGAGCCCCTCTGTTACACTACCTATCCACGCTAAATAGAAACCTTTGCCGAAGTAGATCCAACTCTATTCCAAAACAATAAGGGTTAAAATGTAGTGCAATCTTGGTGTGGTAGGATTATGGGAACAAAAGATTAGGTCGTAAGATGATGGCAAATTAAATTGGTGAATACTGGTGGGATATTGTTTTGTTTTAAATTGGGTTTTAAGGGGATTGAAGAATCTGAGCAGATATGACACTTCGTTGTTTTACTTTATTTTAGAAACAGCTAAAATAATATAACTAACCCTTGCCCGCGGCTCCTGCTGCGCTGATTGGAGTCCTTCGATGGTCTTTACTCCGAAATGGTCAGCTCATTAGTCAACAAATCGCCGTGAAATATACCACGTTGAAACTTTCACGTCAATTTCATTGACCAAAGTTAGGAGTGGGTTTAGTAATTTGAGCGCTGCTGCCCTTGGAGACTTTCAATAATTATTCTAGAAAGAAATGTTTTTTTTTGTAAAGTGACAGCATTTTAGCAGCATTTAGGACCTTAAGTAACTAATTAACTTACTGTAGCCAGTCACAAATGAGATATAACTTGGTTTACGTCTTTAAAATTTAAATGTATGTTCGTTGGAATTAATTAATTCATATTGGCAATAATGCGTTATTATTATAAATGTGAAAGTTTGTATATTTATTACTCAATGACGCTGCAATGGTTGAACAGATTTCTAACTTTCACTAATGTGTATTACAGGGCTAGGGTAACAGATGGGCTACTTTTTCACTGAATTATTTCCAGGAAGTACATTGACATAAACCCTTAACTGCTGCCATTAAGGGGGGGGTTATCCCGATTTTGTCTCTTTTCAAATTCATTTCAAACCAATAAATAGCGATGGTTACATGTTGTACAAAATCCATTTCATATTTCACTCTTTGATCTTAATATTTCGGCTGTTCGATACATGATTGCTTGCATTTTCCTCGATCCGATTAAATCGCAAAGATAGGTCTAAACTACGATCTAAATATGAATATGATCTTAGTTTGAGCTATATTAAGTTTTGGACAATAAAAATTATACTAAAATAATTGTCGTGAAAAATGTGATATAAAACGGCCGTCATATTAAAAACCCATGCCTTTAATCCCAAAATCATAGATGAAAACACCGCGAAACGAAACCGCGAGTGGCCCGTTTCCGCTGAGCAGGATAAACATGTGTAAAATGAAAGCGTTGAAGCAGGACAGATTTCTCTGGATAACCTCACCTTAAGGGTAACGTGATCATTATCTGAAACAGTGATATTTTGTAAATTCCTTCCACGGGGGTCGTCTTGGGTCCAAACTACTAATATATTCCCAGAATATCGAGCAGTTCCCTAGGGACCATCCAAATACGAGTACCACATGGGCGAAGTTTGTTAATTATACCTATTTTATTTATTTTATCAAAAGATCGTGTAAGAATTATGCTTCTACAAAGTAACCAACTTATACTTACGGAAAATTGGACATTCACTTAACTTACAGGTAACGCGTGAGTCGATTGCAGAGCCAAGGAATGCGCTATATAGGTATATACACACAGCCGCACACAGCACTATATACATCAGACGTGCGAGGGAGGTGTGCGGACGGCGGGGGGACGTGCTCCCGCCCCTCGCCTCTGCCCCCGACTACATTCAACTCGCGCGCTATCTGTACGAATAATACGCAGGATAACTTTGGTTATAATATTTTGGTAATTTTAAACAAAGCCATTGAAGGTAATGTGACCACAAAGCTCAGTTAATTCTCTTGAATATACGTTTATCGTCATGTTATGTTGATTCGATCGACTAGCAGTATATTTTGAGCTATACTATCCCCAGTGGCTTATTTGAAAGATCTGCTCCCGGGAAGATATACATCGCTGCCCATATTTATTGAAAATGCATCACATAGAATATTTTTATTAAAAAATACAGTAATTTAAGGTAAATTTCAACTATTTGATAAGATCTAGAATTTGAAGTAAATTGTATAACCAAAAAGATTAAGTTTTCAGATTACGAGAGTTTTAAACAGCAAACATTTTGGAAGGTTTATATTTTCAATTCGAGTGAAATTTTACTTTTCGTGTGATTTTTGTAAAAATAGTAGCGTTGAGTCTTAAAAAAAATAAGTTAGAAGAGTATGTATACTCGTAGTATAAGTATTCTATTGAGTTGACTATTAGCATATCGTGAGAAGTTAGTTTTGTATAGGCCGGTACAGCTTATTTCCTTACTTTGGTTTAACCATGAGTCATGATCCTCGGAAGTCAGTCATTTACTTAGAAATTCCCATAACGGCCCATTTATAGTGAAGTAAACTATAATTTTTCAAATTGATAGAGGTCACGATATTTTTTATGAGAATGTTATTTAGAAAGTTGCGTAAAGCAATTTTATAAGAAAAATTATGTAAAAAAGTAATACGCAACGACCTATAGATACTTTTAGACTTATAACCACCGTACAACCTAGCTTTTCAATATGACACCAAACATGTATTGTCATTTGTGTGTCTTACATGGTGTAAATGTCTACATTTGTGTGAGTCACGGTTTTTAAAATACGTCTTATTACGGCCATAGAAAGCCTATTTTACAACGAATTTTAATACTGGCCAGGTGCACACGCTTGTTTATATAAACAAAAAGTCGTGTCACTGTGTGCCTCAAAAGTACAGTCACGGCATGCACAACCAATATTCTTATCCAAGCCTACATATTTTTTTAAATATCTCAACCTAATATTGTTTTTAGATGGAACAGACCCAAAAAATCGTTTTTGACTCGATTACTCTATCATTGAAATACGAGTGGCTGACTTGGCAGCAAAATTAATAAGTGACCGAGTTTTCGAGTGACCGAAATTTCGCCCTTATTGACATTTTACAACCCCTTTGTTTTTTCATTCTAATATTCTCAGTGAATTACGTGGAACCTGAATATAACAAAAAAAATGAACGTCAATAAGGTCGAAATATGCTTAACACCTACGAAACTGTCTAAATCATTTAAAAATAATTTCTAAAGAATTTAGATAGCAAATTAAATTTTATATCATTGCGGTATAGGAAATCAGAAAAGTAAATCTGGACGTGAGGAGCATTGTTATCTCCTTGCGATAGATAAATCGCCAAGTGTTTTAAATATAGAAATTTATTTTTATCATAAATTAGATAAGTTTAATTTAATTTTGATAGATTTAATTTTAATTGTATTTTAGCTATAGCTTTTTATGTTGATATATAAATTTTTATTTGATAATAACCCAAAATGTATATTTCTAAAGACACGCTAATTTCTTAATGACTGATTGGTACTAACATTTAAAAAAAATACATAAATATGAAAACTAATAAGTAGTACCGATAAACTAAAATTTTTACATAACATAAATGTAAAGATCGGTTTTCAAGTACTTGGCTAGATAATCATTTTGAAAATTCTGCGGATATTAGATGTCGTAAAGTCGATAGTTCGCCCACTTTTATGATTAGATATATATTTTCCATGTCTAAAGTCAGATTTCATGACTAAATCATGAGCATATGTAGTTTATGCTCTTTCTATTGCAAGCCTAAAGAATATTATTACAAAAATAGCGATGCCAGTTTTTTTCTAATTTCCATAGAAAGGGTATTAATCCTACGTTTTCGATAAAAACGGATAAATACTCGTATTTATCCAAAAATGTAAAAATACTGAGTAAATACTATTTATGTATTTGGATAAATATCCACCGGCAATTTCTAGTTTCATCATAGAAAATACACCGTCGACGCACAAAATCAAACTATCATAATGACTTATTTCCGTGGCATTACAATATTTTTTCTTATTTATGCTTGGTGTCATGAGAATATTGATCCTACCCATAATACTACTGTTCGTTAATTTTCTAACTGATTTGTGTTTTTTAAATCGTTTGTTTTTATGTAGACTAATATTTTTATTTTGTTTTTTTGTTATTATTTTGACATTTCTTTTTAAATATTGACATGAACATTTTATAAGTTAAACTTAGCATTTATTAGTTGATATCTGACTATAAAAAAAAAAAAAACTATATGAGACAGGTAGATGATGTTTTGCATAGTATTTTAACTTACTACCTCATTAGATAGGTAGACTAAGATGTATTTCTTTTTCCCTCATGACACAATTTCCTTCTGTCTTTTATATTTTTATCCTTTAGTTATTAAAGTTTAATACATTGTTTTGTATAATTTTATGTAAGTTAAAAAGACTGTAATAGTATTAAGCCATATTGAGAAAAAAAATACTGATAAAAAAAAGACATGATCTTGCTAAGTTTCTTGCCCTTCTTCTTAGCAAGATTAATCGAATGGGCGGATTTAGGCATTATATCTATTTAAAGTTTATTTATCTATTAACTTATTTATTCCTTCATTATGTAGTTATATACAATATTTTAATATTTTTACTTATGTTAGTATATATTTGGTTAGGCATTATATTTATTTATTGTCTATTCAGTTTATTGATCAACTTATTTATTAATTGCATTATGTATAATAATATTCTTATCCCAATAAGTCTTTATTTTATGCGTGGCCCAACTTAAATATAGTTTTTTTTATATATTTCCCGTAGGTATCATATTTGTTTCATTATAAAATATTATTTTTATACAGATTAGATTTGACATGTAAAACGTATACTTTATGTATCTATTTTACAAATAAACATTTTGAATCTTTGAATCTTTCCACTAAGTTCATCCTGGATTTTCTATCAAGATGGACATGTTTCTTATATGAAAAACAATATCCTTTTACATTTGCAATGACGTTGGGTATTATTTCAGCACCACTTAACTACGCAAGATGATATTTTTATGTTTTATACATTTTATTGTGAGATTTTCTCTCGACAAATGTCAACGCAAGAATAAGGTTGGTAAAACGGCTCTTATTTCATGGGGCCATAAGTATCTATAGTTTGTTGGAAAGACGATTGATAAATAATAAAAACTACATCACCTGTAGACCAAAAACTATAAATCAATAAAAAATATATATAGGTAATTTTAAATTAGAATTAGGACTTGTATATAAGGTGACTTTCGTTTATATTGCCGAATTCATACTCAAAACTCGGTAAGTGGTGAGGACCAAGGTTCAATAACCCTGTTTGCGAAATACGTTTTTTTTATGACTTGGTCAAGAACAATCTTGATTATTATAGGAATTGTATAGGAAGTCTAAATTTTATTTTGCGTATTTCCCAGAAAGGGTAATTGAACTTTGGTCCTGACCACTTAAGCGAGTAGCAAAGAAAGTCACATTAAATAATTCCTTATACAAGGTGAATTTTTTTATGCAGCCAAATTTATACTGAAGACATGTTTCGATTGCCCTTTTCGGAAAAATTAAAAAACTATTTTACTCCTCTCTTCAAACGCAAGCCCAGACCCGAGTCGATACTATGGAAAATCAAAAAGTTTTCTTTTTATAACTACGCAAAAGGAATAACCTGATCACTTACCAAGCTTCCACTATGAATTTGGCTGGATAACTAAATGTCAACGTATGTATCGTACTCGTATCGAACAATTTCCAATATTAAATAATTTTATGAAGCAAGCATTCTAACTTTGTTGAGGCTAAATCATAATCAAGGGAACTTTTAATTAATTGGAGACGTTTTATGTTCTTTGATCGATCGTTGACAACTTTTGTAACTTTACTGAGAATATCCAAAGTTTTTATTATTGTTATTGTTGCTAGTTATTGATTATTCTGTCCTTTAGACAATCTAGATGTAGGTACTGGATACTTTATGTGTTGTGTGTATTCGCTGTCATCGATCAAGCCAGAAGTAGGTGGTAGAGCTGATGCTGGGCTCGACTGTGGAGGTACCACCATCTTACTCGCAAATCCTCCCGAAGTTATTCAGGAGAGAGTAAGAGAACAGATCTCAGGCAAAACCAAGCGGCCCACCATTGCCTGGGACCGATGGATGGCGGTATATCCATCCCCAATTGCCGGGCCTTATATAAAACAGACTGGTGACAGGCAGCGGCGTCACTGGTGCAAGGGTTTCGGCACCGCGCTCACCAACCCACCTGCCCGGCGTGTGTGAGCATGGGCATTTATTTCCAGGAGGACCTCCAAGAGTGGCAAAATCTTGAATGGCCTGTGTCCAGCAGTGGACGAAACAGGCTGATGGATGGATGGATGAAGCCAAAGCTCATAACCAGACTGCAGTGCTAACCTCTTATGTAAACCACACGCTAAAATAAATGACCTTTATCTTGAGAATTGTTTCTCTTTGATGGAATCGCTGTCTCTATCACTCTTGAAAGATAAAGAATATAGTTGTCTGTACTAAAAACTGGTAGTTCACCCGAACTGTAAACTTGCGCCCGCCCGATTCGCACTTGACCGATTTGGCTCATGTTTGAACTTGAAAATTCTTTTTGCCTTATTTACTTTAACGATACTCGAGCTATCGTCGAACAAACATTCATACATACATACACACAAACGCCGAATTGTTCAAGTAGACTCAGAGGGAGAACTCGCTGGCTTGTTCAAGAATAGTAAAAAAGCCGTGTCTTTACATTGAATATTATTGCAAAATTTAAAATGTTATGGGTTATTCTTATTGTACTGAAGCCAAAACTAAAATTTTTAGAATTTTTGTATGTCTATCGGTCTATCTGTCTTTCTGTATGTATGTATTTATGTTCTGTTTTAACTCAAAAACTACTCAAAGGATTCGGATGCGTTTTTTAAAATATAGTTTTAGTGGCCTTGGTCAGCATATTTATAGACTATAAGAGTATAAGCGGTGTTCCTAAAGTAACGCCCAAGCCGAAAACGGGGCACAGATTAAATAAACACAGGCGGAGCCGCAAGCAAAAAGCTAGTAACTTTTATATAACCTTCTAGAAGTCAAAACTGTAAAAAGTATAAAATGCTCTTGTTGAAATTATTAGTTCTTGTACCATAGTTTCTGCACGAAGTGTGGATACTAAAAGTTTTGTGGCCGATTTCTTCTTCCAGAAGTACTTAAAAATGTTTTGGTTTCGGTAAATGTATCGATAACGACATTTTTATGAATTCTAGACTTTTCTAAAATTAAATGCCTTCGATGAATAAAGTTATATCAAGACAATGATTAATTGCTCGACTGTGGAGGTACCACCATCTTACTCGCAAATCTGCACGAAGTTATTCGGGGGAGAGTAAGAGAACAGCTCTCAGGCAAAACCAGGCGGCCCACCATTGCCTGGAACCGATGGATGGTGGTATATCCATTCCAAAATGCCGGGTCTCATAAAAAACAGACTAGTTATGGGCAGCGGCGTCACCAGTGCGAGGGTTTCGGCGCTCACCAACCCGCCTGCCCAGCGTGTGTGAATATGGGCAATTCTTCCAGGAGGACCGCCAAAAGTGGCATTATCTTGGAAAGGCCTGTGTCCAGCAGTGGACGAAACAGGCTGATGGATGGATGGAATGATTAATATTTTTTTAATCAAAAGAAGAAGGATAACTTTTTTTGCGAAAGTCGACAGAGAGTCGCAAAAGCACTTTAAACGCGTCCAAAACTACAAGATTTTTTTTACAAAAAAGTCGTCTAAATATTCTAAAATACGAGTAAGTATCATTATGACTTCTAAGTAAGTCAAGTTATTGTAGAAATAAATAAAAATGCCTGTTATAATTTTAGAATCTTGTTAATTGTGCACCAAAAATCGACAAACACGACGCTGCGCTATAAGGGTTTCCATTTTTTAACAAAAATCTATAAACTTTTCTATCCTGGCAACACTGTCGCGGCATTATTAAAAGCAAATGACGTATGGTTCTAAAATCAAAGGGTTCCCGCGAGACGAGAGACGAGCAGAAATTGGAATGATGCGACACAATGTGCACTTTGCCTTATTGCAAGATACAGCGTGTTTGATTTAGGATCAAAAACTAAACTCAGTTGTTTATTTTTTTTAAATAGGTCGTAAAAATACTGAAATTCTTAAATAATGATTTTGTGTGTTCATTTTCGGTAAACATAAGATAGGCTGGGCAAAAAGAAAATAAGTACCTACATTATGTTCGTCATGGTTCCAGGTAACTGTGCGAGACTGTTTATAAGTTCATGTAATCTAAAACATTTTTAATTCTTGTCGTTTAATAGTTATTAAAAGTTTTAAAGTTTATTGTATCTGGTTAACTAAAACAAGTAACAATATTAAAAGTATTTTAAGATGATTAAGTTTTTAACTTATTTTAAAACTCTGACCTAGCGCCAGCGGAAAAAATCTGAAAATGCTTGTTGATTTAAAATAAACAGTATTTTTTATTATTATTATGTATTTATTACAGAAGGGTACACCAAAAAAGTCAATAAAAACATTCAAAAAGGACATATTGGGCCTTTATATGGTGTTGCCATCAATGAAAGGCGTACACAGCATTATCAGGATACAATTATTAATGATAAAATAGTAGCAATATTGCCATTTTAATCACCGCGTACATAGGTATGCCTTTTGAAGAAAACCACCCACCATTGTTTTTGCAGCCTGTATAAAGGCTAGTGCACACTCTACTATGACAACGGCTCGATAGCAAACGGTATGCCTTGCGGATTTGTTGTGCTTTTAGAAAAAAAATGCTGGCGACGAAACAAAGCGGCCTATGTGTGCGTGCGTTCCGAGATGTAGGGGCGGGCTTTTCTTGTTGAATCGGGCTTTCCTTAATCTGTAAGATCAATTTGAGCCACGATTTGGACTGTGACTTTCTACTATTCAAAACTAAGCGATAATGAGCATTAAAAGGCTTAAAATCTCTTCGGGCTTGCAATTGAATCAGCTTACGACACACATCTAAGTTTCCCAACAATATTGTACTTGAAAGAAAACGAAATTTCGATAATAAATGTAAGATTGGTACCAAAAATAGATATTTTATATAGCATAATACAGTTTACATAGCATGGTACAAAGCAATGACACTATAAAAGGCAAGTATCACATAAAAAATCACAAAGGCAGCTCACCGGCCTGCCCACACACCTAATTGCACCCCGCAACCCGCACCCCTCATCCGAGTGGCCAGCGACTGTGAGGGTGTCCACGCGATTAGTGTATTTTGAGTAAAGAAAATCGTCTTATTATGAGGTACTGGTACTTTATTTAGAGATCCCAGTATTTAAAATAATATCTTTACCGATCATACTAACACACCCTTAAAGGATTTTTGTCTTAGCTTTTACATCCGGTATAGAAATGTATTTTTTTGATATGTAAGGTGACTTCTAATAATATAGCCAGCATCATACTGTAGAGTTGGTGAGTGGTCAGGACCGAGGTTCAATGACGATTTTGTGAAAAATGCAAAATAAACATGAACAGCTCCCATTTGATTAGTATAGTAAGCCTAAATTTTATTTTTCTTTTTTCACAGAAAGGGTCATTGAACCTCGGTTCTGACCACTTACCGAGTCTCCAGTGTGAATTTGGCTGTATAATTAGAAGTCTCTATATGCAGCAATTTTTTTTTTAATTACAAAACTTTACTTGTTACAAGTAATTGAAATAAAATATTTTTGTACTTTTTACATTGTCACGAGTATAATAGATGTTTACCGAATAGGAATAAGGCATAGCAATCATGGATTATGAGAGAGGTTTCAGCTGAAAAAGTAAGAGGGGGGCGATTACCTCGTCTATACCTTACTTTGTAAGTAGAAGATCCATCATTTCGTCCTGTATATTGCATTTGTTAAAATTTTCTTCAGATATGCATTTACAAAGTGACGACATCACGTGGTATACAGTATAAGTTGATAATTTATGTAAGAAAATTACTAAGTAATCTGAACAAGATAAGGTTCTTTTGATTCAGTAAACTTATTGAAGTTTCTTTTCCATTTTTTATCCATCCATCCATCCATCAGCCTGTTTCGTCCACTGCTGGGCATAGGCCTTTCCAGGATTTCGCCACTCTTGGCAGTCCTCCTGGAAGAAATGCCCATAGTCACACACGCTGGGCAGGCGGCGGGTTGGTAAGCGCGGTACCGAAACCATTGCACCAGTGACGCCGCTGCCCGTCACTAGTCTGTTTTAAGGCCCGGCAATTGGGGATGGATATACCGCCATCCATCGGTCCCTGGCAATGGTGAGCCGCCTGGTTTTGCCTGAGGGCTGTTCTCTTACTCTCCCCCGAATAACTTCGGGAGGATTTGCGAGTAAAATGGTGGTACCTCCACAGTCGATCCCGGCATCAGCTCTACCACCTATTATTTTTTATAGCGTGTTTAAACTATTTTTTTTTGCCCTTAAAATAAAATGTAATATTTTTTCCTTTACAGAATATTTTTGTTTTTGATCAAAGTCCTCCGTTATTGAGATATTTTCTGTCGAAACTCACCCTGTTTTCGCTGTCTTTGTGCGATGAAAGGGAAATTTGATTTAACTGTATAAAACAGTGTTTTTGGAAAAAAGAGACACGGCCCTGTAATTGAAAGTTGTAAGGTAGGTACCTAAAACATTGGATGTTTGATGTATTTATCGGAACATCTACCGGAAATGTGCCGAAAAACAGTAAATTGTAAATTAAATATTTTGGACCTTGCTGAAAATACATCCGTTGGATTTTTATATTCTATTGTATATTTTAAGCAATACTTATGACATGTTATAATTTTACGGGCTTTTGCCCTCGGTTTCACCCGCGTTGAATTATTTTTTGTGTCCATCCATTCATCCATCAGCCTGTTTTGTCCACTGCTGGACATAGGCCTTTCCAGGATTTCGCCACTCTTGGCTTATTTTTTGTGTCCATCCATCCATCCATCAGCCTGTTTCGTCCACTGCTGGACATAGGCCTTTCCAGGATTTCGCCACTCTTGGCTTATTTTTTGTGTCCATCCATCCATCCATCAGCCTGTTTCGTCCACTGCTGGACATAGGCCTTTCCAGGATTTCGCCACTCTTGGCTTATTTTTTGTGTACTCCTTTAAAATCTGTCAATATTTTTCGGACTGTTAACTACAGTAAACATAGCTGGTGAAATTTGTGTGTTATGCGCCTCTTTGTAACCCATTTTGTATGTCTCTTTTACAGCTTTTCCATGAGAAATGATTTATGGGATTAAAAGTATTTTTTGTCCTATTCTAGATCTAGAACTTTATTTCAGCCCAATCGGTTCAATAGGTACGTACGGCGTGAAAGGGTGACACATCACTTTTCTATAGAAACTTGAAACCACATTTTCATCCCATGGGAACTGATTTATGGGATAAAAAGTAGCTTATATTCTATTCCAGGTCTAGAACTATATCCATGCAAAATTTCAGCTCATTCGGTTCAGTAGATACGGCGTGAAAGAGCAACAAACATCCATCCATACATCCAAACTTTCGCATTTATAATATTAGTTGGAAGTGGGACAAAACGAATATTTGCACTATAATATCCTGAAAATGGACAGACACACAAACATGGAGCCCAAAAAACACAATTTTGTATTTATTGGGAACTCAATCCTTTTAATAGGTAACCTATTTTCTGCCCAACCCTATCCAATCCACCTACCACAATCACACTTTAAACAACAAGACAAACAATTTCAAATCATAGAAAACCAACCCTCACGCAATCGCATCAAGGGAAACCAATCCTATCGCCTGCCTACAGGTACAGAAAGACCCCATTGTTCCGGAAGAGGGGGTTGAAACGACCCCCTGGTCTGATACGAGAACAATACTCTCTGTGTACGCGGCTTTTGTTTTCGTCTAGCCGGAAAGCCGGCCAGTCTTGATTGTGAATTTTGATTTTTAGTTTTGAATTTGGAATTGACTTGAAGATAGTTTTGATCGATGAAGAATAGGGGATATGGTGACGTTATCCGGAAAGAGTATACGAAAAAAAACTCCATTTATTTTTCAATGCAAGTGCTTTTAAGGATGTATTTTAAACGCATCATAACTGTTGGTAAAGTTATTTTTAACACACTAGTGCTTTTTTTATTTTTTGACAGGATTTGGCTAACTTATTACAAACTTTTACAACCTTTCCTTATGTACCATAAATGTTATTGTATATTTTTCACTAAATAAAGGCTCTGGATACTTTTGTCCTTTTGATCCTGGCGTAGTTTTATTGTGTTTATAAATTGGAATTGTTCGTGTAAGCGGCAGGAGTCATTATTATTATATAAGGTAACTTTAATTTATGCAGCTAAACTTACACTGGAGGCTTGGTAAGTGATCAGTAATATGGATCGATAACACTTTTGGAAATTTTGCAAAATAAAACCATGACGTCCCATAGTAATTGACTCGGCGCTGGGCTTGCGTTTGTAAGGAACACGAAAAAAATAATTTACGATTTTAACAAAAAGGGTCACCGAACCTTGTTACTGAGCACTTAATGGGACTTCAGTAAGAATTTGGCTGAATAAATTGAAGTCACCTTAGGTATAATATCATATTCATCGCTTAGAGGTTTTAACTAAGTTTTTTGTTATGAGTTCGCACATTTCCAAATTTCGGAACGCATCCGCACGCATGTTGCGCGAGTCACAGTTTTATGACATGGTTTGGAACATACCGTTTATTTTCATCAAGTTGGCAAATTACATGCAGAGAAAAAGCATAGAAAAAGAAAGCCCACAACGTAGTATGATACACATGGGTAAGGGCAATAACTTACTTGTAAACTTTAAAAGCTACGCTCGTATTTCAAATCGTCCTCATAAGTTATTACCTTCTTACCGCACTTGTAACATAAACATTCAGAACACACTGTTATCATTATCAGAATAAAATGTGCAATGTTTTAAAATTATGAGATTGCTTTATATTGTTTTTTAATAAATAAATAATATTTATGCTTTTTTAAAAGCTTTTATTTTGTATTTTGTATACAGAGATAAATAATAAATAGGAAAAAAAGGAAATTAGCTCAAGATATATTTCAGGCCCTACTGGGCTCGGCTTCAGTTGAAAATGACAATTATTTTACATAATACTTATTTACAGAAAAAAAAGGAGGTTTATTTACAAATAACCTTTTTTTTGTATTTTGTTAGACGGTGGCACCATCTAGCAGCTATTTTTATCTTACGAGATTTTACTTATATCAAATCAAATCAAATCAAATTATTTATTTTGCAAAAGAGATACATAAAGTATACTTTCTACAAGTCAAAGTTAATTTTAACAATATAATATATCTTTAGAATATAAAAAAAATATATAATAATACGGGAAATAAAATATACACCTGCATAAATAAATGATAAATTGATTTTTAAATAAATAAATAAATAAAATAGAGGAATCTAGGAATAAAACTATAAAAATATTATATATACATAATGCAATGAAGAAATAAGTTCATAAATAAAAACGGGAAATACATACAAAAAATATTACGGTTGGGCTACTAAAATGTAATAAAGTTATACACCTGCATAAAATATAGAAATATAGGAATAAAAATATTATATATACATAATGCCTAATCATCCGCACCATTCGATTAGTATTGCTAAGAAGAAGGGCAAGAAACTTAGCAAACATTTCATACATTTCTAATGAATTTACTTTGTGAAAGTGATATTGAAAGAAAAGTAAATGCGGGAAATAAAGTAAACGGAGCCCTGCAGTTTCTTATTTTTAGTCATCAGTAGATTTTTGAAAATCGATTTTTCTTTGGGCATATTAGAAAAAAGTTGAGAGTTGTGGACTCGTGCTAATCGCCGCAGTGACTTAGCAGATAACAAAAATATCACATAAATTTAAAATGCAAACAAAAACCAATCTTAACCAAATAAAATCCACCAATCACAGCCAAGGTCGCACATCGGGGGTCCCAGCACGGAGGTTAGAAATCCAGTCCATCCTCTTTGTTATTCAAGGCGGTATATCTACAAGGAATGGGCACATTCCAATCATGTCAGACGCGCTGGATCCTCAATCTTCTGTGGAAGGTAGTTGCGATGGTCTGGTGACGTGTGGAGTTTGTGTTATCTTTGGAATCGGAACGATTTGTGTAGGTTTTGTTCATATTTGTGGAAATTCTCAATTACATTTGATTGGTTACACAATCATCTTGTTTCTTTTCTAATTGTTCATCGTAATGTTTAAATCACAATTATTCAATGTTGAAATCACAATTTCAAAAAGTAACGATTTTTTTCCTTTTCCTTTGCAAGTATTGATATTAATATTTTCATAGATTTCTCTTGTTTAATTTTGCATGCTTTGAAACATGATTTAGTATGGTCATATTTGAGTCATTTTCAATTTTTTTGGGCCGTTACCAAACTGTTGTTACAAAACTGTTGTAACAAAATCGTTGTTTATTGGACCAAAGTAACCAAATTGTAATTATAAAGCTTAGTTTACAATATAGCGGTTCGCCGCCGAAATTTTTTATAAATTTCTAAAACATGTTTATCGTATCACAAATAAAACTAAGCTAACTAAGCATACAAACCTCAAAGGCTCAAATTAAAATAAATGACTCAATCAAAATTTCTACAAGATAAGTTTACCGCAATAATCCAAATAAATGAAAACCCAAAGTATTTTGGTTTGGAATTAAATCAGTTACAACAATCATTTTGAAGCTATACCTATCTAATAGAAACTTTAAACAGGTAGGACAAAACATTTACTCAATTATTGTTTTCTTAATCAAAATAAATGTCATCTTCATCATTCATCAACATGTATTCGATTGGGTTTTAATTTATTTGGAGCAAGTCTAAAAGATTGAAATATAAGGAACAGTGTCCTCGTCCTCACGTTTTGGTGTAGTAAACTTCAGTGCTTCATTTTTTCCGATAGTTTTATAAAAATTTATTCTGTATATATTAGTATCACGATTTATGAATAAATATATACCTTATTAAAATGTTGATGGTTGTGATTGTCGGCACTTTGTGGAACTTATTATACATCTTGTTAAATAAGACACTTGTACTTGTCCACAGGATTATAATTTTACTTAATACACCCGACCGGTTTCGCTTATAAGCATTATCTAGGGCTTTATAAAATAAAAATAACTTAAATAATATTTACATGTTTAATATGTGCGATAAACTGGTCGGGTGTATTATGTAAAATTATAATCCTGTGGACAAGAACAAGTGTCTTATTTAACAAGATATATACCTTATTATTATTAATTAATTAATTAATATTAAATTTAATGTTTTAATTTAGCTTTTTTTCTGTAATGGCATTTTTTTATTTAATAATTTATTTTCGCTAACATTAAAGCAGATTATGAAGGCTTTTATTTCAGTGTTAGCACCGTCAAAACAAAATTTTCTTAATTGCAAAATTGTATTTAAGAGTAAGGAATAGAAGCTAAAATTCTTTAGACAATTTTATATTTCGACGTCACTAAAACTAAAATTAAAGCCCTCAGAATCGGCTTTTACGGTCATTTAGCTTTACTACAAATTAATGTAGTTGAGCGTACCCACGTGTATTAACGTGTCTTATATTATAACTGACTGCTAGCTGCTGAGATAAAACCAAGAAAAGCATCAACCTGTCTTTTTCCTATAAAGCTAACCTTAAATTTAGAGATAGTTTATCTAAAATAAACTGGGATGACCTTTTTAAAGAAAATAATTGTGAAGCAAATTAGATATTTTTTATAAAACCTTGAACTCACTTATAAATCAACACTTCCCTGTAAGAAAAATGAAAGTATCCCAAAAAAGTAACAATTGGCTATCTAAAGGACTACGAATTTCATGTAGACGCAAAAGAACCTTACTTTTACAAATGCGTCGACATTGCATACCACAGCTTAAAATATATAGTCAAAGTTACAAAAAAATTCTTAATAATGCAATCACGTCCGCAAAACAAATACATATTAAAAACATGATTATAAATTCTAAAAGTAAAATAAAAACCATTTGGAATATTGTAAATCAGCAAACAGGTAAACCAACTGATGAAATAGAAATTATAAAACTAACAAATACATTAAAAAACAGCAACTCCTGTGGACCCGATGAACTTAGCACTAAAATTATTAAATCAAATATTGACTTACTTGCCATACCCATCTGCCACATTTTTAATAACTGCATTGAACAAGAAACTTTTCCTAACAAACTTAAGCAAGCTAAAGTTATCCCTATTCATAAGAAAGGAGATACAAAAGACGTCTCCAAATACCGACCAATATCCCTACTATCAGTCTTGGCCAAGTTACTTGAAAAAATTATAGCAGCTAGAATTGAAAAATTCTTTGAAAACAACGGATATCTTAGTACGCAGCAATATGGATTTAGGAAAGCTTCAAACACGATAGCGGCAATAAGTGATTTAGTTGAAGAAATATCAGATATATTAAATGGTAAGGACAAATGTATTGAAATATTTTGTGATTTAAGTAAGGCTTTTGATTGTGTCAGTCATGAAATTCTGTCCGACAAATTAGAATACTACGGCATAAGAGGTTCCGCTCATAATTTTATTTTATCATATATGACAAATCGTACACAATTTGTTCAACTTAATTTAAATGACGATCATGATTAAATGAGTAAAATAAGTTCAGTTAAAAAAGTAATTAAATACGGTGTTCCACAAGGATCGGTGCTAGGACCATTATTATTCAACATTTTTATAAATGACCTGGCCTGTAATATAGCTGGTGCAACAACTTATTTATATGCTGACGACACCAGTTTAATAATCAGTGAAAACAATATCAACAAGCTTACAACGACAGCTTTAGCAGCATGGAATGATTTGTGTAGATGGTTTAAGGCTAACGGTCTCTCAATGAACTGCAGTAAAAGCAATTATATTGTTTTTAAGCGTCACACAAACAGCGCAGACTACACTATAAATTTACCCATTGACAAGATCAATTGTGTACGTTTCTTAGGTATTGAGCTTGATGATCAATTGAGATGGGGACAGCAAATTGCCAATGATAAAAGGAAATTAGCTAGCGCTTGTTTTTCCTTAAAGAGTATGAGTAAAATTGTGGGCTCAGATACTCTTAAAATAATGTATTTCTCCTATTTTGAGAGTATTATTAGATATGGACTAGTAGTATGGGGAAACTCAAAACAAATTAAAGATATTTTAATCTTGCAAAAAAATTATAAATTTGTATATATATCTAGTAGCAATTAAAATTTTTAAATCTTTAAATGAATACAAAAGAGTTTGTGACACTCAAACACATGTATTAAGAAATTGTAATAATTTAGCTTTACCTTATCCAAATTATGGCGTATTTCAACAAAATATTAATTACTCGGGTCTGAAAATTTTCAATAAACTTGATAATAATATAAAACAGTGTAATAATGTCAATGAATTTTCAAAAAAACTTAAAATGTATTCAATGGATAAACCATTTTATAATATCTCTGAATATTTTAAATGTAAGAAATAGGAAATTATTTAAGTAAATAATGTAGGAATACTTTTGTCACTTTATTTTGATCTCATTAAGTTTAATGTAAATGTCTTTTTTTTTTCTTGAATTATTTTCAAATATTCTCATAGTATTTTTTTCTTAGTCATTTAGTTTTTTATTTTTTATTTTTATTGTACCAATGTTTTTTGCATGCCTTAGTACATTATTTTTGTATGGCTTTACTGCAAATAAATGATCTTATGTCTTATGTCTTATTGACGTAGTCGGTTAAATCCAAAATGTGCACCTAGCTTTACACAGAACAGTTTTATAACGTAACGAAACGTTACAAAACTGTAAGTAAAAAGTAACCTAAAAACTGATTTTCCAGGCGACAACAGAACGCACAAGTAGGAAACAGCGTAAGATTATAAGAAAAATGTCTTATAAATAGCTCCCTTGAATCACACTTGCATAAAAATAACAAGTTTCCCAAAAAAATACAATATTCTTTTTTCGTTAACAAACTGGAGACGCCTTGTAAACACGGACACACGAATAAAATGGATGACAATTCGGGCTGACATACACCATGACAGTTTACTATCAGCCAATCAGAATTGAGTAAGTTCTGCCAACATTATAGCATTAAGCTGCGTTCAAAATGTATAAGGGATCATCTTGAAATAACGTTATAAAACTGTTTGTAACCAAATTGTTAATTTAGCAGGCCAAGTATAGAACCGCTGCTATTTTATTTATTTTGAAACATATGCATATTATTTAATAGATTCGAAATAATTGTGAAAATCCTATCTGAACTTGTGAAGGCATGGGCGGACAGATATTTTTTGTATGAAGAAGGAAAGTCAAGAATTCAAAAAAACAATAAAAATTGGCATTAATTCAAAAGAAATAAGTATTTTATTAATAAATCCATGAAGTTTTATACTTCTTCTTAAAATAATGAATTTTGAAATAATAAACGAGATACTAACGCTAATAAATATTCTTGTTCAAAGTTTGAGGACATGTCATTTTCCCCAAAGGCCCAAAAATTTGAAAATGACTTATTTATGTAATTATAACAAAGTAAAAAGAATTTGCATATGAATGTTTTTGAATGCCTAGCTAAGCTGTTTTTAAATAAAATAAAATAAAAGAGTTATTTGAATTGGCAAGTTGCTAACCACAGCGCCTCTGTGGCCCAATGGAAGAGCCCGCGCTTATTAATCAAGAGGTCGTCGGTTCAATCCCCGCCGTGCACATTAATTTGTGTTCGGCCTGCGTGCTTCGGAATTTGTGCCCGAAGTACGGCGATGGGGCTCACCAATTATCACGTTTGGGATATGAAAGTCGTCGGTGAAAAGCGGGTGTACAAAGCGTGGACTGTCACATGCATGTGACAGTTCATACTTGTTCACACCTCCGACACCCCCATGTCGTGACGACGTTTCTTAATGTATGTTTCTTAATTTTTACATTTTTAATACGTACATTTAATTACGAGAAATAAGTTTTAATATATAAAGAAAAAAAATCAAGTTAATGTTTTTTTTAATCAAGTAGGACACTTAATCTGTCCAACCCTGTAAAATGTTGACCCAAAAGCGAATATTGAATTTAAAATTGAATAAAATTTAATTTCAGGGGCGGTGTACATGAAAAAGAGGACGATTTTTTTCATACCCATGTTGTTTGTCATTCAGCAGAATACAAATAAATTTTCTGTTTTTGTATCTCCAAAAATAAAGAAATGGGAGACCACCAAAGTTGTCTATTTTAGACAATTTGTGTCTAAAATGCGTGTTTTAAATTAATTTCAAATTGTTAATGTTAATTATTATGTATAATTGTTAATTGTTATGTGCTTCTTCATTCAAATTTTTATAGGAATTCTTAAGAAATTTAATTAACTTTACTGAATTGAAATAATCCTGAAACATAAAGATAATTTTCAGCTGAAAAAAACAGTTTCATTTATTAGATAAGTATTGTTTTGCAATGTAGAATATATCAAGTGAAAATATTTAGTATTGTCGTGTTTTTTATGAAAACTAATCACTTCCACTGAGCAGGATAGATAAGTGTTAAATGAAAGAGTTAGAACAGGACAGATTTTTCCGAATACCTAACAATTAATAATATAAATATAACTGTTTACATTGCCTGTGGTAAATAATACCTTTGAACATATTTTTGGAAATTTCAAAGGGCCTTGGAATTAATACATGACTGAAGTTAATGTTATTTCCTAAAACCAACTGTAAGCTATCTCGCACGTGAATTTTTTGCCGCCAAAAATCCGGCAACTGATATCCAATTCCCATTAACAAAGTTCGCGTGTAGAACGATACTTAGCTTTCAGTAACAAAACACAAAATAACACCGATAAAAATCCGTTCACAAACCGCTTTTCTTTATCTACGGATCATGTATTGGTCAGTTCGTATGATCCGTGAGGAAAAATTTTCACCCAAAAAGTAGGTGTCTGTATTTCATAATAAACCATGATAGAAATTTTATATATTTTAAACACTGGCAATTTATCCACAGATAGGAGATACAAATAAACATGATATCATAGCGGATCTCAACCAACCTGCAAATTTACCCATGTGCTTTCTCACCATACTATACCAATGATGCAATAATGTGTACCTCCTTGTGATTCATAAATCGCCAAGTATTTAAAATATTAAATGTATTTGTACATGGTGACTTTCAAACCAACCCCGAATTTTAGAGTTTATTAGGAAACGTTAGTAGAACACATTTTAAATGAAACAACAATTAAAATTAAAAGTCAAAGTATTATGAAAAAATGTTACTCGGAAATAAAATTTATTGGTATCCTAGCCATCCCCATACGGAAAAAGTTGAAAATAATCCAAAATAGATAATAGAAATAACTTCGCGCGATCTAATTATCTTATCTTTGCGCCGCCGCCGCTGTCACCGCCGCAGCCGCCGCCGCCCACGCTTCACCCTGCTGACTCGTCTGCCGTTGATGACTTCTTTGTTACCGGGATCGCACAACAGTGGAATTTCAGTAAGGCAAATTTTCCGTTGCTGTATAGTAAAATAGCTAAAATAGATTGGAGTAAACTGTACTTGGAGAAGGACCCCAATATTGCATTAGAGTTTTTTTATTATGTTATCAGAGAAATAATTGATGATTGCGTTCCCAGAAAAATGCGAAAGCCTGTAGGTTCAAGATACTGTTATCCTGAATGGTACACGGCCGATCTAATTCGCGACATTCGTTTGAAGGCAAAATTACATAAAACTTATAAACGAACGGGTTTACAATGTTATTACGTAGAGTTTTCGAAATGTCGGGCGAAGGTAAAAATTAATACTGAACTTGCTGAAAAAAAGTATAATGAGAAATTACAATATCAACTAGCTAATGATCCAAAATCATTTTGGCGTCTCATTAAATCAAAAAAATCAAATAGCACCAAAATAAATATAAAACGGGATGGGGTAATTCTCACCGAAGAAGAGAGTGCCAACCAGTTTGCGAATTTTTTCCAATCAGTTTATAGTAACCGTCCGCCTTGTCTCAGCATGGCAGAGGCATCGAGCGCAACTGCCAGCGGGGGCGGTGGCGTGGGGGCGCCAGCGCGTGTACACCTAGTGGCACTGCACCGCGCTGAAGTGGCCGCAGCGCTAGCGGGACTTGCACCCAAGCAATCTTCTGGTCCAGATGGAGTTCCTGCCTACGTTCTTAAAGACTGTCGCATGGTTCTTCTTGAACCTCTACTTCACATATATAATTGCAGTCTTAAAAGTACCACATACCCTGACTTGTGGAAAATCACAAGGGTTATACCGGTTCCTAAAGGTAGGTTGGGATCTGATGTAGGTGATTACAGGCCCGTGGCAGTTCTTTCGGTGTTCGCAAAGGTCTTTGAATCAACGTTACAGAAAAGTATCTACAATGAGGTTCATGGTAATTTGTCTCATTCTCAGCATGGTTTCCGTCCGGCACACAGTACTACTAGCAATCTTCTCAACTTCATGTCCTATGTTGTACCGTCGGTAGATGCTGGAGTGCAAGTCGATGCTGCTTATTTTGATTTTAAGAAAGCTTTTGATTCGGTTGACAATGACATTCTTCTAAATAAATTAGCAGCTATCGGCTTCACACCACATTCACTTAACTTTTTTTGTAGTTACTTGCACAATAAAATGCAGTACGTCCAGTATGGAAATAGCTTTTCGAAGCCTTATTACACACCCTCAGGTGTGAGTCAAGGCAGTAACCTGGGGCCTCTAGAATTCTTAATTATGATTAATGACCTTCCGAACATCGTACAGGACGCCACGTGCTTGCTATTTGCAGACGATCTCAAGCTGCTCTTAGCTATTAAGGATAAAAATGACTGTGTTAAACTGCAACAGGACATTGATAGGGTAGTGAAATGGAGCCACGACAATAGGTTGCAGTTTAATGGGTCAAAATGTGTACAGATCACGTTTAGCCGCGCGCATACACCGAGGCAACACCAGTACACGCTAGACGGTGACGCGCTAGTGCGAGTTCACTCTGTGCGGGATCTAGGCGTACGGCTATCCTCGGATCTCTCTTTTCGTGATCACATTGTAGACACATGTAAAAGTGCTTTTAAAACCTTGGGATTTGTACTCCGTAGGAGCCAAGGCTTCTCAAATGTACAGACGATAAAAGTATTGTACAATGCACTAGTTAGGAGTAAATTAGAAAGCAACGCGATCATCTGGGCTCCGCATGAAATTAAATATAGTCTTATGCTGGAACGGATCCAAAACAAATTTTTAAGGTTTTTGTATTTAAAACTATATGGAGTCTATCCGGGCTATCCATTGTTATATCCAACCTTATTTATCTTAGGTATGGTTGGGTTCACCAAAATTCAGGTTAGGAGAGACCTATCTTTAGCGATAACCGTATTTAAGATATTTAGAGGAATGTTGTGCAATCCTACAGTACTTGACAGCATTAGACTGGTGGTTCCGTTTGGTGAGCATGGGCTGCGGCGGCGCGAGGAGCGGCTGCTCTGCGTGCCCGGCGCCAGAACCAACTTGCTTGCGGAAGCGCCGCTAACTAGAGCTATTAAGTTGCTCAATAAAATTTCAGAAAAGACGGACGTTTTCACGTGTTCTCTGGGTGAATTCACAAGGATAACTTTGCAAATTTTATGTTACTATTAGGTTTGTGGTTAATTAATTGTTTTTTATGGCTCTTTGTCCTTGTTTCTTTTTTCTTTTTTTTTGTTATTGTGTAAGATGAAAATATATGTAGGTAAGTTAATTGTTGTTGGTATTGGATGTGTATGTTGTATAGTAATTATGATGTCGTATATGATGTGTTACTTCACTATTGAATTAGGTCCAGCCTGTAATGATAGTGTAAGTTCCTTAATAAAAAAATAAATAAAAAAAAATCTCTTTGGGTGACCATGACTTCTTTGGATTTTACAAAAATACTAAATTGTCGGGGCTAGGTTAAAAGTCATTCTGTATAATAGTTTCGATAAGAGTAACGTGTATTCTTCACTACCTGATGCCGTAAGCATTGAACGATAGAGCATAATTAGTTTTAGACTCGTCTTGAATACACAGCGTCCCCTAGACGCCAAGTGGCTCACTATTTAGTAAATTCGCAGTTGGCAGAGCAAATACCAGCTCCCTGATTCTGTATCGTAAAATAAGTTGCCAAACCGAGTGCCTATCGCCGAAAACATACACATCCGCTTATCTTAGGATACGTTCGCACTTGCAATGACGTCACAATTCGTAAATAGTTCAATAGCCATTGAAGGTTATTTTGAAAGTTCATTTTTTATCCGTTTTTGGTGAATAGCAACCATACATGGCAACCGACACTAGTTACAGTAGGGTGTCTCATTTTTCGACTTTTTTCGAATTTCATTATGTAATAGTGAAATTATTTTGCAAGAATCTCAAGAATGCTCAAATAAAAAAATAAAAAAAATATTGGACTTCTGTTCGCTCATTTGATTCAAACTTTTTAAAAAGTACGGAAGAAATAATAATTTTTAAATACATTTTTTTGGGTTCGTCCTTATGTTTGAATTTTATCAAAAATAGCCCAAGAAAACTATGTTGCTTTCTGAAGTCCTACGAAAAAAAAACCGTTATAAATGCCCCAAATTGGAAATTCTGTGAATTTACGCAGTTTTTATTTTATCTGAGACATGATAATAGACGAATATTTTTATTATATTTTTTTATGGTATACATACATACGTATATAAGGTTTTAACAAGAAAAAAATGCACAAAATATAACGGACGAAAAAATATTTCTTCTCCCATACCTTTTGTATAACTTTGGATCAAATGAGCGAGCAGAAGATGTCGTCCAATATTTTTAAAATTTTTATTTCAGCTTTTTATAGATTCTCGAAAAATAATTTCACTATTACATTATAAAATTCGAAAAGAGTCGAAAAATTATACTTTCTAGCCCGCAGGTTAGCGAGGGGTCCCACGTGCGAATCCCGGTGCAGAGGTCCTCACATAAACATTTACTTTTCTTCTGCTTTTCTATACCGTAATGATATAATGTTAATTTGTATAAATATCATATACATCTTGTTTATTGGTCGTGCTATAAAACTACAATTCGAAAGGACACAAACATGATCCGTTAGGAAGTTGTCAGTTTTATTTAAAACCATTTTACCCTCAGAATTAGCGCTCTCGAGCTCGGAACTGAATGAGATCTAAAGTCACAATTTTTGTAGGTCCCTTTCTAAAAATACTATTGTTACGTTTCCTAGCCAGACGATTTCAATTACTGGCGGGGCCGGTGTCTGGCACCAAAGTGTGGAGTTCGACTTTTATATTTAGAACTTTTTGCCAATCATAATCATTTTTGACACCTAAGAATTTTAGTAAGGATTACAAAGAGGCAATTTATATTATTCACAAATATATTTTCAAAATAAATCTTCCCAAATGATAGTTACATTAGTGCCATAAAAATACAGGGCATACTTTTTATAGCCTTGGTCTGTGCTACTCTAAGTCACTAGTTATATGTATATAGATATATACTCCATAAATTTAATATTTTTACCCTTATATTTTTTTTTATCTCAAGGAGATTTATTAATTTAATAACTACCTTGTTTAAAACTCCATAAAAAAAACAAAAAAGAAAACATTTTTAGCAAGCAAATATAAGACAATATAAACAGAGGTGAATCACCACAATATTTTTTATAATAATTTTAATCTTGCAATGATGAAATTGTTATCGAAAATAATTACTTAAGAGGGTTAAATACTAACAAAAAATAATCTTTATTGAAAGCGGAAAAGCCCGTTCCATAATCACCCAGCCTACAAGGAAAAGCCTTTTGATATCAGGCCGACCCACTCTCTATATTATAGTAGGCAAATTACATCGAGTCCGGGACAGACACACATACACACATACACCTACACACAGTACCCTTCTTTAACCGTGTGTCGGGTGAACAAACATGGGTTGTTTTGACCTGGGAGGCTTGTTTTCCCAAGTGTAAGAAGGTCAGGATTATAATATAAGTGCTTTAGATTTTATTATTGAACTTGGTATTGGTAATGGTTTTGTTTGGAAAATTGAAATGTAGTTTTTCATTTAATTGTTATAAATTAAGAAAAACGTTAAGTAGTCTACACTAATATGATAAAGAGATTTGTTTGTATGTAGAGTTTAGTGTTTGAAACGCTCAACCGACTTAGAAAATTCTTTCCCTGTTATTTTACTGATCTAAAATTTTGATATTTTGTGTAGAATATTGATAATTAAATAGACTCTTAACGTGGATAAAGACTACAGTTTGTTCCCTGAGGATGGACATGTTCCCTGGGGACATACTAAACATTATAAACCTAGTAACATTATAAAAATTGAAAGGTTCATTGAACTTAAAAAAATGCCATTTGAAAACTGTTTCTTGACGACACATGAAAGTTTTATTATTAATGAATGAAAATATATTATTTTTGGTAAAATATATCTGTACTGTATAAAAAAGCAAGATTACAAGTTATCCACGTTAGAGCATGAATCCATTTTATTAAATTTTTGTAAAATTGTACCTACATACGTTATACTATCGCGATGTATTCTATGTTTGTTTTATTTTAAACCGTATTTTAGTTTATTTTTTACGATCATCTATATGTGTGTACTATGTAATTTGTAAAAACGCGGTTCTGTATAGGGTTCCGTACCTCAAGAGGAAAAAACGGAGCCCTTATATGATCACTTTGTTGTCCGTCCATCTGTCAGTCTGTCAAGACCCTTTATCTCGAGAGTACGTGGAGGTATGGAGTTGAAATTAAAACCATATACTCAAGTCTACAGTTCCTTGAAGCTGTGAAAAAATCAAACTTTCAAGTTGACGAAAAAAAAAGATACGCCCGTTTATGCCGCAAAAATGTATATTTCGACACTCTCAAGGGAATTATAATTTATAGCGTATTTCCCGTTGACCTAGAACTATGATTGTGTGTGTGTGTGTGTGTGTGTGTGTGTGTGTATGTTTGTTACTCTTTCACTTTAGAAAATTTTAAATTTAGAATGGATATAGCTTATACCTTAATTTTACATATAGGCTACTTTTATCCCGGAAAAAAGCATGTTGCTAAACCAAATAACACCCGGGTGGAGCCGCGGGCAAAAGCTAGTTACTAATAATGTTAAAAACTTTTCCTTCTATTTAATATTCATACATACTTCCTAAAATGACTTATTCAGAAAGCACTAGGTATCGTCCACGGAAGGGACCTTAAAAGTTAAGATAATGCTTGTACTAAACGTAAAGTAATTCTTTTACAAATTCAAAATTAACACTCTTGAATATTGATTCTCCATAAAAATGTACAATATATGGACGGCCAAGATCGTGCCACTTTACTGGTTAGCCCTTTATAAGGCTCTGGCCATATATTGGAAACCATATTTTCGCCCACTTTGTGAAAAAAATTATTAGTAAATTGTCATTTTTATTTCAAAGTTGTTGGAAAAGTCAAATAAAAAAAAAGACAAGATCAATAATAAAAAATAAACTAAAATAAATAAAATAATAACAATAAAAAAATATTTTTTTATTTTGATATTTTATATTATAATGCAAGTGTTTTTTTTTTAATACAAAAGCCTGTTTTCTCTGCCCTATAAAGGGATAACACCCATACCGCACCCATGCCGCAGGATGCAGTTTTTTGCTACAAAGGCGCGCTTTTTTAAGTTCGAGTCAAAGTTGTTAGTTTTAAACCATTTTGTTTGTAGTGTCTATCTAAAAAACTAAACTAGGTAGGAGTTTGGAATTTTAAACAACAAATACTGTAAAACCGATTCATAACGTAAAATAGTTTATGATTTTATTAAAAAAAATGAGATATACTGTGACATTGCCAATAATTGTTTTTTGTTACTTTAATTTATAGTTTTTGTTTTATATCTCTACTGTATATATTAAATTTAAGAAACTTTAATATTTGTATGCCACTAAGTCGCAACATGATGGAAGATGGACCAAGGATCTGACAGAGTGGTGTCTCCGGTATTCAAAGAGAGGCGTGGGCTGACCGGCCACGCGCTGGCGTGACGAGCTGGTGGACTTCACTGGAGCTGGTGAGTGCTGGATCCGATGCACCGCCACCAAACTTACCTAGAGGAGAATGGAGGAGGCCTTTGCCCAACAATGGGATGATCTATAAAAAACTTTAATATTTGTATGCCACTAAGTCGCAACATGATGGAAGATGGACCAAGGATCTGACAGAGTGGTGTCTCCGGTATTCAAAGAGAGGCGTGGGCTGACCGGCCACGCGCTGGCGTGACGAGCTGGTGGACTTCACTGGAGCTGGTGAGTGCTGGACCCGATGCACCGCCACTAAACTTACCTAGAGGAGAATGGAGGAGGCCTTTGCCCAACAATGGGATGATCTATAAAAAACTTTAATATTTGTATGCCACTAAGTCGCAACATGATGGAAGATGGACCAAGGATCTGACAGAGTGGTGTCTCCGGTATTCAAAGAGAGGCGTGGGCTGACCGGCCACGCGCTGGCGTGACGAGCTGGTGGACTTCACTGGAGCTGGTGAGTGCTGGACCCGATGCACCGCCACTAAACTTACCTAGAGGAGAATGGAGGAGGCCTTTGCCCAACAATGGGATGATCTATAAAAAACTTTAATATTTGTATGCCACTAAGTCGCAACATGATGGAAGATGGACCAAGGATCTGACAGAGTGGTGTCTCCGGTATTCAAAGAGAGGCGTGGGCTGACCGGCCACGCGCTGGCGTGACGAGCTGGTGGACTTCACTGGAGCTGGTGAGTGCTGGACCCGATGCACCGCCACTAAACTTACCTAGAGGAGAATGGAGGAGGCCTTTGCCCAACAATGGGATGATCTATAAAAAACTTTAATATTTGTATGCCACTAAGTCGCAACATGATGGAAGATGGACCAAGGATCTGACAGAGTGGTGTCTCCGGTATTCAAAGAGAGGCGTGGGCTGACCGGCCACGCGCTGGCGTGACGAGCTGGTGGACTTCACTGGAGCTGGTGAGTGCTGGACCCGATGCACCGCCACTAAACTTACCTAGAGGAGAATGGAGGAGGCCTTTGCCCAACAATGGGATGATCTATAAAAAACTTTAATATTTGTATGCCACTAAGTCGCAACATGATGGAAGATGGACCAAGGATCTGACAGAGTGGTGTCTCCGGTATTCAAAGAGAGGCGTGGGCTGACCGGCCACGCGCTGGCGTGACGAGCTGGTGGACTTCACTGGAGCTGGTGAGTGCTGGACCCGATGCACCGCCACTAAACTTACCTAGAGGAGAATGGAGGAGGCCTTTGCCCAACAATGGGATGATCTATAAAAAACTTTAATATTTGTATGCCACTAAGTCGCAACATGATGGAAGATGGACCAAGGATCTGACAGAGTGGTGTCTCCGGTATTCAAAGAGAGGCGTGGGCTGACCGGCCACGCGCTGGCGTGACGAGCTGGTGGACTTCACTGGAGCTGGTGAGTGCTGGACCCGATGCACCGCCACTAAACTTACCTAGAGGAGAATGGAGGAGGCCTTTGCCCAACAATGGGATGATCTATAAAAAACTTTAATATTTGTATGCCACTAAGTCGCAACATGATGGAAGATGGACCAAGGATCTGACAGAGTGGTGTCTTCGGTATTTAAAGAGAGGCGTGGGCTGACCGGCCACGCGCTGGCGTGACGAGCTGGTGGACTTCACTGGAGCTGGTGAGTGCTGGACCCGATGCACCGCCACTAAACTTACCTAGAGGAGAATGGAGGAGGCCTTTGCCCAACAATGGGATGATCTATAAAAAACTTTAATATTTGTATGCCACTAAGTCGCAACATGATGGAAGATGGACCAAGGATCTGACAGAGTGGTGTCTCCGGTATTCAAAGAGAGGCGTGGGCTGACCGGCCACGCGCTGGCGTGACGAGCTGGTGGACTTCACTGGAGCTGGTGAGTGCTGGACCCGATGCACCGCCAACAAGCTTACCTAGAGGAGAATGGAGGAGGCCTTTGCCCAACAATGGGATGATCTATAAAAAAAAATAGTAATGCATGCATGATTGTTTTTTTAATTTATATAATTATAATTAAATTTATAAAATGCGCATCCGTATACTTTACATAAAATAATAAAATTAATATAAATAATTAGGATTTGTGAATGGTTTAGGTTAAGAATTTAATATTGTGTACAACCCGGTTACATTATCTCGAGACCTGGCGTCGATGACGTCACGTCGCGTCGGCGCTCAGATATGGTGCGCAAAACAAGCATCCTCTAGTAGGATATTATTATAAACAATAAGATTTTCAACAAAACAAATATTGTGTTAATTAATTTAATGTAGGTAATATTATTATAATGATATGATTAAAATGATGAAAAATAAATGAAACAATCTTGGTTAAGTGGGTACAAGAAGTGTTTATTACACAAAACTACAGACTAAAAATAGTAACAAATATGTCCAAACTAAACCAAAATGTCCAAACTTAACAAAAATGTCCAACGTTGCAACAAAAACAATATTTTAACGTAACAGCAATAACAAAATAACAATAAAAGTCCAAACGTAACAATGAAATGTTTAAAAATATACCACGAAAACAAGTCGACGCGTATCGGCAACGAAAGTGCTAACCGTACTGACGCGCCGTGGCGAGCGCGGGGAGGTGAAAGGAGAACGGGGCGGGTGGTTCGCATTCCAGCGAGGTCTCGAGATAATGTGACCGGGTTTTACCTATTTAAGCATAATATACTGTAATAAATTTATTTATGGGAGGCTTATAATAAATAATAAAGTCTCAACATAGCTGGACACCTCAGTCTGTAAATATCTTATAAGAACTATGTTGAACAAATAAATGATTTGATTTGATGTGATTTACTAAACAGTTACCTTTCATATATTTCATAGGTAAATAAGTTTGTAAATTTAATTAGAATTATTTTAGTCTCATAATTATAACTTATTTGAATGGTACGGAACCCTCAGGACTCACATTTGATGGTTTTTTAATAATTTTAATCTCTAAAACAAGGTTTTTATTACCCCGAGCGAGTATGTTGGCCTCATTGCAATCATAATTTTCTCGTCTAGCATCGATCGAACGTAAATATAAAAACATTTACTAAGGAGCTATTTATTTAAGTTGCTGATACAGCCAAATTCATATTGAACACTCAGTAAGTGGTCAGCACCAAGGTACAATGACCCTTTCTGCGAAATTCGCAAAATGAAATTTCTCAAACAGGGTCATTGAACATTTATCCTGGCCACTTACTGAGTCTCCAGTATGAATTAAGCTGCATAAACGAAAGTCACCTAATATATGTCAATATATGCCCATTCGATCATAGCCTTGCTAAGAAGTACATCTTGTTAAATAAGACACTTGTACTTGTCCACAGGATTAAACCGGGTGTTTAATCCTGTGGACAAGTACAAGTGTCTTATTTAACAAGATGTATAATAAGTTCCACCAAGTGCCGACAATCACAACCATCAACACTTGCTAAGAAGACTTACCATCATTATCAGGATAACCCTTTCTGTGAAATATGTAAATTATTCTTTTCGTGTTCCTTACAATGGGACGTCAAGATTTTATTTAGCGAAATTAGCAAAAAGGGTTATCGATCCGTGTTACTGATCACTTACCAAGCCTCCAGTATGAGTTTGACTGTATAAATTAAAGTCGCCTTATACCGGGTGTAAAAGCAAAGTCAAGAATCCTTCAAGAGTGTGTTAGTATGATCGGTAAAGATATTGTTTTAAATACAATACAATCTCTAAATAAAGTACCAGTACCTCATAATAAGACGATTTTATTTACTCAAAATACACTAATCGCGTGGACACCCTCACTAGTCGTAGGCCACTCGGATGAGGGGTGCGGGTTGCGGGGTGCAATTAGGTGTGTGGGGAGGCCGGTGAGCTGCGTAGCCATAGCTTAGAAAAATGATGTAATTTTTGGTGAAAATTAAAGGTATATTTTTTTTTCTCGTAATGACATCAGAATCGTGTATACTTTCATACCCTAAAAGGATTCTTGACTTTGCATTTACAACCTGTATATAAGATTAAAATAAGAGCTGAATAACGATAAGAACAATTACCCTAGGGACACATTGTCATATCAGCATGTTGTACAGCGACCAAGCAGTCGTCCCTTGTACCTCGTAGCAATAGGTTGAGTGTTAGGTTATGTACGTATACGGTTGCCAGGCCCTAAAATACAAAAGCCGGACTCGACATTATATTAGGCCGGAAATTTTGCCCTAAAAGCCGGACATATATTTTTCAATAGCCAAACATACCCTTTTTAAAGCCGAACATTACTTTTAGAATAAAGAACTCGATTACGTATTTTAATTGATTTAACTATGAAACACTCCTTTGTCACAAAATAAACCAGTTATAAATAAAAACAATCAATAATTTGGTACTTATGATATTAATGAAGTAAAAAATGTTCAGTCTTCGTTCGTTCTGACGACTGTGTTATACTGACAAAAAGCCTAACAAAATCCGGACAGGCCGGACATGTAAATATTTGGCCTGACACGACCGTAAAAGACCAAAAAACAAAGCCGGACACCTGGCAACCCTATGAGGTAATTATCAGTGAATACGGATAAGTGACATATTAGTGACAATAACATTCCAAAACCCCAATACTCTCCTTAAAACTAAAGTAGTCACGTGCAGTAAGACATTAACAGTTAAAGTGACAGCAACTCGTTCATGCCTCTGTCCGAGTTCAGAACGCTTTAATTTTGTATGAGACACCGTCTCGCCGACTTGTGCCTAGTGAAGTGTCTACGACACTCTTAACTGTTATAGATTGGTGAACATACTGAATATTTGCTCGCGGTTTGTGAGTGTCAGTACAAATCACGTCACATTATACAAGGTGACATTGTGACCTATTCTCGTGTAGCAAACCTTAAATTTAGAGTTGAAAAACCTAAAATAATACAAGCTCATTTAACTTTTATCCATCTGCGTTAAAGCCTATTTTGCAATGAAAAGTTTTAGGTTATGGCAGCTCTGAATCTAATATTTGCTACACGAGAAAAGGTGTCATCTTCTTCTCTATACATATAAAATACAACGTCTGTCTGTCTGTTCGTTCGCTTATAACTTGAGAACCACTCAATGGATTTTGATGCAATTTTCACTGAAAGATAAAGCATTTCTTCGGGAAGGTTTAAAGCTATGTATCATCACGCTATGACAATAGCGAGCAGCGCAATGAGAATTTTAGTGAGACATATGGAAGGTTCGCCGCCGTAGCGTAGTCGATCGTCGCGGGTTCGAATCCCAACTGGTTAAATTTGTTTTCACTTTTAATTTTATATTCCTTTATTTTATTTTCAGAAAAAATATTCACTTTTTTAAAAAATATTTAAAAGCTGAAATTATATTTCTTGACTGAGCAAAGGACCAATAACTAAAATATTTTTATTTTCAAGCATCTCTGCGAAGCTATCCTGGATAACGGCTCAGTAAGCTAGCGTTGAAATTGTTTTTATTTTAATACACTAGATGGCGCTGTATGTTTCTAAATATCGAATTTGACGCAGTCTGGTTCAAATCAACTCACGTTAAAGTTTGTCTTCACCATTATATAAATAAGAAAAAGATTTGTTTGTTTGTTTGTTTGCATATAATGGGTAACATCTAGAACTACTGAACTGACTATAAAAATTCTTTAAGCACTCAATAAGATTTTCAGTCATGTGGTATATACGCCTTGCGTAGTCGTATGGGTTTCAATCACTGGTAAATGTTTTTTTAGGAGACCTCTTAAGTTTAAGTTTATTTGATCGGTATTGATGAGTATTTTTGTAGAACATGGTGACCAGGATCTAATGACGGGACTGGGAGGTGGGTACGGTATCTCCTCAACGGATAACAGCAGACCCTTCGAATTTGGGCTTATTTGATTGGTCTTTATTAGCACTTTGGTAAAACATGGTGACCAGGGTCTGATAATGGGACTGGAAGGTAGGTACGGGATCTCATCAACGGACAACAGCAGACCCTTCGAGTTTGGACTTATTCGATTGGTATTTATTAGCACTTTGGTAAAACATGATGACCAGGGCCTGATGATGGGACTGGAAGGTGGGTACGGGATCTCCTCAACGGAAAATAGCAGACCCTTCGAGTTTAGGCTTATTTAGTTGGTATTTATTAGCACTTTGGTAAAATATGGTGACCAAGGTCTGCTGATGGGACTGGAAGGTGATTATGGGATCTCCTCAACGGATAACAGCAGACCCTTCGAGTTTGGGCTTATTCATGTTTGCTAAGTTTCTTGCTCTTCTTCTTAGCAATACTAATCGGATGGTGCGGATGGTTAGGCATTATTTTTATTTATGGTTAGTTAATTTTATTTATCAACTTATTTGTTCATTGAATTAGGCATGTATATATATTTTTTTTTATTTCTATATTGCTATATTTTATGCAGGTGTATAATTAATTAAATTTAAGTATCCCAACCTAAATATGTATACATATAATTTTTTTTTAATGTATTCCCGGTATTATTATTATTACTTTTTTAAATATATTCTATTGTTTTATAAAGATTAATGTCTGACTTTTATAAAGTATACTATAGGTATATGTATCTATTTACAAATAAACTTTTTGAATTTGAATTCGATTGGTCTTTACTAGCACTTTGGTAAAACATGGTGACCATGGTCTGATAATGGGACTGGAAGGTGGGTACGGGATCTCCCCAACGGACAACAGCAGACCCTTCAAGTTTGGGCTTATTTGATTGGTCTTTATTAGCACTTTGGTAAAACATGGTGACCAGGGTCTGCTGATGAGACTGGAAGGTGGGTACGGGATCTCCTCAACGGAAAACGACAGACCCTTCGAGTTTAGGCTTATTTGATTGGTATTTAGTAGCACTTTGGTAAAACATGGTGACCAGGGTCTGCTGATGAGACTGGAAGGTGGGTACGAGATCTCCTCAACGGAAAACGACAGACCCTTCGAGTTTAGGCTTATTTGATTGGTCTTTATTAGTACTTTGGTAAAACATGGTGACCAGGGTCTCCTGATGGGACTAAAAGATGGGTACGAGATCTCCTCAACGGAAAACGACAGACCCTTTGAGTTTCGGCTTACTTGATTGGTATTTATTAGCAATTTGGTAAAACATGGTGACCGTTGCATATTGTCGTTTAAAAATCATATTCTTTTGTTTTACTTATTTCCACGAAAATCTCTTCGACGCGGGCGGAGCCGCGGGCCAAAAGCTAGTTAATTTAGAAAGCCAATTTTAATGTGTTTTCTTAGTTTTATTCATATATGGTATATCATGATTCAAATTCATACTGAAGACTCGATAAGTGCTTAGTATCAAGGCTCGATGATCCTTTTTGTGGAATTCGTAAGTTATTCGTTACGCAAGCCCAGCCCCGAATAAATTACTATATGAGTTCAACGTTTTATTTTCCGAAATTAGCAAATAGTTATTGATTACTTACTAAGTCTCCACTGTGAATTTTCCTGTATAAATTAATGTTTCATACATTTGGGTCGAGTAGGTATTTAACTTTTCTATGGAACAGCTGATATTTTTTTCGCGATTTTAGGGTTGGCTTCATAGTAAAAGTTGTTCATATAGACGAATACAATCACCAGTTTTCGTTAACAAAATGACTTAAGGCTGCAGTCTCCCTAAAATCAGTGTTCTTGCAGAATTTTCATAAAAGAAATATTTTATTTTGGTTATTTAAAAAGCAATTAATAAAATACATTTTATGTTTATTTTGAGTATGGAATATGAAGATCTCAATACTATTTTTTTAATTAACTTTGATGCTTATTTTAATAGCTTTGTTAGTTTTCAAACATACCTATATTTACGCTCTACGCGTTCTCGTTTATGAACACGCCACGTAAAAATTATAACCAAAATCCAAAATGTACTTTTCACGTTGTATAGTGAAACCATTTTATTGATTTAGGCGATTGACGGCGTCGCTAGTATAGAATTTGTTAAGAAATTTATCAGGAAAAAACCGGTCAAGTGCGATTAAAACTTACGCCTCAAGGTTTCCGTACTATGCAAAAAATATATAATATATTGACGTTTCTTACAGCTAACGTGATTTTTATTGTAGTTTTGTAATCGTTAAATTTTTCATGTTTATTTTTATTATTATTTATTCTTCCTGTTATTTTTACGCAAATATTTTAATACATATTTATATTTTTTTCGTAATTTATTAGCATGTTTTTTTTTCAATAATTTATGGGCCATTATTTTCGGAGCGGAGATAATTCAGGCGGTAGAACGCTGGCCTCTCAATCTTGAGACCGAGGTTCGATCCCCGGTCGGGCATGCACCAATGAGTTTTTTGGAATTTATGTGCATAGTATTTGTACTTACTTACCACTTGCTGAACGGTGAAGGAAAACATCGTGAGGAAACCTGCATGCCCTAAAAAGCGTGTAATTGTGCCCAAAGTACGGCGATAGGTGACACCCATTATTGGGACGTAACGTAAGAATCGCCGGTGAAACGCGGGTGTACCGGGTGTCGACTGTGACTTGCATTTCACAGTTCACAGTCGGGAACACCTTTGATACCCCCTCGGGGATTCATTTCGTGACGATATGTGTTTTATTTTCGGAGATAACATACCTATACATTTTTTTGTAGTTTTTCGTATATTTAGGTACTCGAAATGTAGCGTAACTTTATATTTTATAGTCAACTCTGTACTACCAATAATTTTTACAAAATATATTTTGAATATATATATTTTAATATTTTGGATATTTCTGATTTCTATGCGAACTTTTTTAATTGCTATAATTTTCCTAAGAACTTCGCGTAATGGAAATATTTTTTTCATATTTTTCGATCCACTAATAATTCCGTACATAAGTTGGAAGGGCAAACTTTTGTTTTGAAGTTTTTACGCTTTCATGAAATTTTTTGCTTATTTTTATAGCACAGCTATATATTTTTACAACCAACCCATTAATACCAACAATTTGATACCCATATCGGATTCTTAGGAGAACATTTTTCCATGTGCTTTGTTTTCTAGTGGCAAAGTTTCGAGAAATTTCGAATTTTTCTAAACTTATTTATTTACATTATTAGATTATGTAGTTAAACTTATGTTACTTTCTGTGCGAAATTTCAAGTCCTTATTTTATACCCTAAAATCAGTTTCTTTTGTTTGTTATAAAATAAAATCTTTTTTAACAGCTCAAAAGCTATGAGGCTGTGAAATATGGATGAACGGTTTCACCATAATTGTTCCTTTATACCCTTTAGGTACGGAACCCTAAAAAGTAAGTTAACATGTGCATAATCGCATAAGTGTTCAAGTGGTTTTATAGTCTTTACACAGGCAAATGTAGGCTTATAAAAGCTAAGTGGGATCCCTGGAAATGCTTAGATGGTTCCTGAGAAAACAGGTTTAAAAGAAACATCACGGCATATATCCCCAAGAGGGCGTTATTGGTGTCTTCGCGTGTGTCACTATCATACAGAGATTTATTTATTTGAGTTTCTGTATTAAAATGTATGTTTGAATGCATGCATATACAAGGTGACATTAATTTATACATACAACCAAATTGTTGTGACATTTGTATTTTTTTTTATTTCCCTACAGTCCAGCCCCGAGTCAATACTATGGAATGTCGAAATTTAATTTTACAAATTACGAAATGTTTTATTGATTTGTAGTATTGATCACTTACGAAGCATTTGGCTGCATAAATTAATGCCATCTTTTTCATTTATATAATTTGTGAATTACAAATAATTTGCTACGAGATTTAAAAATACTAAAAGATATCTATACAAGAGTAGTAAAAAGTTATGTCTGTACACTGATGAAGCTTTTTAGAATTTTTGTGTGTATGTATGTTCCGTTTTCACTCGAGAACTACTCAACGGATTTGTAGGCGGTTTTATTATTATCGTAGTGATCCTGGTCAACATTAAGCTATAAGGGTTGTTCAGAAAATAACGCCGATGCCGAAAACTGTTCAGATATTGAATAAACGTAGGTGGAGCCGCGGGCAAAGGCTTGTAGGAAATAAGGCACAAAATAGCTCAATTAATTGTAAAAAGCAAAACTCGCGCACGAAGGATTCCGTACCATTGTCTATAAAAACGGCAAAAAATAATATCTGTTGTATGGGAGTGCGCAGGTCATACTCGCACTTGGCCGTGTTTATTTGAGGAGGGCGTGATGTCGGGTGACCTGTGTCTGTTGCGTACTGTGAACGTGATGATCACAGGTACTGTTGTTAGTTGACAATGGTCGATAACATCAGCGGTGATTCATTCTTGAATCAAGTTTGAGTTGAAGTTACAGAGGACCTCCTTTCATAACCTTGAGTTGATATGGCGGTCCACTATAACCTAAACTAAGTAGACACGTAGCGATTGGGATTTGGCCGTGTTTAGTATTTGTTGTTATAGCGGCAACAGAAATACATCTGTGAAAATTTCAACTGTCGATAACTATGACGGTTCATGAGATACAGCCTGGTGACAGACAGACAGACGGACAGACGGACAGACGGAGAGCGGAGCCTTAAAAACGAGTTAAAAAGTTCATGTGTACATCAATAAGCATTCGCAACACAAGACCATTCAACCCGATATAAAACTTACAATGCAAGTCCATAGAACCCAGATAATAATGCGTATACACTATCAGATATATTTATACCGACTCATCAGGCTGAAACTTGATACAACTGCAGCAATAATGAAACGACTCAATCCTTGCATAGTGCTGTCTTTTCTTAGTTACAATATCGATGTTTGGGTGAATTGAATTTTTCATGTGTCGAAATATACATTAGCAGTCGTATCTTTCTTTTTTACGTTAACTTAGAAGTTTGATTTTTTCACAGCTTCAAGGGACTGTAGATTTGAGTATATGGTTTTAATTTCAGCTTGATACCTCCACGCGTTCTCGAGATAGAGGGTCTTGATGGACAGACGGCCGGACGGACAGATGGACGCACGAACAGACAGACGGACAACAAAGTGATCCTATACGGGCTCCGTTTTTTACTTTTGAGGTAGGGAACCCTAAAAACTGTTCATATAATAATTATATAGTATCGTAAAGATGTATTTAAAAAACTGTCCATTTACCGTCACTTTACATTAAATATGGTATCGCATGTAAACATGTAAAAACCCGTTATATATTTATAATTAGTGATATCAAAATACATACAAAATACATAGTTCGGCCCTTTTTGTAACAAATGTATTTTTCTTTTTTTATAAATTATGTTTTCATGATTCTAGTTAATTTGAGTTACCAGCTATTACAAAACTGTAGAATTCAAAACTTGGTCGAAAATCCTAAAGCAGTATTTTTTAGAATCACCCTGATGAGGCGATTAGCTTAACTAAGCTATCACACTGGGACGTTAAAATCGTCGGTGAAAAGAGTGTTTTCTGAGTGATGATCTGTAACGACAGTCCACACTCGAAAACACCTTTGAAAACCCCCTCCAGAATATTGCCTTGACGATAAAATTTATGTGTGTTACAGCACTAGCAATCTTGTAAAAATTAAAATGTAGTTCGCTTTATGGGTGCCATTTGTACCCATAAACCGTTGACGCCTTCGTCGAATTGGTCGACAATCTTTTACTGCACCGAGTTTAATGAGGTTGCATACTTTGTATGCCGGTATTTAATGGCATATTTCTAGCTCCTGATCTGTGAGTGACCTCAATGTTCATATCTAGCTTTTAATTATCCGTATTTTTACTTACTTTTACTCACAAAGTCCGTTTTGCTATATTTGTAGTAGTGCGTACGTATGCACTTTTTCCAGTGTGCGTAACCTCACACAAACACATTCCAATAACATTCTAATTTCTTTTTAACTGCACCGTTGCGGTAAAATTTGTGAATTATTGCAGAATCGAGTACTTAAGGGGACTAGCACGTCAAATTGGTGGGAAAATTGTAAAACGCACTAATGCACTAAAATCTCTAATGAGTGCCAAAATTTCGTTTCTATTGTTTTCCGTAATCGCGATTCATGAGACTTAACCCATGGATATAGTAATAATTTGCAATATTCGATTAATCACTCTTCTCATGCTATTCAAAATGCAGACTCCTTCACCCCCCGCCCTTCCGCATAAAACATGTACAAGCAAGCAATACGAACAAAAATACAAAGCAATCTTAAATAATAAGCAAGAAAACTGATTGACACGTGTTTCGCCTCTGAAGTAGGCATCCTCGGAATCATGGTATTCCAAATTAAATTGAAGAAAAAAAAAACCGAGATTATTTCATATTTTTTATAAACCATATCTTTATATGTGATTACTCTTACATTTTATCTCGCATTTGACTAAAAATGGGTTAGAAACAGTTTTTTAATGGTTTGTAGCTAGGCGTTGTGCTTAATATAGCTATATAATGATAAACATGATGTAACAACTCTAGAGAGTTGAGAGATTATCTAATCGACAGGATACGATATCTCCGACATTCTATAATGTCTAATTTCACATTTTGACAGGGATAGTCGCCTTAATACAAGTTTAATGCGTAATTCAAGTGTAGAACTTGGTCAAAGTTACCATCTACTAATAATTTATAAATCAGTTAATTGTTTTGGAGATCCTTAAGTAAACCAGTATTTATAGACAATTAGACAACCTTTGTGGTTCCGTAAGTAAATCAGTATTTATACACCTGTGGTTCCGTATTTAAACCAGGATTTATTCCAGTAGTGGTTCAAGTACTCAATCTAATCCGAAGTATTCCTGAGGCCGCAGGTTCAAATCTCGTAGGCACATATTTGTGTAAAATTTGATCTGCGTGCTTGTGGCCATATTTATGCCCGAAGTACGTCGATAGGTCACCACCCGTCACGCTGGGACGTTATAGTCGTCGGTGAAACGTGGGTGTACGAATGTGGACTGTGACTAGAATTGCATCTCGGACATTCATGCCATGCCGATATATTAAAAAATTGCGCATTCTAATTATGCTAAAAATTCTTACTTCCGACGGGCCCCCGATAATTATAACAAGAAGCTCACCAAAGTTGTCATTTTTGCTGAAGCATTTTAAATAACTTAATTTTTCGCATAAATAAACATAATATAAGTTTTTTTTTATTTAAGTCTTTTAAGGCATTTTGTTGTTTGTATTTTTTTATTTATTTTCAAGTGTCTATGTTATTCTTTTGAGTTGTTGCGTTAATGTGTAGTGTAGAATTATTTTTGTGTGTCTTTATATGGTGCTTAAGGTTTATTTGTGTGTTTTTATCTTTATAACTATTTCATTGTGTTGTGACTGTTTGATACGTCAATAAATAAAAATAAATGAAAAATAAAAACTGTTTGAAAATGGTAAATGCTGAACGGGTTACTTCAATGCAGAGTAATCTAAATACATTCGTTGGAATGTCACATGAATATTTAAATATTTTCAACATTAGATCGATTAGCCGAACTCATCTTAAGCCGCGTTGACACGATCAGAGTCTGCTCGGACCGAGTGGACTCGTAGGAGTAAGCTTCATATGAGTGTACTAGGAATGTTGTTGATATTATCATAGTTTACTCGGATTAAACACAATCAACATCGAAAAATGATAGATTTTGTGAGAAATAGTAGTAAATCGTCGCAGATTTGTTAATAGAAGAGCTAAGACGGGGAAAAGATAAGGCATCTTATTTATTTATTTTTTTAATTTTAAATAAATGAATTTTAATTTTTAATTCTTTTTTCTGTTGCATATAGGTGCTCCAAATATTGTTGATTTTTTTGTTCACATCGTCGGCAGTGATATCAGAATCAAAATTTCGTATCAGACGCTGCACGGCTGCGTTTCTAGCGTTTTTATTTTTGTATTCCCTTAATTTCAGAGAACCACTTCTACTTCGTATAGTCCACACTTTTTTTCGCACGAGACGCTTGGTTGTTGTTATTAGACGCCATTTTTATTTTTCTACTCGTATACGAGCTAGCTCGGAAAAGTAGAACTCAATCCGAGTCTACACGGATCGGACGTCGTCGTCCGAGTGCGATTGGATAAGGGTTGCCACAATACGAGTTGCGTCCGAGTAGGTATCTGAGTAGACTCGGTCCGAGTGTACTCTGATCATCTCAACGCGGCTTTACATGTACCTTAGAGTGGCGTTCATAAACTTCACGTTCACATATTGACAGCAGGATATTTCAAAACGCATACGATAAAAGCGGTTACATTTATTGTAAGTTTATGAACGCAGCTCATTACAATGAGACTTTACGGTTCCGTACACGAAGGGTGCCAAACGGGACCCTATTACTAAGCCTCCGCTGTCTGTCTGTCCGTCCGTCTGTCACAGGGGTCTACACCTTCAGTCGTAACAGGTATACAGTTGAAATTTTCACAGAATCCATGTTACTATGGCCCATATCACGGCAAATAACAAAAAAATAATTAAATCCAAGGAAAAATAGCATTTTTGCAACTTAACTTGTTTTAGCTCTATCTTAAGAACAGCAATAAATAGTACATACAAGTTTCAAATTTGATCACATTGTTGTACATACTCTTAAGTAATACAACAGATAATAAAATGAGGGTTTCATATTCGGAGGGTTCTGACTTTGTTTGTCGGGCGCTACCATTTCAGCGCATTGTTTTTTGACACCTCAATTTTGCTATAGCATCTTTTAGGGTTCCGTATTGTGTGTTGGTACGGAGTCCTTTGTGCGCGAGTATGATTCGCATTTTTTTTCATTTCGATTCGTTACCATCACTATTTAAAAAACTCTTCTGGAAATTAAAACGCCGGAAATAATAAATACTGTAGAATTTTATTGTTTTTTCTGCGCTATACACCGTGTTCAAGTGTAAAAAAAATAAAATGTTGACCCATGTCCAGAAAAGGTTTTCTTTTTAAATGTAGTCCAAGCCATAACTTTAGTTCTATATAGGTAAAATATCGTGATAAGTAGGTAATTTAAAGTTCTAGTTATTCCTGGGATACTAAGCTAAGCTACAAAACAGTGGAAACTTCATCCAAATCCGTTTAGTAATTTTCACGTGAATTGTGAGCATAAACAGCCAGACAGAAATGTCTTTTCTATTTTTTATTCGGTTTTCAGACGAGCCCAATGGAATTAATATATTTGTATTCTTTTCCATATACCCAACCTACGTAATTATTACTGGTAAATTGCAGGGTATATTATGTTCTGTTAATATATTAATTACCATTCGAACTGTACATATTAGGTGATTTCTCACGTAGTGAAGCTTAAAATATTTCATTTATGTTACAAGCTATTAAACTAAGAATCATAAAATCACACCAGGGGTCCAATCTACGGCCCATATTCTGAATTTCATGTCAAAATCTCATGTAAAAGTGCAATCAAATGCACAGAGAAACGCAGCGGTGTCAAACTATTACCGAATTGCAAACTTGTTTGTACAGCTAAAAAGACTCTTATTGCTCTACAAATTATGCTTTCTTTTGCTTGCTACAACAGAAGGAGAAAGTTTTTCGAACTATTAGACTGGGTCACGCCATCTAGTGGAAGCAGGTTGAGTCACGCGATGTGAGGCAAAGGGTGTTATTTGTGACAGTTTTTGCAAATCCTTTTCGTTTGGTTTTACTGTTTGAGAAACAACGAAAAACTTTATCCTCGGTTTTTGACCGTCTGTCCACGCTTTAATTGGTAAAGGAAAAAATGAAAAAAAAAAACATTTTTTAACATCTTTTAAATCTTCAAACTACGAGTATAGGTGCTCAGAAATAAAAAATTCAACTGGGGCGAATTAATTTTGAAAAAAAGTTTATTAAAATAACATATTTTATTTTAGTTACGTAAAATAACACATTCTATATAATAATGCTTAGCAAAATAAAGAAACATTTTACAAAATAACTGTTAACATTTTATGAATTTTACCTACCCATCATTAATTTAATGAATAATGTTGCGTTAAATGTAATTCAGTTGTAAGAAGTTTTCTTTTCAGATTTGAACTTTGTAAATTGTAAAATAATTAAAATTAATTAAAATTAATTATAACTGAAGGACGTTGTGGGTAGCGGCTGGATGAGGAGGATGGAGGACTGCCATGAGTGACGAAATTTGGGAAGGGCCTACGTGCAGCAGCGGAAGAACACGGGCTGATGGATGGATGGATGGATAGCAGTTCACAAAACAACAACAAAAATGTATGTCACGGCATGAATCCCTGAAGGGGTGTCAGAGGTGTTACCAAATGTGAACTGTGAAATGCAAGTGTAGTGTGTTGCACATACACATATCTATCATACCTACAGGACCTACAGAAAATATTTCATGTTTTAAATAAATAGATTGACTTGGCAATCGCACTAAATAATCTAATTTAATATAATATGTATTACTTGTGAGATACATTGTGTTTTCATGCGAAGGCCAAGTCAATCTATATATTTAAAATATAAAAGATTTTTAATATTGATATAGTCACTTTATGATGTTGTTAGGTTAGCTAATTATGTATTAACTTAAAACAGATGATCCCTTATGTAGACTGAATAAATTAATCGACTTGGATTTACATGGATCTCACAACTTTTTACGGTAGAAGAACTAAGCTCCGAGACTTGGTTTTTTTACAAGTTTTGTTTTTGATGGCATATTTCTTACATGAGGGGAAAAGAAGAGAGGAAAGCCCAGGGGTCCTAGCACAGCAGATCATATCGAGCTTTACCCGCTCGATACAGAATGTCTGTCCCTCTCGAGGGAGATCAACAGAGTGAGAGAGAGCACTGTATCACGCTCTATCGAGCTCGATTATGGTTTGCTAGCAGGAGAACATTCATGGATCAAGTGAAAGAGAAACTATATGTCGTGTCGTATCATGGAGAAGACTCCACCGACAAGAGCACGGTTTTCAAGTTTCATTGAATTTGAATTGACATATTTATTAATATCCAATCCACCCTTCTCTTCAGCATAGATACAAGACTGACTTCGCTGTAGGTTGGTGAATCTTAGAATTTACGCTTTAGATCGAGCATTTACCGTTTTTGCGCTCTGACAGTAACATAACCAACATTCTATTCACCCAACTCCGATTCCGACTGAAACAATTGACTTGTTTCCTAGAACAGCGATTGAAATGCTACATTTTTAATGCCCCGCAGCACTGGGTTATTCAATGCAACCGTTTGTGGGCGAGGCTTAAAATGAAACAGCTGTTTTTATTCTGATCGATGCCGCTTTATTTGAAAGAAAAAAGACTGAAGTAGCAACTCCGTCGGTAGGAAACCAGGTTCCCAATTTCGGGACTCAGGTTCGAATTCTACTTGTCGAGGATGTATCAAAGAGTACCAAAATTAAATGTGCAAATTACTTAATAATTTTTACTTGCCTAAGGGAGAGTATCCCGGGATCCTTTTTCAAATGTCCGCAAAAAATATATGTTTTAGATACATCCTTTGTGCAGATTTATTAACGGGTCGATTTGCGACACGTTACACTACACATTGCTCGATAAAAAAAACAGAATCTTGGTTGGTTTTTCAAGATTTTTTTTCATTTTATACGAAATTTACATGACTAAATTACATTAAAATTGTGTATTATTAAAGAAAAAGTACTTCACTAAGTAATATATATCCACGGATTTTTTTTTATTTTAACGTGAGCAAGTTTTTTGAAAGAATAACGCGATTTTTTAGAGCGCACGATGTTTCGGTTGTCGTAACAGTCACGGCTCAGAGCACGCTATTTTGAACAATACTGAAACGTCATAGAGTTCAGTTCTACTTAACGCAAAATGAGGTCCTCAATGTCAAGGATAACAGGCCCTTAACGATAAAGAAAAACACCAATGAAACGGCATGCCCGTAAATTCATATTTGTGCTTGAATTATGGCCACGTTTGGACAAATAAATCCCTCGCGAGTAGATTTTTTTGAGTCGCGGATAACACTTGGTAAACCTTTGAAATTCTTTCGGGGTATTTTGTCTATCTATCTGTCTATCTCGTTTCAACATCTCTACCAATAATAAAGTCGTAAAAAGTCGTGTCCTAATAGTTTAATTTTTTCGCGAAATAAATGAAACGGGTTATTTGTATTGTACTTGCCGAAACCACATTTTTTTAATTTTTTATCTGTTAGTTTGTAAATATGTTCCGTTTTACCTCGAGAACCACTGAACGAGTTTTTTTTTTCATTTTCATCGTAGTATCATCAATAAACCATAAGGAAAACTAACTGTCGATAAAGTTTTTTTCTTGCGTGCAAATAAAAATTGATTGAAAGATATACGCGAGCGAAGCCATTTGCAAGAGTCAGTTTGTCAAAAAAAGTGAAGATTCCAAGAATGTAAATTGTTATTGATAGGCAACCCTGTTTTCTATATAGTTTAATTTTCTGACCAAAAAAACCGTTCTGACCATTGTTCAACACTAAAATACAATACCAAACAATAAATACCGCACAAAAATACTCAGTTTAAGAAAATAATGACAGAACGCAAATAAAAAATACGTAAATTCGCAATTCTTTAGGCAGGGCTGTAAAACTGTCGGTCGCACTCCGGCCCTTGAGTTGATACCGCCCTCGGTTGAAAAACACTGAAATACTCAGCTCAATAAGCTTATTGTCAGAAACAATAATAGCAATATATTAAACATTTTATGTAAACCTCAGAACAAATAAGAAGTCAAGACGGAGGACCGCGAACAAGAAAGTGAAGCTGATTTCTTAAACACATTGTGTCTCTCCTACAAATTTTCTTTCTCACGAAGTCTGTTTAGGTGTGGTTGTAAACATGTGTATACGCACTTTTTACGTTTCCGTACCCGGAGGTTGCCAAACGAGACCCTACTACTAGAAACTATGATATAAATAAGTTTATATATTTTTAAACACTTGGCGATTTATCCATCGCAAGGAGATAACAAATTAAATTCATATCATTGCGGTATAGAAAATCAGAAAAGTAAACCTGGACGTGAGGAGCTCTGAACCGGGATTCGAACCCGGGACCTCTCGCTTACCGGGCGATTGTTCTACCATCTGAGCTATCTAGTTCTCAACACTACCTGCGAATTCTCGTTCCGAGCTCCTCACGTCCAAATTTACTTTTCTGGTTTTATAGGATGATAAAAATAAAGCTTTTTGCTCCGGTGTGGTTCGAAACAGGAACCTCTTCCCCACCAAGTAGATGTTCATCTATTTCATCTACCAACAGAGCTACAAAAGTGTCTATTATAATAAGTGATGCAAAATTCACAAATAAAAACAAGACAGTTGATTTGTTAGCAGAAAACGACTTTTCATTGAGATGAGACTTAGGTTATAACTCCTATACTATACGTTTTATCAAAGTTCTTTAAACCGTTGTTTAGAAACCGATTACAAATATACCTAGTTCTGCCATAAGTTATCTCCCTGTTTTACAAAGGTTCCAAGAAAACCCTAGAACTCAAATCTGTATCCACAGGAACGAGTAGGTTTCAAACTACAATAAACAAATGATTGTTAAATACTAATATCTTTTTTTTAACGAGTCTCAAAGTAGCAGATTTTTTTGTTAAAACACGGTTTGATTTTGGGTCTACAAAATTCCATTGAGATGGGTGAAAACGAGTTAAAGGTTGAATTTTATGCCAATGATAGGATAGAAAATAACAATATTTTTTATTTTAAGATAAATCCTTAAGATAATGTATAAAATAGCAGGTTAAAAAAGATTTGTTTCTAAGACATCCAATGGACGTGATTAGTTCATAACGGTGGTGCTGTAAAAGAGCTTTCAGAATATTTCAAACTCCTTTGTTTTCCAATTTTATTGCATAATCTCTAAGAGACAATTATTCAGTTTTAAGACTTACAACAAATTCTAGTTAAAAAGATATAATAAGGCGAAAAGCTCAAATTGTGTCGCGTGTTTTAAGATGTCTGCTTCGGACTGCTTCAATGATAGTTTTTTCAATGGTCACTGCTTTAAGCAGCTATAATATTTTTAAAGTGTTTGATTATCTAGCCAACAAATTCCATTAATTAATTTTACTAGATTCAATCTGAGATGAAACATATCTAACTTATTCTAAGGGACAGAACTTTTGGCCGGACTAGGTACATATAAACATATCAATATTCCTCGTTTAAAGGCACTCTATTCGCCCTAACTCCCATACTAGCACAGTTCGCTGATAATATCCTTATTTATAGGTACTTGATTATTATTTTTTCTTTTTCAACATATCCCATACTATTCCATGACTTGAATCTAAAATATTTATACAAAAGTTACAAGCGTTTAAAAGTCCTAGATTTTACACATATTTCGATGAATGTCTATGTACCGTAATGTTCTAGAAGCCATACAACAAATCAAATAATTTTGGGTTCACAGCATAGTATATTTTAAACTATTCAAAAATATTTTTGTTTCATTTCGGTTTTTGGGATATTTCTCCTGAAATCATGGGAACCACCAAAACCATTCACGAGTTTTTTCAAAACATGAATGTTGTCTCGCGTTAGCTTGCCTCTCACACCGTGTTGGGTTAGTTCCGTACGAGCTCGGGAAATGAACGTTCGGGCCAACCAATAACAATCAGCCAGTGTTCTATAATCCGAAGTTGAATGTTGAATGAAATAGCAAGCATAGCAACCCCGTGCGCGACTGACTTCAAGCGGCTGACTACAGGCCTCTTAAGTATCAGGTATATAGATACAACATATTTTTATTAAATCTTACAAGTTTTTAAAATAAGAGCGAAAGTACAAATATAATTACACAACTCTCCACACATTTGCGATTGACGACCGAATAATTCCTCCAAGATTTTGAATAAGTCGAAATACATTCTATACTGGTACTCTGCCCAGTGACAGCGACGACTTAAATAAAGTCTTTTATTTAATTTAACTTTTATGTTTATATAATTCAGTTAAGTTTTTTTTTTTTTTTTTTTAATGTATTGTGATTTCTTCTTGAATAATTAAATATAGGTATTTTTTCTATAAAACAATTTCCGTTCTTTCAAAAATAAGTAACGAAACGTCAACTGAATTCTCAAAAGAGTTAACTTGGATTCTCTCAGTTCGCAAAGTTAGGAAGTCAAATCACTTAGGGTGTAGATTTCTGTGAAAGGGCGGTACTTTTTCGCTGCTGGAGTTTTGAATGAAGATTGATTACGAGATTGTGATTGGAAAAGTTTATTTTAGCATAGAAAATAAGGTTAAAATAAATCTGTACATGTGACAACTTATTGCGTTGCTATTACATTACTTTATTGTATTCGTTATTACTTACTGAGCATTGAATCGATTTGGCATCTAACACTTGGCGGTTTTAAAAATAATAATTACAGGTATTGTATATCAAGGGGGGTCCGCGACCTAAATTAGCAACTCGATTTATGTCCATACAAATATCGACGGAAAAGACATTGAAATAACGTTTATATCAGCGCGCACGGCAAAGTGGCTGTTACGACGATTGCTGTGTCTCCAAATAGCACAAAGTAGGCGAAAATTGTAATTTTCACATGGACGCAATTACTAATTCGAAAATTTCATTTGTGTGATATTTTATTTATCAAATTCTCTAATCATTCGTGTTTTTCTCGAAAGTAAATAACGTCAATTTGAGGTGTAGATGCATGAAATCAGTAAATATTTCTAACTTCAGTCATTATTTCGAATCTTAAGGTATTCAAAAGTTAGAAAATAATTGGCAATTTATTGGAGATAAGTGCAGTATTATATTTATTTTTATGGCTATATACTAACGAGTTAAAAGGATTCAAGAAAGGGCTTCGCATAGCATTTTGCTGGGAGACCCGCCTTAAGATTATATGGGTTACTAGCCTTTGCCCGCGGCTCCGCCCGCGTGTTATTTGGTTTAATGACATGCTTTTCTTCGGGATTAACTACTACACCTAACTATGTGTTAAGTTAGGGTATAAGCTTATATCCATTCTAAATTTCATCCAAATCCGTCCAGCCGTTCCAGCGTGAAATAGTAACAAACATACACACACACACACACACACACACCCTCACACACACACATACACACACAGAAACTTTCGCATCTTCTGTCTGAATATATAAAAGGCAAACCTGACTGACTCAACTATCAACGCACAGCCGAAACTACTGAACGGATTTCGCTGAAATTCGGATACAGATAGTTGTAATGACGTAGGCATCCGCTAAGAAAGGATTTTTGAAAATTCGCCCCTAAGTGTGTGAACCCAACTCCACGCAGACGAAGTTGCGGGCAAAAGCTAGTTTATAATATTAGTGTGATAGCGATATCCATCGCTGTATATCCTGTAGGTCCTACAATAATAAGTGAAAAAATTTAGTTGTAATGACGTAGGCATCCGCTAAGAAAGGATTTTTGAAAATTCACCCCTGAGGGTGTGAACCCAACTCCACGCAGACGAAGTCGCGGGCAAAAGCTAGTTTATAATATTAGTGTGATAGCGATATTCATCGCTGTATATCCTGTAGGTCCTACAATAATAAGTGAAAAAATTTAGTTGTTATGACGTAGGCATCCGCTAAGAAAGGATTTTTGAAAATTCACCCCTGAGGGTGTGAACCCAACTCCACGCAGACGAAGTCGCGGGCAAAAGCTAGTTTATAATATTAGTGTGATAGCGATATCCATCGCTGTATATCCTGTAGGTCCTACAATAATAAGTGAAAAAATTTAGTTGTAATGACGTAGGCATCCGCTAAGAAAGGATTTTTGAAAATTCACCCCTGAGGGTGTGAACCCAACCCCACGCAGACGAAGTCGCGGGCAAAAGCTAGTTTATAATATTAGTGTGATAGCGATATCCATCGCTGTATATCCTGTAGGTCCTACAATAATAAGTGAAAAAATTTCTACAGTAGATCATGTATCGTTCACAGATCACGTTCAAAAAGAAAAAAATGTTTTTTGGACATAAAATTTTTCACTTCCCAGTACAAACTGGTACAATCAGCTGATAAATTTCTATGAAAAGGTGAAAAAAAAGCTCGCGCAAAAAAAAATAGTTTCGTTGGATAGTGGTCTATTATGGATACTCTATCATCTCTTAAATTTTTTTCACTTTGAATTGTAGGACCTTACTATACTCTAATAGTACATTACGATACGAGAGCGATGAAACGTTTTACGTTTACGTAAAAGTTTCTAGCACGAGTATCGTATAATATTTTATAGCACAAGTGCGGAAAATTCCGACTTTACGCAAGCGCAGCGTGCACCTTCACCTCACCTTCGGCTCGTGCCGCAAACTCACACTCGTCAGAAAACGTTTCATCGCTCTCGTATCGTAATGTACTATTATGGCTAGTATTAAAAATCGTGATAATTTAAATGTATTTTCTAGGAAACTTAAGACTTCTTTATTAGAACGACGACCATTTTACAATTTAAATGAATTTTTGAATTGACATTTTGTTCATTATTTTGACTTGCTTTATGCTATTATTTATGTATTAAATATAACATAATTTCTTATTTACGTCTTGTATAATTTATCTGTGTATATTTAAGTTGCAAATGTATTTAATAAGCCGGGCTCTTGTATTCACTGTATCGTTAGTTTTAAGTTAATATCTATTTTTTTTGCATGCCTTAATACAATGTAAACCTTTGTATGGCTTTGTAATTCTGCAAATAAACGATTCTGATTCTGATTCTGAGTAAATATATTTTCTTATAAACCAGACATTGGCTTTTAATTTTTATTATTTATTAATAAGAGCAAACAAATATTTAACAAAATGCGCTATACTTCGACCCCTCAGTGGGGTCGTTATCAGCTGAGGGGTCGAAATATAGCGCCTTTTGTTAAATATTTGTTTGCTCTTATTAATAAATAATAAAAACTAAATATTATTACAAATTAGAAAAGATAAATTAGCAAATAATTTCTAGGATGAGGTTCTGGCACGAGATTTTTTTTAAATAATTGTTTGTATGAAACCTGGGCGTAGGGTAAGATCAACAGAAATGTAATTAGTGTCATTTGTTGGAGCTTGGTGCCTGAAATGTATATCTACATACATATTACACTGGGCGAATCTCCCGGGTTTACTTGTTTTTTTTTTACAATACTCTATAAAATACGAATACTATTAATATTTACCTACAGTTTTAGAGTGAGCGAATGCTGTGCTGTGCGCTGCTCTGCTTTGCGACACCGCCACGGAAAGTGCCGCACAGCAGAGCATAGCATTGCAGATTAGGTACCATTGTTTTGAATTTTAAGAAAACATATTTTTTATTGGGCTTGTTCTCAATGGACTTATCGATCGATACTACTTCCGAATTCGGATTCCCATTTCCAACTTTCGCGAGTCTGAAGTCGGAATTTTGGAATTCTGAAGTTGGAAGACTAAGAATAAATAATTTAGAAATTCGTTTTCTGTTTAAATCGTAGGGACCTAACAAATGCTTTGCGCATTGCAAGGCGCCGCACTGATGCGTTGCGCCGCACTGCTCAGCGTATAGCATTGCAGATTAACATTATTTTTACTTGTTTTCAACTGCTCCTATCTCTGTTCTCCGGTGACTTCTGTACTTGTAGCCATAGTATGAAATAGAGTACTAATTGTAAGCTTTCATTTCAGACATATCTCAATTCTGTAGGATTTACGCCGGCATTGCCCGTCATCGTTTGCTTCTTTTTCTTATCGTGTGGGGCTGCAAGGCCTATCGGCCCAGCAAGCCCTGGTGTTAGAGTTTTTAAACCACCTTACGGCCTCTGACGTGGTTTATGTAACGACCACTCTACTAGAAAGTGGCCAGGACCAACGGCTTAACGTGCCTTCTGAAGCACGGAATCATCTTACTTTTCGGACAATCAGGTGATTCAAGCCTGCAATGTCCTAACCAAACTGAGAACAATTTACAAAGTGACATTCCACTATGTGTGTTCCTCGCGGGAATTGAACCCACGGCCGCCGGGTTGAGAGCCCAAGGCTCTCACCACTCGACCACGGAGGCAGTTTTAGTTTCTGCTTTTTAACTGTCTATCCTACTCTAATCAGATGCCGCGCACGCAAAACATCAGTTATTTCATTTTTATGTTATTGTCTGCATCTGTTTTATACTAATATTATGCAAAGTTTCAGGTCTAATATCAAGTATTTATTGAATGCTATCGGTTTATTGTACGGTTTGGAGGTAACTTTGTAATTTTTTTCTATCGAGTAAATTTAATGGAATCAAGTTTTCACCATTGCGTTGACATAGCATTAGTCCTCAACTTTACCATATATCAATTTCAGCGAAAGTGAGGTATTATACACTTTTAACAGTTGGATAGCTTATGCGAATACGTTGTCTACTTTTCATTGCCAAAACTCAGGTAGCTCACCAGAAAGTTTTTCGTACAAAGAAAAACTCAAACATATATTTATCGGTATTTCAATACAAAAACAATATAACATTTTAGTCTGAAACGATATCTGCTCATGACAAGAGTATAATTGTCGTTTTTCTGCTTGAAAGCCTCCATGAGTGATGGTGACATGAAAAAGAAGCCTTTTTTCTTTCAATTTCCTCTTCTTGCCTTGTTAGATTTTGTTTTATTTTGGCTTAGCGACTGATCGATTATGAGCTTTTCTTATAACGAACTTACTAGCTTTTGATAGCGGCTCCGTCCGCGTTTATTTAATCTTCGTCCCGTTTCAGCTTGGGCGTTATTTTATGAACACCTCTTATAGCCTATGCGTTGACCAAAGTCAGTATAATGATAATAAAAAAACCTTATCCAAATCAAAAATAGATATGTGTACACGTTTTTGTAAAAATATCAGCTTTAATGCGTGTAGTAAGAAATTAATTCGAATTTCTGGACCAATGTCCAGAATACCATAACAACACCTAATTGCCGATATTTTGAAAGGAATAGACTTTTTTAGGGTCATAGAAAAGTATAAATGTTTTTCTCCTTGTAATACAAAAGATGAAAATATTCAGGAACTGAATAAATAGATTTGATGGCGTAATAGTCATGTCATTTAGACATTACAGGAAATAGGCCATTGCCCACAAGAAAAAAAAAGTAATGTCAAAACCGACGTCTGTTTTTTTATTTTCAGTAATACCATCTTCAGGTTTTATCCCCTATTTTTTTTAATTCTTTCTTTACGTCAAGGAACTCTCCCTATTGAACCTAAACGGTATGACTATTACATCACATTCCCATTTCTCCAAACTGATTTTCAAAACATAATTTCGTTATAAAAAATACCAACTGAAAGTTAAAGATAAGTATGTATCTTCATGATTTAGTCTATATTTTCAGAAAAAATATAGAGAAGGGCCTGTTACAATTTATGGTTGGTTCGAATTGCTGCGGTATACCGTTTGAAACTTACATCTCGATTGTTGTTTTCACTAAGACATTTGGTGCTAATATTTTGTTTATTTTCGTTGCTGATAATATTCTTATTTATAGGTACTTGCTTATTATTTTTCTTTTTCAACATATCCCATACAATATCCATGACTTGAACCTAAAACATTTATCAAAATCAAATACATACAAAAGTTACAAGCGTAAAAAGTCCTGAATTTTACACATATTTTGATGAATGTTTATGTACCGTAATGTCCTAGAAGCGATACAACAAATCAAATAATTTTAGTTTCACATTTAGTATACTATTAAAAAATATTTTTGTTTCATTTCGATTTTTGGGGATATTTCTCCTGAAATCATAGGAACCACCAAAACCATTCTCGAGTTTTTTCAAAACATGAATGTTGTCTTGCCTCTCACACCGTGTTCGGTTAGTTCCGTACGAACTCGGGAAATGAACGTTCGGGCTAACCAATAACAGTCAGTCAGTGCTCTATAATCCGAATTGAATGCAGAATAGCGACCCCATGCGCGACTGACTTCAAGCCACTGACTACAGGCCTCTTAACCCTCCTAATTAACATAATTTTTCGATTAATATTAAAACAATATATCACAGTGTAGATTGTGACTTATGTAGATCCTTTTAACAGATTAAAAGGAAAATCAGGCAGATTCTTAGACACAAAAAGGAAAAGCCAGTACATGCTGTAGCCTGTTTGTCGTAGCATTAGCTCAATTATGTTTTAATTAATGTCTCCCAAACATGAACTGCATTGTAAGCTCCGTACACTTTTACTTTTTGCCCCTTGACCCTCTTGAAATATAACGTGACTGTGAAAGTGGTGACCATTGCCTGAAAGTAAAAAATTATGTTTTCCATCGTTATTGGAAGTTGGCGTTTCTAAGGATTTAATTATATTTATTTCAAAACCCCAACTGGATGTGGTAGTGGGATGGATAGCTCGTGATTATAAATATGTGCAATTAAGCATGCTTGTTGCAAAAAAATCATTGCTATTCACGGATTTAGTGCACCTTAATAAAATCGAACAATCGAGTTATTCGACCAGTGCCGTGCATGGAACTTTTTGCTGGAAATGCAAGGACAAGTTTGACAAAAAAAAAAATTCAATGTAATTTTGAAAAATCATTATTTAGTACTAGCTTTTGCCCGCGGCTCCGCCCGCGTGTTATTCGGTTTAAGGACATGATTTTTTCCGGGATAAAAAGTAGCTTATGTGTTAAGTTGGGGTACAAGCTATATCCATTCTAAATTTCATCCAAATCCGTCCAGCCGTTTCAGCGTGAAAGAGTAACAAACATACACACACACAAACTTTCGCATTTATAATATTAGTGTGAAGTGTGATGAGATAACAAAGCCTTGTCTTATTTCGCAACTAACGATTGCCCAACTTAAATATAGCTTTTTTATATTTTTCCCGTATCATATTTGTTAATCATAAAATATTATTTTTATACAGATTAGATTTGACATGTAAAACGTATACTTTATGTATCTATTTTACAAAAAAACAATTTGAATTTGAATTTGAATTTAAAATCCGCGCTAATTAGTCACCTAATGTATGAAATAACAAAGCCTTGTCTTAAATTTCCACAAACGTATTAACCGCGCTAATTAGACACCTGATTTTTCAATGATATTGATCTATCCTACAGGAACCATGCATTTTTCCGGGATAAAAAGTAGCCTATATGTTACGTTAGAGTATAAGCTATATCCATTCTAAATTTCATCTAAATCCGTTCAGCCGTTTTAGCGTGAAAAAGTAACAAACATACACACACACACACACGCACAAACTTTCGCATTTATAATATAAGTAGGAGTAGGATGACGCCAGGGTAGGCACTGCCTATCCTAGAGTACATGATTTCATACTTTTTTCATTTTTATTGGTTTTTAATCTTTTTCATGATATTTTTATCGTCAAACTTGGCCTTCTCATTGCATTTCCTGCAAAAAGTTCAATGCACGCCACTGATGGGCCACATGTCCCCTCCCCTATATCCGCCAATGTAGCTTTAGTTTACCGTGATGAATGGAAGACTGTAGATGTCAATTTAATCCCTTATTACGTGTATATCCGTTAAATCAAGGAGAATTAATTTTCGAACGCTGGCCACATTTCCTCTTTGGATAGCCAAACTTATACGTTGGCCGAGGAATGCGCCAGCCCTCTGGTCACCCGATGTGTCCACTAAAAGATGAGACAAATCAAAATTCAATTCAAATAATAATTCCAAGATTCAAAGATTCAAATTGTTTATTTGTCAAATAGATGCCACCAAAAACAAGTCTCGCCACTTAGTTCTTCTACCGTAAAAAGTTGTAAGATCCATGTAAATCCAAGTCAGTTAATTTATTCAGTCCCTACTTAATGGACCTTCTGTCTTAAGTTATTACATTAATTAGCTAACCTAACAACATCTTCTAGTGACTATATCAATATTAAAAATCTCTTATGTTTTAAATAAATATATTGACTCGGCCATCGCACGAAAACACAATGTATCTCACAAACTCACAAGTAATACATATTATATTAAATTTGATTATTTAGTGTTATTTGTACGTTTAACTAGGTAAGTTTATTTTAATAAGTATATGTGCGAGTTAAAGTTTTAATTATACTCTGTAAAGTTTATTTTATAATTAAGTTCTGTGTATACAAATAATTTGATCTATTTTTGTTAAGTGTTTAATTTTATTAATATATCTATGAATTTTTTTTCTCAACGGTTGCTTGGAAGATATTGCTATTGGCAATTGGTTCCATGTTTGATTGTTTTCTGTACGTTCTTTTTTGGTTAGTTTATTTATTATTATGAAATGAAAATTTCTATCGGTACAACTCCTAAACGGTTAAGAGTGGGTTCTGTTTAAAAGTAAAACAGCGTAACCTTTAGCGTTCCCGTGGCACATTGAAACCCCTAGAAAGCCATTATTAATTACCTTTATCTGAAAATCCCAAAATAATTTACAGGATCCGCCCAAACGGAGGCATTGAATTTTTTCAACAGAATTTTCACGTAATTTTTAACTCGTAAAGAGAAATATTTATTTTTAAATTGCCTTTCGTTTTAGGCTTTTTAATATTTAAGACCCTTTGTTTTTTAAACCTCCGCTTTATTTTTGGTGTTAATCAGAATTTGTTTTGGCTTTATATTTTGTACTAGCTTTTGCCCGCGGCTTCTCTCATGTGAAAGGGTCTTTAAGGTAAGAACTACGAGTAATATCGTCTCGGTTTGGGAGTTTTTTTATCAACACCCTATATATTACGATGATACTAAAGAAAACCCCATCCAAATCCTCGTGGTTTTCAAGTAAAAATGGAGCAGATGAAATTAAAAATAAAAAAAAACTTGATTAAATCTTGATAAAAAACACTTGTTCTAGTTTCAATGAATATATTTATGTATACATATATGGAGTTGATGCTCGTGATTGTTGGCACTTGGTGGAACTTTTGAAACATTTTTTGTTTGATAAACACTTGTACTTGTCCACTTATTTATATTATTTCCCCTTACCGGTTTCTTGCTTTAACAGCGAAACCGGTAAGGGGAAATAATATAAATAAGTGGACAAGTACAAGTGTTTATCAAACAAAAAATGTATACATATATCTCTCCCAACCGGTTTCGGATATTACACCATTTTCAAGGTATGCTTAGATGTTATGATTTAAAAAAAGTTTTGGTCTCACTACAAGACTAAAATTACACAAAAATAAACAACCTATAGACTCGGCTTTTATACCACTTTATTATTAGTATAGGTATACCTATTTATGTGCTAGTAGTAGGTTAATAACATTTTATAAGTGCCTGTTTGACCAATCGCTGTAAAAGTGTATGATGTTTTTTTTTCATTGCTTGTATTTTTTTTTCCAATTTTGAACCAAAAAACTTAAGTAACATAATTAACTATATAAAATAAAAAACTAAACTATCTTAATACAAACAATAAATAATACACTAAGAAAAATACAAAATTATATATTTAAATAAGGTAAAATACCCTGTCTAAAATTGTAATTAATTTCTGGTATATGCATTCTAACTATAATAATGTAGGGTTTCGTTTCCGTTTTCCGGAGCAATGTTTGGATAAGATTTCCTTGATAGAAATTTATTAAATTTATTTAACTTTATAGATACTTTTTCTCTTCGTTTGACGATAAGGAATCATGTACAGTACTTTTAATTTTTTTTAATTAATCACTAGATTTTCGATTTTGGAAATTAACTATTTTAGTTTCTTTATTGTAATAATAAGAAACAGTTCGTTTCATCCTGTATTCAAACCCTTTCACACTGCGCTATTTTTGGCTTGGAGTGTGAAAAAAATAGCATAGCCTCTTAAATGGCATATAAGAAATATTCCAATAACATTATTCGTAGGAAACTTAAAATGCTTCTAAGTCAGCATTTCTCAAAGCGCGGGTCGCAACCAGATATTTAGTGGGTCGTAAAAAAAGGAAAACAAGCACAACCTTTACACTGAAATTACTCGTTTCAGTTTGAAATAATGGGTTAACAATGAAACATGTAACTTTGAATTAACTAAATATTTATGTTAATGGTATTTATATCATAGCTTAGAACTATCTTTGCGATTTTATTGGATGCAGTAAAATGCGAGTATTCGTATATCAAACGACCGAAATAAGTTCAGAGAATGAAATATGATATATATTTTTTTCAAGTGTAAATTTTACAATTTCACAGTTTAAAATGAATTTGCAAAGAAATAATATCGGCATAACACCCCCTTGTCACGATTTGAGGGGGGGTTATGCCGACTTTATCTCTTTTCAAATTAACTTTAAGCCAACAAAAAGCGACGATTAAATTTTGTAAAAAATATACGTCATATTTGACTGTTTGCTCTTAAAATTTCAGCTGTTCGAAACACGATTGCTTACATTTTTCTCGATCCGATAAAATCACAAAGAGACGTCTAAAACCATGATCTAAATATCATTTCATTTAAGCTATATTAGGTTTTGGACATTAAAACTTATTTAAAATAAACGTCGTGAAAAATGTGATATAAAACGACCATCATATTAAAAATCCATCCCTCCAATTCCAAAATAATAAATAAAAACACCTCAAAACCACGAGTGTTCTAAGCGGCCCGCTTCCGCCGAGCAGGATGAACATGTGAAAAATTAAAGCGTTGGAGCAGGACAGATTTTTTGGGATAACCTTGCCTTAAGTAAGTTTGAGAACCATTGTTCTAAGTCATTTCGCGATGACACTGCCATCTGCATAAAACGGGCATAAAGTCTGTTCATTATAATGTGCTAGTCGGCCATTAAATGTTATCATAGCAAATCGTAATCGTAGCTTGAATAGAATAGTATCAATATAAACTGACATGCAGAGTTTTATTGCGGGTAGTAATAAAAATAAGTATTTTAAGTCTCTTATTAAATGGTTTGTTCCCATCCTCTATATACTGGGTGTAAATAGAGTGCGACCATTAAATGAAACCACATATTCTACCGACCCTACTGAACCACTTCTCCCAAGAGTCATACCCGTGGACACCCTTAGTTTAGAAAATAATTGAGTTCCAAGCAAAAATGCGTGAACCCTAACGCACTGACATACGGGCGAGTTTAGAGAGAGCGTCGTCCGTGAAACCTCCAGCTGTTTGAGGTCAACGCTCTCTATTTTATTTTTATTTTATTTTCTGTTTTATTTTAGAGTATGTCCTGCAATCTGATTAAATTTAAATCTTGTATGTTTTACCGTTTCTACTTAAGTAACCGCTAAAACCAATAACGTTTAAATAAAGAAACATTTTCCAGGTTTTTTGTATAGTGACCCCCTTTAAATTTAATTGCTTTTCAATATTTTGTACTAGTGAAGCTGTTGACCCCTGTGACAGACGGACAGACAGACAGCGGAGGCTTGGTAATATGGACCCTTTGAATGTTTAAGGTGGTAGAGCTGATGCCGGGCTCGACTGTGGAGGTACCACCATCTTACTCGCAAATCCTCCCGAAGTTATTCGGGGGAGAGTAAGAGAACAGCTCTCAGGCAAAACCAAGCGGCCCACCATTGCCTGGAACCGATGGATGGCGGTATATCCATCCCCAATTGCCAGGTCTTATATAAAACAGACTGGTGACGGGCAGCGGCGTCACTGGTGCAAGGGTTTTGGCACCTCGCTCACCAACCCACAATGGTGGGCATTTCTTCCAGGAGGACCACCGAGAGTGGCGAAATCCTGGAAAGGCCTATGTCCAGCAGTGGACGAAACAGGCTGATGGATGGATGGATGGAACGAGAGTTTATAAGCAAAAACGCCTTGCAATAACTTGTTCTGTTCTTTTGGCTTGACCTTTAATTGAATTTTGTATTTGTATTTTATGAAAAAATAGTCAGTATTTTCAGGCCGTTGAACAAGAAGAGCCCGATTGGACACTTTATAGCTTATTTACAACATTTCCGTTTTTCATCTGAGGAGTGAATATGCAAATTCAAACACAAATACAGCAATGAATTCAAAAACTTCGCCTGGGATTTGTGAATTCATGCTTCGATCGTAAAACTACGGTTGAATGATTTTCTCAGGCTTCTTCTTCTTATCCTGGAAGTAAACTCAAATAAATCTAATAGTAATAATACTGAACAGTCAGACTTCTCACATTCGCTTTTTACCGACGATTATTCTGTCTCAATTTGATAGTGCCCCGTACTGCAGGCAGATACTAGTTGAAATTAAATCATCCGACCAAATTCATACTGGATATTCGGTTAGTCATCAGAAACAAGGTTTTATGACCTTCCAGGTAAAATTCGAAAAAAAATCTTCTTTGCCCCATAGTTTAGTAACATTATTTGATTTGTTGTTTCGCTTCTAGGACATTACGGTACATAAACATTGATGAAAATACGTGTAAAATCCAGAACTTTATACGCTTGTAACTTTTGTGTGTATTTGATTTTGTTAAATGTTTTAGGTTCAAGTCATGGAAATTATATGGGAAATGTTGAAAAAGAAAAAATAATAAGCAAGTACCTATCAATAAGGATATTATCATCGAACAGCGAATAGCGCTAGTATGGGAGTTAAGGCGAATAGAGTCGCGTGGCGGACAGCTGCGACTGTCCTGTGCTCTGGCACTGCATACAAGTGGCCTGTGGTCAAATTATTATTTAATTTAATTTTAATACTAATTTAATTTACTAATATAGTTTATAAGATCATTGTTACTAACACTTATGGATCAATGTTATCTGAAATAAATGGATATTATTATTATTAACTTCAGTTGACATATTTTTTAAAAGATCCTTCTATTCTAATACACAATGTGTAAAACAGTCTTTCCTGTCTCAAATCAATACAGACCGCACGCATGTCGCAGCATAAAAATTGCCTGAGGTAACCCTATACGCGTTGTACATAGGGTTGCCACCTCTCCCGGATTTCCGGGAATCTCCCGTAATCGGACCCTGAAAATAAAAATCTCCCGCCTCCCGTAAGAATTTAGTAAAAATAAAAATTTCTCCCGGAATTACAGATTGGAGCGCGAATATGTCAGGATCAAATAGAAAATTGTTTGAACACCGGCTGCGAGCGTATTCGAAATGCTATTAGGATTTCGGATAGGATGTGTTATTGCTGTATTTACTAATGTACAAATGGATAGTATATCTAACACACACAGGTACAAAAACGCACAAGGCCCTATCCTTAAAGCATTCCAAACAGATAATAGAGTTTTAACAATCATGATATTATATCATCATACCAAATGAAAAAGATAAGTTTAAAACAAAATATGATGAAAATTACTACTTTTATTTTGAGATGGTCTATCTCCCGGAACCAAAGGGACAGGAAGTGGCAACCCTAGTTGTACATTGTTTTGTGTCCGATTTGCGTCCGTGGTAGGTCCGTTTGTACCCGAAGAAGGGCGATAGAGCGACCGTCCAACACATTTGGGACGTAATTTTATCGGTAAGAAGCGGGTGTACCAAGTGTAGACCTACTTAAATTTCCCAGTTTACACTTGGGAACACTTCTGACATCTACGATATGCATAATCGTCCTGAATTTGTCAGTCTACCTGCAGTGTGTAACTTGAAGACTACTTGGCCTAATTAGCTGAACTTTGTAGGTAGGTGCGAACCTACTGGTCTTATATAAATATATACGCATTGTCAGACTACATAGAGTCATTGTGAATGCCGTATATTACTTTTTAGGGTTCCGTACCCGAAGAGTGTCAAACGAGACCCTGTTACAAAGCCTCCGCTGTTTGTCTGTCTATCACAGCACAGGGGTCTACACGTTCAGTCGTAATGGGTGGACAGTTGAAATTTTCACAGAGTATATTATATAGTCTGTCAAAAAAGTGTTGAAATGAATATTGAACTTTAATGAACTTTACACGTTCAAGTAGTTCAATTTAGGTAATATATTTATGAAATAACAACGCGGTTAACTCGATTTAACAGATTTTGTACTTATTTGTTTGGTGTAACTAGGCGAAAGAAATATAGTTCCTTCAATATTCATTTCAACTCTTTTTTGACAGACTCTACCAAGACAAATAATATAAATTTGAATACATACAATATTTCAATTTATTCAGATTGTTATACGTACCCTAGCTCAGTGGCGTGCATAGGACTTTTTGTTGGAAATGCAATGAGAAGGTCAAGTTTGACAATAAAAAAACATGAAAAAATTTAAATGTCACTTTGAAAAATCATTATTTTTATGACGACAGAGTAGGTACTGCCTACCCTAGAGTACATGATTTCATACAAAAAAAAATGTTAATCAAAATTTGTTTTAATTTTTTTATGTTGTTTTTATCACGAAACTTGACCATCTCATTGCTTTTCCAGCAAAAAGTTCTATGCACGCCATTGCCCTAGCTAAAAAATAAATAATCAAAATTTTGGGTTCCTTACGCAAAGGATGCCGAATTATTCGAGAGGCTATCAATTTAGCGGCTTTTTTTGACGCCCTTTTGTTGCTTATCTACATTGTTGTTTTTCATAATGTTTTAAGGGTTTTTTACCCGTTTTGTATAGTGGTACGGAACCCTTTGTGCGTGAGTCTGACTCGCTCTTGGGTATATTATTTTACATTAAATACGTGTATACTTGCAAGATGTATCCTGTATTGCACAAATAAATCTATTTCTATTTCAGCTCCGCAATCGCATTAAATTTTAAACCCTCCACCTGTTTTAATCTAATAGCAATATTACTATAATACCAGACGAGTGATCTATATTTATCAAACGCATGTAGCAGTAAAGGTCTTGCCCCGCATTACTCTGAGCACAAATCTTTCTGGGTCACCGGTTTATGTGGCAGTAAAATGTAACCGAATGCGCATTTAGCGAAATGCCTACTTATTGGTTTGTTTTGGAAGTTTATTTCTGTGCTGAAAAATGGGTTTACGGCTTCTGAAGGAATATTGGGTTTTAGTTTTGCTTGATGTTTTTTTTATTTGCAACGTTTTGGGCAGTCCATGTGGTATATTTATCGAAATATGTTACTTAAAGTATAAAATTAATCAAATAATTTTTTTACACACTTTCTATTTAATTACAGGCTGGTCCCAATTCAGTAGTAATAGATAATATACAACATATATTCAATATCAAAAACTAAAACAAAACGAAAAAACCGGTCAAGGGCGAGTCAGACTCGCATACTTAGGGTTCCGTAGTTCGACAGTTTTGGGAACAGTCAGGAAGAAGGTATTTAAAATTTTGCCCATAACTGTTTATGATAACTGAAAAAAGAATTGATTGTACCACAAAAGAGAGACTCAAATATTTTTATTCCGTACTCGAAATAAAACTCGTGGATGAAAAATTCTATTTTGTCATTTTGTTATCGCAAATTTCTCAGCCGCTTTATTTTTCCTATAATTCTTACATAATCCCGTATTGCCATGATTTTTTTCATATTTTTTGGTGCACCAGTTACGGAAATAAGGGGGTCGGCATGCATTTTTTTGTGGCTTTTCAATGATTTCTCGAAATCGGTGCCAATAAATACAGTAAAAATATATATTTAATATCAACAATTTGATACCTATATTGTATTTTTGGGATTTATTTTTTATTTTTCTCTCTTTGGTATTGGAAATATTTTAAACGATTGCAATTTTTTTATTTTATTTTTACATTGTAATCAAGTGTATGCTATTTTTGCTTTATCTTTAATAGTGCTAAAGTTATGAGGCTGTGACATACGGACGGACGGACGGACGGACAACGGAGTCTCACCATAAAGGTTCCCTTTACCTTTCAGATATTACGGAACCCTAAAAAGGACTTTCATATCTTACTATATGTCTATACCAATAATGAAGTAGTTAAAGATTCGTGTCTCCACATTGAGTATTTTTATCTTCACTCATATCGTAGAATAATGATTATGAACTTAAAAATTGTAAATAATAATGAAAAATAATGTATTATAGAATAACAAGATAATAATATTTTTTATCTACGCTCATATCGTATTCATGATTTGTACTTAAAAATAATGCAAAATTAAAGTTTTTGGATATTTGAAAATAATAGTATATACCGGGTGTAAATAGACTGCTACCATTAAATGAAACCACATATTCTACCGACTCTACTGAACTACTTTTCCCAAGAATCATGCTCGCGGACACCCTTAGTTTAGGAAATAATTGAGTTCCAAACAAAAATGCGTTATCCCTAACGCACCGACATACGGGCGAGTTTAGAGAGAGCATCGTCCGTGAAACCTGAAGCTGTTCCAACTCAATTATTTCCTAAACTAAGGGTGTCCGCGAGTATGACTCTTGCGAAAAGTGGTTCAGTAGGGTCGGTAGAATATGTGGTTTCATTTAATAGTAGCAGTCTATTTACACCCGGTATGTAAAGTTAAAAGGAAACCTATCACATCTAAGTAAGTTCTACCAACATAATTTTGCAGTTTTGTTTCATACATTTCATAAGTTTGTAATTTGTATCAAAATCATTTAAATGGTATAGAAATGGAACCCTCAGGCGCGATTCTTACTCGCACTTGACCGGTTTTGTGTAGTCCTTTCTAACCGGTCAATATATTTGGGACTAATAACTTATTGTACATTTTGACCTAATTTAGGGAATATAGTAATGCATAGTATGAAATATACACGAACCCCCTTGAAAAGAGATAATAAAATACCAGCACAACACTACGGATGTAAAAATATGTTTTCAGGTCCGTGCACTACACTAGGCCCGTGTTTCAGTTTGATGGTCACGTGACCCTTAACGGCGGCGGTTTGCAAACTGTTTACGTGTATGAATTTACACCCAGAAAATATCTGAATATCAGGAAAAAAATGGCTAAGGCGTCATCTCGGCCACGTAAAACTCGGCCGCGCGGCTGAGTTGACACATTTCGATTAAATAAATTTTATTGGGGGTCAACTCGGCCGACAGTGAAAATTTGAGGTAGTTGTGTACAGTCAACACAAGAAGTCCTTAAAAAATGTAATTATGAATGTAATAATGTCTTAAGACAAATAACGACGTGGCTTCAAAATAAAACAAAATATTTAAATAGGTATATATTATAACAATCAACAGCACGAAAATATTAACGAATACTATACCTAAACGTAATTAATCTAATCACCAATAGTTATAACAAAGTTACATGCTGCAATTTTTTTTTAAAAACCTTATTTGAATATATTTAAAGAAAACACGTTAGACAAAAACATATACTAAGTATATGGAAAAGAAGAGACAGGTAAGACTTATCATGATTTCAACAACACATGTTCTATTCTGGTTACGAGATTGCTTTTAATTTTTTTTAATAGTTTTAAATATAAATAGAAAGATTAGATTTAAAATATAAATAGGTATTTGGATCCAATCCTTTCTTAGATTGACTGTACTTTGTATTTGAGGCCGAGTTGACCCCCAATAAAATTGATTTAATCGAAAGGTTTCAACTCGGCCGCGCGGCCGAGTTTTACGTGGCCGAGATGGCGCCTTAGCCAAAAAAATAGTCTATATATTTATTTAGGACGTACTTTATAATTTTGTGAAAGTTTAATTAAGTCGTTTTTAATATTTTACTAATAAAAGATTCGACAGTTTTGTTAAACTTTTTTCACATACTGAGGATATATTTCTTGCAAAACCTAGTCCAATTGTATTAAGTGACCTGAAAACCAGCGTTAAGAGGATATGATATGCAAAGGTCAGTTACTCCGTAAGGTTACTCCATACGGAACGCCCCGAAGTGCGAGAGGGACGGATTCCGAAAAAAATAGCAAAATGTCGGTTTTAAATTAATATAAAGTGAACTAAGATAGCTATCAAAACTTCCAACTAAGAAAATTTAGAAATCGTTAAAATCTATGTAATAAAATATCATTCCTATTTGTCAAACTATGAAAAAAAGTGTAGAAGAAGACCTCATTTCAATAATTATTTCTATCGAGCGAAAGTTACGCAATCGCGTTTCTGTACTGAAAAAAACTAGAAAAAGGTTTCGAAATTTATATACTATTTTATCAAATTAGTGGCTTTATCTGAAAAGAAGGTAAACAACTTCAAAAAGTGCTATTTTTATAGAAATAGCCCCTTAATTTGTTTTTCAGATGAGCAAATGCTGAGCATAACTCCCTTTCCCGCCAACTTTTTTCTGAGTTACTTAAAATAGTTTTTTATTTTTTCATTTTGAGACAAAAATAATAAAATATTGTTTTTTCGAAATATATTTCGGCCTACTTTGGGGCCGGCATCAGTCGAGTAAATGACAAATCTAAAAAATGACATACAAATATATACAATCTTATGACTAATTAACCTACTTTCTTACATAAACAAAACAAAACAAAAAAAGAAATGAAAATCTAAACAATTTTGGTTGAAGAGCCAAATTCAACCTCTTTAACCAAAATTGTTTAGGTTTTCATTTCTTTTTTTATTTAACCTGTAAGGCTGTACATCAGTACGCACAAATACGAGTAATACAATTCAATATTCCGAACAACTAACTCTTCAACTGACCTATTTCTGAGACAACCCTCGAGAACGATCTGTTGAACATCGATTACTAGTTAATGAATTAATCGAATTATGCAAGAAAATGAATCGATTCATCTAATCCGAGAATCAGATCAACTCATTCCATTAAGTGCGAGTGGAATTATTGCCTGAATAAGGCTGCGTTCACTGTATTTGAACGCCCGAAATCAGCAAAAGTATTTAATTAAGACCTCGTACTCAGTTACTTCAAATACTGAATGTGTAGGTATCACATTAAACCTACTCAACGTTTTTTAGGGTTCCGTACCTGAAGGGTGCCAAACGGGACCCTATTACTAAGCCTCCGCTGTCTGTCTGTCCGTCTGTCACAGGGTTCTAAGGCTTCAACAGTTGAAGGGAGGTCCCCATACAAGAAACTTCGAAAATGTTGCATTATTTAAACTGTATTGGTTTTCATACACGTTTTAAATTTAGTCAGATTGTAGGATATTATTCTAAAATAAAACAAAAAATTATAAATAGTAGGGTTCCGTACGCCGACGGCACCAAAGCCTTAGTCAGACGTTACCATTTTGTCGGCTTGTTTATTCTAGCTTTGATGTTGCTTTGGCTTAATTTTATTATTTGTCGTGATAGAGGCCATAGTAACACGTGATCTGTGCTGAAATTTAAACTTTCTGCCTGTTACGGTTGAAACTGTAGACCCCAGTGACAGACGGATAGACAGAGAGACAGAGACTTAGTAATAGGCTCCGTTTGGCACCCTTTGGGTACGTAGCCCGAAAAATTTAGTTCTGGTCTGTTTTTTACTTTCTTATATTCAATCAAATATTAGTATAGATTAAATTACAATATGGAAGAAGGAAATGTTATTTGTTACGTCCATTTCAGCTTGCAGAGTGCTAAAAAGACGGAGTAAATATTTCGGCGCCATAACCAGCCATAATGTATAAAAACGGCAAAAAAATCATGTCTGTTGTATGAAATACATTATACTAAAAATATATGTTTATAGAAATGTGAGAAAATTCACAGGAGTAGTATATATGTATGATGAATTTAAAAGGAAAACTATCACAGCTAAGTAGGCTTCACAGGTTTACGAGTACAGGTCGCGCCAAACTTTTGGCCCCCTATATGTATGTATGGGAGCAGAAGTTTGGCGGGGTCTGTATTTGGCAGACGAACTTATATGTACCGGGCAACTACGGAACCCTACACTGCGCGTGGCCCGACACGCACTTGGCCGTTTTTTTTTCATTTATAACAAAATGGCAGCCAATTCATATCATGACATTCACATGTGAAATACACATCATTTTTAGGGTCCCGTTGGTTACCCTTTGGGTACGGGACCCTAAAAATGATGTGTGTTGTCTTTTTAAGCCAATCACGGCGCGTTTGATGGCGATTGCCCCCTGATCAAAATTGATTATCAGCCTGTAATGACATCCATGCGTCTAGGCTCAAAAAGTAATTTAATTATTGAACTACCCTCGTGTAAAAACAAGTTGTAGCCCGGCTTGGAATCCAGCCAGATTGCGTTCGTCACTCTCAGTAGAGTAATGAATATGTGAGGCAAAGCCTTTATAAGCTGGTCGTATAGATTATTCGCTTGATTAAGTTGTCGTCGGGAAATGAAAGTCATATCAGTAGGTTTTTTGTCTGTCGGTCTGTCTATTGAAACTAATAACTTGAACAAAACTCTCGTATAAATACCGAATAAATAATACAAATATATGTTTTAGATATATTCTTTTTGCAGACTTTTTTATGTTTCAATAGGCGTTACATATAAGGTGACTTTAATTTATGCAGCCAAACTCATACTGGAGGCTTGGTAAGTGATTGGTAACACGGATTGATAACACTTTTTGCTGATTTCGCAAAATAAAATCCCATGACGTCCCATAGCAATTGACTCGGAGTTGGGCTTGCGTTTGTAAGAAACACTAAAAGAAAAATTTACGAATTTCACAAAGAGGGTCATTGAACCTTATCACTGAGCACTTACGGAGTCTTGAGTAAAAATTGGGCTGCATAAATTAAAGTCACCTTAAATATACATTATACTTTGAACGATGAAAAAAAAAAGAAAATTCGTTTTGTACGAAATTTACATTTTTTTAATTTTCACAGTATCAACGTTTTTGGAGTTCCGTACCCGAAGGGTGCCAAACGGAGCCTTTATACTAAGCCTCCACTGTCTGTCTGTCTGTCTGTCTGTCCGTCTATCACAGGAGTCGGTCTACGTCTTCAACCGTAATAAGTAGAAAATTTAAAATTTTACAGAATATATGTTGCTATGGCCTCTACTAAGACAAATAATATAATAATTAAAAAATGAAATTCAAGGGCGGTCCACAAGTAAGAGACCTCGAAAAAGTTGTAGTATTAAAATGTTATTGGTTTTGGATATTCTTAAAGGAGGTAAAACATACAAATTTTAAATATAGTCAGATTGTAGGACATACTCTAAAGTAAAACCTTTAAAGTAAAGTATAGAGATTTTTGTATTTATTATTAATAGAGTGCATTACAAACCAGAGAAGATAAATCAGAAACAAATGTAAAGACAAGAATTTGAAAAAATTCCTCGGGCCAGGATTCGAACCTGCGACCTCTTGTTGAATTGTTCCACCATACTTGTCCACCGAATATTAACTATTTGATCTAACTACTGATAGAACTAACTAGCTTGTAATGCATATACTGAACGCTAACGAGGGCGTTGTGTGATTTCACGCGTCGCTACAATTGTATTATTTTTGTATTTTTCAACAATAAATGAGCCCAAAAACTAATAGTAAGGAAACGTTGCTATGTAACATTTTAGTTTTTTATAATATTTTCGTATAATACTAGATTATTATTGTTATTTATTTACATATCTTTTGTATTTATTTATAAATAAATCTGCTATCTTTAATAACGCCTTTTGTACCAATTGTTTTATTTTTTAATTTTGCTTTTTGTTCTTGTATTGAGTCGATAGTTTTAAGGGGCCTAAACTAAAAAACAGCCCAGTGACTTGCCTCTGCAATATGCTGAGCTGGCCCCTTTTTACTACTACAGCACTTACATAGTTTATAAGGTTTTATTTGTGTTTTGTGTTGTTATTTTTATTAGGTAATGTGTTATTTTTTAGTTGTCTGTCGAACTGGAATAAAGAAGTTATCTATCTAATCTATCTAAAACAAAACGTACGTACGTAGACGGTGCCAATTTTTTTGTCAGGCGCTACCATTTTAGCGCCTTCTTTTTTGTAGCTTTGGCGCATGTATATTGTTGTTGTTTGCCATAATGTTTTTAGGGTTCCACACCCATACTGTGGGGTGGTACGGAACCCTTTGTGCGCGAGCCCAACTCGCACTTGGCCAAATTTTTAATGGTTCAATAGGCGATACGTAGTACCTTAGTACCTTGCTTGATCGAAAAAAATCAGGGCCCGAGGATTTTTATTTTTTTTGTCTTGGAAATTGTTTCTGTTTGATCTTTTTTTGGTTGTAATACATTCTACATTTGAATACTCTAAATATTATTAGAGTAATGTAATCTAGGTTCTTATTAAAATAAGATTAGATTAGATTTCCCAATTCGACTTGTCATCATACTTACTGCCTGCCCGCAGGTATCACACTAATATTATAAATGCGAAAGTTAGGGTGTGTGTGTGTGTGTGTGTGTGTGTGTGTGTGTGTGTGTGTGTGTGTGTGTGTGTGTGTGTGTGTGTGTGTGTGTGTGTGTGTGTGTGTGTGTATGTTTGTTACTCTTTCACGCTGAAACGGCTGGACGGATTTGAAATTTAGAATGGATATAGCTTATACCCTGACTTAACACATAGGCTACTTTTTATCTCAGAAAAAAGCATGTCGTTAAACCGAATAACTCTCGGGTGGAGCCGCGGGCAAAAGCTAGTTGTTATTAATTCTGTAACTTATGACTTGGTCCACAACATTATATAAGCTCCTACAATAATAAGTGAAAATAATTTTACGGCAGATCATGTATCGTTAACTGATCACAATAAAGAAGAAAAAAAAATTGTTTGGTCAAATAATTTTTCCACGTCCCAAAGTGGTTCAATTAGCTGACTCAATTTCTATGGAAAGGTGAAAAAATTTTCGCGCGAAAAATAAATATTTTCGTTGGATAGTGATACTCAATCGTCTTTTTTTTTTTTTACTTTGAATTGTAGGACCTTATATACTCGTGTGTCTATCTGACTGTCTGTCTGTCACAAACACTTTTTTCCAATTTAGATCAACTTAAAAGGAAAATGTACTTAATGTATTAATCTGTGCCAGTTTAATGAAAAAAATCTTTTAAGTATTTTTCACACTTCCCTTTATTATTTTATAAAATTTTGTATTCATTTTATTGTGTGTATTTTACTTATGTATTTATTTTTTATATATTTTATTGTGGATACGCATTTTTTACTCGTGTTTGCAGCCAAAAGTAGTAAATTTTCATATCTTCACAGAGAGACAATATATTTTAAATTAGTTATTAGATTTAGTTACATCGCATGTGTCGCAACTCGCGGCCTCTGACAGAAGATCAGCGTCACAGTTTTGCTGTGGCATTTTGTTGAGTCAGAGACCTTTTTGTTTGCTGCATCTTAAGTAGATGGATTGTTAAAACTATTTATATTTTTTGTATGTGATTCTTGTATTGATGTAGCATTCAAAATAAACGTCTTTTCTTTCTTCTTTCTTTCTAGTTACGGCGGGCCAAAGTAAAGGGATGCAAATTGTTTTTTTGATGTTCTTTAAGTTATTTATAAGTATATTGTTTTTATGTAATAGTCGCTTTTATCTAAATATGTAATAAATAAATAAAAAGTTACAATAAAAATTCACTTGATTTTTATATTGGTCTATGTTTGACCTTTGACTTCTACTCGTAAATCTATCCTCCCTCATTTCCAACCCCAGCTCAAAATAATTCAATTGCAAAACTGTCCAATAAAATAGTTACCTTATCTTAAATATTACCTGAAATTTCACCCGTATCTCAATGGCCATAAGGATCAATCTCTTGTCATATATCTTACAAGTATTATATTGCCTGCGGCTCCGCTCGCGTTGGATAAAATGACTGCTCTTGGTATTTGTTTTACTTAAAATGGCTTTTATTGTGTATCCTACTTCCTATTAATATTATAAATGCGAAAGTTTGTGTGTGTGTGTGTGTGTGTGTGTGTGTATGTTTGTTACTCTTTCACACTGAAACGGCTCAACGGATTTGGATGAAATTTAGAATGGTCATAGCTTATACCCTAACTTCACACATAGGCTACTTTTCATCCCGGAAAAAAGCATGTCGTTAAACCGAATAACACGCAGGTGTAGCCGCGGGCAAAAGCTAGTTTTATATGCGTTTTACTTGAAAATGCTTACTGTTCTACTTCCTTTGGTCACAGCGCAGTTATATAAGGTGGCTTTTATTAATGCAGCCAAACTCATACTGGAGGCTTTGTAAGTGATCAGTAACACGGATCGATAGCACTTTTTGATAATTTCGCAAAATAAAATCTTGACGTCCCGTAGTAATTGACTAGAGTGATCAACCCTTTAGCAGTCCTAGCGGTACGCCCAAAATGACTGCAAATTAGTAGTGTTAAAGTAATGAAAATCGGGACAATAGATCTGTAGGCCATATGAAAAAAATTGACCCGTAGCACAAAAAAAAAGTAAGGCGTTATTACGACGTCATCTTTATTTGTATGGGAATTTTTTTTTTTCTTATACGTATCGTGTGTGGTATCAAATTAAATGGCTTTCTGAGCCAATTCCAAAAGTTTGTCACGTCACTACATTTCGTTCACTTGTTTTAAATTTAAATTATTTTTAAAACATGCTAACTTTGAGCTCCTCCAGAAGTCCAGATACGATACGGTTGAATTTTTTTTTTGTAAAGTATACCTCGTATGATACACAATATCCTCATATCGAACCTCAAGAAAGCAGATGAAAATTTTTAAAGAAAATACTAAACGTAAATATTTTCAAAATTGCTGTCTTGCAAATTATATTGATGGACTTCCGCAAGGTAACGCCTATTTCAATAAATTATGAAAGATTTTCGGATCCATACTTTACGATCTGCCCAATTCTATGCTATAAGCAGACGACGATTGTGTTTGTATAAATTTCTTGTATCCTCTTCTCACGTAATAAATTATTTATTTAACTAATTAATTACAACGGCTATACCTATCACAATAATTAATTATCAATATTACAATTATTATAGTAGGTAGTAGAGCTGATGCCGGGCTCGACTGTGGAGGTAGCACCATCTTACTCGCAAATACTCCCGAAGTTATTCGGGGGAGAGTAAGAGAACAGCTCTCAGGCAAAACCAGGCGGCCCACCATTGCCTGGGACCGATGGATGGCGGTATATCCATCCCCAATTGCCGGGCCTTATAAAACAGACTAGTGACGGGCAGTGGCGTCACTGGTGCAAGGGTTTCGGCACCGCGCTCACCAACCCGCCTGCCCAGCGTGTGTGAGTATGGGCATTTCTTCCAGGAGGACCGCCAAGAGTGGCGAAATCCTGGAAAGGCCTATGTCCAGCAGTGGATGAAACAGGCTGATGGATGGATGGATGGACAATTATTATATTCTATTATATTCTATAGACCTTCAAATCCTTATAGAAAAAACCGAAAATTACATTAAAATCGGTCGACTATAGTTTCCAAGTTACAATTAATTATTTCCATCTAAGCTCCCGTTAGCTGAGCCGTAATAATATTAAATCCTCTCTTAAGGAATACCTTAGCTATCAGAGAAATCCGATCAGTTTTATTGAAGTTACGCTAAACAGACGTACATACAGACAGATTCATTTTATATTGTAGGTATATAATAGATACTGGCTGTCTGCCAGGGTCTATTTGTCACCATTACGTCGAGGATGAATGCAAAATTCGCAAAAAACTTGATTCACAACTAATCTACTTGAAACACGTTCAAATTGAATCAAGTGGATCAACTTCGTACTCGTATTGCAGGGATCAAGTCATTCTGTGAGTGAGCGAGACAGGGTGAGATCTCTTTCATGAAAACAACGCGTCAGAACATTTAATTTTTGATAACTTACTGAGTGAATTGCCTTAACTAGCAGTGGAACAAGTACAAAATAAAAACCGGACAAGTGCGTGTAGGACTCGCCCACCGAGGGTTCCCATTGAAGACTTTTTTTTTATAATTTAATTACAAAATGTATAGATTAAATTTTGATTCCCTTGAGAGTGTTGAAATATACGTTTTTTGCGGCATAAACGGCCGTATCTTTTTTACGTTAACTTAGAAGTTTGATTTTTTCACAGCTTCATTTTTGAGTCAGTCAGTGATAAAACTAGGGATTCTTGGACGTGATTATCTCAATAACAGTTAAAATTGACGCCGTGCTTTATGTACCTACGTTCTTTCAGTCATATCACAATAATTGCAATTATGTCCAACGTTCTTCACTTGTTTTAACTTCATTTGTGAGTCAGTCAGTCAGTGATAAAACTAGTGATTCTTGGACGTGCTGAAGGGACTGTAGACCTGAGTATATAGTTTTAATTTCAACTCGATACCTCCACGCCTTCTCGAGATAAAGGGTCTTGAGAAACAGACGGATGGACAGACGGACGGACAGACAGACGGACAATAAAGTGATCCTATAAGGGTAATAATAATCACGCGCAAATACCTAACTATGAAAAAAAAAACAAATTCGTAACTGCTTTGTTGTAAGGAACACTTTAAAACTAAAAAACATAGGGTTGAAATATTTTTTTCTTAGACAAATGTCTTAATATTTTTTTTTTAATCCTCTTAATAAAAGATTAACAAATATGTATATATATATCAGTAGACTCCTTATTTCTTCAAACGAATCCTCGAGAGTCTGGCGTTGTTCATGTTTCAGACTCAAGTGCAGTCTTAATTCCTGCAATAAGAATGGTAGTATCGTATCAAAATGCTTTTACATTTGGAAGAGTCGGCCGAGTGGCTTTATGCATGTTAACTTGATTATTGTGATCCTTTCTGATATATTGTTAATGTGAGAGCTTTTTGTTAATGCCTTGGTGTTAAATCTAGTTGAATTAACACGGATAAAAACACCAGTATATCTTATGTCATTCCACATTCCATTATTAGCTAAACAGACAGAATAAATTTTGTTAAAAACCATACACGAAAATTATGCACAATCGACAACATTTCATTTTAGTTAACCATTTGTTTTTAATATTTATATTGAGAGTCTGCGTAAAAAATAAGCTTATGTATTTTTTTATTTTGTTTTATTGTATGTTTTCCCTGCATAATTTAATGTTTTCTTATTCACTCATTCTAAAAGGACGAAAGTCGCATCTGAAGATTTCAAAAGTCGATGTTCATTGCCAATGAATTATTTTAAAAAAAGCTTGGCATGTTTATGTCTGCTGTCACATGGTATGTCAGTTAATTTTTTCTTAAATAAAATGAACGAAAAAGCAAAGTAAATTGTTTTTAAAATCCTGTGTTTACCATATTTTTAGTTTTTTGAAAATGTATCTTTATTTAATCACGATTTAATTCTGATAGTAAAATATGATGCTGAGAAAGCTCATATCTCGAAATGGTTTTTACTTTTGCATCAATTATTAATTTGTAATGTTGTCGATTGAAAGAATTTGTGCCAGATACATCTTAATGCTTGTTAGTTAACCCGGTCAGTTACCGATTTTCGGTAACAACTGAAGAATAATTAGTACAGAACGCGATAGCGTCTTTGATATTAGACGGCTTAAATATCTGTACCCCGTTTATTATATATCTAAACCTAATCTATACTAATAATAAAATAGTGAAAAATCGTATTATTTCAAAATTTTAATTGGTATGGATTAATTGTACTGAAACCAAAACAACCATTTTTAGAATTTTTGTTTGTCTGTCTCTTTGTATGTATGTATTTTCCGTTTTAATTCGAGAACCACTTAACGAATTTGGATGCGGTTTTTTTTATCATCTTAGTGACTTTGGTCAACATATAGGTTATAAGGGGTGTTCATAAAATAACGCCCAAACCGAAAACGGTGCAAAAATGGAATAAACACGGGCAGAGCTGCGGGCGATAGAGTAGTTCTCAATATAAGCACACAATAAAAAATATAATGATTTCTTTAATGATGACAATATTTAATTAAATATTCAGCATTTAGTATGTTACAATTTTTTTAGACTTTTTTAATTGATACTGGATTTTATTTTCTATAAATAATAAAAACAAAATTGAAATGTACGTCCATGAATCACAATGACTTTTAGTTTTAATATTTGTGCAGGTAGAATTTTTTTTTAATATTTTTGAGCTCGTTTTTTAATTCCTATGTCTTCACAAACAAATAATTCTTACTTATATTCTTACGGAGCATGCAAATATTATCTCCTCTAAAATCTCTCGGTATGTAACCATCTTTATTTCCCAAATTTGCCTAAAGTCGCAAATAAATATGCGTCCCTTTTCGCATAAATCGGACCGCAGTTGGCGCCCTAGGTCTTCTACTGAACCCTCCACTAATGGGGTTCGCAAATTACCCATCTATTTAATTTCCCGAATGGACCCCGGTAAACATATTAGGCTGGCAACTTTGTGAACGAATTAAATTTCAAACGTTGACTCAGTCTGTATTGTACGTCTAGTCATTGCAAGGGTTCCGTCAGGGAACGAGAACCTTTTAGGTTATCGCACCTTCGCTTCGGTAGAACAATGACGCAGTTACGTATTTTCAAATTGTTCAGGAACGGCAAATTTTATTTTTTCATTTTCTTGTCTAGCTATATGACGTTATATAATTACATAAACATTTTAGTAAGGATATATGTAAATGAATGTACCGTGGTAATGTAGCGTCAACTCGCCGCGGTGAACCACGCACAACTGACCAATCAGAAGATATTATTCCAAAACTGTGGAAAGCTACAACGACATACACGCACTCTGTCTGAAACTATTGGAACTATCATTGTATTTTTGTTACCCCATAAAGAACAATACTTTTAGAACATTTTGGCATATTTAGGTTAATTTTGTATTTTTTGACAATTACGTCATTGTTCTACCAAAGTGTTTATCAGACCATCTGACTGATATTGAGATTTTGAGTAGATATTTCAGTTGTGTTGTATCTGTCATTTGTCCGTTACCCACTTCCGTAGATTTTGCAGAAGTCTTAGACTGACTGATTAACGCCTCGCTTGCTTTTACACTCTCACTTTTTTGGCGAGCGCTCTTTATCCTAGGCCTCCCTGACGCTTTCCACCAGTAGTAGTGGAAAGCGTAAGCATATTTGCCTATTAAATAATCGTAGGTTTAGACGCGGACATAAATTATAGGAATGTCTTGCTGATTTCTATATGCTTCACAGTCGATTGTATAACAAAGATTATATTATAATTATTATATTATAGATATTATCCATCCAGCGATCAAATTGTTATACTATGATCAGTTCACTGTCAACCATCACCTGTGGATAGGGTTAGCTAATTTTTGGGCCACTGGATACTTAGAGTATCCTGTGGTAAATAATGCACATCGGCTAGCTTCGACTTCGTAGAAGTCTTTGTTATAAGTTAACGCAGGTAAAAAGAGCTCTGGGGTGTCAGTGGAAGGGATATATTTGCGCATGGGGGTATAGACGCGCACAAAAAGGCTTAGTATAATATTGTATGATTATGAAAGTAAAATGTTTAACAGATTAGAAATAAAAATATACAACTTGCATCACATGAATTTTAATATACCTACCTAATGCTTATTCAAAAAAAAATGCATACACAAACAAAATACTTCTACCAGCTTCGTTCCTCATGCAACAGTAAACATTGTAAATCATATTTCTTTCTTTACTCTGCGAGCCCATTGTAACACAAATACATTTTTGTGCGTGACTGTATTTTGAGATCAACCGAACGTGGACACTGCGCCGTGAAGCGAAAGTCACCAATCACGAGACAGCAAATCCACGCGCCAGGTATTTTCAACGTCGCGGCCGCCCGCGCCGCACCTCATACCACCAATTTGGTCGGTAATTCAATCACTGCGCAGGTACGTCGTTGCTCGGAGCTCTTTTACCTGCGTTGACTTATACTGGAGTGTTAGTGCTGCGTGCGACAGAGATAGCGCTACGATACGATGTGCAATATTTACTGCCGCGACCTTTACTGATGATTTATTTTATTGAATTTTCTGGTACTTACTTGGCAAGTACTTGACACTTGATTCTGTTAAAACAAAGTGAAAGTTGCGTCTGTATTATTTACATAAATCAGATTTCCCCTCTTATTACAGAAATTTGCTACTATAGTCCATTACAGCCACAGTTTTCAGTACTCATCTATACTAATAGTAAAAAAGTCGTGTCTGCACAATGAATAATATTTTTTCAACATTTATCACTCATGCCAAATTTATAATTTTTAAATTTTTTGTCTGCTTGTCTATGTGTTCCGTTTTAACTCGAGAACCACTCAACGGATTAGAATGCGTTTGTTTATTATCATTATAGTGACCCTGGGCAACAAATAGGCTTTAAGTGAAACAAAATAACGCCCAAGGGGAAAATGGGGCAGAGGTTGAATTAACGCGGGCGAAAGGCTAACAGTGTAAAGTTGCTTACAATTCAAGTTTCATGTTTTTCGGGAACTTTAACCGTAGCATCATAAAAACTGCTTTTGGTTAGCTCAATGTGCGGTCGATCGTACCTACCTACTAGGCATTTTCAGGAAAACTGACAGACTGAAAAAACAAAATGAAAAACTGTAGTTATGGCCTCTAATTTCATTTCATTTCATTTAAAATTTTTCAAAAATATTCTATCTACACAATGAACTTTTTTAATACTTTATTTTAATTACAGAAAATATACAGGATTAGATTTTCAAGTGGGCTTGGACGCCCAAATCTGAAACTATAAGGAATAGCGAAAAATGCTCAAAGGAGTCTCGGGAGCCAAACCGGCATCATTAGATTTTTGAAAAACTAATTTTTCTAGACGAGACCGAACCCGATGATTTAAAAAAAAACACTGTGTATTATTGCACCAACTGATAGTGTCGCTACAGAGTAGAAAGTCGAAGATAATATAGTCTATACTTCGACCTTAAATCTGTTTGTCATTTTAAAAATTTCCTAGGAATTGTAGACAATGCCTGAAAAATACACATACATTTACGGTAACATCTATTAAGTATTAGGTACATCATCGTACGTAACGTTTTAAGCGATTCCGATATTTTCAAAACTTTGAATCTAAATATTAATATTTTAAGAAGCCGACTCCATAGTTGCAAACGTTTTCTGTCATTTTTTCAACTTTAGGTATATATCGATCCGAATATCCTATCCCTGCTTATGTATAAGGATCAAATTCTGGTAAATTATGGGCTTATTTTTAAGAAAATACGATTTAAATTCTCTTATATTCATTTGGATGGCGGTATAACCATCCCCAATTGCCGGGCCTTATATTAAACAGACTGGTGACGGGCAGCGGCGTCACTGGTGCAAGGGTTTCGGCACCGCGCTTACCAACCCGCCTGCCCAGCGTGTGTGAGTATGGGCATTTCTTCCAGGAGGACCGCCAAGCATGGCGAAATCCTGGAAAGGCCTATGTCCAGCAGTGGACGAAACAGGCTGATGGATGGATGGATGGATGGATATTCATTAAACCCACTTTAATAAATCAATTGTTCGAAATATGCACACTATTCCAACACAATACAACATAACAAGATTGTACAGTATTCAACATCAAACTATTATTGATCCAGATGTTTTTGATAAATGAACACCAAGATCCAAATTACAGATGGAGCAATGTATGAAAACCTTGGACGAATTAACTTATGTGGTTAAATCGTCTAGGATGAAAACATTGAAATATGTATCAGTTTGTTGAAAATGAGCACTTTTATTTAGTTTTCCATATATCATTACTTCCCAGAATTTTATCCTTATAAAGGACACCATTGGCTGGTGCAACAATAAACAGTGTGCTTTTTTAATCAACGGGTAATAAAAAATAAAATATCAGCCAAGGAAATTATCTGTTGTTAAATATTTTAATATTCAAACCAAAAATTTGCCAAATCATTGCCGTCGTTGGGAAGGGTTCCCAAAAGGATATCATTTAAAAAATCTAACGATGTAGTTTTGGTTTTCATTAAAATCGGCCCCAAGACTCGTTTGAGCATGTTTTGCTATTCCCTATTATTTATTATTTATAAGTCTCGGATTTTGTCGTCCAAGCCCAATTGTAAAACTTATTCTGTATATATGTCGCATGCAATCTAGTGATATAGTGCTACAAGTATCGTACTATAGCTTGGCCATAACTGCTGTGCACTCCCTGAGGTATGCGCGGCGAGGCGGGGGGAGGAAAGGAACTAGCATGAGTTCACCTGAGATCGATATTGTCGGATTTTACGAGATTGGATTACAATATTTTTAAGGATATAAACTTTAAACATTTATTAGGAAATATGATACTACTGTAAGGTAAGTGAAATAAGTAGCTAAGTACGTTATATTAAAATTATAATTTTTATTTCAATATGTCGTGTTTTATTAAAAAACTAAACATATAATTCAAATCAGCATCGAAATCAAATATAAAAAGGTATAATTTTAATTTATCGTACTTAGTAACTTGAATGATGTGAACTCATGCTACTCTTTCTTTTCCTCCCCCCGCCTCGCCGCGCGGCGCAAAGGCGGTGCACAGCGGTAACGGTCAGGCTATAAACTAATGTAGTTAAATAGTTATATACATAATACCCGTAACATAATACACTGTTCTCTATTGGTCGATGGCATTGGTGCAGAAGAGAGCCAAAATCAGTTAGAACCTATGATAGAAAAATAAATTTCTATATTTTTAAACACTTGGCGATTTGTCCATTGCAAGGAGATAACAAATTTAATTCAGAGCTCCTCACGTCCAGATTTACTTTTCTGATTTTCTATACCACAGGGATATAAATTTAATCAGTTAGAACCCCTTTGCCATGCAAAAAAACAGGTTGCGACGACGAGCAAAGCGAGGAGGAGCGATTGGGTGTACATGTTATTACGTTTAGGAGCTGAGCGAAGCGGAGCGGAGCGAGGCAACCTCCGAAGTTTTGTATGGCACTAACTATGTAGTTAAAACGCGTTCTAACTGATTTCGGGTTTGAGCTGTAACATGTATATAACTATTTAACTAGATTAGTTTAGTACGATACTTATATCACTAGATTGCATCTAGGGATATAATTATATCACGGATATAACTATCTTACTGCGACATATGTCAAGTGACTTTTATTTATACTGGAGACTTGGTAAGTGATCAGTAACACGGATCGATTACACTTTTTGCTAATTTCGCAAAATAAAATCTTGACGTCCCATAGTAATCTCGGGACTGGGCTTGCGTTTGTAAGGAACACGAAAAGAATAATTTACGAATTCCCAAAAAAGGGCCATCGAACCTTGTTACTGAGCACTTACCGAGTCTAGAGTAAGAATTAAAGTCACCTTATATAAAAAGATAGATCGATATAGATGGCAGTGGCACAGCAGTGTGCGAAGACGGATTGTTTTCGGCCTCAAACACTAGGAGTTAGGTCATAATAAATTACACAACTCCTAGTGCTATTACTTAGTGTTTCCTTTTGGGATATTAAGACATAAGACATAAGATTTTAGGTTAGTTTTACCCTTTTTATTTAGTTAAATTTCATTTATAATTTATATCCTTCAATGTTAATTATATGAATATTTACAGTTAGTTTACTTAAGTTTTTTAACCTTGTTAACCTATGATCATTATACATTCTAGACATAAGACATTTTTATTCATAATTGTCATTATACGTCAGGACACAACACAATAAATTAAAATAAAGAATAAAGTATACTTTGTTATCTCAATAATAAATAAAATTTGAATGTCAAAAGTTGAAACATGTCAATTACAATATTTACGTCGCAAAGTAAATAGTTCCTATTCTAATAATAGTTATAATTAATCTATCAGCAGCTCGTCCACACTGTAAAACGTCCGCTCGAGAAGCCAATGTTTCAGCCTGGATTTAAACGACTGCAAAGTGGTTGCGGCTGTAACTTCAGCCGGGAGTTTGTTGTACACTGACGGAGCCATGATATGAGTTGATTGTGAGGACTTCTCGAGTCTGCGCTTGAGGTTAGCGAGGTTGTCCGCGTTGCGCGTGCGGTACCTGTGGATATCACTATGTTTTTTAAACACGTGCAGGTTCGCACGCGCATAGACCGCAATCTGGAAAATCACAATTGAGGGCAGCGTCATAATATTCTGCTCTATAAAGTAGGGCTTGGCTGACGTACGTTGCGACACCTGCATGATCGCTCGGACGGCCCGTTTTTGCATACGGAAGACGCGCTCCCAGTCTGCGGACTTAAAATTCGTTATTTGTTATTCTAGACTCTCTAGGTAAAAAACCAAAGTTCCATACAACTCCAGTTTCAAGTCCACTTGGTTATATCGTTTAACTTAGTGTTTGTGATTGATTTAACCTTACTATGTACTTAAATGTGAGCGAAAACCGTATTATTCTAACAGAATTATCATAATTTGAATCTAAAATACATGAAAACACTGAACGACCCCGAAATGGTGACATTTGACAGTTAGAAACCCATACAAAAGTTCTAGGTCAGATGTGTTATTATTCTAAGGTCAGATGAAAGGTATGCCTTGTGAGTAGTTATGATATTTAATGTGACCAGGTTCTCAATTAGGTCACGTTTCAGTTTCTCCGATCTTAAACAAGAAGCCCTACCAAAGCTCAAGTTGTTGGTTTATTCCTTAAATCTGTTACTAGCTTTTGCCCGCAGCTTCGACCGCGTTATCGAATCTTTACCTCATTTTCGGCTTAGACGTTATTTTATTAACACCCCAATAGCTTATGTGTTGACCACGGTCACTACGATGATAATAAAAAAAAATGAGTGGTTCTTTGAGTTAAAACGAAACATACATACAGACATATAGACAGACAGACAGACAAAAATTTAATGGGTGCCTCGTATAAGAGTCTATGCGAAAATTGTTAATTTCTAGATAGTAAAGTTTTTTTTTCTTCCAAGTATTTTGTGTTGCCAGCAGAATCATGACGTTTTTAACCCATTTTGTTTCAAATGCGATATACATAGTAGACCCCTATTCTTCTAAAAGATTTATTAGAATTTCTCATCGTTTAAAAATTGTTATGTAGACCGGTTTGTGTCAAGCGGCTGCGCCCGCTCCTAGTCTTGCTTCTCGAAATAAAGGAGTGTTTGATTAGCTAACGAGCAAGCACGACGTTTCATTCTAAATCGATACCTACCCTACACCGCGTATCTAACAGTGGCGACTTCGGAAAATAACTAAAACATAACGTGTGCAAAATATGAGTGTAGTAAATGGACTAATTGGTAATTTACCACCTTTCAACCACGAAATTCAAGAGTGGAGTGTTTACAAGGAGCGGTTCAGACAGTGGTGTATCGCAAACTCGATAAGTGAAACCTCCGAACAGGATAAATCGGGTAGTAGATGTCGTGCAATATTGCTAAGCGCACTCGCGGAGATAACGTATAAGTTGGTACGTGACCTTGCGCATCCAAAGGATGTATCTAATCTGCCATTCAATGATGTTTTTAAGCTTTTGGATGACCACTTTCAACCAAGAAGATGCTTGATTGGAGAAAGACACAACTTCTACGCAGCCTGCCAGCGACCAAATGAAGAACTGAAAGATTGGGCTGCAAGAGTCAGAAGTCTGGCCACGCATTGTCAGTTCATGAATTCATCGCTGGACGAGAGACTGCGTGATCGTTTCATACTTGGTATGGAGCCGGGAGCACCACGCGACAAGTTATTCACGGAAGAAATTTCAACTCTGACTATGTCCAAAGCTTTGGACATCGCTCTTAGCATGCGTAGTGCGCGTGACGCCGCGCGCCAAACCATGCAGCCAGCGAATTTGAGCTCCGGTCACGTGGACCAGCTTCCAGAAAGTTCTGCGTGTGTTCATCTTGTAGCCAGTACCAGTGCAATTAGTGGAAATAAGAAGTGTTCTGTGTGCGGTTATACTAGCCATTTGGCTAACATGTGCAAGTTTGCTAATCACAGGTGTAAAACATGTGGTATAAAAGGGCACCTCAGGAGAGTGTGTCCTAAGAAAATCTCCAAGAATGTAAAAGCTCATAACTATTTAGAAGGCAGTGAGGATGTTGGTGATGATGGTATGTGTAAATTTATCTATCATATTAGGACTCACAAGGGCGAGGCTATGATGCAGTTAGTAAAAGTTAATGGAATTGACATTAATTTTGAAATTGACAGTGGCTCGTACGTGACAACTATTTCACAAGATATTTACAATAAACATTTTAGGAGTATCCCATTAACGAAGAATAATTTAATACTGAAAGTCTATACAGGCGATAAATTAATTCCATTAGGGTTAATGAGGGTACCCATCACTTATGACAACGACACCAAATACTTGGATATTTACGTTATAGCTGATGGTGGCCCACCACTCTTGGGTAGGAATTTCATGTCAGCTTTTAACTTGCAACTTTGCAAGATAAATAACGTCAGTACTCAAAATATACTACAGTCACTAATCTCAGAGTACCCAGAAGTGTTTTCAGACAAAATTGGCTGTTTTAATAGGCACCAAATTAGTTTATCCTTAAAACCTGAATCAAAACCTATATTTTTCAAGGCTAGACCAGTACCATTTGCATTGAAAGACAAGATTGAAAAAGAAATAGACAGATTAGTTGGTGAAGGCATTCTTAAACCGGTTCAATGTTCCGAATATGCTAGCCCGATAGTCCCTGTGCTCAAACATAATGGGAACGTTAGAATCTGTGGTGATTTTTCCGTTACTTTGAATAAGCAATTGATAATTGAGAAATATCCACTTCCAAAAATTGAAGAACTTTTTTCGAAATTAAGTGGAGGTGTAGAATTCACGAAATTAGACCTGTCAAACGCGTACCTACAACTCAAACTTTCTGAGGCCTCCCAACGCTATACTTGCATCAATACGCACAAGGGATTGTTTCAGTACACTAGATTGATCTATGGACTATCCAACGCAAGCGCTCTCTTTCAAAGAACCATCGAAACTACGCTAGCAGGCATAGAAGGATTAATGATCTATCAAGATGATGTTCTCCTGACAGGATGCAATAAGGAACAGCATTTAGAACGTCTACATTCAGTTTTACAGCGTTTTAGGGATGTCGGGTTAGTTTTGCAAAAGGAAAAATGCCATTTTTTTCAGGAATCTGTATCTTATCTTGGGTTTATTATTGACAAAAATGGTTTACATAAATCCCCCGAAAAGGTTGAGGCTATCATTAACGCAAAAGCCCCTGAAAATGTCACTCAATTACAGTCATTTCTAGGTCTAGTTAATTATTATCGTAACTTCGTACCTAATGCATCAGCCATGCTAAGTCCATTCTACTCATTGTTAGTCAAAAATGTAAAATGGAACTGGACTGAAGCGCATGAAAAGGCGTTCATTGACGTTAAATCTGAATTAGCTTCGGAAAGAGTTTTAGCGCATTTTGATCAAAATGCGACCCTTATTTTGACAGTTGATGCTTCTCCAACAGGACTCGGAAGCATATTAAGTCAAATAGAAAATGGTGTTGAAAGACCGATTTCTTATGCGTCTAGAGTCTTATCTCCGGCTGAAAAAAATTACAGTCAGATCCAGAAAGAAGCGACTGCAATAATTTTTGGTGTCCGGCGCTTCCACCAATACTTATACGGTCGTGATATACCGTTTATCCTTCGCACGGACCATAAACCTTTGCTATCTATCTTTCATCCAACAAAGGGAATCCCAGAAGTATCGGCAAACAGGCTTCAAAGGTATGCATTATTTTTAACAGCTTATAATTATACAATAGAATATGTGCGTAGCGAAAATAATAATGCTGACTTCCTAAGCCGTGCTACTTCAACCGGTTCAATGACGTCAGAGGGGCGCGGGTCGGGCGTAGGGTGCGAAGGGGGACAACACGTCATCAAAGCTGAAGAAACGGCCGCATTCATCAACTACATTAGAACGGATGATTTACCGTTATCAATAAGCGATGTACAAACACACACGCGTAACGACGACCGATTGAAACTTGTCACGAATTTCGTAACAAATGGTTGGCCCAATAAATGTTCAGATATCAATATAAAACCGTTTTACATTTGTAGAAATGAAATATCTTTTGAAAATGGCTGCTTAATGAGAGGTTACAAATTAATTATACCGTCAGCAATAAGAAAAACGATTTTAAATGAATTGCATCGGTCTCATCTAGGTATCGTGAAAACTAAACATGAAGCTAGGGGTCGATTCTGGTGGCCAAACATTGACCGCGATATTGAGGTGTTTATAGCCGATTGTGAGATATGTCGTGTACACAGACAAATGCCCCCTCGTGCTCCCCTCACACCGTGGCCGTTGCCGGCAGGACCCTGGCAACGTATTCATATCGACTTTTTAGGGCCACTTCATTCCAAGGTGTACTTAATCGTGGTGGATGCGTACACCAAATGGGTCGAATGTTTTGAAATGAGCTCCGGGACTACCACCGGAGCTGTAGTAGATAAGCTCCATGAATTAATATCGCGATTTGGCATTTTTGAGACAGTTGTGTCCGACAACGGAACGGCTTTCACCTCAGCTGAATTTAAGTCATTTTGTACAAGTTTAGGTATAACGCATGTGACCACATCCATTTTTTCACCGTCCAGTAACGGGCAAGCTGAAAGTTTTGTGAAAATAGTGAAGAAAGGTATTAAATGCATCATAGCCTCGTGTTCGTCGCCTAGACAGGTTCAAGTTAAACTAAGAGAGTTTTTATTCGACTACAGAAACTCAAAACATTCAACCACTGAACAATCACCTGCTAAGCTAATGTTGGGCAGGTGTCTAAGGTCGAAGTTGGACTTATTAAAACCACAATTACCATTATCACCCACGTCAAACATTCATCTTGAACATACTGTTTCTAATAAACAGTCTTATCAGCGTAAAAAGTTCATTGGATCAAGAAATATCCAATTCAAAGTTAACGAAACAGTATTAGTGCGCATTTATAAAAAGAACGGGTTAAAATGGGTTAAAGCCATAATCACTGAAAAAATCGGAAATAGCCTATTCCAAGTTTATATTCCTAACCTAAATGCATGTATGAAAAGGCACAAAAATCAAATCATAAAATATCATGGTCAATGTTGCATAGAAAAATATCAAAACATTGATGACAACTCAGTACATTCTCCGGCTGTAGCGATGAGTCACGCCGACGACGCGTCACACCTGTCGCCGCCGCCACCGCCGCCGTCACCGTCGCCGCCTGTAGACCCCATCCGTGAGAATATAGACGGAGAGGTGGCTACGGCCCTGCACCAACCTACTCTGGCCACATCCGAGAGCGGCGTCATCATGGGCAGTAATGAAGAGGATGTACCTGATGTAGATACTACCTCGGCAACCGCAACTGACAGTAATTCATTACCTGCGGTAGAACCACCCAGAAGGGGTGGAGCATCGACCATGATCTTAAGGGATGTACCCCGTGTTAATTATAAGCATTAGTGCATTATGTCAATAGATAAGTTTTATTTAAGTCTGGAGGAGTGTTATGTAGACCGGTTTGTGTCAAGCGGCTGCGCCCGCTCCTAGTCTTGCTTCTCGAAATAAAGGAGTGTTTGATTAGCTAACGAGCAAGCACGACGTTTCATTCTAAATCGATACCTACCCTACACCGCGTATCTAACAACTCAAAACATTATTAAAAAGTAAAGCTTACTACACTGTTAGCGAGTTTCTTCCTGAGTAAATTATCGTTACCTGTATTTGACATATGTACATATTGTACATAGGTATATCTAACAATTTAATTTTAAATTAATTGACATAATTATATGCTTATTTTTTGTATTAATTTGACATTTCAATTTACCAATATTATAATTACCTAGGTAAGCATTTTATTTGTTAAAATATTGAATGTGTTTTTTCTTATAACTTAGTAATAAATACTATAATTGTATGAACTTAAAATATCCTGTATATTAACTTGACGATGTAATTTATTGAATAAATGAATATGAATAACAAAACAAAAAGCATTCAATGTACTCCTTGTACGAGGCACCCATTCAATTCTAAAAATGGTAGTTTTGGCTTCAGTACAATACAAATAACCCATTTCATTTAAAATTTCACGAAAATATTCAATGTTTATACACGAATTTTTTACTACTTTATTATTAGTATAGATATCCATCCATCCATCAGCCCGTGTTCGTCCACTGCTGGACATAGGCCTTTCCCAAATTTCGCCACTCATGTCCGTCCTCCTCATCCAGCCGCCACCCACAACGTCCTTCAGGTCGTCGTTCCAGCGGGCACGAGGACGGCCTAACTGCGCTTTGCTGTACGTAGATATAGATAGAAGAAACTCTACTTTCCTTTGTTACTCTTTTTGTTAATTTTGATTTGTGGATTAACAATAACAACTCATTTATTTCCACATTATTTAATATAACAACTCCATTATCTATCTATCAATGTATTTTTAACTAATGTTTATTTTAAATAACAATAGAAACTTAAATAACATAAAAAGATAACCTAAAATACTTAAAAATATTTAACTAAAAAAAAAAAAAAAAAAAAAAAAAAAAAAAAAAAAAAAAAAAAAAAAAAAACTAAAATACTTACCAAATAAAAGCTATAAGTAAAAAATGTTTGCCAGATCACCGCCGTCATGTGGCAGAGTCCCCAGAAGACTGGCGGCATTCCCTCTTTGGATTGCCAAACTAAGGCGTTGTCCGAGGTATGCCCCAGCCCTTGGGTCCCCGGAAACGTCGACCAGCCGCGAAGAAATCTCTTTAAAGAGACGTTTCGCATCCGGACCCCACGGCCCAAGTGTTTCGACACCAAAAGGCGCAAACATGTATTCAGAACCAAGCTCTGCATATTTACGCCTTTTGGTTGCCTCAGCCGCTGCCGCGGCTGCGCCAGCCCTGGCGGCTGTCGCTTGGATGTGGGACGGAGCAAGAGTGTCAACGCATGTTGCGTCCCAAACCAAAGACTTGCCGCATTTCCAAGGAATGAGTGTCATACCGTCGGGCCTCTTGCCATCGCTGCGTGCGATTCCGTTCGGCTCTAAGATAGCCGGCACACTAACTGTGGCAAAGGCCCTTCGGATGACATCATTTAGGCTGGCATGCCGCGACAATCGGCCAGCACTTCGTTGGCAAGATAGGCCGTGGTGTCCGAGCTGATTGACGTTAGTGCCACACCGGCAGCGATGTGGCTCGTTAGTCCTAGCACCGAGCCGCAGGCTGACGGCCAGAGTAAAAGTTACTCTGTCCAGCTGGGTGCCGATATTTGCGGATGGTAGTGCGTGTAGCCAATACCCTGACTCCCGCTCGCCGGAAGCAAGGAGACGAGCTCGATCCACAGAGTTGGTGGCAGAATCCAGTAGTTGTTTTTGGATCTGGCTGCAGATCGGCTCGTCCCACAATCTCTGGGAGTTCAAATCGGTAGGTAGATTTTTACCAGGACAGGCAACAATCCATGCATCCCTGGCCTCCATCAAGCACGAAGCCTCAACATCACCAAGTGATGGGCGTATTAAAGTACCGAAGAGGTCGTTCGTACTGTGAATGGAGGACAAGAAGGCAGGGAGCGCTACACTAGAAATTTTGCGGATCCCTAGGCCACCGAGACGGACTGGAAGGGTGGCTTGGCTCCAGCACCGATCTGCAAGTGAGCAGTTTAAAATTGTTTCTAAAGTCTTGTGTAGAATATTATCAAATATATTTAGAAAGTTTTCATGTTTCCAAAGAGGACAACAGCGGAGGACATAAGTTAATTTAGGTACAAAAAGGCAATAACGAATTATAAAAAGGGCAATATGGGGGTTAATTTTGATAAGGCGATCGGAAATTCCAATAAATTTTGTTATCTGCTCATTCACATACCCCGGGATCGATTCGTTTAGGACCGGAGCTCCAAGGAGGCGAAGCGAATCATTGTTTAGAATTTTAATATTTGGGGCAATACTGTTGAATTTTTTAATAATCTGATCTTTTTTTAGTGATGCTAAATTGTTCGAAATAAATAGTTCACACTTCGAAAAATTTATTTCTAGTCCAATATCTTTAAATTTTTTAATTAAGTTTTCTAAATCGGTAAAGACGGATGTGGCTTCACCTCCAATGGTTCCGTCATCCAAGTACCAAACGTTGAATTTCGAATTTAGTGCTGAGATGATCGGATTGATAGTCAAACTGAAAATTGCCGGTCCCAGTGGGTCACCCTGTTGACAGCCAACTGCTGATTTAATCAGGTTATTTTTAAAGATTAAATTTGAAGGTCTGCCGTAGCATTGGTACATATAATTGTACAATGCGGGTGCGTTTTTTTTTATTTCTGTCAGAAGGGCTCCTCTATCCACCGAGTTGAAGGCATTCTTAACGTCAACCTTCAACAGGACCTCGCCCGCATCATGGTCAAGGAAAGTGCGAGCCGCGTGGATAGCGGCCTCACATCCTCCCTTTATTCCGAAACCCAGTTGGATAGGTTGTAATTTTGGTGTTAAATCGTTCATGATATGTCTACAGCAAATTTTGGATACGAGGCGCCGAAAGGTATTGCCTACTGCGATAGGTCTTATACCACCATCCTTCTTTTTTAGGGCACACAGATTTGCTCCATAGAGCAAATCCGTGATGTCCTCGCACACCCCACCTGACAGCATCAAATTCACCAGCTGCGTTATATCCTCCAGTAGGAGTCGACCGCTCTGCCCCGTCGAACCGCATAATAGGTCTTTTAAGTGCTGGGGGCTGATACCATCTAAGCCAGCGGCTGACCCGTTCCTAAAAGACATAATTGCAGCTAGCGTCTCATCAGCTAAGGCCTCGGGTGTGCGGTCAGAAGGATGGGGTGGGTCCGGTAGCGGGCAGGTTGCTGTGGAAGGTGGGTGCTTAGAAGCCAAAGCAAAGAGTGTTTCCGGCGTATCAGGAGCCATGGTGTCGTGGGAGAAGAGAAGATGAGCGGCTCCCCTAATATCGCCATCGTTAAATTTAATTTCAATTTTTTTATTTAAATCTGTTGAATAATTAATTATTCTTTCGAAATCTGGAGTAGGGACCATCTGTATTAGAGAGCAGTTATTTTTTATCTTTTGTGTAAGGGAGCCGCTCTGACTTTTTCTTTTTCCCACGTGCAGGATCCGGTACGAGAATGTGAGGAGTTGTTTCCAGTGCTCCTCATCATTCTCGTCTAAAACTCCCTTTATACATTTCGACAGAGAGGCCGCTACAGTCGCCCGAGCCCCGCGGGGTATTCTTTTGACAATGGGTGTAGTATATTTAAGTTGGCCTAGTTCTTTCCAAAGTACAGAATTTTGAGATGTACCTGCCGAAATTGGAGTGGACTTGATTTTTGGATGTTTTATTCCATTTATTTATTTATATATCCATTTTATTATTTATTTTTATATTTTTTATATTTTAACTAATGTAGTTAATTTAAAGAGTTATTATGCTGCGAAATCTTGGTACAAAATTATGAACGCACCCTATTTTGCTACAACTACCCCTGCCTATATATCAAGTATATAAGTATTTGGATATGCATGAGACAGCATTTTCCCACCAGTCAGTCAAATCTCGTCTAAGTCCTGTCGGGTGTAATTTTACTTCTTAACCGAGATTAAAAATATATTTTAAAAACAAATCCCGTAAGTTATTGCAGCGCAATGATCGGACAATTTCAACCCTCAGTTTGAGTACACTGATGGTAGAACAGTATTTAACTTACGTAAATACTTTAAGAAGAAAGAAGGAAACACAGAGAACAGTTTTGTTATTTGAAAACAAAAAAAAATATGGCAAAATTGTCATTCGAAAAGGATTATTGTTGTTTTTAAAGTTTTTTTCAACCATTTCTTAAAGTAAGGTTACCGACTATGAAGTTTCTATATACAAAACTAAACTTTTTTTCAAGTCCTTTTTATTTCTAAAGTATTATCTTGTGTACTTAAAAAGTTATTGCAATTTTAAAAGTGTCTTACTTAGTTTTGCAGGCTAGTGTATTTTGTATGATTTATACTTCAGATTTTCAACTCAGCCTTGACAACTATTAAAGTTTTATGGATTTGATTTCCTCAAATATACTAGTGTTTATTTTAAAAAAGAACGTATATTATTATATTTGATTTTTGTCTTCAATCTCATATATTGACGTAAAATATATTTTAAAAAACTCATGGTTGAACTATACAATTTTAGGTGGTTTTTAATAATTATTATTTGTAGGTTAACAAAAATTTTAGGTTACATACACACATATACTCACGCCTGTCTCCTAGAGGGGTAGGCAGAGACTACAGATTTCCATATGCTCTGATTCTGACACACCTCTTTTGCTTCTTCTACATCCATAAACCCAGTTATACAAGCTCTTCTATTCCGGGTAATTTTTACTTTGCCTTTCTTCAGTATGTCGCCTATTCGATTGGCATACGTCCTTCTAGGGCGGCCCGGTCGAGCTTTACCTTCCACTTGTGCAGCATAAATTTCTTTCATCACTCTACATTCATTCCCTCTCTATATGCCCAAACCACCGAAGCATTAATTCCTTTTTCTATTCTTAATTTGTTGAATTCAAGTATCTTGTTTAATAAACTTACTAAGTAATAGTTCGTTCATATACATACGTATATAGCAGGTAATTCAAACATAAAATAGAAACAAAGTTAAATTATAAGGTTACAGTTTATTTAACAAGCTAGTTCCTTTACTGATCTACCCGTGTGTACCGAGTCTAGGGGTTTCATGCAAACTCCAGAGTTTCATGTAAACTGCGCGTCAGGAACAATTCAATTTGCGACCCTGACAACTCAAAATTTTTCAATATAAATGGTTGTTGCGAATGTTTTTGGGCGTCTGGAGCTGTATGTAAACTTGAATGTTGGATAAATGCAATTTTTCTTAGTATATTTGCTGTGTGTAGAATGCTGGAGATTGGATTTTCTCCATGTGGGTAGGTACTTGGTTAGTCAGCAATCATAGAACTAGAATTACTCCAACGTTGGGTTATTTCCGATATCAATTAGAGATCGTACGTGAGCGACATAGCCTGTTTGTCGCCGACATGATGGCCAAAAGGCGTTAGAATGGAGACCACGTCGTACGGCAAAGCGAAGCCGACCGACGATATAAAGATGATGCGGGTGGCGGCTGGAGGAGGAGGACGGAGGATCGCTAAGAGTAGCGAAATTTGGAAAAGGCTTATGTCCAGTAGTGGTCAGACACAGGCTAATGGATGGATGGATGGGTGGTTTATTTACGCAATGCAAGAGACAAAACTTTTTTTTTTTAATACTGTAGATAGCGTATATAAAGTGTCACTTTAATTGGAAGCGGGAGATAAGGGTTTATAAAATCCTCTATTTAAAAAACACTGGCTGATTGAAACACATACATTGTATGGTAAATCTATTTTGTAAGGTAAATCTACTAAATACGAATACTTATCCCACAAATAAAGGTTTTTTTTTATCTAAATAAACGAAAAGGTACACTTCCTTTTTAGGGCTCCGCAAAACAAGGAACCCTTAATAGTTTAGCCATGTATTTCACACAAAGGGTCATTGAACTTTGGTCCTGACCACTTACCGAGTCTCTAATATGAATATTGCTATATAAACGTAAGTCACCTTATATTTATCTAATATTTACCCAGAAAAATACAAGTATGGTATAGGTAGAGACGTAGATATAAAAACAAACAGATTTCACATTTTATAGCGACACTCGTAAGGGAAACGGTTGTAGCTGAAGTTTCAATCTAGTAAACTAGGTACTTCACCTACTATGTGTTCCCTGACCCCGCTTGAATGAAAATGTAGAAGAGCTCTGTAATGACGTCATCGAGCGAGCGGAATGAAAAAGACATGATCTTGCTAACGTGCTTGCCCTTCTTCTCAGCAAGACTAATCAAACAGGCATGAGGCATAATTATTTATGGTTTATTTAGTTTATTTGTCAACTTATTCATTCATCGCATAATGTATTTTTTTTAAATTGTGAAACCGTTCAAGTGCTTTATTCAGCCATCAGTCTTAAACCTTGATAACAGAAAATAAACGAAAAAGTCTAAATTTTGGAATTACAATATGTCTTCACGACATGAATCCCCGAGAAAGTGTCAGAGGTGTTTTCGAGTATGTACTGTGAAATGCAAGTCAAAGTCCATACTTTTTACACCAACAATTATTATGTCCCAGCGGGATGAGCAACCGCTATCACCGCACTTTGGGCATAAATATGGACCCACAGTTTAACGTGCCTTCCGAAACACACAGACCAAAAACAAATGTGCCCCTACGGAATTTGTGCCCGCTACCTTCAGATTAGTAGTCGAGATGTTCAAACCACTACACCACGATTACTTTGTTTTTAGGGTTCCGAACCCCAAGAGAAAAAAACGGGGCCCTTATAGGATCACTTTGTTTTCCATCTGACTGTCCGTCCGTCCGTCTGTCTGTCAAGACCCTTTATCTCAGGAACGCGTGAGGTTATCGAGTTGAAATTAAAACTATATACTCAAGTCTACAGTCCGTTAAAGCTGTGAAAAAATCAAACTTCTAAGTTAACGTAAAAAAGATACAGCCGTTTGTGCCGAAAAAAAAAACGTATATTTCGACACTCTCAAAGGAATCAAAACTCACAGTGTATTTTTCTTTGACCTAGAACTATGAAATTTGGCAAGTAATACCGTCTTATACTAAAGTCTGAAAACTATACATTTGTAATTAAATCATAAAAAATATAGTATTTAATGGAACCCTCGGTGGGCGAGTCCGACTCGCACTTGGATTTTTTATTCTAAAGCTAAAGAATTGTATTTTTAACAATTTACGTAGACAAGACCCGCAAATTGAATACGACTTAAACTTTACACAATATTTGCTAAACTATAAAATTGACATACAACCTTTTTCGTTAAAGCGAAGAAAACTAGCACATCTCTTCCCCCAAACTAAACTAAAACACAAAGATAGTCAAAACACTTCATCGCCATTTTTCATCTCACACCTACAAAAAGACTGGCTCAATATTTCCAAATGACACTTTTATGTCTTTTATTGCCAGAGAGAGTCCTACAAGATAATATCTCTTACGTAGCGATATTATAGAGGGTCATCCGGACCCTGTAAGGGTCATCTGGACCCTTCTAGCCTGAAGGGCCATTCGATTATGGCGAGCGACATGCAAAATGTAGCAGGTACCTGTCGTTTTATGAGCTTAAGGGATTTTTTATGCTTTAAAGCCTAACTTGTAAAAAGGAATCCCATAAAATACAATAATGTGAAAATTTGCTATGAAGTACTAAATGGTGTTCAAATGAAAGAAAAATAGTTGAAAAATTATGCCTAGTTTTCTATTTGTGTCGATCGACACACTTCTGCCGGCTCATACAAAAAAATATATTATCGGTAGTTATTATATTATATATATGTATATAGGAATATGGTATCATTGGAAAGATAGAAAGATGAGCAACCAAAAAAAATAGTTGTGGATTGTAATTTGAGACCCAAATTTACGCCTACCCGCTTTTTTAAATATATACATGTATATATTTAGAGTCCTATATTTTTTATATTTTTTACATTTTTATTTTTATTTTTCTACAATGTTATAAAATTTGAATAGACATATATGTATAGTACACATACATATATTTATATATATAACCAGAACTGTTTCCAGGTGAATCTCCAACCCCCCACACTTTCTCCAAGAAAAAAAAAACATTTTTTTTTTTGTTTTCTGTAGGAAATTTAATCTTATTTTGGAAAAAGAAAACCGCATTAGAATCTGACAACTACTTTTGGTGATATAGCCAAAAACAAAATTGGCGGGAGAAATTTGCGAAATTGCAAAAATTTGCAATAATTCTACGGGTTTGGAATTTTATTTTGCACAGATAAAATTATTTGAATTATATTTGGCCCGAAGTATATATTGTTTTGTTTCATGTAGCCTCTAATGTGTCCCACTGCTGGGCAAAGGCCTCCCCTTGCTGAAACCACACATCGTGGTCTTGTGCTACTTCCAACTACCCCGGTAAAATTAGTCCAGATCGTCCCGCCATCTCTTGGTCTGCCTGGTCTTCGGTAGCCGTCATCTGGCACCCACTCGGTAGCGATTTTCGCCCACCTATCCGAATGCATACGAATAACGTGGCCAGCCCAGTTCCATTTAAGTTTTGCTGTCTTCACACCAACGACGTCAGCAATTTGAGTTCTGGAGCACAGTTCAGTGTTTCATATGTTTTACACCTAGAAGCTGCGCTCCATTTCTCGTCGGCAAACCTTGAGTTTGGTCCTCTAATGATCGGTTAGTGATCACGTTTGGGAACCGTAGGTAAGAACAGGGAGGATCCACATGTCTCAACAAGTTTACGCTTCAGTGACAATGAAAGGTTGCCCTTCATTAGCTCTTTCATGGACCAGTAGCTCTTTCAGGAGATCCCTTGTCCCCCAAACTTTCACCTGCACACTTGAAGAAGTGTTATAGAAACTGACGGACCCATGGACTAACAAGGGCGTGTACGTTGGTGGCAGGAGGCTTACAAACCTCCGCGTCCCTGATGATATCGTCTTGTTTGCTTCATCGGCGTCAGAGCTGGAAAACATGCTTCAGGAACTAAGCACAGTGAGCCTTGGGGTTGGACTTACGATGAATCGGCCCAAAACACAATTAATGACCAATTGCAGGCAACATAGGATCGATGTAGATCAGGAAGTAATACAATATGTCAAAATATATAATAAATAAATATTAATATTTTGTAAGTTTATTCGAATGAAATTTTGGTTAATTTTTGTGAGTGCGCTTTTCGCATAAAATTTGTATCATTTATAGAAATGCTATAACATTTACGAAATAAGGCTGCATATAAGGTCAGACTGAGCACCTCATTTTGCATCAATCAGAACTGATGAACTTTCCTTTTAGTTTAAAATAGCGCGCTCTCAGCCGTGGCTGTTGTGACCACCAAGAAACACGCGCCTACAAAAATCTGCGTTTTTATTTAATTTCTCTGCTTTTAGATACAATTTTTTAAATATTCTAAGACGAACCGACATTGTCATTTGTTAACTTATTTTTAATACAAATTTAAGGAAGGTCCTTCAACACTAAAAAAACATGAAATGTAGAGGTAACTTCGTAATTTTTTTCTATCGTGCGAACTTAAACATTTTACATTTTTTCTAAGTTTAGATATTTGTTGTTTAAATAAGTACCTATATATGGCACATATGTATACAATAAATTGTAAATTTCTAACTGGTTTAGTTTTTGAGATAGACGCCGTAACAAAATAGTCTAGAACTGTCAACTTTTGATATTCCCCCATTTCTATATTATTGGAGACAAAAATAAATAATAACGACATACCAAAGGCTGGGATAAAAAAAAGTTGCGGCTCCTTTTCCAGGGGCCCCCTGGAAGTTAATTTTATTCAATTTTCAATTCAATATTCGGTTTTGGGTTTATTTTACACAACATCACGGACGGACAGACGGACAGATAGAGCAGAGCGACAATAATAGGGCTCCGTCTTGCCCTTTGGACGCGGAACCCTAAAAATGACGTTCATACATTTTTACTTTATTCTCATGTTAGTCCTAACTTGTGTTCTAACTTATTTTTATTATTTGTCGACTCCCCTCTGTTTTCAAGGGCTATACATATTAAGTAGAATCGGCCTCGTAGTTATTGAAACACACGGACAACGGGACAAAACTTAATTCTTAAAATAATAATATATATAGCATAATAAATCTCGATTTTGAGAATTGAATCCGATTACATGAAGGCAAGAAATATACGGGAAAGTAGTAATGGTAAAAAACATGTTTTATCTTTAATTAGTCGAAAGCAGATAAATTTAGACTTAATGGTGTGCCGCCCTTAGGCTCAACGGAAATTTTCCGTTCTGCTTTTAAATTACAATTGTTCTACCTTTTACCCAAAAATTTGCGAGATAAGACAGAGTTTTATGTAGGATTTTTTCCACTGTGTATTTAAATAGACTTTTATTTAATACGAAAAAGAAAGTCTTAAATGTGTTTAAAACAAGGATCAAGATTAGTGTTCTTAAGAAAAGCTTAAATAAATAAAGAGCCGAATGAACAAAAAATCCAGGAGCTTTTGTGGATATCTAAAATCTTAAAGCTCTAAGCTCACTGATGGAATTAAGCGCAAACCACTAACTGCAAACACAAAGTTGTGAGGTGTTTATGGGATGCTTTTATAATATCTTCAGGCTGAATCCATTGACATTACCAAGTCCTATGGCAAATATAGACTATTCTTATTGTTGTGTGTATACGTTTTGGAAAGCAGCCTTGTTCAAGTAGTTATTATGTGATTATAAGCAATTTTGGCTGTAATCTGTTGTATATATGTATGTACAAAAAAATCGGGAACCATATTATCTTAACAAGAATTAAAAAAAATGAAAATTTAACGGCTTTTTTACCAAAAGTGAAGGTGAAGTGAAGTCGAATTATAAAATTACTAGTTTAAATTCGTATCAAAAATGTTACTTTCGAGTAGATTAATGATAAGATAACCAATAAACATCCAAAATTCTGTTTCTCCTGACCTCAGGCCAAATAAAAAGTCAAGACGTAGTTTACTCTATGTAACGGGTGAAGCAGGCCAAAAGTGAGACAGTCTCGTGTTCGTACACGGCTTGAAACTCACACATGCGCAATCTGTCTCAGTTTTTATTTGGCGGCAACACTCACTAAGTGCACACATGTTTACAAAACTGGCTTCACGTCAATGTTGACAGCGCTCCGTCTTGAGTTTTTATTTGGTCTGAGCTCCTGACAGACGTTTTCAATTCTGTGCCCGCGACGAAATCGGTGCGATTATATTGTCATTCGTAAGTTTCATCGAGTGTGCACGTAATAGCGAAATAAAATTCATGACGTGAGTCCTTGAAGGTTCTTAAACTATAGCTTTTTATTGCGGCCCCGCTCGGGTTGACGGAGTAACACGTCCCTCAAATGCTTATTTAATTTTACGACTTGTTTCACACAAACGTTTCCTGCTCAGCTCCAGTTAGATACAGTACAATCATATACTCTTGAAGCTTCTCATAAAAGTTATTAACAAAATCCGCGCAGTAGTTCTCGAATATAAGCGAACACTAAAGTTTTGCTCCATGGCGACACAGGTAGCAATAAAACCGACCAAGTGCGTGTCGGGCCACGGGCATTGTAGGGTTCCGTAGTTGCCCAGTACATTTTATAAGTTGGTCTACTAATACAGATCGCGCCAAACTTTTAGTCCCATACATTTAGAAGAACGGTCCATACATTGTCGTGTTTAGAGGGGACTAAAATTTGGCGCGATCTGTACACGTAAACCTGTAAGGCCTACTTAGCTGTGATAGTTTTTCTTTTAAATTCATTGTAATATATACTACTTCTGTGAATTTTTTCACATATCCATAAACAACCGTTTAGCAGACACGTGACTCTAACAAAAATTAGCACTTTAAAACTTAATATTTCGCCAACGCATCCCTAAATCGAAAAATGGTTTTCACACGCCCATAATGTTTTTGAACGACCTGTCCAACGATACCCCACACTATGGGATAGACGAGAAAAAAAATTCATCCCCAATTTACGTGTATGTAAAATAAAAATAAACATATATATTTTTTTGTTTTGTTGGCGTCATTAATATGTATACCCATACCAAATAACAGCTTTCTAATACTAATAGTCTCTGAGCTAAGCCGCGTACAGACGGATATGGCGAAACTATAAGGGTTCCTTGTTGGACTACGGAAACCTAAAAATGAGATTTTAAAACAGTAGTACTCCCAAACTACAACAGATACAGGCTTCTGAAAAAAAAAACATGTTGTAAAGGAGGCATTTTTCAAGATAATAGTATAGTCCAAAACGTGATAGGGAAAAATTTGCAGCATTAAAAAAAAAACTGCAAAGTGAAGGTTGTTTTCAGTTCCAAACAGTAGTCCGTCCATACTTATAAAAGAAAAATAACAATAATAACTGTTGTAAACATATTATTAAACCTTTTATCTAAAACATAGAATTGCGTTTATTTTTAAAACGCTTTCGTGTGAATTTATATTGAATTTTATTCATTATGCAATGGACCTATTGCGCATAGTAATAGTGGCCAATATTATGCAAGCCGTAAAAGTATAGTACATCAAAGAGTTATCTCCAGACCTTTCTGATCCCGTCTAATGTGTTTATCTAAAATGGCCGACTGCTTTTGATTAACGAATGTAATTATAAAATGAATGGGCTTAAACATCTTAAAAAACCGGTCAAGTGCGGGTAGGACTCGCGCCCTGCGCGCACCATTTAAATAAGTTAGACTTGAATTATTTGAATTAAAATTACAACCCCATTAGTACCTAGAAACTGTATGAAACGAAACCGCAAAATTAAGTTGGTCGAGTATTCAGTTACGAAACCTATTTAAAAATCGGTGTTTTCAGTATTTATTGTTTAAATACATAACATATTCAAAGCGGCGGTAGCGCAGGGGTAGAACGCTGGACTCTCAATCTTTGAGATCTAGGTTCGATTTCCAGCCGGGCTTGCACCAATGAGTTTTTCGGAATTTATGTGCAGAGTATTTAATACTTACCTCTTGCTGAACGGTAAAGGAAAACATCGCATGCCCAAAAAAGCGTGTATTTGTGCCCGAAGAACGTCGATAGGGCTCACCACCCATCACGCTGGGACGTAATAAACGTCGGTGAAACGCGGGTGTGTCGAGTGTGGACTGTGACTTACATTTCACAGTTCACACCCGGAACACCTCTGACACCCCCCGGGGATCCATGCCGTGACGATATATTTGCATCTAAATTTCAGATAGGTATGTACCTCATTCCATCTGCAAGCTACAGACCCGTGACATACAGACGCACAGACAGCAGAGCGACATTAATAGAGCTCTGTTTGGCCCCTTGGGCAAGGAACCCTCAAAAGTAATCTGATATCTTTGTATAAAGCTCATGTTTTGTCGTGCATGGAGTACTGCAGCCACCTTTCAGACGGCTCTGCCAAGTATCAGAGCTGAGCTGGACTCACCAGCTTCAGCAACAGTGTGAATTTGGCTACACCATGCAAAGTCATCTTACTTACTTTAATAACATTATTGAAGTTAATAGTACATTACGATACGAGAGCGATGAAACGTTTTCTGACGAGTGTGAGTTTGCGGCACGAGTCGAAGGTGAGTGCTGCAATCACACGAGTCGAGAAAAAGTTCCTCGCACGAGTTTCGTATAATATTTTATAGCACAAGTGCGGAAAATGCCGACTTTACGCAAGCGCAGCGTGCGTAAAGCGGTCATTTTACGCACGGTGTGCTATAAATATATTTTATAGCACACCGTGCACGCTGCGCTTGCGTAAAGTCGGCATTTTCCCCACTTGCGCTATAAAATATTATACGATACTCGTGCGAGAAACTTTTTACTTATTATATTTTACATTTATAATCAAATCAAATCATTTATTATCAGGCATCTGTGGCCCATAGATAAATATCTTACAAACTAACATTATATTACAGTATATTTATGAATATTATGTATATTAATCAGATTTAAATAAAAAAACACCGTGGCGGCTGCTGAATTGTTCAAAACTTAGTTTGAAATAAAATTTCTACGTACCTTACAGACATTATATTAAAGAGATGTGACAATTTTATACAAGGACTTACTAATAATAAAGTAGTTCAAAAAGTCGTGCCTGTAGATTGAATATTTTTGTGAAATTTTAAATGAAATGTGTTACCTACCATTTTTAGAATTTCGTCTGTTTGTCGGTATGTTCCGTTTTAACTTGAGAACCACTCAATGAATTTGGATGCAGTTTTTTTATTACCATCATAGTGGGTCAACATATAGGCTAGGTTTGTTCATAAAATAGCGCCAAAGCCGAAAACGGGGCGAAACGCGGGCGAAAGGGTAGGACGCTTACCTTTTCTATGCACCGGACACCTTGCTTAAGCCTTTTGTAGTGCGACAACGTTCCAACTCAGATAAATTAACGATCCCGCAGGATTGACTTAATTAGTCTAATGGAGGAATGAGACAGACATTCCATTCAGAAATAGATCTACTTAGACACGGTTCTAATCAATAGGATGTGGAGTCACCGGGTTATCGCTAGTGCTAGCTAGCTCATAATGGGCGGATTATGTGCCGCTTTTAGTTGACTGAATGATGTGTTTAGTGCCTCATTGGGAGATAGTTCTAGATAGTATGTTTTGTGCAAAGTCCATCGCTTTTGTGTACTGTAATTTATTATTAGACACTGATGTGTCATATGAAGTCACGCGTTATGGTAGCTCAGTCGGTCGGATGCGGGTCTCTTGGGGCTGTCGAACCAAATCTCGGTGCAAAATGCACATCATAAGATTGTTTTCCTTACTTTTGAATAAAGAGTATAAAAAAATTTCGTTTTAAAGCAGTTGGCGGAAACTTATTAGTAATAATTAAGTTTTCACATTTAAATTCTATTATTTTATGATTTACATTTTGATTGCATTCGGTTAACAAACTTAAAGGCGTATTTATCGTTGTAATCGAACGTAATCAAAATGCAAGGCTTAAATTAACATAATTTTGATTAACCGAGATTTGGTTCGACCACCTTAAGGGTCCGTATGAGGCTAGATGCACAACTTCAAATGAGCATATCACATTGTGTAACTTAGTTAATCGGTACAGTAAAAATAATGTAGACATTAGACTATTGGGCTAATAGATTCATTGTAGAAAACACAAAATAATTTAGGTACGTTCGATAGAAAAAAATTACGAAGTTACCTCTAAATTTCATGTTTTTCGAGTGTTAAAGGGCCTTCCTTAAATCATACAGCCTTGAAATTAGTATTAAAAATAAGTTAACAAATAACATCGTCAGTTCGTCTCAGAATGTTTTAAAAATTTCATCTAGAAGCAGAGTTATTAAATAAACAAGCAGATTTTTGTGGGCACGTGTTTCTTGGTGGTCGTAACAGCCACGGCTGAGGGCGCGCTATTTTAAACTAAAAAGAAACGTCGTAGAGTTCAGTTCTGATTGATGCAAAATGAGGTGCTCAATCTGACCTTAAGTGTAGCCTTAAGGCGAAAATTACAGGTATTGACCTCTGGTGCGTGCGTCTCACTCACTCGCACGACTCGTCCCGTATTGATCTCTCTGTCGCTCGACGGAGAATCAAGTTGCGAACGCGCTAGATTGTACCTATATAATTAATACAATTATTGTAACTAATTTTGTTCAAAAATAATCAAGGGAACTCATCACATTAATATTATAAAAGCGAAAGTTTGTATGTGTGTGTGTGTGTGTTTGTTATTTTTTCACGCTGAAACGGCTAAACGGATTTAAATGAAATTTACAATGGATGTAGCTTATACCCTAACTTAACACATATACTACATTTTATCCCGGAAAATAGCATGTCGTTAAACCGAATAATACGCGGGCAAAGCCGCGGGCAAAAGCTAGTTTGTTAATACATAGGTAACACTAAAAGTTTCCGGAACTGGCCACTTACATAAACAATATTTAAAAATTTATTGCAACATTTGAAAATAGAACTCTTTGGCTGTAGAATGCAGTTTGTTTCATCTGACTGTCTTTTGTTTTTACCTTGTGGCGCCATTTAAAAAATTGTGTGTCTGCATCAACATGGATTTAACTCGGGAAAATTTTCGTAGTATGATTTTCTACGATTTTAAGTGTAATTTGACAGCTCAACAGAGCATCGCTCGGCTTGAAACAGCTTTTGGCAATGAAGCACCATGCAAGACGACTGTTTATAGCTGGTTTGCAGAATTCAAGCGTGGTCGTATCAATCTCAGTGACGAATCTCGCGATGGTCGGCCGTCCACCGCTGTGACCAACAAAAACATCGATGCTGTGCGCCGTATGATTGAAACAGACAGGCATGTGACCTACCATGAAATTCGCGCATCCTTAGAAATAGGCATGAGTCAAATACAATCAATCCTACACAGACATTTGGGTGTGAGAAAGCTGTGCTCGCGGTGGATCCCACACAACTTGACCGAGGCTCAAAAAACGGACCGCATCACTTGGTGCAGTGCCATGTTTACCAGATTCAACGAAGGTGCGTCAAATTTGGTGTGGGACATAGTAACAGGTGACGAAACATGGATTTATTGCTACGATCCCAAAACAAAGCAGCAATCGAGCGTATGGGTCTTTCAAGATGAGCCGAAACCAACCAAAGTGGCGCGCGTGAAAAGTGCATCTAAGCGGATGATTGCTTCTTTTTTTAATAAAACTGGACACGTGGCTACTGTTGCTTTAGAGAATCGTCGTACCGTGAATAGTGACTGGTACACGACCATTTGTTTGCCGGAAGTTATTGACGAACTCCGTAAAATAACCGTAAACGCCGTATCATCCTGCACCACGACAATGCTAGTTCTCACACGGCCAGACAGACAAACGACTTTTTGAAGACGAAAAATGTAGAACTCATGAGTCATCCTGCATACAGTCCCGACCTGGCACCTTGTGACTTTTTTCTGTTCCCAAAAATTAAGAACCAATTACGCGGTCAACGATTTTCATCACCAGAAGATGCTGTCGAGGAGTATGAAAAACAAGTTTCAGAGGTCACCACAGGGGAGTGGCACAAAAGTTTTCAAAACTGGTTTGATCGAATGAAAAAGTGCATAGACGCCAAGGGAGATTATTTTGAAAAACAATAAATTAATTTTGTACCTTTAATAGTATTTTTTCATATTCATTCCGGAAACTTATAGTGCGTCCCACGATAATAAACAAAACCCATCCAAATTCGTTTAATGGTTCTCGAGTTAGAACAGAACATACGTACATACAGACAGACAATCGGATAAAAAGATAAAATTTTAGTTTTTGCTTCAGTAAAATAATAAAACATATCATTACATTTAAAATTTTGCAAAAATATTAGAAAATCCCTAGTTCTACAAAAATAACCTATTCTAAGTTTTTCACAAAATACTTATATTTTAAAAACCTTAATAAAAGTATAAGAAAGGCTAAGGTTTGCACTAATTAAACCTAATGAATGTCTTAAATTTTAAATTCATATTTTGCTTTCATCAGTTCATTAACGTGACTGCATTTTTGGGGTTCCGTAGCAAAAATTATAATATTTAGATTATAAATAAGTACGTCGCCTTTGGGTGTGGCTAGTATTTGTCTGTCAAAGTCACTTCTTCGAAACCTATTTATTTTTATTTATTTCATTTCAAGAAACAGACAAATTTAATAAAAATACACTTTTATGAATTAAAGAAAAAAATAATAAATGTAATGCAATAATAGAATAGAACAGATATATAAATAAACTATAATTAATATACGTTAGTAAGAACTTAAATAAATAAACGGGTTGCGTTCGTAACAAATCTATAATTGGAATCGGTTTTATCGGTCTTTTACTTATCAAACTTTTGGTTAGTTGGTTAACTTTAATATTGGAAAAAAATTAAACCAACTTGTATAATATACTTTTTCTCAATTAAACTATCAGCGTGCGAAAAAGTGACTATGTTATTTTACCCTCTTTTTTACCTCTGCAAAGTTTAAAAAATCAGTTGACTTGTTAACGAAGAAAACCAATTTTATTTTTATTTTCGAAGTAAAATAGAGTTAAAGGAAGTATCTAGAAAAAGTTCAAGACCACACCATGAAATAGAAAAGTAAACAAACCGTCCCTTCGTGCTGCAGCAGGATAACGACCTAAAACATTCTTCTAACTTTAGCCTCCACCTACACTTTCGCGAGTCTCTTCTCATTCGCCAGCACTATTCTCGAAGTCATCCGCGAATGTGTAGTTGAGACTTAAACTTTGTAGAGGTTATGTAACTAAAAAAAAAGGAGTTTAAAAAAAAATGTTTTGCCTACAATAATCTTCAGATTTAAACACTATTGAGCTTTTATGGGATGAGTCCCTTTTTATAAAAAAACGGCCAAGTGCGAGGGAGACTCGCTTACCTAGGGTTCCGTAATTCGACAGTTTTGGGAACAGTGAGAAAGAAGGTACTTAAAATCTTGCCCATAACTGTTTATCATAACTAAAAAAAGCATCGATGGTACCGCAAAAGAGAAACTCAAATATTTTTATACCGTACTCGAAGTAAAACTTGTGAATGAAAAATTTTGTTTTGTTATTTTGGTATTATGAATTTCTCACCTGTTATATTTTTCCTGTAATTTTTACGTAATCCCAAATTACCATGATTTTTTTCATATTTTTTGGTTCATTAGTTTCGGATATAAGTAGAGGGACATGCATTTTTTGTGGTTTTCTAAAGATTTCTCGAAATCGGTGCCAGTAAATATAGTAAAAGTATATATTTTTATAATCAGCTCTTTAATATCTAGAATTTGCTACCCATATTGTGTTTTATAAAATATTTTTTTCAATCATTTTATGTTTTTTTTATATTTCTCATTTGTAGTCAATTTTTTTTATCACTATAGTTTTATTGTAATTGGCCAGTTACGTATATCTTAATATTTTTCATTTTTTTCTGTCCACCATTTTCGGAACTACGGGGGGGGGGGGGTACATGCATTTTTGGTGGTTTTTCAAAGATTTCTTTAAATCGGTGACAGTAAATAAAGAAAAGGTATAATTTTTATAATCAGCTTTTTAATATCTACAATTTGAATCCTATTTTTGTGTCAAATGTCAAGTCTTTATCTGACGGTGCTAAAGTTATGAGACATACGGACGGACGGACGAATGGACAACGGAGTCTTACCATAAAGGTTCCTTTTACCTTTTAGGTACCACGGAACCCTAAAAACTTGCGACTGACATTATAGCATGACTGGAATGGAAAGCCATAGCTCCTTAACAATCCAAAAACAGATTTACAGAATGCCCCGACTTTGTGCTGAGTGATATAAAAGATAACTGTATTTTTTATAGAAAAAGTGTAATAATTTTTTATTTTATTATATAATTTCTTTTATTTTGGTATCGTCAGTATTTTGCTACATTTAACTAGTTTTAAAAATAAAATTCATAAAAATATCTTCAATAATTAAAATGTATGAAATGAGGTAGGGGGTTCTTAACATTTTTGACGGATTTGTACCCCCACTCATTAAATTTCCATGTTCCCGTAAGAACATTAATTTAAACAAGAAAAACCTAAACGTACGGACGGACCCCTCGCTGCGCGAGTTGAACTCGTACTAGACCGGTTTTTTCATCAGTCTAGACTTTTCAGGCAATTGTGGTGATTAGTGTAATCTGTATTCGGGATAATAGATATGTCTGGATCTATAATTGTGAATCCCGTTTATTTCACCTGACTGCGTAAGTCGATTAGACGGGTCATTGTGTGTTGTATTTCTAGAAATCGAGTTGATATCATATCATATCATTTATAATGTATAATAGTCCTGATTATTACATAGTGAACTATATAGGTATAAACCCGTATCATTAAAGAAAGGAATCTACAATGGAGGCTGGTACCTGTTACAGTATTTTGCAATTGTTTGCACTTGGTGATAAATCATCAACATTTTAATTAATACACTGGTACTGTTTCATTGATACTTATTAACTTTATTTAAGTTCCAACCGGTTTTACCTTACAGCATCATCAGGATATAATAATTAATAACTGATAAATTAGTTATTAAATAACGTGAATTTAATTTATGCAGCCAAACTCATACAGCAGGCTTGGTAAGTGATCAAAAACACGGATCGATAACACTTTTTGCTGATGTCGCAATATAAAATCTTTACGTCCCATAGTATAGCTGGGCTTGCGTTTGTAAAGAACACGAAAAGAATAATTTACGAATTTTTCAAAAAGTGTCATTGAACCTTGTTACTGAGCACTTACTGAATCTTCAGTAGAAAGTTGGCTGCATAAATTATAGGCACCTTAAATATAAATAATATAATAAATGATTATTAATTATATATTATTATCCATTATATTAATTATATTAACTAGTTATGAATTATTATACCCTGATGATGCCTTAAGGTGAAACCGGTTGGGGCATAAATATAAAGTTAATAAGTATCAATACAAGTGTATTAATTAAGTAATTTTAAAGTTACATGTTTTATTGCTCACTCGTTATTTTATACTGAAACGAGTAATTTTAGTGTGAAGATTACGCCGGTTTTCTATTTTTCGTAATTTTTTACCGACCCAATATTCGCTTTGCGGGTCGCGACTCAACCTTGGGAAATGCTATGTTAGAAGGTGAGGCATGAAGAGTCGCAGATTGTTCGTCATACATAACATCATCCATCCATCAGCCTGTTTCGTCCACTGCTGGACATAGGCCTTTCCAGGATTTCGCCACTCTTGGCGGTCCTCCTGGAAGAAATTCTCTATACTCACACACGCTGGGCAGGCGGGTTGGTGAGCGCGGTGCCGAAACCCTTGCACCAGTGACGCCGCTGCCCGTCACTAGTCTGTTTTAAGGCCTGGCAATTAGGGATGGATATACCGCCATCCATCGGTCCCAGGCAATGGTGGGCCGCCTGGTTTTGCCTGAGAGCTGTCCTCTTACTCTCCTCCGAATAACTTCGGGAGGATTTGCGCGTAAGGTGGTGGTACCTCCACAGTCGAGCCCGGCATCAGCTCTACCACCTTACATAACATAACAAGGCAAAACTAGTTTGTCCTAAAATCGGACAACATTATGTACGAGTATGTATTTTTCAGGAGATTTGGCATTCATGTCCTTGGTATTGGAATAGAAAACCTTAAATTTTAAGGTCTTTATCGTAAAAGTTGATGCTTGTGATTGTTGGCACTTGGTGGAACTTTCAATACATTTCGATTGAAAAGCACTTGTACTTGTCCACTGTATTTATTTTATTTAACTAACCGGTTTCGCTATTATAGCATTTTCAAAGGTTTATTTGGTATTACGTAAAATATATGAATCACTTGGAATGCGGGTAGGACAAAAAAATCTACGACAGAAACATGTAATATAATCATATAACAACCGTTATATGACAACCCCATAACTAATTCTACCATTGCCAAACCTTGCAGCAACGTTGGATATTTTTAGGATAGTTGATCTATGTAAACTTATGAATATCTTATACAACTTTATATTAACAAAATAAAATACTCAATGTTTCTGCCATAGAATTTTTTGTCTTACAAGTGATTCATTATATTGTACGTAAACAACCAAATAAACCCTTGAAAATGCTTTAATAGCGAAACCGGTTAGGTAAATGAAATAAATACGGTGGACAAGTACAAGTGCTTTTCAATCGAAATGTTTCTATCATAGTCGGTTTCTTTTTCATGGTATTTTAAATCTTCCACTCTTATTGCTTTCTTTCTTTCATTTGTGTGTTTGTAAACTATACTACTAATAGAGCAGTAAAAGAAGTCGTGTTTGTAAACTGAATATTTTTGTGAAATTTTAAAAGAAAAGGATTATTGATATTTTCTAAAGCGAACACTGCAATTTTGTCTGTCTGTCTGTATGTTCCGTTTTAACTCAAGAACGACTCAGCAGGTTTGGTTGCGGTTTTCTTTATTATAATCGTAGTAATCTTAGTCAACATATAGGCCACAAAGGTTGTTGATAAAATAACCACCGAGCAGAAAACTGTTGGAACTACTCAAAGATTTAATAAAATGCATCTCGGACACTTTTTGAGGGAGATTGTGAGTATAGTTGTTTATGAGAGGTCAATGTTCATGAAAGAAAAAGCAGGCTATAAGCAAAATACACTTCAACTTTATATAATTGCGGTATAGAAAATCAGAAAAGTAAATCTGCACGTGAGGTGAACATCTGAACCAGAATTTGAACCGACGTCTCGCTTACCGGGTGGTTGCTCGACCAACTGAGCTATCCACGCGACGTCCAGGATTACTTTCCTGATTTTGTATACCGCAATGATATAAAGTTTATTTTTATCTTCTTGCGATGGATAAACCATCAAGTGTTTAAAATATAGAAATTTATTTCTACCACATTTCAAAATACACTTTATTAATAATATAAAAAATAGAAACGATTAACAGAAACCTCTAGAATATAAAGTTTAAATTAAGCAAATCCTTAATTTTATTCGTACTTTGACAGTTGAATCGAGCCTTTTCATAAGAAATTAAAAACATTAAAAGAAGTAATTAAGCGATGGTTAAATGTTTTTTGATTGCCGGATGAATTTTAAAATGACTTTATTACGCAAATATCCTGCAAAGGGTTTCCTAGTAATTAAAATATCAAACTTGTGCAGATTACACTGTCTTTGCAAAAAGTTTTTATTGTTTGGAATTACGAAGCTGAAATGGATGACTATCATAAAAATTTTACTCATCAAACACATATACGAGTATATTATTATACTACATATAAGGTGACTTTAATTTATTCAGCCAAATTCTTACTGAAGACTCTGTAAGTGATCGGTTACAAGGTTCGATCAAAATTCGTATTCTTTTTGTGTTCCTTATAAACGCAAGCCCAGCCCAGCGTCAATTACCAACTATGAGACGTCAAGATTTTATTTTTCGAAATTTGCAAAAAGTGTTTTCGATCCGTGTTACTCATAACTTACCAAGCCTTCAATATGAGTTTGGCTACATACATTAAAATCACCTTATATAAGGTCCTACAATAATAAGTGAAAATCATTCTAGAGGTAGATCAAGTATCGTGAACTGATGAAATTCCAGAAGAAGAAAAAATTTTTTGCTCAAATATTTTTTTCACTTATCAGTACAAAGTGGTTCAATCAGCTGACTAAATTTAAATGGAAAGGTAAAAAAAAAAATTTTTTTTTCGATGGAATAAGCTCTTTTGGAAATACTCTACCATCTGTTGATTTTTTTTTCACTTTGAATTGTGGGACCTTATATACTCATAGCCATAGGAAAAATTACTAAGAATTAATTGGAATTACTAAAAATCTTTTATTTTTCTAATTGCATATTGATGGAAGTTATCCATCTTGGCTTATTCGCTTGTAATGCATGTTTATTTATTGTTTTAATATGAATGCGGCTTATAATATAAATAACCTTTGCAGATATAAAAAAAAATATATCAAATCATAAATGCCACACACTAAGTAGGCAAATTCTAAATACACGCTTAAAAGTCGTTTTATTTCTGACAAAGAGGTACTTTACAAGATTTATATAAGGTGAATTCAATTTATGCAGCCAAATTCTCACCGAAGACTCGGTAAGTGCTCAGTAACAAGGTTCGATGATCCTTTTTGTGAAATTCGTAAATTATCCTTTTCGTGTTCCCTACAAACACAAGCCCAGCCCCGAATCAATTACTATGGGATATCAAGATTTCATTTTGCGAAATTTGCAAAAAGTGTTATCGAGCCGTGTTACTGATCACTTACCAAGCCTCCAGTGTGAGTTTGGCTGCATAAATTAAAGTCACCTATATCAAAAAATGAGTGTGTCATAAATTAAGTGTCAATATTTGAGGTGAGAGCGATATGAGAGGTAACGCCTATTTCAATCAATTTTATCAAGAGTATTTGTTTGACTTGTCAACGATCTTTAGAAAATATTTCCGAATAGAAATTAAATTTTAAATATATACAGTTTACAGCAAATTACACAATCTGATTTGACAAGTACCAAAAAAAAGAAACAAGTTCATGACATTTGTGAAATGTTGCCATAATTTGCCTTTTTATTCCTTTGCAGGTTTCATCAATAAAGGCCTGATATAAAATACACCCCACATGATTTGTAAACGCTATATGATAAAAAAGATGGGGTGTTCTCATTGTTCTAAGGGTGTTCTATTAGCAGTCCTCTTTTATTTCTCATTGAGCTTACATTTTTATACAAATTGCGCCCGATGGAAAGCGTCGATAAAATCAAGGATGAAGGGCGCTCAGAAAGTATGCCGAAACACAGCGAGTCACTTGGCGGCATGGTTCCGTCATGAGGGTGCTGACAAGCTAAGGCCCCGTCAGTTGGTTAGCTCTTGGTCAAACTTGGTTGAACGGGCGGCGTGTTTAAAAAGGCTAATACATTTCTGTCCTGCACCTGGTCATATCTTGTTAGTATTGGTTTTCAAAAATATCTCACAAAGCCTAAGTGATTTCATTTCAATGTTTGACCCAAACCACTTGGACTTTATAATTTGTATTACTTATATGAAAATTTGCGCTGCAAATGCAATATTTATATATTTACTTCTGGACTGCACTTGATGACTGATAAGTAGGTTACTTCGTATATTAATTGACAATAGGTGAGAAGGCATACTTAAGTAAGATAGATACGAAGTTATATAAATTAGAAAGCGCAAGTGAACTGAGTGCAGCTAGTTAGCAAAAAGCATAAATATTATTTTTTAGGCTATGTTGCAGTTGGATAATACAGGGTGTAAATGCAAACTCAAGAATCCCTTAAGGGTCTGAAAGAAATGAAAAAAATTACGAGAAAAAAAATATGATTGAATTTTGACCAAAAACTCACATCATTTGTCTAAGCTATGGCTACGAATTCTTATCAATGAAATTGAATAATCCCGTAGCAGCTCACCGGCCTCCCACACACTTAGTTGCACCCCGCACCCCTCATCCGTGACCGCCAGGGTATACAGTGGCCGCCTGTTGCCAAATCGTGCAGTGCCTCAATCTGAGGCCGCGCCGTTGCAAATTCTCTTTCATTGTCTCTCGCTAGCGACCAGCGAGGGTGTCCGTCCACGCGATAAGTGTATTTTGAGTAAAGAAAATCGTCTTATTGTGAGGTACTGGTACTTTCTTTAGAAATCCCAGTATTTAACAATAAATCTTTACCTATCATACTAACACACCCTTTAAAGGATTCTTGCCTTTGCTTTTACACTCTGTATAACCAAAACCAAGAACATCGTCTCGCTCTGCTCCATTTTATCGGCGCTCCGCTCCATTTCGCTTGCCTCCCAAATCACCAGCAACCTAACGTTCCGTCTCGCTTCGCTCATCGTCGCACCGACTTTTTGTTGAAAGACTCTGCCTAATGCATCTGAATCCTTAAACCAAATTAATATAGGGATTTTTAACATGATTATATAAAAAATCTGCATACGAAATCGAATGTGGTACGGTGAAAAATAGTGCCATAATGCATTAGAGTTTGTGATCAATTTAGCCACTGCAAACACTCACATGATATGATCGGGTGTGTTTTTGAAAGGTTTTTAGCCTTTGTAACTTTGCCGCCGGGGATATTTGGATAATTCCTAGTTGTATTTTGGTTTACTTCCTTCATGCACCTCAACGCCTTTCATATGCCACTTGAATACCAAATCTCAGGTGTAAATGGACGGACAGGCATTCTCGCTCACTACATTTTGGTTTAGGTAAAACCCCGAAAACATTGCAATTCATAAATTCCAAATCGAAAACGAATTTCCCTATAACCGGACTCTCTGCCAATGGCAATTCATCAAAATTAGCGCTCATTGGTCGAGGCGATGATGACGTCATCAATATGCTAGCAGCGACCAACCGAAGCCTGCAATATTTAGTAGCGGCGGCGAATACTGCCGATCTATTATTTGTAGCTTTTGTACGAAGCCTTTTTTGTTTAGTTTCGTTTGGGTATGAGGAGAGATTTTTAGATTTTTGTTTTGAAGCTCATCTATACCGAATCCTAAATATGGACACATAAAGAATTCATGAATAGAAACAGCTGTAGCTCAGTTGCATAATGTGAGACCTTCATTATTTGACTCAATTCTTGCCGAGGAATCAACAAGTTACGTTACAAAGAAAATCAAAAAACAACAATGGTGGACAAACAATTTTAATATTTTTGAATTCTGAAATCAAAAAATATCACTGAAATTCTGGGTTAATTTTCTTCTCCTTTCTTTCCTCTATACATTTTAACGAGTCATCTCTCTTCGTCTGTCTGTATGTTTACTGATAAATAGAGAACCACTAAAAGGATTTTGATACAAACCCCAGGCAGGTCAGGAACTTTTCGTCACTAATGATCTTAACTAAATCGTATTAAGTCAAAATGCGGGATGTAAATTCGATTTATATCCCTAGGGGGGTAAGTAAATTTAAAAAGCGAACGAGGCTCCTTTGCGTTCACTAACTGGTAAGTTATTCGTGTAGCTAAATGGCAATGGGAAATATCAGTTCTGCCTAATCTCTCCTGATTTTGTTGTTTTGTATTTTATTTTTATTAGCAGTTTGGAAAAATGTGACTCTCATATAATATACATAACTATGTGCTAAATTAAATGTCTAAAAGATGCTTAAAAATACACAACAAATTGGTTTTGTTTCTAAAACAATCGCATGGCCAGCACGACGATTGCGCGAAAAAAGAAAAAGTCGAACAAAAAAACAATTTGGCGGTATTCTAATTAAAATAATATATTTTGTGAAAAAGGTACATAAAAATAATACGTCTTACACGTAAATTTTCAAAAAACATTTAAATGAGATAAAACAATAAATATAATACGGGGAAAATACAATAAAAATATTTATATGTATGGCTTACTTAATTGAATATGAATAAAATTACAAATACCTATATATACCTATAAATATAAGTATCTAAATAAATTATATACTCAAGCAAAAAGCATAAAAAAATAAATAAATGAGATCTTGATTTTTTTTTAATGCGTTGTTGCGAACAGTTTGAAAACAACATTTGCAAGTATTTTTTATTTAGTTAGTCATGAAAAATAGAGTGTTCAATACGGCTGTAATGTAACCTGATCAAGTGATCACTTACCTCCCTTGTATATTAAGGCTGTACTTGAGCCTAGAACATGAACAAAGCCAGATTTTCGAGGGTTCTTTTGAAGAAACTAGGACTCACTTAATATTGCAAATAATATATTACATTTATTGATTTTTTATCTAGGTGATCCACATATAAACAATGTTCAAGATTTATGCTTTTGTCAAAAAAAAAATGTTTTCCACCCTCTTTTTCTTGTTTTTTTTTCACAAAATAGGTAATAGAAATATAACGGTGTTCTAATTAAATCCAATATTTTTTTCCCTACATTATATTTCAGTATTGGCTAAAAAAAAAACCCTCCGATCTGACTATAGACAAATAGGTCACTTAGCTAACCAATAATCGCCTCTATCAAAAGGTAATAAAGTATTTGACATTGGCTTTTTTGTTTTGGACGAGTAATAACATTTTTTCCTAGCCTATGCCATACACTTAATCTACTATTATTAAACGTTGAATCATTATTTGTCGAATGATAAACGTTCGTCCCCTAAATTATTTACGCGCTCTACCCAGGGAGCAAGTATTAAGCTCTTACACGTAACACAACTTAACCACATGTTATTTGTTACGGAACAGTTAGTTGCACGTCGAAACTTTACAACGAAGTTCAAACTGAAATCAGTTTTGCCGGTTCTGGCCGCTGATTGGCGCTTTGAGCGATGACGTCATTAATACGTGTCGAGCGACCAACCGCTGCAGAGAACGAGGAAGCCCGAGAACCAATCAGCGTGAGTTATTGGAGAAATTCAACCAAGTTAGTTTCGTTTGTTTGCTTTTAATTACATTTTAAACAGATTGTCTAAGGATTTTCGACATATTGGAATATCAAAATATCAAAATTAAATAAATAAAAATAAATAAAATAAATAAATCACCACACAAGATTTAGGATGTCAACCTTTTTAAAGAGTTTCTAAAGAGTTTCAAATTAGGTCAGCAATTTTATTTACAAGATGAAAAATTGAAAAATAAAGCCTACTGTTTGCCTGTCTGTACTTTAACTAAAAAATGTCCGATTGCACTGAAACTTATAGAATATGTCTAGAATTATTGTTAGACTGCGGAAGTAATAAAAAACTTCTCGATGACGCCACATTTAGATATCTATGGGGTTTCTCGTCATGGCAAAATGGAACCCTTAAAGGATCATTTTGTTGACCGACTGTCTGTCTGTCTGTGTGTCATGGCCCCTTTTCCCTAGAACGGCTTGAGGTAAAGGCTGAAATTCATATCGATAGGTTCATACTACTGCAAAAAATTCTCCAGATTTGTAATATCTTGTAACAAAATCATAAGAAATAATGATAACGACCATAATCCAACTTTTAGCTACGAACAATGTTTACAAATAGTTTGATATACGCATTAACTTGTTTTTGTTTTTTTTTGTGATATATAAAGTCCTACAATAATAAGTGAAAATAATTTAAGGGTAGATTCATTGACCTCTCATAAACAACTAGACACACAGTCTCTAAGAAAAGTTCGTCAGAAAGTATCTGAACGTGCGACGCGCATAGTAGCAAAAATGCTTCAACCAAATTAAGACGTTATGTCGTTAAGGGCTTGTATTGGGTCTTTCAACGGTTTTTGTTTTAATATGCTGAGTCAACCACTTATCTGATCAATGTAAAACTTGAACACGTGTTTTTTCAGACCTTTGTCTTTCCGTTGTCAGGTCGGTTACCTAATTGGAAACATTTCGCTCGATAGATTTTATTTTTGAAAATGATACCTTTTTAAGTTATTATTTCGTTTTATGTCTAAGCGGCTTGAGTTTGATGTCTGAAATTAGTGCTATAACAAGAAAACATGTTTTTTTCCGATGTCAGGTGAAAAAACTCCTACATCAAATACTTTTTCGTAAAATCCAGAAAAACCTCGAAAATTCACTGATTTTGCGTGCCGCCAGCGCGCGAAGCGAGCGTTCTAATGTAGACTTTCTGACAACATACTGAAGTTCAAAATCGCTCAGTAATATTATCGTGCACCAGGGGTAAGGCCTTAACATAAGATGCAACGTCAGTTGTACGAAATCATCATTCAGTAAGCCTATCTCAACCCTTATATATTATTTTCAACAAATCTCTTTCTGAAGGGGTTTTTCCCCGGGTATGGAAAATGGCAAATGTGTTGCCTATTCCAAAGGGGGGGAATGCAAATGATATTAAAGACTATCGACCGATCTCTCTACTATGCATTCTAGCAAAGCTTTTTGAGTCGCTAATTTGCCCTTTACTGAAAGGTCACGTCAAATTGCTTTTGACTCCAAACCAGCACGGCTTCCGAAGTAAAAAATCAACCTGCACAAATCTAGCTTGTTTCGTTTCTGATCTTCAAGAGACTGTTGACGCTGGTATGCAGATTGACGTAATTTACACTGACATAAGTAAAGCCTTTGACAGGGTAAACCACAGTCTCCTTGTCCATAAGCTCCAAAACATTGGTGTATACGGAAGTCTTTTGAGCTGGTTCTCAACTTATCTCTTCTCTAGAAGTCAAAGAGTTGTTGTTTGTGGCTATGAGTCCGAGATTTTTGCTGCACCATCTGGTGTGCCTCAAGGCTCCCACCTCGGTCCTGTCTTGTTTTCGATATTTATCGATGACCTAGCTCACGAGATACACCATTCCAAGTTTTCTCTCTTTGCTGATGATCTTAAGGTTTATAGGATAATTAACAATTCAAACGATTCGTCCCTTTTACAAAGTGATTTAAATCGAATATCTCAGTAGTCTGTTGTCAATAAATTGCTTCTTAACACGAACAAATGCAAACACATCAAGTTTACCCGAAAAAAGTCCCCGATATCTACACATTACTGCATTTCTGGTATTGATCTCGAAGAAGTAAACGAGATAAAGGACTTGGGTGTTATTATTGACAAAAAGTTATCCTTCATTGCTTATATTGACAATATAGCTAAAAGAGCTTTCAGAATACTTGGATTTGAAATTTAAAACAATAAGTGCCCTCAAAATAACTTATAATGCCACTGTACGTAGCATAATTGAGTATTGCTCAAATATTTGGAATCCCCACTACCGTTGTCATAAAGAGAGAATCGAGAAAATTCAGAGACGATTCTTGTTTTGTCTTACAGTTCATCAGAAAAAATTCAAAGAACTATGCTCTTATGAAAAGCGGTTGGAATTCTTCCAAATCAGTTCTCTCGAAAGCCGTCGCTGGATGTCGGACCAGATATTTCTGTTCAAAATTTTAAGAGGCCTTGTAGATTGTCCGCAAGTGTTGGAAAATATAAGTTTTTTGGTACCACGAAAAAATTCTAGACTGATAAATCGTCGTACACTGGCAATTAAAAATTGGACAACATAGTATTGTAAATAGAGTTTGCCGCGGACATAATGTTGTTGTAAAAGTTGACAGTAGTATCGATATTAACTTTACGTCGTTTGATTCTTTTAAGAGATTACTACTTAAATAAATTTCTGTATGTTTTAGGTATTTACATTTTCTTTTTGTTTTTCTCGAATTTGATTTATTGTTGCATACTTTTCTTATTATATTGTATATTTTCTTTTTATTACTTAATATTAACCTAAATATGCATAAATTAACTTCTATTAATTAATAACATAGATATCTAATGATTATTGTTAAAACTCCCAACGCTGGTGGGCGGGGGACGAGACGTCTCCGGAGTCGAGACGGGCACGTCTCTGCTGCCGCCCGCCGGCTTCACGCGTCACTCCTCTCTTGTTATCGTGCTGTGTTTACCTTTAATTGGAGTTACACTCTACTCATTGTATAGGCTAATTGTAATTGTACGTTAAAAGTGTATCATCTGTTGGTAGACCAAATAAATAAATAAAAAAAAATAAAAAAATCGATTTTGTCACCCTACAGCAGTGACAAAATGCATCGCGGACACTTTTTGAGCGAGATTGTGAATTTTGTTGTTTATGAGACGACAATGGGTAGATTGTGTATCGTTGACTGAGCACAACCAAGAAAAAAAATGTTTTTATTCCAATAAATTTTTCACTTCCCAGTACAAAGTGGTTCATTCAGCTGACAAAATTTCTATGGAAAGGTGAAAAATAACTTCGTGCAATTTTTTTTTCTGGCGGAGCGTTGTCTATTATTAATTAGGAATACTCATCATGTCTTACATTTTTTTACTTCGAATTGTAGGACCTTATAAGATGACTTTTATTAATGCAGCCGTACTCATACTGGAGGCTTGGTATGTGATCAGTAACACGGATCGATAACACTTATTGCTGATTTCGCGAAATAAAATCTTGACGTCCCATAGTAATTGACTCGGGGCTGGGCTTGCGTTTGTAAGGAACACGAAAAGAATAATTTACGAATTATCGTAAACGTATACGGTATCGAACCTTGTTACTGAGCACTTACCGAATCTTCAGTAAGAGTTTGGCTGTATAAATTGAAGTCACCTTATATACATATATAGCAGCTTCAAAATAATAGGATTTTCCATAGTCGTCACAACATCGTGTCAAGCCCTTTCTCTCTTAATAAATAAATCTCTGCATGGACTAATAATAGCTAATAAATAACTGCTTTGAAATGTGTTTTTAAAGTGTCTAAGTTAGCAACTTGTTTTTTAAAAGTAGAATGAAATAATAGACCTTAAGGTATTGAGATTAATTTCGACATGAAACCTCAAGCCGTTTATCAGAATAATTTGGCCAAGTGCAAGTCGGACTCATGCACAAAGGGTTCCGTACCACTCCACAATACGAGTGCGGAACTTTAAAAACATGGTAAATCCCACCAAAAAAAATAAATGTGAAAAAAAGGGCGAGTTCAGTACTAAGGTAGTGCAAGATTGTCGGCTTCGCCAAAAAAAATATTGAGATCGAATCGGGTGCAGAGGTTTATAGAGGTTCCTTCACTTATAACTATAATAATGTACGTTTTCCACTTGTTTTAAACGAAAGTTTTTTAGGGTCCTTGCTACTGAAATGTAGAACTTGACAAGTTTTCACGGCTAGGGTTTAAAAGTTTTAAAGTTACGTCATACATGCAAATAATTGACTATTAAAATATTTTTCGTGATAGAGGCCATAGTAACACGTATTCTGTGAAAATTTCACTTTTCTACCTATCACGGTTGAAGCTGTAGACCCTTGTGACAGACAGACAGTAGGTAGACAACGGAGGCTTAGTATATAGTCCTGTTTGGCACCTTTCGGGTACAGAAACCTAAAAAAGCTAGTATAAAGGTTCCGCTTATTAATTATGAGGTATGAAACCCTAAAAATACCCAAAAACCTGAAAACTTGATAATTGCGAAATGAAACCTTTACCAATTTGTTCGTTTTTATAACTTTGATGCGCTGTTTTTTAGATCAATTTAAGAATAATACATGTTTTTGTGATTTTTAATGGATTATTTGAGTATTTACAGGAAGCGTCATCATATTAATTCGAATATTCGAATCGTTATCAAACTTTAGATTCCATTCAATAATACGCCTAAGGAAATGTGTAATGATGACGTGACTGAAGGTCAAATGAAGGACATTGTTTTCTGTAAAAACTGTTAAATTTTACGTAATGGTTTTCAAATCGTAAATATTGGTGAAAATAAGAACAGGCCAATTAACTTTAGACAGATAGCAATATTTTCCATATCCCAATCGACATTACGAAGCTACCAACTCAGACCGAATTAAATAAGCAACATATTTCAACCTGGAAATGTAGGTAATGCTTCCACTTTAAATTGTCGACCCACAAATAAAGGTTGAATTTGCAAGCGTATGCAACTTCGCGGTATAAGAAAACTATGCTCGATATTCCTTGTCACGACCTGTTTTTAAACATTAACATATTTTAAATATTACATCTATATTTCGTACTTCGAAATGATTCCAGAATTTCTCAAAGTTAAAAATTGCCTTGAAATATCAGTTAGTTGACTTTTTATCGCATGATTGGCGTAAAGTCGAATGATTAAACCACGTCAAATTAGAACTACAATATTTAAATAAATATTTTTATCGAAAAAACCCGTACATGACATGATTAAAACCATTTTAAACTACTTTTGTGTTCTAGTGGTCTGGGTTAATCATCCTAAATATAACTTCGCAGTTTTTTGGCACGCCCCAGGCAGCCTCCATCCAAACGGATGCGAAAAAATTACAAAGATAGATTTTTTGTAAATTTAAAACGGTATTTCTACGGATAAATGTCGAATCTGTCAACTAATAAACTGTATGTAGTGCGTTCTCTTTATATTGCAAACTCTTCATTAGACAAGGAGGTCACTTGAATTTACATCGCATGTTATTTTATCAAGTGTTAAACAAAATTCGAATGACATTGATATTGCGAGCGAAAACCAATGCCGGAATAACTGCTGGTCGTGTCAAAAGGAATGGTGGATAGAGCATACCTGCCTTCTTATACCTTGTGCAATTCCACGCGGTAGGATGTCCTCTAATTCTGAGTTATGACCCTCGTTAGTGACTCTGGAGTGGGAAAGAGGAATTTACACGAACCAACATAGAGGTAGGTACTATCTGGGAATGCTCCGGTGGCACACTTCACGGGACCCCGATGACATAGTTACAATATGAACATCGATGGTACCAGTAATAGGTGGTCCATAAAAAAAGTACCAAATTGCAATGTGGAGTTTAGTGTGCATGTTAAACTCATGCAATGAAGACTCTTATTGTACGAGTTATGTTCTACTGGACTTTAATTAAAAAACATTGGCAGATATTTCATATTTTTAGGGTTCAATACCCAAAGGGCCATTCGGAGCCCTATTAATATCGCTCTGTTGTCTGTCTGTCGTTCCGTCTGTCCGTCTGTCCGCGGCTTAGCTCAGAGACCATTAGTACTAGAAAGCTGTACGAGTAATTTGGCAGGGATATATATACATATTAATAACGCTGACAAAGTGGAAAAATAAAAACTCGATTTTTTTTTTTTTATTCCCTTGTTTTCTGTCCGTCCGTAGCTTGTAGATGGAATTAGTTACAGATCTGAAGTTTGGATATGTTGTGAAAAATGTTGACCCAAAACCGTATAGATTAAATTAAAAATTATATTAATTTAATTTTCGGGATACATGAAAAAGGAGCCGACACAATTTTTTTTACCTCAGCCTTCAAATCAAATCAAATCAAAATATTTATTTTGTAAAATAGATACATAAAATATACTTTCTACAAGTTAAAGTTAATCTTAACAATAAATATCTTCATAGCACACCGTGCGTAAAATGACCGCTTTACGCACGCTGCGCTTGCGTAAAGTCGGCATTTTCCGCACTTTTCCTAAAAATATTATACGATTATAATATATAAATAATAGATAATAATACGGGAAATACATAGAGAAATCTATGAAAAATATATATTATATATACATAATGCAATGAACAAATAAGATGATTAATAAATACGGGAAATATATACAAAAAATATTTAGGCTGGGCTACTAAAATGTAATAAAGTTATACCCCTGCATAAAATAAAGAAGTATAGGAATAGAAATATAATACAATATATACATAATGCAATGAACAAATGCGTCGAAAAATTAACTAAATAAACCATAAATAAAAATAATGCCTAACCATCCGCACCATTCGATTAGTATTGCTAAGAAGAAGGGCGAGATCCTTTGGTATGTCTTTGTCTAGAACTGCTTCAGTAGAGTACAAATATATTTTTGTTTAGTTTTATTTTCAAAAATAAATAAATGGGGGAACATCAAAGTTGTCAGTTTTAGATCATTTTTGTGACGGGCTGATAAACCAAACTACCTAGCAAGAATTTGGAATTTTCTGTATGTATGTATGTGCAGATACTGAAAACGCAAATTGTTTATATAAGGTGACTTTAATTTAGACAGCAAACTCAGACTGGAGGCTTGGTAAGTGATCAGTAACACGGATCGATAACACTTTTTGCTAATTTCGCAAAATAAAATCTTGATATCCCATAGTGATTGACTCGGGGCTGGGCTTGCGTTTGTAAGGAACACGAAAAGAATAATTAACGAAATTCACAAAAAGGGTCATCGAACTTTATTACTGAGTATAAATTAAAGTCACCTTATACAAATTTAGTGTTACGTACCCGAATACTCGACCAACTTAATTTGTCAGTTTTTAAATATATTTTTTAAGTACTGATAAGTTTTTAATTTTTATTCAAATCATTGAAGTCTATTTACTTATTTAAATGGTACGGAACCTTCAGGACGCGGGTGCTACTCGCATTTGACTGGTTTTTCATTTGTGCTTAGCTCTCTCATCTTCCCGCCTAGCTAATTTTGCTGCCCTTGTACAGTCGTATACAGTTCAACTTACCAATTTTATACTATTCTAACTGTAATAAAATAACGCAGTAGTAGTAATTTCCACTATGTTGATATGTGAACGACTGTACATAGCTAGCACAGGTGTATACATAGTATAAATTAATTGCATATTGCAAACATAGCTGGAACTTGAATTAAACATGCAAGTGAGGTGAAATTCAGGTGCATTTTCGAATGTGAATAATAAGGTTTGATAATGTCGGTTGAGGAAAACGGAATTGTGACGCGGACGGCTATTCCGGCATTATTTTGCATGCGCAATATCAGTCATTCGATATTTGTTTAAAGTTTGATAAATCCCATGCTATGAAAATTGGAGTGGCTAAGCCACAATAAATTGGAACTCTAAGATATAAATAATGCTCACTATAAGTTTTCAATCAAAAAAGTCAACACATATCTGTACAAAATCCCTTTTATATCACCCGCAACCTGCTTTGCAATTTTTGTGCACGCAGATTGCGGGTGATTTGACAAGGGATTTTCTACGGAAATGATAGATTTTTCTTCTTTTGCAATTTTTGCGCACGCGCTAGAATCGCCCATCTGCTAGAAAACCTTGTCTAATTTTTTTTTACGTACAATGGTGTCGATTCTGTGTAACACAACTTAACTTATTTGACTAGACTAACCTTATTTTTTCGATACGGAAAGGAAAAGACAGACCGCTTAAATTAACTCCTAAAAAGTAACCGACATAGCCTGCAGAATCGGTAAGTTGAAGTAGCAGTGGGCAAGCCCCTTTTTTAGCCGACATGATGGCCGTTGGGGCCGAAAAACTTTAGAATGGAGACCACGTACAGCAAAGCGTAATGTAGACTGACCTCGTGCCCGCTGGGCCGACGACCTGAAGGACGTTGTGGGTGGCGGCTGGATGAGGAGGACGGAGGACCGCCATGAGTGGCGAAATTTGGGAAAGGCCTATGTCCAGCAGTGGACGAACATGGGCTGATAGATGGATGGATGGATGACGGGCGCCACATTTGCTTTTATGATTGCAACACTCATATTTACACACATACACCGAAAAAACAACACCACACTTTGACAGAAATCTACATAATGACGTTTAAAGTTAGTGTTGCCAGTAGAAGAAATTAGTTTTAATTACCTCTAGTTTCCGCAACATGGCGAAGTTTTTTATTATCCAGCGGGCCTATTTATGTAACGTTGTATCGGTTGCCAACTGGTTGCCAATCACTCAAAACAGACAAAAACTGAACTTTCAAAATTGCCTTCAGTGTTTATTGAACTGTTCACGAACTGTGACGTCAATTTAAGTACGAACGTATCCTTTGACAATCGCAATTCGATAGGATAACCTGTTTTTGATGTTTGGCAACCAGTTGGCAACTGACTCAAAGATATTATATAAAGAGCTGGTCAGACTTTACATGGTGTAAGAGAATAACAATATAACCTCAACTTTTATTCGTTATTTTTCTCCTTATTTTTTATCATATGACTGAATATTTATTTCGAAGTTTTAAAAAAAATATTCATTTAAAAAGAGTTTAAAATTTGTAAGACTTCATCAACACGCATAATGAGTTCAAGAAAATTTCAGCAAAGTAACGTCAACAACAAAGAAATAAGATCTAGAGAGACAGACAGATAAAGAGAAGTCTAATTAAAACAGTCAAGTCCTACCGTGATGAATTTGTTGTTTCTTGTAAGACGTGTCTTTTCAAATTACTTCGTACGATTTTCAACTTTATATGCAAGGAATAGGGTATATAGTTGACTGCTGGTCTGAAAAATGCAGATGTAAAGCGATTTGCATGGAGAGAAAATGTTTTTACGAACGCATTGAAGCATAATTTTAATATAATGTAAGTTTAGTAAAATGTGAATAGATACTCGTAACACAGAGTTAGCATTAAATTTGAAAATCTTTATTGTATACCATAAGTGTCCTTTTCAACGGTTCCGAACCTCATTTATTTATACTGATAATTAAGTAGTAAAAAGATCGTGTCTGTACATTGAATATTTTCGCGAAATTTTAAATGAAATGGGATGCCAAAACCACATTTTTTAGAATTTTTGTCTCTTTGTCTGTATGTTCCGTTTTAACTCGAGAACCACTGAACGGATTTGGATGCGGTTTTTTATTATCATCGTAGTGACCCTGGTCAACACATATAGCCTATAAGGGATGTTCATGAAATAACGCCCCAAGCCGGAAACGGGGCAAAGATTGAATAATCGCTTTTATAACTCGTGAACCACTCCACGGATTTGGATGCAGTTTTCTCTATTATCATTGTATTTACGCTGGTCAACCTATAGTTTCCTAACGCGCAACTTATGATCGTTTTTATGGTTTTCAAATAAAAAGTATTGAATAAATGTGGTTATTATGCCAATACGCAAAAATATTTTAAGATCAATTATTTATTTTTTTACTGTACATTTATATATATATATATATATATCTATAAAACACAGAAAAAATAATTCAATATATAATTCGGGCCCTACTGGGACCGGCGTGTGTAAAAAATTTGTTTTTTCCTTGTTTTATGGATATATTTATAAATGTACAATAAATAAAAATTATAAAATAAAAAGCTTCAAAGAGGCAAATATTTATTTATTAATGTCAAGTCGGCTTTTCTGGCAAAGTTGTGTTATTTTATGGATTACTTTGTAAATGATCCTGCACAATAAATCAAAAGCGGGTTTATAGTCGTTTCCTATTTACAATGCATAAAATAACACAACTTTACTAGATCTTGGCTCAAGAAGCAAACTTTTACTGGTTTTATAACCGGTCAAGCAAATAAAGAACATTGTCGATAAAATGAAAAATCGCAATCACAAAAGAAAAGGAAACCTTTTATTAATTATATGGGGCCTGCGACCGTCCTTCACCACCAAAGCCCACGTTGGCACGAATATTTAGCGGGCTTTTTAAATGTTAGAATTTTATTTTATAACGTTATTTTGAATATTTTGATTTAGATGTCAGTAGGCAGATAATAACATTTAATATAAATTAAAAATTCCGTACACCGTCAAGTTTTAGGAAATTCCACGAGTTGACCTGAATGATTGGGGTGGGGGGGTACCGCCACTGGTCGCATAGAGCCGTTAATAACATTTATTCATACTTATTATTCAGAAATAAGAAAAACAATCATAACTTGTTTAGGAACGAGGGCTGGAGCCATGGAACCCATTCGCCGACTGATTTATCAAAACCTATGGGTGACCCAGTAACCTACAATCTTGTTTGGGACGAAGGGAGTTCTTTTGGCACAGTGTGCGAATAAATCCGAAAATAATTTCTTTTAAATCCCATGGATTTATTGGGTCACACTTACAATTATTACACTTAAATTTGCGATTAATTTCATACAGTGTTTACGCGAGCGCCCGCAAAACAAAAGTTTGACACATGAATACAATTTGTAAAATATGTAATGCTAGGGAACTCTTCGGGTGTAGTATAACTCGCACTTGACCTTTATTTCTTTTACATTTTTTTACTAAGGATATCGGAAAAGTAAGATGAGGTGTAATAGGGCGAGGACTTTTATATACGAGGCCAGGATTGCTAATGAATAATGAATGGTCGCAGCAAGTATAATGTTTTCTCAAAAATAAAATGAGACATTTTCACGTTTTTCATGATAATAAGTTATACCAAATAAAATAAACTGACTAGGAAATTTTAAAAGTTACTTACTTGCTCATATTTGGGAAATTAGTCATGTTTAATGTTATAAATTTCTTCAGCAAAGCATTAGCGGAGTACAATTTATATCAGAGCCCGCTTCTGAACTCATTTTGTAATTTATTTGAACAAAACACTATCAACTAAAATATATATAAAGCAACATAAATTTCCGCTTTTCCGCAACTTTTTTTTATTATTGCCAGCTGGGCAAAGGTATTTACCGCCATGCAGCCTTCTTCGTGGGCAACGCCATCTAGAGGAACGCTAGAACTAAGAAAAAAAACGAAAAAACGCTCATTGAGGTTAAATTTTAAGTATTCAATGGTTTTAAATATACCTATAAAATTAATATAAATTATTTATTTTTGTTATTCTTATTGCAATTACAATGTCGGCTAAAACATTTTTACTTTCTTAACATGAAACAGTAATTAATTTTATTTATCTTTGTAAATTGGCCGCTTAAAACCTAATGATCGCCAAACTCCTTGGTCTCTTAAAAACATAGACACGGATAGTTTTAAAAAGAACACATTATGTATGAAATGTAATCTGTGAACATATGGTATGTAATGGATTTTCATACGAATTTCCTGGACAGTTAGTTATTCAGATTTCCTAAACACTTTTGAATAGCTCGCCAGGATGAAGAATTTTCTGATAGGTCTTTACAGTATGTAATGATAATATTACAATGTATTTTTGAGAAAAAGTAATTAACTGTAGACAGCTGAAGAGTTTCTATTCAAGGCTGATGGATTCAGTATTTTTATTTGTTTTATCTTGGTTTTATCTGTGTAAGTTAATTGATAAAACAAAAGCTAAAACCAATAAAATCAGGCACTTACATAGTTGACTATATGAAACATCTGCATATATCTTAGTCTCCAAAAAAGCAACTGTTCTATTATGCAGATCAAAACAAATGGTCTCATTTGACGCCAAATATATTTGGCCCATTTTAGTTGTTTTCTTGAAGGGATCGCAAACGGCTTGGAATAATTTCACGCACGGAAAAAAAGAACGCACGAATTTTCCCCACCGTTCTCAGTGTGTTGAAAAGAGATGGCTGTGTTTTTTCTGGTGCGCCTGAAAAGGTCTGTTAAGGGCAGTTTTCCCTTAATCCCGTCATGAGTGTTATATTGATGTCATACATTGTTCTTTAACGTGTAAGCAGCAGCTGTACGTTGCCCTTAACGATTTGCTGGCGTACTTTTGGAATCGTTTTTATGGACCGTGCGACCTATGAGTTACGTCGTGCCGTATTTATTGTTTTTGCGATGATGAAAGAGTCCATATTTTTGTGATCTTGCAAAGAAGTTTGAGAAAAGGTATAGATTCCCACATCCTGATTAATTTTTCTTTTGTGTTTCTTTTCGCATTGTACGAGTATGTAATGGGTAATGCTATGAAAACTGATAAACGGAAACGGTAAAGTCAGACAATTTGGCGTTTATACAGATAAACTAGGTTTACACAACGCTGGCGCTGTTTGGGTATGATAGATGTTGCAGGGTCTCCTTACTCCGCTCGGCTTCGCTCAACTACCGAATTTATTCCTCGTCGCTCCAATTTGCTTCGCTCGTCTTCGCACCTGTTTTGGACTGAAGTAGTTAGTTTATTTTCATATTATTCTAGCATAGGTTTTTACGGGTAAACTCGTAAATTTTCTGAATTTACCCAAAAAATTTGGATACTTCTGTAGACTATTTTCACGTCTGCTTTTTGTACCGGCCCGAACTGTAGTTTCCGATAAAAAGCTAAAAAATCGATACTCTTGGTTTTATTTGGCACAAAATTACTGAAACTTAATGGCATCTCTGAAGTTCGTCCATGTCTCTGTCTATATCTCTCCTTCATCTACGAGTATCTCTGTCATTTGTTTATCTCTATCCATCTCGTCGTAGCCTCACTCAGCCGACTTTAAGGGCTTGTATTTCAACGGTTTTTTTTAAATATGCTGAGTCAACTACTTATCTCATTAATGTTAAACTTGAACACGTGTTTTTTCAGACCTTTTTCTTTCCGTTGTCAGGTCGGTTAGGTACCTAATTGGATAGATTTTATTTTAAAAATGATGCCTTTTTAAGTTATTATTTCGTTTAATGTCTATACGGCTTGAGTTTTATGTCTGAAATTACTGCTATAACAAGAAAATATGGTTTATTTTCCGATGTCAGGTGAAAAAACTCCTACATCAAATACTTTTTCGTAAAATCCAGAAAAACCTCGAAAGTTCATAGATTTTCCGTGCCGCCAGCACGCAAAGCGAGCGTTCTAAAATAAACTTTCTGACAACATACTGAAGTTCAAAATCGCTCAGTAAGATTATCGTGCACCAGGGGTAAGGCCTTAAGTTTGGCGCGAACTACGAGTACTTACCTATTTTACCCACGTATTCCAAAATTATTCCTTATCGCAACAATACCGATTTCTTTTCTTTGCAAAATATGGAAAAATCGCCAAGTGCTTAATATATAGAAATGTACTTCTATTAGTTTCAAAACTTTACGCTTTTTTCTGATATCGACCTCTTAAGTCGTGCGTTTGTTTGTTAGCTTATAACTCTGCAACCAATCAAAGAATAAGGATTAAACGTTTTGGGGGGTAATTTATCGCTTGGACTAACAAATTGGCAACTCATTATAATGGAGAATTTGATAGTTTCTTAAGGTCATTAAACCGAATACCGGTGCAAAATGCACATCATAATAATATTTTGAATAAAAAGAAAGAAAGGTTTAAAAAAAAAACACAATACAAATGCTACTCAATAATATATCTGCAGGACCCGCATTGGACAAATCTGTGTTGCGGCTACTGCCTTATAAGAGACAGCAAAAATTGCGTTTTAATGCAATTGATTAGTAAGTATAAGGGTTTTACTTTCAAATTCAATCATTTTATGATTTACATTTCGATTGCATTCGATTAACAAACTTAAAAGAGTATTTATCGTTGTAATCGAATGTAATCAAAATGTAAGGCATAAAATAACATAATTTTAATGCGAGAAGTAATCAATTTCCGCTAATTGCTTTAAAATGCAATTTTCGCATACTTTTTATGATGTGCATTTTGCACCGGGATTCGGTTTTACCACCTTAAATATCCATCCATCCATCCATCAGCCTGTTTCGTCCACTACTGGACATAGGCCTTTCCAGGATTTCGCCACTCTTGGCGGTCCTCCTGGAAGATATGACCATACACACGCTGGGCAGGCGGGTTGGTGAGCGCGGTGCCGAAACCCTTGCACCAGTGACGCCGCTGCTCGTCACCAGTCTGTTTTATATAAGGCACGGCAATTGGGGATGAATATACCGCCATCCAACGGTCCCAGGCAATGGTGAGCCGCCTGGTTTTGCCTGAGAGCTGTTCTCTTACTCTCCCCCGAATAACTTCGGGAGGATTTGCGAGTGAGATGGTGGTACCTCCAAAGTCGAGCCCGGCATCAGCTCTACCACCTAAATATAACAAAAACAAATATAAATGAGCAAAAAGGTTGTCACTTACAGTCTTAGACTGGAAAGCCCACATTTATTTTAATACTAATGTATAGTTCATTAACACGTCCCATTTTATTCCCGTTTACGAGCAAAGCAGGGTGTTTTCAATTTCGATTATTTCATGGTAATTTAACCCGTAGTGGTTCGTTACTGGTGTGCTTCCGAGCATTACACTAAGGTTTATCGACATACTAATGATGTCTGGTTGTTTAGGGGTTAATTGAGACGGTGTGAGAAACTTGGCGATACTGGCAATTTTATAATTAAGGGTAGTATTTTGGGATAATTTACTCTTTGTTTTTCCGTTTTCATTGTGATGCTGGAATGCCACTAACCTAATGTTAAAATGCTGATCCAGTAAAAATTTTATACGAATAAAAGTCTTGCAAATAGTGATAGGTACATTGTTGACGATATATCTGTGTGCAGGGCTCGATATTAGTTAACGAAATACCAATTATTTATTAGTAATAACTAGTATTCGCATGCCCTCGGGTGATTTATCAATATTGAAATCGTTTTGGTATTTCGTTTACTAATATCCTACGCGTACCAATTCCCCGTACCAAGTCACAAATATACTTCACAACCTCGGCTAGCGGTGACTTTCGATGCCAACGAAAACCGAAAATCTCATACAAACAGGTTCTAGGAGAAAATTCATAAGAAATAGAAAAAAAAACATTTCCAAAAATTTTAGCTTTACACCCCTTTTAGAAAGACATGCTCTACATTTTCATCTTTTACACCATCTCTCTATCTGTACTCTTTCATACCAATCAAACCATTTCAATCAGTCAGTCACCGTCTTGTAGCTTTATTTTAATACTTTCGTCCATGAGCAAAATATCAATAAAAAACTTAAAAAAACTAAAAAAAATACCAGTAAAGTGTTGCTATTTTATATTGATATAAAGCATAATATTGGTATGTTGTTTATTGGTAAACCGTCAAAATCAATATCGCTGCCTGGGGAGGCGAAATTAATACTGAAAAATACCAATATTTCGAGCCCTGTCTGTGGGTCTAGTGAAAAGGGGTGTTCGCGCCACTTCTTCTGGCTCTCATATTGCGAGGTAGGGTAGGAGTAACTTCATCAAATGCCTCTCCCGCTACGTATACATCTCTACCTACCTGATATTTTGGACACCATTGTCCAGTGATCAATCAATCATACGCCTTCGTCGCCGGAGGTCTGCGCTGATTAGCCTTGACCTTACCACCATCTTGAGATCGCACACGCTGTGCACCTCATCCTTATCCATTTCCGGTATCCCGAGAAGAGCGCAACCAGGCACAAAGACCAAGAAGCCCATAGCGGAGAACACCAGATACTTGGTGATCCAGGCGAGGCGTGGTTTGTGGTGCGAGCAGCTTTTTCTCAAGGTCAGATATCTAATCATCTTCCATCCATCCATCCATCAGCCTGTTTCGTCCACTGCTGGACATAGGCCTTTCCAAGATTCTGCCACTGGATAAGATACACCTTTCATTGGCATGCACGAGGAAACTGCATATATTGATGCTAAATTATGAAACAAGCAAAATGTGCGGGTTTGCCTGTACAGAAGTCATTCCCATTATGTTTTCGTTCCAAAGGGTTTTACTATACCAATAACTTATTTACTAGATAATATCTGCTTAAAATATAAATACAGTTGTATCCCTTTTCACCATAATCATTAACATTATATTTTGGTTTATGTAAACTTGAATTAAAAAGGTATCATATTAAAGGTCGTGCCTTTAGGCACAAGTTGACTTATTCATTAAAAAAATTATATTATTGTGAAAATTTATTACATTAATATTATATCTTCATGCACGTAAAAATCCAAGGGATATAATTAAAAACGAATTCTTACGTATTATTTGGAAATATCAGTGTAGTTACATCACAATGGACAAAATGAGTGCAATTTGAAATGGGATTTGTTGACTTGTACCAATAAGTTTGTGTTACTTGGCCTGTTTTTCACAAAGCAAATTCCGTCATTTTCAAGACTATCAAAGATCTAGTGATTTTTTGTCTGATCTTTTTTGTATCTCATTTTCACATTTGGACTTGTACCCCTTTTCACTAGACCCACAGATATTTGCTGTGTTAAAAAAAAAACACTGAGAAAATTTGCACAATTATATAAGATGAATTTTGTTAATGAAGCCAAAATTATACTGAAGTCTCGATAAGTCGTCAGGAACAAGGTTCAATTACCCTTTTTGTGAAGTATGCTAAGTTTAGACTTTCTATAATAAATGAGTCGAGGTTGTTCTTGAACAAGTAAAGGGGCAAAAATAAATATATTTCGTAATTCGCAAACATGGTGATTGAACTTTGTTCCTGACCACTCACCGAGTCTCCAGTATGAACTTGACCGTATAAACGAAACTCAGCCTATATACTCGTATATACTTCGGTTTTTTCTTATATAGCGTTCACTTTTTATTAGTATAAGCTGTACATTTTGACCCAAATTTGAATCCCTTATAGTGCCACTACCTCTACATTGAATAGTATTAGTGTGGGATGTGGTAGACCACAGACCACAGCTGGTATGTAGACCTCAATATTACGTCACTATAGCTTGCTATAATAAGGTCTTTGGTCAGTAGACCGCATGCAAGCACGAGTAAGCATGTCAGAAATCTACGATGCAACGTTTGTTTACCTAACATTCCTAGCCAGGGTCACTTGAAAGAATGTTTGAAATTTCCTCTAAGACAAAAAAAAAACCCAAAAAGATATAATTTCAGCAACTTTTCCCCAATTATCTTGAAACTATGTTAATCAAAATCAAAATATTTATTATAATATTTATTATAACTTTCTACAATTCAAAGTTAATCTTTACAATATACCGGGTGTAAAAGCCAAGGCAAGAATCCTTTAAGAGGATAGGTTCCGAAAAACTATAAATTATTCTTCCTTGTGTGAAGAATCTAGCAATAGTAGATATTTGAAAAAAATATTTGGACTTCTGGCAAGAATATAATGCACACTCTTATCAAAACAGAATCTTCAGACGTCATTCCAACATTGAATCATAAAAAATCAAAGATGACTCCAAAAAAAGTTTTCATGTCTAGTTTGAACATTATTTGAGATGAATCATATTATATTATTTATGAGTTAAAATTCTTTATAAACTTTATTAAACTCTGAAACGAACAGATATTTGATACAAACTTTAGTTTTTTTTAAATAATAAAATTCGTGATAAAAGTCGTCAATTTGACTTTTCTTCCAGAATTCGTCCCTCTCGCACAGCGGGTCTTTCCGCATGGAGTAAGAGCGATCAATGCAATCGGAACCTGGTCCCTTAAAAAGGCCACTTTGGATGAATCACATTATGATTCTGTTCTATTGCCGTCTCTTTTGCATGGGTGAATAAATTCTATCTCTGTCCTACTTTCAAATCATTTTATGATTCACCCAAGTCTGCTTTTTTAGATGTCCTGTTCTCTTAAGGGTGTGTTATAATAATAATATTCGTTATTGCACTAAAATAACATATTTTACGTGTACACCCTATACGACCTCCGTGAACGTAGAAAAAGTACGCTTCGGTAAAAATACAGGATTCCTCAAAATAGAAAAAAAAAACGAAGTCTGCGATGACTTTCCCGGTATTGCTGATTAATTTTTCGTCATCTACTTGCCGAATTTCGGCCTAGCCATTATTTTGTCTGCCGAGAACAAACAAACAGAAAGATACAAATACTCGTTTTTACTAGTACCATAGCCAAACCACAAAATAGATAGGTACAGAAGGCCAGCTACGGCTGACCTTGATTTTAAATACCTACTCATCACATGTATCGCAAGGCGCATGCACTCGCGACGCGTGACTACACAAACACAACTGTAGAATCACCCGCGCGGTAAGAGGTAGGTGGGGGCGGAGAAATGTTCAGGTGTTTCGGGGTTGAAGGGCAGAGGCACGCGCACGAAGCTCAAACCACATCTCTCTCTCACTCACACTCAGTCAGTGTTGCCAGACACACTGTAATTATAGTAGATCTACTGTAATTTAACACGATCTACTGTATACTGTAATAGCAAAATTACAGTGTATGGAGAACACTGTAGTTTTTCTAACGCCAGAAATCACGTACATTAGTTGAAAATTGCCCAAATTAAAAGAGGACTTTGATACAACAACAGGACCTGATGAATTTTAGAACAAGGTCAGTACTTACGATTTTGTAATTTATAAGATCTTATTTATATTAATATGCATATTTCAGTTTCGTAAATAAATGTTGCTTTTCAAGTAAAGCAGTTGGAAGAGTTCTGTTTGATTGGGCAATTCATGATAAGCATCTTGGCTCTTCCAAATTCTAATTCTGAATGCGAAAGGATGTTTAGTCAGATAAATGATATAAAACCGAAAAAAAAGTATTAGACTAATAACGAAAACTATAAGGAGAAATATGTTGGCTAGGCATTTTACGTCATGGTGACAATTTCGTAAAATTTAAAGCAACCGACTCAATTATTAAATCGTTTGATTCTGGAATATATAAAAAAGAGTCAGCTTTATCGGCCTAAACAATAGTGACAGCTATTAAATAATTTAAAAATAATAAATATTGTACGGTATATTAATAAAAAAGGTGAACTTCACAGAAAAATGTTTTTAATTCTACTGTAAAACCCACTGTAATTCTATTTTGATTCTACTGTAATTTGGTCCCAAACACTGTAATTTTGAGCCCTCAGCACTGTAATATCAGTTTTCTCATCTGGCAACACTGCACTCAGAGCACTGGTGGATCTCGCTGTGTGCACTTGGCTTATTTATTACGGACGCTCGGAAAAAAATGCACATGACATTAAAATCTTCCCAGATGAATAGATGCTATAAAATTGGCAAGAGCATTAACAAAAAAGGTAAACAAATGATGTATAACGTGTATTCGTTTTTTAAATTAAGAAAACAAGAGCATTATTCTACGGATGCCTGCCCCCACCTACCTCATGCCGCACGGGCGATCCTTCAGTTGTGTGAACTTGTGTGGTTCTTCTATAGTCGTACTGGCATTCTACCGAATCCCACCGAGATCGTCGTACGTACACGTCTATATGTGCGTGTGCCCGAAATCGCTAGTTGTAGCATATACTAAATATTTAGCCTATGGATCCTATTACTACGCCTCCGCTGTATGTCTGTCTGTCCGTCTGTCACAGGGGCTTACAGCTTCAACCGTTATAGGTAATAAGTTTAAGTTTTTACATAATACGTTTTACTATGGCCTCTATTACGAAAAACAATAAAATGTACAAAAAATCAAGGTCGTTCCCCATACAAGAAACATCGAAAAAGTTGCATTATTTTAACGTTATTTGTTTTGGCCCTTACTTGAAGACGGTAATACATGTATGTAATAGATGCGTAACCTCGGGAGCGCAAAAAACCTGTGGTAAAATGCGCCACACACACAAGAAGCGCTTATCTCTACACGTCACCACACTATACTGTAACCATACTATACTGTAACCATAGCCACAGTATAGATAACAACAGTAGTTTAATTAGGCGGTGTCCTTGAAATCAATACACACGCCCTAGGGCTGCCAACTGACTGCTTACGTATTTGATAATGCTATATTATTATTATAAAAGTTGTAGGTATTTAAGCAACCATACAATGCACAACATACTCTGTAATTTCGTGCTATAATTAACGAAACTACGCGGGAGCGTCACAGAGACAACGTGCGTACGTAGCTTCGGTGCGACTGCGGCTGTCGTAAACCGAGTTGTACCGAGTTTTGGGGAGGGCGTTCGTTTCCACCCGTTTGTATGGAGATAGAATTCTATTACTTATTTATACTATGCAATATATATATAACGTGACTTTAATTTATGCAGCCAAATTCTTACTGAAGACTCGGTTAGTGCTCAGTAACAAGTTTCGATGACACTTTTTGTGAAATTCGTAAATCATTCTTTTTGTGTTCCTTATAAACGCAAGCCCAGCCCAAAATCAATTACTACGGGACCGTTAAGATTTGATTTTGCGAAATAAGCAAAAAGTGTTATCGATCCGTGTTACTGATCACTTACCAAGCCTCCAGTATGAGTTTGGCTGCATAAATTAAAGTCACCTTATATACCGGGTGTAAAAGCAAAGGCAAGAATCCTAAAAGGGTGTGTCAGTATGATTGGTAACGATATTATTTTAAATACTGGGATCTCTAAATAAAGTACCAGTACTTCATAATAAGACGATTTTATTTACTCAAAATACACTAATCGTGTGGACACCCTCACGGTCGCTGGCCACTTGGATGAGGGGTGCGGGTTGCGGGGTGCAATTAGGTGTGTGGGGAGGTCGGTGAGCTGCGTAGCCATAGCTTAGAAAAATGATGGAACTTTTGGTGAAAATTCAAGGTATATATTTTTTTCTCGTAATGACATCAGAATCGTGTATACTTTCATACCCTAAAGGGATTCTTGACTTTGCATTTACATCCTGTATAAGGTCCTGCAATAATAAGTGAAAATAATTAGAAGAAAACGTTTTTTGCTCGAAAAATTTTTTCACTTCCCAGTACAAAGTGGTTCAATCAGCTGACTAAATTTCTATGGAAAGGTGAAAAAAAAGTATGCGCAAAAAATTTTTTTTTCGGCGGATCGTGGTCTATTAGGGACACTCTATCATCTATTAAATTTTTTTCTCTTTAAATTGTAGGACCTTATATACTATGGCCAAGCGGACTTCGTGAGGTCTGTACCTAAGCTTCTTTTTACGCATTTTCGTAATTATTCATTAAAAATAAATACTTTCACATGGGATTTCTTTCGTAAAAAGATCTTTAGGTTGCCTATGACGGTTTTTATTTCTCTAGAACACAATTCAAGTTACTTCTAATTTGTTCTAACCTCAAAATCAACGTTACAACCTTGATACTACATTAATCTCTATTAATCAGATTACATGTTTGTCCCAAAGCAGTTTCATAGTTAATCTTCAACATAACATCGTGTATTTCGATACTGATCTATTACCTTATTAGCCGATTAAACTGGGATTAACGGAACCCTATTTCTTGTTGGTGATTGATAGTTTAACGAAATATATTTGGATAGGTTCTAATATTTAGGGCAAATGTTCGATAAAATGGGTAACTTTTGGATAGCAGGAACTAGTAGGAATTCAACTTTTTTAGGCTTCCGTAGTCCGACAAGGAACCCTTATAGTTTCGCCATGTCCGTCTGTACATCCGTCCGTCCGTATGTCCACGGCTTAGCTCCGATACTATTAGTACTAGAAAGCTGTAATTAGCATGAGTATAATCACATATTAATTACGCCGAAAAAACGCCGACAATTTTTTTTAGGGGTACCTCCCATACGCGTAAATGGGGGATGATTTGTTTTGCTCATCTATCCCAAAGTGTTGGGTATCGTTAGATAGGTCGTTTAAAAACATTGCGGGTGTATGAAAACCATTCTTCGATTCCGTTAGCAAAATGCAGTTTTTTGTAAGAGTGGAGTGTGGAGGGGGGCCCTCTGCTGGCTAAATGGTTATGTGAAAAAATTCACTGAAGTATAATATAATGAATTTAAAAGGAAAACTATCACAGCTAAGTAGGCTTTACAGGTTTACGAGTACAGGTCACTTCAAACTATGTATGGGCGGTTCTTCTAAATGTATGGGACTAGAAGTTTGGCACGATCTGTATTAGTAGACCAACTTATAAAATGTACCGGGCAACTACGGAACCCTACACTACTCGTGGCCCGACACGTACTTGGCAGGTTTCTGAAATAAAAGTTTAAGCCTATAAACAAGACTCATAATGCAATTGAAACTGCTACTCACGATTTTTAATTAGTCAGATTTCGCCTGACTAGTTTCACTGTCAGTGTCAAACGGGGAACCGCCGCGTAACCATGTTTGCCTCCGAAGAAACTGTACGAATACAGTGAAACTAGTCAGGCGAAATCTGACTAAATAACAAATCGTGAGTAGCCGTTTCAATTGCATTATGAATCTAAACCACGAATCTTTTAGTAGTAAAATATAAACAAGATATTTATTTGGTCTGCCAATTTCGCCACGTAGTTTTCATTGAGCTCAAAAAGATGGAATGCTCAAATTAAGTTTAGTCCTGTCAAATAAGTTGTGTTACATTGAATTAATCACAGTGACTTGTAATTATAATTGTTTTTATTTTTTTTATATATTCTGATAAGGTTTTTTCAAAACTTTCTAAAAGTATTGTGTTTTGGTTATTTATAATACATCCAGTATAGAATTTATGCAGCCAAATTCATACTGGAGGCTTAGTAAGTGATCAGTATTACGGATCGATTACACTTTTGGCCGACTTCGCAAAATAAACTGTTGACCTTCCATAAGGTAATTCACTCGCGGCTGGGCTTGCGTTTGTAGGGAGCTCGAAAATAATAATTTACGAATTTCACAAAAAGGGCAAAGATTCGATCGAACCTTGATACTGAAAGGCTTGTCTAAAGGCGAAAATAACCGTGTCGATTGGTACATGTCATAAATTACAGCATGGTCAAAGACCATTTCATTTCATTTATTTATTTCATTAGCAATATACATCACATTTGAAAGTACTTAGTAACTAACTTAACTAAAGTTTACATACAATTGTTTTATTTTTAAAATCATGTTCAAAATAATCTAATGAAATTTGTGTTAATTTTTTCATAATCACAATTCATATTCAATTCATAACTTAATTTAAAAAATATGTCAAATCTACAGTTAAAAAATATATCAAATCCACAACATAAAAAAAAAAAAAAACATGTCTAGTCTACAATTTAAAATATGTCAAATCTACAAATCATCAATGTCATACAAACACTTTTTTAGTAAAAATTGCTTCAAATTACGTTTAAATAGGCTATGGCTTGAGAGACCTTTATTTGTTGAATTAAACAACCGATTGGTAACGTGTGCAGTGTTTTGATATTTCTAGTTTAGGATGGAAGTTGTTTATTAAATCCTTGCGCCTAGAGGTAAGCCTAATATCCTGTTCATCCTTCGTTTCAAATTTGTGTAAATTCTTAAATAGGTCAGTGAGAAATCATTGGTAATCGGTAAAATGTGTTAATCTTTCATTACTTATCGGCCAATCGAGATTTTTTTTACATCAGTCCCCTGATTCTGTAAACTCAGTTGCCAACCGAGTGCCTATCGTCTAAAAGGGTTGTTAGGTGGGTGTCATGTTCGGCTTTAGTCATAATCTGCTTTTAGTCGTGTTTTGGTTTTGTTATATTCTGGTTTGGTCATATTTATTCCCCTTTCAGCCATATTCTGTTGTACTCATAAAACATACATATACTATCGAATTCCGCTTATATAAGGATGCGTTCGCAATTGAAATAAAGCCAACGTGACAACCCGTAAGTAGTTCAATACCCATTGTAGGTTATTTTGGAAATTCATTTCTTATCTGTTTTTGGTGAATAGCACGAAGTATCTACTTCGTGGTGAATAGCGACCATAGTTGGAAACCGATTCAAAGATCGTAACAGGCCCGCAGGTCAGTGAGCTGATTGTCTGATATGTTACACGTTGCGTCGTTGGGAACAAACGATGCGGAATTATTAACATCCATGTAATGTTTCTACTGTGAATCATAACTGCGAGTAATTATTTGTAACACTGACCAAATTACTAAGACAAGCTTGAAATTAAGCTCGTTTGTTGCAAAATTTAACTACGGAACTTGTAATTTGATGTTTACTTTATGCAAACGAGCCATTTCCCTTCGAATTAAGAGCGGAGTATGCAGAGGGCGTCTTGTGACTGTATATAATGTCCACGTGCGACAACGTGCGTTGAGAACTGGGCTGGACTCGGACTGAAAGCTATAAAGCTGTTGCTATGGACTACCTATTAGGTGGAGCACTCAAATGGTAGAAGAGTGTACCATCAGAAGGTTTTCTGGTGGGCTGGAGCAGCTACATAGGACAACATCTCATGCAAAACCATGGCTATGAAACCTGGACTTAGAATTGTAGCTATGTAGAACAAATACAGATGGATGACTTATTATATATAAGAAGATTCAGCGAAGAGGCGGTCATCGTTAAAGCGGTCGATATTTTCCAGATGTAATAAAAAATGGAAAGCCAACGATATTTGAGAGTAATATCGTTACAATGTAAATAAAAACTACTGACCATGGCCTACTAAAGCTAAACAAATTCTGAAAAGTTTTCCTCTGATTTGCTTACAATAAAAACTACATCAGAATTAGTGAAGTGGCTTTAAAGATAAGTAATTGGTTTGATGAAAAGGGATTATTTAATTATGTAAGTACTATTATACACATTGCTTACATTTTTATGCTTATTTTATATAATGATTATATAATAACTCCAAAACCACAGAAAAATTTTTGATGCGATTTATTTCATTAGATGAAAATACATAAATAAACATTATTGAATGCACTGTGACTATTAATCACAATGGCGATAGTCAGATAGTCACAAAACATGTGACTGTTGCGTAATGCGGAAAAGTAAAAGTAAGTTTATTTATTTATTATTTTATTTATTAGCTTTACTGTAGATTACAATTTAAAAAATATTATAATTTTCAAAAAAGATAAAGTTTCTACATGAAATCCCATTGCAAAGCAAAGGCTTCCCCCATCGTGTTCCATTCATGCCTGTCGAACGTTGATCTGGTCCACAGTTCTCCGCCATATTTCTCCAGTTCATCAAACAAGTTAAAGCCAAAACGGATAATTTTTTTCTTTTCACAAACGTTTTACACTGATAATCCAAAATATTCAAGATGGCGGAATTGATCTAAGTGGAGAAAAAATTTATCATTTATATGTTAAGAAAGTCTAGCTAGGTCACACATAGCCACTAAAAAGTTGCTACTTACAACTGAAATGGAGAACATTGTCAGAATCATCGCTTATCTCGTTATAAATAGTAAATAGCCGGCACTGCAACACACACCTAAATCAAAATAATAAAGTTCTCGCGTCACGCGCAGATGGCGTACTTTTCATTATGAGTGTATGCGAAACTGTTTCATGTTCGCTGGAGACTTTCATGGCCGATTGTACTTTGTGTCATTATGTTTTAGTGTTCTTAAAAAATTGAAAATGAATAAATAGTGAAGCTTCCGTAGCTTTTTATTTGCGGTTAACTTTAAAACGGCTGGGTCAAAGCGTTTAACGAGAGGACCAATATTCGAAAACATTGGAAATTCCTTAAAGATTTATAAACAACATCTACGTTGATGTACATACAGACAGTGCCTACTTGGACAAGCACTTTTTCAGGTATATTTATCTTTTTTGTTATTTGATGGTCCTACAGCGCCTTAATAGTCCAATACAGATAATATAAATTAGCATTACTCTGCTTATCTTTAATGTGATGCTCGGGATTATATTAATTGCAAATTAATATATACGAGTATCTGGACATAAATTAATTGATAATGGACTTCCACAATATGTCGCCTAATTTAAATCAACTAGGTTATTTAATGTTTTGCCTAAGAATTGAACAACCTTTGTGAGTTTTTCTGTCTGTCTGTATAAAATCGACACTAATGAACACTATCTACACAAATATTATAAAGAGAATGTGCTTGGTAGTTTGTTCGGATGTAGGAGGTAGTCTCGGGAACTAGATATATTCACGCTGGTAATCTCTAAAACTACTGAACCGGTTTTGAAAACTGTTTTACTGTTTCAACGGTGACTCTTCACTTGGACACAGGCTATAAGTTTTACTCCCTGAGGTGAGGATGGGCAGTTTCCTACGGACATAGTCGTTAATGGTTACTGAACCTATTTGAAAAATTCTTTCACTATTGAAATTGTTAGAACCTCCTCTTGGAAAAAGGTTTGTTCCTTGGGGACGGGCAGTTCCCTAGGGAAATAGCCATGGGGTCAGACCATAGATTACCTGCAAGGTCAGACATATAATTTTTTTTTATGAGAACCAAAAGACAAAGTCACGTAAAATATTTCCTTGGTTCGGAAAATATTAACAGATTCGATAGGACTGCCCAAAAACTAAATATGCTAGTATAATATAATTTGAGAATGAATTTAAGCTTATTAATTTATTGTATGAGGAAACTATCCTAAGACTCATACATTTTTAAGGTTTGGTCAAAGAATGGAAAACCTATAGTGAAGTTTTATTGGCTAAATTAATGGTTAGGGCACAATCACATATCCATTGTCCAAACCCCTCCCGAGTTTTTCCAACAACATTTCTTCATAAGGTGCTTGGAAATAGTTAAAATATTTGAGACTAGCCTTTGCCCGCAGCTTCGCCCGCATTCATTGAATCTTTGCCCCGTTTTTGGCTTGGGCGTTATTTTATAGCCTATGTGTTGACGAGGGTCAACAAAGATAATAAAAAAACCGCATCGAAATCCGCTGAGTGGTTCTCGAGTTAAGACGGAACATACAGACAGAGAAAAATTCTAAAAATTGTTTTTTCGGCCTCAGTACAGTACCTACCCATAACCCATTCTATTTAAAATTTCGCGAAAATATTCAATGTACAGACACGACTCTTTTACTACTTTATAATTAGTATAGATAGGTGGTCACCGGTCGTTGTGAAGATCATGTTTTGAGATATAAGATAAACCACAGATATAGATCTAAATAGATGACGCAAGTGCATCAAACTGTATTAAAATCAAGCGTGTCACATTTTACAATGAAATTGGTTGACAGCGGTTTGAATCATAGAAGGGATTATAAGACTTAAGACATAATACATAAGAGTCAAAGTTGGAGGAGTCAATATCTGTGAAGAAAGAGCATTGCTCTCCCTTTTGGCGCGCAATTGGGCACGCGAAGTACATACACTCGCGGCATCTATTTGGATCTATATCTGTGAGATAAACCTTTTTATTTCCAGTGGCCATTGATAGATTTACTATGCCATAATTCGAACCAACCATAAATTGTAACAGGCCCTTTTGCATTTTTTTTTCTGAAATATAGGCTAAATCATGAAGATACATACTGGTATTTAAAACAACGAAATTATTTTTTGAAAATCAGTTTGGAGAAATGACATAATAGTCATACCATTAAGGTTCAATAGGAGAGTTCCTTGACGAAAAGAAAGAATGAAAAAAAAAATGGGGACAAAATCTGAAGATGGGATTACTGAAAATTAAAAAACAGACGTCGGTTTTGACATTACTTTTTTTTTCTTGTGGGTAATGGCCTACTTCCTGTAATGCCTAAATGACATGACTATTAAGTCATCAAAGCTATTTATTCAGTTCCTGAATATTTTGATGTATATCTTTTGTATTTCAAGGAGAAAAAAAATTATACTTTTATATGATCTTAAAAAAGTCTATTCCTTTCAAAAAAATCGACAATTAGGTGCTGTTTGTGCGTGTGTGTGAAACGGCCGAACAGATTTGGATGAAATTTAGAACGAATATAGCTTATACCCTAACTTAACACATAGGCTACTTTTCATCCCGGAAAAATGCATGGTTCCTGTAGAATAGATCAATATCATTGAAAAATCTGGTGTCTAATTAGCGCGGTCCCTTATCATTTGTAGTGAAATAAGACAAGGGTATGTTATCTCATCACACTTCACACTAATTTTATAAATGCGAAAGTTTGTGTGTGTGTGTGTGTGTGTGTGTGAACGTTTGTTACTCTTTCACGCTGAAACAGCTGGACGGATTTGGATGAAATTTACAATGGATATAGCTTATACCCCAAATTAACACATAGGTTACTTTTTATCCCGGAAAAAAGCATGTCGTTAAACCGAATAACATGCGGGTGGAGCCACGGGCAAAAGCTAGTTTAAATAGATATTAGAATGGAATCAATTGTTTCGATCCTTGACAAAATAGAAAAGCGGTTAAATTGTGCAATATTGACTGTTATTTTCGGTAATTGCTCTTTTCCTGCGTGTGTTTGTCACTTCTAATACACACAATACTACTGCTTATACACGAACATAAATATTAAATTCACCGACGGAATAAATACGCAATAATAACAATTTCCATCTCGCGAAACATTTGAAAATCATGTTCTAATTAAACCATCTTCAATCAATTTCCTCTGCGACATCGTCTTCTCAATTTTCTTCATAAAATGGATTATTCCTTGAGCAAACAACGGAGATTTCTCCTCAATTTACGTGGTAAATCAAAATTTAGCCAAAATAGATTGAGTACGTACCAGGTTATTGAACTTTTCACCCTCACCCCCGAAATTATAGAGACGGGGTACGATTACTCAGTATAGACGTGTTATAATTTTTCCGATAAAATTCATTCATTTTCATGGATTTGCTTTTTTTTTAATAATTATTAGGTACCTACCTGGTAGGAGATACCATAAAATAGTATTCCAAAAGTAAATATTTCTAAATAAATAATATGTATTTTTTTCTGTCGACTCACTTCATTGGTTAAGTCTTAAGTAGAATCGTTTTACAAAACATTAGTTCATAAAAATAAATATCTTTATTGGTAAAACATAAATAGTTTACAATAATCGAGTTGTTGAAATCACCTTTTAAGCATACAATGCCTGTACCAGGTGACTCCGCTCTTCTATATCTTCACATAATTCACTGATTTTGAAAACAAGAATTTTTAAAAGAAGTTTATATTTCTACAGAAACGAAACCATCAATCTTTGAAGCAAAGTTATAACTTTTAAAAATCCATAAATATGCCTTATAAATAACGTACATAGTGGCGAAAACCGATATTTAAAAATTATTCATATTTTAAGCCAAATTTTGATATTTTTGAAAAGTTTGATCTCTGTACTGCAGGCCTATTACGTATCTTTGAATCAGTTGCCAATTATGGTTGCTATTCACCAAAAACAGACAAAAAATAAACTTTCAAAATAACCTTCAATGGGTATTGACCTATTTACGAATTGTGACGAAATTTCAAGTGCGAACGTATCCTTGGATAAGCGGAATTCGATAGAGTATGTATTTTTTCGACGATAGGCACTCGGTTGGCAACTGATTTTACGATACAGAATTAGGTGGTTGGTTTTGATGATCAATTCGCATCAACTAGGTAGACGGGAGTAAATATGTATAAATAGAGTCAGCGTTGCCGTTGCGAATTTTGCAGTCCCGACGACGTGCAGCTCACCGTATACCCGCTAATTCAGTTGCTCCAAACAGAAGGTATGAAAGCTAAAAATCAGTTTTATGTCAAATTACCCAATAGTGGTTTTTATTGGTGTGGTAATGGTTGAAATGACATAATAATAGGTAAAACTAGATACTGTAGTAAGTCCCAGTACTTTTGACGCGTCCAAACACTCGTCAATACTTATTGTGTCGTTTGATCAATTGTTATCTAATAAATTGTTCTTCCTTTTAGGGTTTAAATAATTTCCGTTGCAATATATGGCTTTGAGTATGAATAATGTTACAGAATACGATAAATTGAAATGGTAAAATCAATGTACTCGTATTTTTGTTTATTCCTTAGAATAAAGCAAAATAAATAATACAGGTTATTTTAGTGCCAAGGAAATAAAATATACCATTTTTAGAACAACAGTGAGATATGCCAAAATCAATCTTAGGTGGGTGATTTGCCTTTTTAACACTCTTTTTTATTGATTCTCGATACAACTGATTCACACTTCTGGCACGATCGTGCCTCCTATCGCAATACAGGTTAACCTTTCTTAAATTCCGTGTCGCATCAAAGTGACCGTACCTCCTAAAACAAGCACCGAAGTCATCAAGTTTTACGAGTTATTTACACCAATTTATGAGTTTTTCTCGTGTCTACACCGTTTATTACACCAATTTCTAGAGTAACCCAGGATGGGCGGAAAACCTTGTAACGATTAGTTGAGCCCATTTTACGTGGCGTTCCACTAATTTAACATTTTGTACGTGATCCACATATTCTATTGTTCTTACATTGATACTTACACACGTGGGATGCAAAGAGTTAAGGAAACCTTCGGTTTACAATTTTACAATTTGTTTTTGGATCCTTCTCAAAATCCCCGCTTTTAAACCATAGTTAAAAGAACTGAATTGAAACAAAAAAGTACTCGAACTTGTTTTGATATCTTTCACATGAGAATATGCCGCCAAATAATATAAAACACAAATAGGCAGTATCGAAGCGCCTATTGGCAACTGACCATACAAGATAAAAGTACTTACATTTGAACTAATAATCCATCCATCCATCAGCCTGTTTCGTCCGCTGCTGGACATAGGCCTTCTCATGATTTCGCCATTCTTGGCGATCCTCCTGGAAAAAATGCCCATACTAACACACGCTGGGCAGGCAGGTTGGTGAGCGCGGTGCCGAAACCCTTGCACCAGTGACGCCGCTGCCCATCACCTGTCTGTTTTATATAAGGCCCAGCAATTGGGGATGGATATACCGCCATCCATCGGTCCCAGGCAATGGTGGGCCGCCTGGTTTTGCCTGGGAGCTGTTCTCTAACTCTCCCCCGAATAACTTCGGGAGGATTTGCGAGTAAGATGGTGGTACCTCCACAGTCGAGCCCGGCATCAGCTCTACCACCTAAATAATAATAACTAATAATAATTGTCGCGCCTTCTGTAGCATGATCGTAACGCCTTGGGTTTACTACAGAATGAACATGGGCAACAAAGTATAGATATTATACGATAGAAAGGATGAGTCGACCGTGCGTGACTAAATGTCTAATTTGTCTTTATCTTATTCTTATTATGGATCTGTACGACAGATCCCTAACGGTTGACTACTGCTCCGGTTTGTAGGCTGGTTAGTGGACTGTCATAGCCCTACACTGTGCAGGGTTGCTGAGGGTCTCTGCATCGCGCTACCTCCCCCTCTCGTGCACAGCAGCTGGGCTATCATCTCACTTTAGCTGCCTAGGTACCTCTTAGGAACTCCGCATGAGTTACCTATTGCCTGTCCCATCCCGGACGTGAAGGGGGTTTCCCTTCACGAGGACCTCCACCTTCCCATAGTCCTGCCTCGGTTGCTCCATCATCATAGTCGACCGTTAGCGCGCTCAGCTCGCGTCGCGCTCTTGGGTGAACATCCCGACAAGCCTGGTGGGTCTACGCTCACGGGTTAACCACCAGTTGTCATCTGAATGTTCTACTGCCCAATACCAGACGTAATGATACGCCATTTTGTAATATATGAGAGACTCACTATTCGCTTAGTCCACTCATCCCTTCACATCTCATGGATTGTAAAGCAACGGTCTAACTAATTAGATACATATTAGTATGAGCACTCACCCGTAGAAGCTGGCAACCATGTCCTGGCCTTTGCTGCTCTTCGCAACAGAGCACAAAACCCCGCACTTTTTTTGCGCCGCCTCGTCTTTCGCGCCATCTTGATTATTCCCAAGAAAGGTATCAACACAATGGTTATGACAAGCGGAAGCCAGAGTAGTCAGTCAAAAATTATGTCATGATACTTGACACTTACCAATTGGTCGGATAGCGACTCGCGTACAACGCGACAATAATGACACCTATTCTCGTGTAGCAAATATTAGATTTAGGGCTGCCATAACCTAAAACTTTTCATTGCAAAATATGCTTTAACGCAGATGGATAAAAGTTAAATGAACTTGTATTATTTTAGGTTTTTCAACTCTTAATTTAAGGTTTTCTTCACGAGAATAGGTTACAATGTCTGGCTATAAACTTATTGGTTTGTAAGATAGTACGAGTGTGTATATTTGCCACAGTATCGCAGACTCTACTTATCGAACGTCCACCCCTTTGACTTATTTATAGCATGCATAAGGTATATGTCACAAACAGAATCTATAACTTGTAAATCCAGTTGACGAAGAGCCCTCACCCAACATATGAGCAATGTCTTCATGGGACCTTGATGCACTGATCCAGAAAATGACAAGTATTTGTGAAACGCTGGAATTACCAGTTTTGTTGTTTTCAGGTGATTATTTCAAAAAGAATAATATATATTGTTGATTGATGGTTGAAATAACAAACTTTACTTGTTCAACTGCTACGAAATTTTATTGTTTAAAGTTTATTGGTTTTCTGTTATTACGTTACAATAGAAACCCCTTTATGTTTAGGGCAAAACATTGATTGAATTGTTGTCGGAAACATACAAAAAGAAATATCATGAAAGTTTCTGTGGCATTATATACATTATAAATGTTTATGTGGCATTATATCATTGACAAAAACTGAGCGTTATGGTAAAATGGATAGTAAATGTTTGATAACGCGTGGTTAGTATTTTAAGGAGGTAATATAGATCCTGAAATTAAAAGTGAAAAAAATTTAATAGTTATCGCTAGTGTGGCGAGTATCGCTAATAAACCACTTTCCACCGAAAATAACGTTTATTTGTGTGACCTTTTCTGTACGTTTCTATAGAAATATAGTCAGCTGATTGAACTACTTTGTACAAGGAATTAAAAAAATTACCAAAAAAATGTTTTCTTCTTCTTTGTTGCAAGTTAATGATACACGATCTACACCAAAATTATTTTCACTTATTATTTCAGGACCTTATAATACAGGTTAAAAATGAACCCTTGAGCTATATTGAAATCTATGAATTAGAATCACTAATAGAGCACAAAACCGTAAACAAAGTATATAAATGTATTTTTGTTTTCAAATTTCTAATAAATGGCCAACCTACAGACGCCACATGTGACTGACAATAGACCGTACATATTCCTGGCGGTAAATAACACAGACATATTATTATTACTAAGTAGCAGACCAAACAAAAGGACTAAATAGCGTGGCAAGTGTCCACGTTTCCACACAAAAAATAAGCTACATTTTAGGCTTCATGGTACGAAGAAACGTATAAACGTTAGTTGAAATAAAGATTCATTATTTTTATGGTTTAATAGGCTATACAGTTTAACTATATAAAAAATAAAAAATAAATAATCCTAATACCAACCAAAATATCAAAGAAAACAATATACAGGGTGTAAATGCAAAGTCAAGAATCCCTTAAGGGTATGAAAGTATACACGATTCTGATGTCATTACGAGAAAAAAATATATACCTTGAATTTTCACCAAAATTTCCATCATTTTTCTAAGCTATGGCTACGCAGTTCACCGGCCTGCCCACACACCTAATTGCACCCCGCAACCCACACCCCTCATCCTAATGGCCAGCGACCGAGAGGGTGTCCACGCGATTAGTGTATTTTGAGTAAAGAAAATCGTCTTACTATGAGGTACTGGTACATTATTTAGAGATCCCAGTATTTAAAATAATATCTTTAACGATCATTCTAACACACCCTTAAAGGATTCTTGCCTTTGCTTTTACACCCGGTATATACCTATACAAATAAATAAAAATACCTACAAATAAAAAAACCTCATCCAAATCGCTGCTCTGCGGCAAGGTGCCCAGTATGCTGGCGCAGCAACGCGGAATGAGGTGTCATCCAACAAAGTTCCTATGTTGCTGGAAGGCAGATCCCGAAGCCAAAAACCCGACTCGCGTTCAGAAGAGGCACGGAGACGAGCCTACTCTTCAGCACTAGTTGTTTTTGTTGAATTTTGCACAGCGACTTGTCCCATTGCCTCTGCACACGAGGGTTCTCAGGGAGATCCTCACACGGGCAAGCCAGTGTACACATCTGCTTGGTTTCCCCACGTCATGACACCTCAATAACGCCCGATGAGGGGAACACAATTTTATTGTACAATGTCTCTATGCCGTGAGCGGAAGACAAGAAGGCGGGTAGTGCAACGCTCGCCACTTTTCAGATGCCAAGGCCTCCAAATCTGATGGGTAGGGATGCCTGGTCCCATGCACGGTCCGAAATTGGATTTTTTTATTATAAGTAGCAGAGGTATATGGACATAACAAAAATTTACGAAGAAATAGAATGATCTTAAGTAATCTTTTGAAGACAGGCAACGATAGGAAAGTCATTCCACAATCTGACGAGTTACCATCAAAATTTGAAGAGTAGGATGGAGTTGCTAAAAGCTTTTCGGAGGACCTTAAAGTACGCTCATGAGTAGAGTGCAAGAATTTAAAGCCACATTTAAGCATGAAGGAGTTGAAGGATTTAACAGTACATCGTAATCGGTACTTACTTATTTTTACCTTTACTGATAATAAAGTAGTAAAAAAGCCGTGTGCCTTGAATACTTTTGCGAAATTTTAAATAAAGTCGCTTATTGGTATTCCTGAGGCCAAAAGTATTTTTTTTTCTTGGAATGTTTGTCTGTCTGTTCCGTTTTAATTCGAGAACCACTCAACAGATTTGGATGCGTTTTTTTTTACTATCATCGCAGTTATTATGGTAGAATATAGGCTTTAAGGGGTTATTTAGAGTGCATTACAAACTAGAAAAACTTAAAATTAAATTAAACAGAAATTGTTAAATTATTGTGTATATTGTTTATATTTAGTATATTTATTGCAATAAGGCAAGATATCATATATTGTGCATGCTGTGATTTCCTTAATAAGTTAGCTAAGCGTAGGAATAAATTGTTTTTTGTACTAGAGGCTTACTAGCTACTAGAGATCCTATAAAGAAAATCTAAAATCTAGAAAAGATTAATTAGAAACAGTTTGTAATGCACTTAAAAAAATATTTAGAGTATCCAAAGCGATGGATCTCTCCGTAAATCATATACGCTGTAAAGTAAGGGGTGTTGATAAAATTCATGATCTTTTATCTTCCGTGCAAATATTATATGACGAAAATGAATCGAAAATTACGAAAATTGTTTTACGCAAGAATTTTCTTACTTCCTCCGAATGCTTGAAGCGATTTTAATGAGTTTTTTACCATACTTAAGACAATTTATAGATCTTCAAAACTATTGCTCAACATTTTTTTTTTCATCCATCGCGTCCATGTGAAAAGTATAATTTTATCCTATTTTGCGCTATCCAGAGGCGTAGCGATCGTCGAACAGCCACGTTTGCTGGTATGAATGTCATTTAAACGTTGTTTCTTTCGATTTTTGTACTGACTCATATCGAGTTGCTAATTAAGCTAATTCGCCTAAAATATATTTTCACGCGAGCGAAGCCGCACGCGCAGGCTAGTGTGCCATAAAATATTATAACGTGAGCGTGCTATCAAATTGTTCATGTGTGTAAAATGTTCAAAGAATGTCTGTAATTAATCCCAAGTGATTGAAAATAAACTGAAACAGCCCTAGCACAACAAATTCCTAAATAATTAAAATGTAACTTGACGGCTGGCAACCTTGCTAATCACTGATTAACAGGGCCGAACTCAGAGTGCGATATTTTAGTTTTTTTGAAAATGCGATTGATGCTGTTTGTTGTTACTTCTTGATGGAACATTTTTACAATGATAGAAAAATATTGAAATTACTTGTACGTTGTTCCACTAGTATTTAATTAAGGATGATCACGCTACCGGTTTCATCGATTTATCGACATCTCCAGGCGAAAACAATAAGGAAAAACATTAAATACAATTATATACATTAATTATAAAATTACATGTTCGATGACTAAAAACAGAAAAAATAAAAAGAAAAGAAGGTGGGTAGAATGTCTAGATAACGTTTCGTCTTTGCAAACAAATTGTAAAAAAAAAAAAAAAATTACTATGATGTCACTACTCAAATAAAATTATACATGAAAAATCATGAAATAAATTTTTATTTCGAGCTCCCGGCATGCTAATCTCAGCGATGAGTCATTTTCAAAAATGACAGTGCAAAACAGTTAAAAAGAATTCTAGCAAAAGTTGTCAGGCTCACAATAAAAATGTGACAAAAGAAAAGCCTCGGCACGAGCTGGGCGGTGATTCTCGCGCATGCGACAATTTGCGAAGGCCGAGAACGGATTATTTTTTCAAGCTCTTTATGAAAAAACGTATCAAACTTTTAAAATATAAACCTGTTGTCCGAATTAATAACATGCCTTACGTGTCTTTTAATGAGTTACATGAGAACCGTAGACTGCAATATAGAGAAAAAGGACATTAAGGACATATACAGAGTAAGGAGTAAGAAGGAAGGGGAGAACACCAGTACACCCATCATAGTAGAAACAACCTCAACACTACTGAAGACTGAACTTATTAAAATGTGCAAGGCATTTAATGTTAAACATAAAACAAAGCTCAGTGCCAAACATTTAGGGTTCCGCACAAAGGAGGACACTCCCATTTTTTTGTCTGAGCAGCTGACCGCTAAAGGATCTCGCCTTCACTTTTTAGCACGTGATCTAGTAAAATCAGGAAAGTTTAAATATTGCTGGACGGCTTATGGAAAAGTTTACTTAAGAAAGTATGACAACTCGCCGATTATAACAATCAAGTCTGAAGCACAGATACACCAGCTAACACAAGAAATCTGACTAGATCAGAAGGAAACCAAAGGTCACCAATACTCTCATAGTATCTTAACTCTCTCATGGAAAACTTTAACTTTGATATATCTCGTATTTGTATTTTTATTGCTTACTTCTGTTCGTAAATATTCAGAAAATTACTTTGTAAACACACCCACATTTACTTATAAAAACACTTCCAACAACTCTAAACACACACACACTTTCACTGATACCAAAAATACCACAACACATGTCCATAAATACACTTTCAATATAAAAGTTTTCGTTATGGTAAATAACACGAAAACGATATGTTCAGCGTATATCTTTTCCTATTTGGGTAAATTTTATGCACATAAATACGTTCCAGAGTTTAAACAAAGTACTAAAAATGTATTTTTAAATGAATAGTCCACTTAATACTCTGAATGAGATAGACGACGTAAATATTGCCCAAGCTTTCCATTGCGATATTGAGGATTTAACTAAACATATCCATGTCAAAAATAATGATCTGAAAATTTTCTGTCAAAATATAAGAAGCGTTTATGGCAATTTTGATGACTTCCAAATTACATTAACCTCGCTTAACTTCGATCCAGATATCATTATCTTAACTGAAAGTCAACTTAATTTTTATAAACCTATACCTGCTATCTCGAATTATTCAGCGTACCAAACTACAAATCATATAAACAAAAACGATGGAGTAGTAGCCTATGTTACTAATAATATTATGGCTAACGTTAGGGAAATCAGATTGGATCATGCCTCTTGCTTAGAAATTAGGACTAACAACAGCATAATTTTAGGTATATACCGATCGCCTTCAAATACTAATGCAGACATGTTTATTAACTCTCTTAACACATATTTAGAATCCGTAAAATCACATAATTGTATAATTTTAACTGGCGATATAAATATCAATATTATACCATCGCAGACTGAACAGACTTGTGAGCGTAACAATGGACTAAACTACATGTCAATGCTAATTTTGCACGGTCTAATGCCAGGACACACATTTCCTACTAGACTAAAAAACTGCCTAGATCACTTCATGATAAAACTTGAAAAGGAAAAAGTTTCTGCTCATGTTGCCGTTCTAAATACATCTATTACCGATCATTCCTTAATATTTCTTAATCTATCTAAAGTTAAAATAACAAATAAATGTCAAAAAACAAAAACAGTTACAGATTATGATAAGGCGCTCGAGTCCTTAAGAGAAAAAAATCTACAGGAATTGCTACTTTCAAATGACCCTAATGCTGTGGTAGAACTTTTAATTAATAAAATAACGGAAGCAATACACGAAAATACTAAAGTATGTCATGTTCCAAAAAAAAACCGAACTATTAAACCCTGGATAACTACTGGCATACTAAGATGCATCAGACATAGAAATAAAATGCAAAAAATGTTGCAAAATGATCCCCATAATGATATTCTAAGAATTAGTTATAAAAGATACAGAAATTACTGTAATAAACTAATTAAAAAACTAAAGAATAAATATGAAAGAGAACAGCTGGCAAATTCTAATAAAAATACTAAAACTCTTTGGCATAATATTAAAAATATAACAAATATAAAACAAACGAAAACAGACAACAGTAAACTTCTAGAGGGAAAGTCTTCGCCAATCGAAGCAGTCAATTGCGTAAATAATTACTTTGCAAATATTGGCAAACACCTTGCTGAAGAAATTTTGGTGCAAAATAAAACAAATCTTAACACTACCTCTAAAACAGCCACTGCACATCTAACATCATTTGTACTCTTTGATACAGACCCTGAAGAAGTTCAGGATATAATCATGAATCTCAAGTCTTGTAGTGCCCCAGGATGGGATAATATTCCAACTATCTTTTTAAAACTAGCTAAAAATCTCGTTGTTCCAATCGTTGTTCATCTGACCAATTTATGCTTTAGTAAAGGTATCTTTCCTTCGCTCTTAAAGAAATCAATTATAACACCAGTGTACAAGAATGGGACTAAAGACGAAATTAGTAATTATAGACCAATTTCAGTATTACCCTCTTTATCAAAAATATTAGAAAAACTCATAAGCAAACGGTTAATAAACTACTTAAATAAATACAAAATTTTATCAAATTCTCAATATGGATTTAGACAGGGCAGATCGACCGAAGACGCCGTTACAGCCATTACATCTCTTATTACTGAACAACTTGATTGCGGTAATAAATGCGTCACAGTTTTCCTCGATCTAAAAAAGGCATTTGATACAGTATCCATCCCCATTCTTATAGGCAAATTGGAACAAATTGGAATAAGAGGAATAGCCCTAAAACTATTCCAAAATTATCTTTTAGATCGTACACAAAGGGTTAAAATTGGACAGCAAGTCAGCAGCGATTTAAGTGTAACGTTTGGCGTACCACAAGGCAGCATACTTGGGCCCACCTTGTTTCTAATTTACATAAATGAGTTGTGTGAACTCGAAACAGATGGTGCCCGGGTCTTTTCTTATGCCGATGACACTGCAATAGTTTTTTTCGGGAATAATTGGGATTCTGTGCGTAGAAACACTGAATTGGGTATGTCTAAAATTGCTCATTGGCTGAGTTCCAACTTACTTACGCTTAATACCCTGAAAACTAATTATTTATGCTTTTCTTTAAGTAAACGAACTCAACCTAATTCTAGTTTTACTGTAAAAATTCACCAGTGCGGAAATATTGAGAACTGCTTCTGCAGATGTCCGAATATTGGAAAAGTTAGCAAGACAAAATACTTAGGTATTATACTCGACCAGCGACTATCTTGGCATGACCAGATCGAACTAGTTAGTAACCGCATCAGAAAATTAATCTGGATTTTTAAACGTTTGAGACATGTAGCTTCAGAAAACCTACTGAAACAGATTTATATTGCTTTGGTTCAATCTATTGTAGCTTATTGCATTCCCATTTGGGGTGGTGCCTCTAAAACAAAGTTTTTAGAAGTAGAAAAGTCTCAACGTGCCCTGTTGAAGACTATGTATTTTAAAAAATATCGATTCTCCACAGATAGCCTATACAAACAATGTGACCTATTAACAGTCAGAAAGCTTTATATTTTAAATTCAATTTTAAAAATGCATAAAACGTTGGTTTTTGACCCAAATATAGAATCCAAAAGGAGAAAGCATGTTCTAACTACAGAAATTGTCAAAACATCATTTGCAAGTCATCAATATGTCGCACAAATCAAATATCTTTATAACACACTAAACAAAACTTTATCTATTTACCATAAAACATATAATGAATGTAAATTTGTCCTGACTGCTTGGCTTAAGACTCTCAGGTACGAAGACTCAGAGAAAATTTTTCGTCCTATATTATAAATTTAACAATTAACCTTAGAAGTGGTAATTATTATTTATCACATTATTTACATCAAAACACTACGTAATTATTGAAATAATTATACATTTTATGGACACTTACACAACACTTATTCACATTCACTCACACGCCTTGTTCACACCCCCCCTTCTCTCCAACTCACAAACATCCTTCCACTCTCACACACCTTTACACACCCTCACTCACGAATAAGAACTTACATTCAACACTTTTGTTTCTTTTGTTTTTGATTTATATTTAAAATGTGTTATTTTTTTTTTTTGCTACTTAAATTTCAGTAAAATTGTTTATAAAACTTTAGTATTTAGTTCTTGGTTCACACTTGTATAATGTATGGCTATGGAAGAGTGAGGTCTTCTGTCACAAGTATTTTATACTTACAAGAAGGTCTCAACAATGTTTTTGTTAAAATGTGTTTTGTACTGAAATAAATATTTTTGTATTTTTGTATAATAGAATAATCATCACACGGCATGTATGACGTGACCAACAGAGGCGTATAAAAAGCAAAGCGTGTGAAAATGTGAAAATTTTTGCGAAAATCGCCGTCCTGGTACCCGCTTACTTTAAATGCTCGCACTCTTACACGCTTGTCTGAATTACTCATCCGTACGCCCAGAATTTATGTACTGTAGACCCATAAAATAGTTTAGAATACAACCGGTGAAGTACCGGCCAGATTTTTTCTGTGATGGTAACTATTTCCTTAGCTACCATTACAGAAAAACTACTTGACAGTGTGCTCAATTCAGATGACTGAATGAACTTGTAACGTATAATGTAAAAATAAATACTAATTGACTTGCGATTAAATATGGATGAGAGGAATTTCCTTAATTTGAAAAACATTTTCAATGTGCAGTCCTGAGTTCTCCGGCCAGTAATATGACATCTACACTGATTTGTTCAAGTCAACCCTTAATCCATCCCTGGCATTCATTAAGGAATGTCAGCCATTATACCGCCGAATCGCACACGCGACCTCAGGGCCGTACCGCGCTAATTATTAATATACATAATAATTATTATTGTTATTGTTTAAATACCTGAACGCATTCCTCAGATGCCTCCGCTCACATATCCAGGGAAATTCTGAATGTTTTGTTCCAAAGTATTTGTGGAATTCATTTTAACGATATTACATGAGAATGTCGTGTTATTTAATGTTTTAAAGTTTTGATGTTGTTTTATTGTTAAAATCACAAATTGGTATACAGAAAAAGTCTGGTTTAGTTCAGCAAACTCATGCTACTTAATTTTGTTAATAATTTAATACTGATTAATAAAAAAGGAATTTCACAAATATCTGATTAAACATTTTCCAAACTGCTCACTATGTTCGATAGAGATCCCGGGTTCGATTCCGGGGAACATTTCGTTTACATTATAATAAACACAAAAACATATCGTCACGACATGAATCCTGGAGTGGCTGTCAGAGATGTTCCCGAGTGTGAACTATGAAATGCAAGCTTCCGTACACCCGCCTTTCACCGACGATATTACGTCTCTACGTGAGGGGTGGTGAGCCCTATCCCGTACTTCGGGCACAATTCCACGCTTTCTAGGGCATGCGGGGAAAACCAGTTTGCATTCCCTAGTAAGTACTTATCTAATCAGTCACATTCTGGTCACATTATTATAATAAGTCATCAAATATATATGTTATTATCTTTTTTTTAATGATCCTTATAATAATAATCTACATCTATCTACATCTACACTTCTACTTCTTCATCTACACTTTGTTTGTATCTTTGAGGTAATCTTTGGAACTACTGAACCGATTCAAATAATTCTTTCTTTTGTAAAAAGCTACACTATGGTTGAGTCACATGGGCTATTTTTTACTATAATTAAAGTAAGTTTTCAGTTTGAAAATTTAATTATTGTGAATCAAGTCGGGAGAAAAAGCGCTGCTTAGCTACTTTATCGGCGTGCGTTTACCAAATGGTTAGATAAACGTGATAAAACCGGTCTTTTTTTTTCATACAGGAAAACTATAACAGTTTAATCTGACTAAATATTTCCATCTACAATGATCCTGACAAACCTATTAGGCTTGAAAAACTGACTACAGCCAGGTTTAACCATAGACACATTAATACTATGGTTTGAGTAATATTTTTTCCCATACAGGAAAACTATACCAGTTTAATCTGACTACAGATTTACATCTACAACGATCCGGACACACCTCTTGCTAAATTTAGCTTTAAAAAGTGATAACAGCAAAGTTCAAGTAATGATTTGCCAAGACCAGCCAAGTCAGACCTTAGGCTTCAATATATTATGCTAAGTTATAAGAAGAAATGATATTTTCAATGAAAAAATATTTTATGTTGTTATAAATAAATTTTAGGACTGACCATTGAACTGCACCCATTTAGATCTCAACTTTTTTGTCGTTGAAGTCAACAAACAAGGCATGAACTTGGCTCTAATTTCACATTTATGTTTTTGATGGGATTCTTTTCTTGTTTGGAAGGTTGTGCTTTAGCTTTGGTTATGTCTTGATCTATTGATTGTCTTCAGAGATAGGCAGTGGAACTCCTCAATGAATGACAGTATATCACTTGATATTGACACAAACGCTTTACACCAAGACGCTGATTAAAGTGTTGAACTCATCTAACCTTCGATCCTGACTTCATCCCCATAGAACTCCTCAATCAGCAATCACCTTATGTTTGTGTAATTATTGCAGGATATTACGTGGAATTAGTTATTATACCACTTGACCTTCAATCCCGGCCTCATCACCATAGAACTACCAATGCATGACAGCACTAAACTTGAGATTGCGGCAATCACTTTGTTTTAGTCTGCTTATTGCAGGATTTTATTCAATAATTGTAATAATTCCACCTGAACTTCAATCCTGGCCTCATCACCATGCATTTCCTTGACGTTGACAGCACAAAATTCAAGTTTGTGGCAATCACTATGTGTTAGTGAGTGAGTAATTGCTGAGTATTACTTGAAAATTTAAATCACGCCACCTGACCTTCGAATCTGAAACTCTACAATGGATGACAGCACACCATTCGCGATGGCAAGAATTGCTTTGTGTCAGGGTGCTGATTGTAGTATACTACGTAAACATTGTCATAATATCACCTTGACCTTCGTTTTATATGAACAACGCGCTTACAATAACTACCCATATTTCACAATTCAACCCGCGATTATAATCGATACGACATGAATCCCCGAGGGAGTGTCAGGGGTGTTTCCAAGTGTAAAGAGTGAAATACGAGTCCACACTTGGTATACACTAGCTTTTCACCAAAAATTGTTTCGTCCCAAACATAAGGTCCCAAAGGTGGCAAGCCCTATCGCCGTATTTTGGGCACAAATGGGCGAACAGCTTATTTTTACCTTTCGAGGCACGCAGACCGTACAAAAATGTGCGCCATGGGGATTGAACTCACGACCTCTAGGTGAGCAGGCGACCGCTCTACCACTCGGCTACAGAGGCGGTCACGTATAAAATAATTTTTATGAAAACCAAAACTCAAAGTCAAATACGTATTTATGTATACTAATAATAAAGTAGTAAAAAAGTCGTGTCTGTACATCAAATGTATATTTTGAAATTTTAAATGAAATGTGTTGCTGGTGAAAGCAAAAACCACAGTTTTATTTAATTTATGTGTCTGTCTTTCTCTCGGTCTGTATGTTTGTATTCTTCATTTTAACTCGAGAATCACTCAACGGATTTGGATGAGATTTTCTTTATTATCACCGTAGTCATCTTGGACAACATCTCTACTAATAATAAAGAAGTAAAAAAGTCGTGTCTGTATTAACTGAACTTTTTTCGCGAAATTTTAAATGAAATGGATTATTTGCATTATGCTGAGGCCGAAACCACAATTTTTAGAATTTTGGTGTCTGTCTGTCTATCTATTTATACTTATGTTCCGTTTTAACTCGAGAAGCACTTAACGGATTTGGATGCGGTTTTTTTATTATCATCGTAGTGATCCTGGTCAACGTTACGTCTATAAGGGGTGTTCATAAAATAAGGCCCAAGCCGAAAACGGGGCAGAGTTTGAATTAACGCGGGCGGAATATCGGGCAAAGGCATAATTTATTATAATATAACTCTCATCGCGCCTGGTCAACATCGGGTGATCAGAGATCTGGCGCTTACCTCGGAAATAGAATTAGTCTGGCCATCCAGAGATCCAGAGGGGTAATGTAGCCAGAATCTCGGGCACCCTACTGAGGCCCGAGGGACAGCGATTTGCTCACAGTATTTCATTTATAGTTTTTGGATTTAATTATTTATATCTTAGATTATTATTCATTTTTAAGTAAGTATATTAGGTTAATTTAATTTTTAATTTTAATGTTATTATATATACATACAATAAAGTTTTGAACATTAAAAAGAAAAACATAACTGGTCATGTAGATAATATATTTTCTGGTACAATAAGTAAGTAGCATGCAATCCTACTCCTACTAATATTATGAATGCGAAAGTTTGTGTGTGTGCGTGTGTGTGTGTGTGTGTGTATATTTTTTACTCTTTCACGCTGAAACGGCTGGACGGATTTGGATGAAATTTAAAATGAATATAGCCTATAACCTAATTTAACACATTGTTTACTTTTTATCCCGGAAAAATGCATGAATCCTATAGGACAGATCAATATCATTGTAAAATCAGGTGTCTAATTAGCGCGTTTGTGGTGAAATAAGACAAGACTATGTTATTTCATTCATATTAATATTAACTCAAAATATAAATCCTAGATAGATGAAAAACCAGCCAAGTGCGAGTGTGAAAGTTTGTGTGTGTGTGTGTGTGTATGTTTGTTACACTTTCACGCTAGAACGGCTGGACGGATTTGGATGAAATTTAGAATGGATGTAGCTTATACATAGGCTACTTTTTATCCTGGAAAAAGCATGTCGAATTACACGCGGGCGGAGCCGCGGGCAAAAGCTAGTGTTCCATAATTGTTCACATCTAGTGCAAATGAGTTTTCATCATTGTTCATGTGAAAATTGAATAACCATAGTTTAGTTTGGCATCATAAAAAATATAATATGAATATGATTTTATCGTCACTGCTTATTTGTTCATACTTTTCTGATAAAAATGTGTTTTTTTAGAGCGCGTGAACATTTTATCTCCTAATATATATTTATATAAAGTGACTTTCATTTATATAGCCTATATAAACGAAAGTTACTTATATTATAACATAATCTACAATAATTTGGAGGTAAAATAGCCAAATTCATACCGGAGACTCGGTGAGTGGTCAGAACCATGGTTCAATTACCCGCTCTGTGAAATACGAAAAATAAAATGTGGACTTCCTATACTAATTGATTCGAGGTTGTTCTGGAATAAGTGCAGAGGCACAAAAAATATTTTTTGTATTTTGAAAATAGGGACATTGAACCTTGGTCCTGACCACTTACGAAGTCACCTTATATAACAAAAATATCGTTAAAATATTAAGGTAATTGTATTGTATTGTAGTATTATATTATATTGTAGTATTATATTGTATTGTAGTATACGCATATTCATGCAAAGCCTCCAATAATATTTAGCACCCTTATGAAATCTAGAAATAGGGCCTGACTTGAATAGCTATTGTTACCACGATTTTAATTTTTAAGCCAACATCACAAGGCAAATATTAAAAAAGGAAAGTCTCGCCAAAAAAGAAAAGAAAATTAATCATTGAAACCTGCTCAATCACAATACCAGGAACCGATGTTGGTCTGTGGGGAAAGGGATGAGAGGTTGTAGCCAGACTCGCACGATAATACATTATTACATTATGTGTACCTGCCATAAAAATATATCTACACGTTGTACATACCTATAATATACGAGTTCGTTCGATGCAAATGTGAGCTCTATGCTCTCTATCTCTCTCTATATACATATATAACATATGCATATACATCTCTCTCTTCCTAAAAACTATATCTGCGCAGCATCGATGAAATCGATACAGCAGAGAGACTAATTTCTGGCTGGCCAAGTAAGGTCGGGTGATCTAAACTTGCTGTAAGTTCATTCTAAGTTAGAATAGAATATTAATTAAGTACTTGATTAATGTATTAAAACCTTATATAACATGACAAAACTTAACAACAAAATAATTTTAAATAAAAAACCTAATAAATGCAACCTAAAAGCTTAAATATTTATAACAAATAAAAAATGCTGGCCAGATCGCTACCGTCATTGGGAAGGGTGACTAAAAGGCTGGCAGCGTTACCACGTTGAATGGCCAAACTAATTTTTTGGGCAAAGTAGCTTCCAGCCCTTCGGTCAGCTGAAGCGTCAACCAAACGCGATGAATATTTTTTTTATAAAGTTGTCGCGCTTCTTGACCCACGGCCCAAGAGTTTCAACAGCAAAAGGCACAAATATGAAGCCCTCGCCAAGAGCTCCATACATGCACCTTTTTACACCTTCTGCTTTTTTGGCTGCCGCGCCTTTGTTGCGATCACTTGGACATGGGACTGTGCCAATGTGTCAACGCATGTTGCGTCCCATATCAGTGACCGCCCGTTTTTCCAAGGAATAAGCGTCAGTCCTTTGGCTCTAATATAGCCGGCATACTCGCACTGGTAAGGGCCCGACGAATGACGTCATTCAAGGCTGCATGAAATAAAAAAAATGAAAATTTTAATCAGAATAGAATTAAAATTTCTAACACTTATAAAAGTCTCTTTTTACGAAATCAGTAAAAATAAAAAAAAATAATAAGATATTTTTATTGTCAAACAAAAAGACACAGTCACATTGAACAAATTATGCCAGGTATAAATATACATTTAAGGGGGTAAAACAGAATCTCGGTATTAAATAATCTTAATATTGTTTTCCTTTCCGTTTTTCCTTCAAAGCGTGCGTCAGAATTTTGTTTTATCTTTGTGATTCTTAAACAGAGGATATTTATGAAAGTCTTTCAACAAAGAGCTGAAAATAGATGCGACGACGAGCGAAATGAGAAGGAGCGTGTAGGTTGCTGGTAATCATAAATTCGGGAACTGAGCGAAGCGGAGTGGAGCGAGACGACCCCTGTAGTTTAAATAGAATTTATGATGTACGCGAATATCCTTTTTGTTATATTTTGATTGCGCAATCCATCGCTTTGTAAACTCTAAATATTTATAGAGTGCATTACCAAATATTTTTTGTTTTACAATTGGCGGCACACTTAGAAAATGTGCTACGGAACCAGTTTGGCGCAGTTGGTAGACTTGCTTACATGCGTTCCGGCTATTTTCCGTCTCGTCTTCCTCGTTATCCCCTAAGTCGGCCCCACCCATGCACAGAATAACTTCTGTGGCCCCAAGTCAACTTCTTCAATCTACACCTGATACAAAACATTTTAATACTAACTCAAATAGCTTTTCGTCATCGGTGTTGTTTTTGACCGAAATTAGTTATTTTTCACTTTAAAAAAGAAAACAAAATAAAATAAATGTACGGACCGACGGTGTTTTTAAAAAAATAAAAAAATCCGGTGTGAATTCAGTCCCAACCGTAGTATTGAACACAGTGAGAGAACTCCAATCAATATTGCGATATTCCCCAGGGAATTAAGCCCTTGTTGCTGTGAAGAAACCACATTGCTTACTGAATAATTATTACCCACAAAGATGGTAGGCTTGTGAAACTTTGAGATAAAAACATGAATTTCCTTTTGATCGTATTTTATGATAGGTACATTGGTTAATATTATTAAAACTCAATTATAACTAAGTATTTCGCCCCGAACTGTGAACTCGCGCTCGCCCGATTCGCGCTTGACCGATTTGGCTCATAGTGAAGAAGGCAAAAAGAATTTTCAAGTTTTTAAAACTTTCGAGGCGAGTATTGTTCTTAGGACATAATAATGTGATGCCATCAAAATTAAAACTTGTAAAAAAAAAACAAGTCTCGCAACTTAGTTCTTCTACCGTAAAAAGTTGTGAAATCCATGTAAATTCAAGTCTGTTAATTTATTCAGTCCCTACATAATGGACCTTCTGCCTTAAGTTATTACATAATTTTATTTATTATTTCTAGCAAAGCCTTGTCTGTAGTGATATCAAAGTGTGAAAATTTTAAACTGTCCTGGTAGTATGTGATAGATGCCCTTATTATAGTCCATTTAAGAACCAATCACCACACTGTTAACGCAATCTAATAACCAAAAGCATAAGTAGCGCCATCTAGTGATTACTAGCGGGTTCCGAAATAGTGTCGACACCCCTCTGAAAATGTAATAAAGTAAGATGTAGGTACCCTTTTTTATTTGATAAGAGATGTGTACCTGCTCCGATTCTACATCCTTATAGAAATGAAATTAATATAATCATTAATATTTAATAATTAATCAAAGACATTTCCAGAGTGGTCACATTCTCTGAAGCCGACAGTATACAGGGTGACTTTTAACCTAACCCCGATAATTTAGTATTTTGTAGAAGAATACAAACTGATTTTATTAAAACCATTCAAAATCATATTCATTATTATTTTTATAATTTTTTAAAGGTCAATGTGGATTTTCATAAAATCCAAAGAAATCATGGCCACCCGAAGAGATAAGATAATTAGATCGCGCAAACTTATTTTTGTTAATCTCACTATTTTAAACTTTTTTAGTATGGGAATGTCTCGGATAACCATAAATTTTATTTCCAAGTAACATTTTTTAATAATATTATGACTTTTAATTTTAATTTCTTTTACATTTAAAATGTATTCTACCTCTACTAACGTTTCTTATTATCCTCTAAAATTATCGGGGTTTGTTTGAAAGGTAGCCTTTATTGAATCAATTTTTTGAATATAGCTCAAAGATAACTTATATTTAAAACACTTGATATTTGCGAAAGATGATAATAAATTCTTTTGTAAGAAAACTCTCACCTCTTACATTTGGGATACAAAATAAAACATACTACCCAAACATTAACACTTTATTTGAGAAGCAATCTCAATTCTCTTTTTTATGGCTCAGTAGAACTCTCTAACCGGCAATACTTCTAGAAAGGATTGATTTTTTCATAGCCTACCATAAAGATGAATGTAATCCCTTTTTTATTATTTAATTAAACCAGGAATTGATGGCCGAGTAGCTCATGCATAACAAACTTGCTATAAAAATGGCGGATCGACATTTCATAAATGTTGAAATTTTTATAGCAATGTATCTTTAATGATCAGGGTGGCGTATCACTTGTTCATTCTACTATTAAATGGATCCTCTAGTAATAGAAAATTTTGTAGTCGGGTTAGGATGTCTTATTAACATCATCTTTTTCCAACTATATCCACTTAGCAGATACACAAGGTTTAAATGGACCTGCTATTTAAAAATAAGGTACATAGGTACTCTATTGATGATGATACTAAACAACTTTTAAACAAACATATTCGTGCACATGAAAAAACTCTCCATATTTACCTTTAGTACAAAAATATATTTTTTTATGATAAAGTCTTTGTTTCTTTGGAAAAAAAATTCAATATGATCTGGAAAATTATGTGGTATCATTAGAAGATACCATTACATTTACATGTGGTGTGACGTTTCCAATACTCTTTACCCGAGACAGAATTCTTGGTTTCATTTATAAATCGTATTTTTGACAAAGCATTTCTACTTTCTCTTCACAATTATCACCAGCTCTTTTGATTTCTTCATCAAGAAACTTTCCATGCCTAAAGAATTCTTCAACTTCCTGCAATGTTCTATTTTTGGTTTCTGGAAGCACAAAATACAAACAAGATAATGACAATATCAGTATTAAACAGTAAACAAGAAACATTCCGTACAAATCTAAGGCAGCCAGCAGTATTGGTGTAAGTTTCAAAACCAAGTTTAAAGGAATATGTACCAATATCCCAGAAATTGCCATAGCTGATCCTTTCATTGATATGGGAAGTAGTTCTCCACAAATCAGTATTGGTATTGGCGAAAGACCCAAGTTTACGAAGAAGTAATAAACAATTAACATTGTAAAAGGTATCCATGGTCTTTCAATAGAAATTGTCTCTTTAGAAACTAAGAACAGATACAAACACAAGCTAAGCAAAATAATTATGCTAGGTACAGCACTGAAAAATAGTAACGATCTCCGCTTTATGAATTTTGTGAGAATTGAGATTATGAAGGAACCTGTAACAGTAACTGTATCTATGACTAGAGTAACCAAAAAGGTATGAGATTTAAAATTATCGTCAATTTTGTTCACGATATCATTAGCGTAAGCAGGGAAAAACTTTCTTCCAGCGGACTGCATAGAAATGTGCAAAACGAGTACTATTAAAACAGGCTTGAAAAAGCCTTTTTTACAGATGTTCCTTAAGAAGTCAATAATTCTGTTAAAATTTGATTTAGATGATGAAGCTGATATTCTCTCTTTTTGTAGTCGTATTAATTCTTCAAACTCTTTCACAGAATTCTCATCTTTCCCTCGTAACCAGAAGAACGATTTCTCACTTTGCTTAAGTCTGCCTTTAGTAGCTAACCAGAACGGGCTTTCTGGCCAGGTCCAGGTACCACAAATAATCAAAACAGGAGGAAACACACTAATCAAAGCTACCGATCTCCAGCTAAAGAAGTAGCTGATCACATGAATAAGCATGCATCCAACGCAGAAACCTGTAGTTTTAAGAGATAAGAAGATTCCTCTGTTCCCTGGACTGGTATACTCAGCCATAACAGCAGGTCCAAAGATGTAGCCTGATCCTTCGAAGAATCCTCCACAGAGTCTGCCGATCATTAAGCTGGTGAGGTCTTTGGAGAAGTAAATGATGATCCACCCGATAATGTTTGGCAGAAGCAATATACTGAAGGCTAGTCGTCGCCCGAGCCATTCCATCAGTGCTGAAGATACGATGACTCCAATCATGCCAGTCAATGAAACACATGATGCTGTAAAAAATAAATCCATACTTTAATAATATTGGTCGAGAAATCGAACCACTATACTATAGAGGCGGTAAATTTAATTATGTTCGGGATTTAGGGGGACAACTACTGCTATGCTGGTGACCTAATGTAGTTTTAGGATTACGTAACCGAATACTAGACCAACTTTGATTTGCAGTTTTGTTTCATAAATTTTGTAGGTATCATTACCATAATTTTGTTGAAATTATTTAAGTCGCATCAACTTATTTGCATGGTACGGAACGGAACCCAAAGGGTGCGAGTCCTACCCGGAATTAACCGGTTTTTTAGAATAAGAATTATTATTTTTTTATTTGTGTTTTAGTATTTATAAGTGCAGTTTTTTTCTTTTTCACATTTATTTTTCTTTGGGAATGGATCAGTCAATCATGTGGTTGCATTAAGATATACCAATGCATTTACAAAGTTGCAGTCTAAATCAACAACCTATATATAAAACCTTGCCAGCCTGCTATACTGCCTCTGTAGTCCATAAGAATAAAGTTTCCTACCTAACCAGGATCCGGTATCCAAATCTATCTTGATGGGCGAGTCTTTGGCCCTCAGGGCTGGCAGCAAGGAGTAAGGGTAGGCTACTATCATACCCTGCGATATTAAGCTGCCAATCACGCTGGATGCAATCCATGTCTGTAAAAGATATAATGTTGTGGTTTACATTAGCACTTGTGAGAAGGCAGGCATTCTTCTCTTTGACACAGACTTGGAGAATTAACATTAAAATAATAATAATACTAAAGTAAAAATATAAACATATATATAATATAACTATGAACATAATGAAGTAATTATTAGCGTTCTGCTACCAGAAGAGTAGTACGAATACGCTATCGAACCGACATCGATAAATAAAAACCGATCTGGGCGACCGTCGACAAAGGTGCGGTGATGGCCAATCGTAAGCCCATTTTACAAATAAAATGAACTTTCAGTGAATGCCTGTTGCTACATTTCAAATCGGTTACTTTTTTGGAAGTGACTAGAGAGCTGCTAGCGGTCATTTGATTTTTAAAATTATTGAACCGTAAGTCATTATTTAGCTGTTTTCTTCTTCTTTTGCACGACTAATAAAGTTCAATTTGCAATGTACAGTTCGGAAAGGGAAGCAGTCCTTTAATTTTATAAATTATTGAACCGTAAGGCATCGGAAAGTGTTCGGAAAATGATTTTTTCTGCATATCGTGATTTCTGTTAAAACTACGGGGGTCGCCTCGCTCCGCTCCGCTTCGCCCAGCTTCCTAATATGTACTTACATGTCAACCTAAACGCTCCTCTTCGCTTCGCTCGTCGAATAAAATTAAAACTAAGGAAGCCGCTAACGGTTACGTAGTCACATTCAACTTTTTCTTTGGTAATAGTTTATTTTCTTTCACATAATTTTGTGTTGATGAGTAAAGTTGAGAAAATTTCATTATGTTTAATATGGGTAGGTCTTGTCATCTGCTTGTTCGTATGAAACGAAGGTCAATCTGGTATTATGATAATATTTTAGTAGCATCCTGCAATTAGCACATTGATACCAAGCGATTGTCTCAACCTTCCTTGGACAAGCCTTTCTATAGATTTTTAAACTGTGGTAATATATTTTTAGTTTTCCTCCTTCTTAGTAGTCGGTTAAAAAATTGAATGTTATGTGGAATTTATTGTAGCTTGAGGGAATTTTGCATTCAGTTTACCTGTTTTAACATGGGAGACACCATCTTCTTCAGTTTTAATAAAGCACTTTTCAGATAATTGATCCTGTTTTAATTTATTTTTAGATTTGCACCAATCAATAAAACTTTATCATTATGTATATCCAGTTTAACAATTTATAAAACAAATTGCTCCAACACAACCTCACAAGTCACTAAAAAAGTCGTAATATGTAATACGCGAACACGAGAAACATTAAAATATTAATGAGATTGTAGCGTAACAAATAATTATTGTTTCGTGAAAATGCGTCATTAATGTAAATTTACAAGTATCTTTACTCTTGTCTGGTTATCAGTCTGTTTGTTTCTTTAAACAGGTTTTTAACTTATATTCAACTAAGTAAGGAGTTAAAAGGGTGTATATCACTTACCAGTTTGCATATATGTTGCAGGTTCATGATAAAATCAGGTTTTTGATCAAAAACCGGCAGAAGACAAAATTACGATTTAATCTTATTATATACCAGAGAAAATCCAGTTTTTTGATCAAAAACCTGAACTAGTTTAGGTTAATGATAAAATTAATAAATGTTAAGAACTATAGAGGTCGCCTCGCTCTAATCCGCTTCGCTCGGCTTCTCAAATTTATCATCACAAGCAACCTAACACGCTCCTCTTCGCTTCGCTCGTCGTCGCACCTATTTTTTTTATTTTAATTGAAGCAATATTAATATTGATTTTATCATAAAACTACACCGGTCAAGGTTTTTGACACTGATATTATCATAAAACTAATCCAATCTAGGTATTTGATCAAAGAACTGGATTTTATCAGGTTTATGATAAGATTAAATCGTAATTTTGTCTTCTGCCGGTTCTTGATCAAATGCCTAGGTTTTTGATCAAAAACCAGATTTTAACTTAAAACTGCGACAAATACACGAAATACATGAAAAAGAAGCCAAAAAATGTTGGGGTAATTTTTTATTACCCTGGTATGGGGTTGTTATTATCAAGAACTCATTGAACAATAAAGAAATTGGGGGCCATCAAAGTTGGCACTTTTGTTACGTGATCTGTCTCTAAAACTACTAAATAGTTGGGAATTTGAAATTTTCTGTGTATTATGTACCATGTACGTACTCTATTTATAAAACAAATAATGAAAATGCCGACTTTTAATACAGGTTTAGGGTTACGTATCCGAATACTCGACCATATTAACTTTGCAGTTTTGTTTCATATAGTTTCTAGCTAATGATAAGTTTGTAATTTTTATTCAAATCATTTAAGTCTATTAACTATTAAATTTATATCATTGCGGTATAGAAAATCAGAAAAGTAAATCTGGTCGTGAGGAGCTCTGAACCGGAACTCGAACTGGATAGCTCATGGAAGAGAAGAGTGGTAAGGGAGAGGTCCCGGGTTCGAGTTCCGGTTCAGAGCTCCTCAGGTCCAGATTTACTTTTCTGATTTTCTATACCGCAATGATATAAAATTTAATTTGTTATCTCCTTGCGATGGATAAATCGCCAAGTGTATAAATTTATTTCTATTATAGTTTCTATTAACTATCGCAATGGTACGAATCCCTCAGGGCGCGAGTACTACTCAAATTTGACCGTTTTTTATCTTTGAACGTCAAATTTGGTACAAATATAGCATCTTGATTACATAATGTGGGACAATAAAATATCAAAAATGAAAATAAGGGCAGAAGTTTTGGTACTATTTATAACAGAAAGAGAAAAATAAATTTTCCTATTAATATACAATATGGGCACTAGATTGTAGGTTGATAAGAAGTTGATCACAAAATCTTATGGATATGCTTTTTGAGAGGAATCGTCGAATAAAAAAAATTACCTTCTCCTTATCCCAAAACCGAATGGACAGAAAATTATAAGAAACTAGCCTTTGCTTGCGGCTTAATCTTTGCCCCGTTTTCGGCTTGGACGTTATTTTTTGAACAACCCTTATAGCCTTTGTGTTGACCAGGGTCAGGACGATGATAATAAAGAAAAACCGCATCCAAATCCGTTGAGTGGTTCTCGAGTTAAAACGGAACATAAAGACATTAAAAAATTATAAAAATTGTACTTTAGGCTTCAGTACAATACTAATTGATGAATTTTGAAAAATATTCAATGTACAGACATGACTTTTTTACCATTTTATTATTAGTATAGATATCAAAATTAAACGGACGCAAAATATCAATAAACTCCGAAAAATAAAATGTTTTAATTATATTTTAATGTTTGTACCACTAGCTTTAGACATCCATCCATCCATCAGCCTGTTTCGTCCACTGCTGGACATAGGCATTTCTAGGATTTCGCCACTCTTGGCGGTCCCCCTGGAAGAAATGCCCATACTCACACACGCTGGGCAGGCGAGTTGGTGAGCGCGGTGCCTAAACCCTTGCACCAGTGACGCCGCTGCCCGTCACCAGTCTGATTTATATAAAGCCCGGCAATCGGGGATGGATATACCGCCATCCATCGGTCCCAGGCAATAGTGGGCCGCCTGGTTTTGCCTGAGAGCTGTTCTCTTACTCTCTCCCGAATAACTTCGGGAGGATTTGCGAGTAAGATGGTGGTACCTCCACAGTCGAGCCCGGCATCAGCTCTACCACCTAGGGCTTTAGACATAAATATGTATAGATCTGATTCATGTGTCCTGACTTCGTTTATCCACGAAATGAATGAAATGAAATTATAAAAAAACTTGCTTGTGAACATTACAGAAAACAAAAACCACACGAGATATTTTGATAAACTTTGGAATATTAAAATAAATATAAAAATGTAAATGCTTTTAAAATATAGTTTTTACCATAATATTACTTCTACCATTGTATTTGATAAAATGAAAAAACTAAGATTCTAAATTAACCCTATCAATATAATTTACTCCTTAACTCATTAAAAATAAACATACCTACAAAATAAAACACCTGTGTAGTTTTCAGCGGAAGATACAAATAAAAAACTTATGGTATAACACTGTCTGTCTGTCTGTCTACTACAGCCACTTTTGTCCGCGACCACTCACATGAATCAAAATTTTATTCACTCATGCAAACGATTCACAACATCACGTGACCTGCCATTGCCTTGTCTCATCTATCTGAAACGTCACATGTTTAGTCTTTAACACTACTGAACCAGCCATATAAATTCAGTCAATCAATAAAAAAAATATAATATTTGTCGAAACATAGGATATTACAATTTTTGATATCCCATTATCGTCTAAATTAAAGCTTATAATTAAATTTGTCGTTATTACAATAATAGAAATTACATGTTTACAATGTTTATATTATTACCTACATCACATAAAAAAAGCATCAAGCTAAGTGATTACTGTTTCAATTATTTTGCTCAATTTAAAGAGGGAAGTAAAGAGTAAAACGGCATTTGTTTTTTCTGTAGGAGTATCATTGGAAAAGGCATTCGCTGAAGGGTCCATTCTTTGGATTTGGAAGAAAATCTTAAGAAAATTATATCATCCAAAAACAATTTTTAACTCAGGACAATGAATAAAAATATTTTTGTTTAAAAAAAGCATATTTTTAGTGATCATAGAGTAGCCTTAAAATAATTTGATATTCTTGATTCGTTTTTGTTGGTATAAAAAATATTTTTGTGTATTTTTCAGGTTATTTGAAAACGAAAATACATGTTCCGTTCCTTATTTTTGAAAGTGTGCGGTGAAATAATTGAACAATGCAAAAAAAATTTAATACATTTAATTACATTTTTTTTTGTGATGACTCTATTTTTAATAAACTACCTATATTTCCGCAAATTGCATTAAAACGCATTTATTGCATACTTTTTATTAAAAAGTAAGGAAAACAATATTATGTTGTACATTTTGTACAGAGGTAAAAAGTTACCCCCTTAAAGCGGTATAGTGTTATTCTTCCAGCTCCTTTTGGACGTAGTCGTCTGTATTATCTAGTAACATGTAGGATCAGGGTGCTTATAAAATAGCTGCTAAGCAAAAAACTGTCGGCAATCATTTTAATCATTACATTGATTGAAAGCAACCACGCGAGCAAAGTATATAAGGTAACTTTCGTTTTTATAGCAAATCATACTAGAAGCTTTGTGAAAAACGGAAAATGTCGTTTTGACCCTTTATTTCAAAAAAGATTCGTCAGTTTTTTTTTAACCTATTCTGGATCAACTCTGGAGTTAAAATCAACTAAGCCCCATAAAAAAACGTTTAGAAAACAAAATTTCATTTTCCTTAAAGCGAAGGAACATACAGACCAAATTAAGAAGCTCTTTTTTCTGAAATCCGTCATACATAAATAAACATCAAAGTCACCGAGGCATGCAAACGAGACAAATAATATATTTAAATGATTTCATCCCACTGCCGAAGTCATCAAAATACGCCCAAGAATAGTTTTGCATCGATTTGTTATGCTAAATCCTCACCACCTTTAACCTGCGCCATCTTCTTTTACAGATTTTATGAGGCATTGGAATTTGAGTAGACCGAGACGAATGGGTTGTCAAAAAGCTTTTGAACTTTTATAACAAAATTATTGGAGACGGGTCAATCTATCTATATACCTATACTGCCGCACTTACGTAAGATAAACGCACTGGGTTTGGACACTTTTCGAGAAAAACACGTTTAATGTTTTTATTTCTATTTTGCTTGCAACTCCAGAATCAAAATTTTCACTTATTATGAAAGTTTTTACCAAGACAAAGAAAATAGTGTTAACAATATAAAAAGCCGGTCAAGTGCGAGTCAGACTCGCAACCTAGGGTTCCGTAATTCGACAGTTTTGGGAACAGTCAGGAAGAAAGTATTTAAAATCTTGCCCATAGTTAACTGTTTATGATAACTAAAACAAGAACTGATTGTACTACAAAAGAGAGACTCAAATATTTTTATACCGTACTTGAAATTTTAATTTTCTCATTTTGTTAACGTGAACTTCTCACTCGCTATATTTTTCCTGTAATCTTTTCATAATTCCAAATTACAAAGATTTTTTAATATATTTCGGTTCATTAGTTTCGAAAATAAGGGAGGGACATGCATTTTTTTATGGTTTTTCAAAGATTTCTTAAAATCGGTGCCAGTAAATGTAGAAAAATTATATATTTTTATAATCATCTCTTTCATATCTACAACTTTTAGAATCAAATTTTATTCATTACCATTTACAAAAACAAATCATTAATCTTATCTTTTTTATATCTTATTATTGTAAATATTATTTTATTCTACGAGTACCTATATAATTTAACTGAAGCCAACCACATCAAGTGGTCGAAATATATCTTGAAAAACTACTTTTGATTTATGTGTTTCCTTATTTATATAATATTAATTCTAAAAGACAAGAAGTCAATTATATTTTTATGTTATATCTACAACTTGATACCCTTAATGGTATTTCTATAAAAAAAAAATTTTTATTTTACCTTTTTTTATAATTATCATTTGTTATCAACTTTTTTTTAATCGGAACCCTAAAATATAAACATATATAAATATATAGTACAGCTTTAGACGTGTGCTTCTCTAAAAATGTACAAACCTAGTCAGTGCGTTTGTCGTAAGCGCATCAGCACACCTTAAGTATATCTAAACTATTAATAAAGTAGAAAAAAGTCGTGTCTACACATTGAATATTTCGCGAAATTTTAGATGAAATGGGTTATTGTGTTTTACTGAGGCCAAAACAATATTTTTTTTTAATTTTCGTCTATCTGTCTGTATGTCTGTATGTATGTTCCGTTTTAACTCCAGAACCACTCGACGGATTTAGATGCGATTTTTTATTATCATCGTAATGACCCTGGTCATCACATAGGCTATAAGGGATGTTCATAAAATAACGCCCAAGCCGATAACGGGGCAAATATTGGATAAACGCTTTTAACTCGAGAACCAATCAGCGGAAATAAAATAACGCCCAAGCCGAAAACGGGTCAAATATTGATTAAATAAGGGCTAAGGCTAGTCGGAAAAAAAAGCTTATCATACGCAAACTAGCCAACTTTATTAAACCGAATTATACGAATAAACAATTTATCGTCCACTTAATTTCGCTGACGCAGCGATTGTTTAGCTTCACCACATAATAACTGACGCGGACTAAAATTACTGACAAATTAAATATTGTACTAAAAATCCGATCTGATGAACAATTTAAAGGTATACGAAAGTAAACTAATTAATCATATAAAGTAGAAAACGCGTCTAATAACGATAATGTAGGTAACTTGATATACTATTACAAATAAACTACACCCCCGGTCAAAAAGCTTTTGAGAAATTGATATGGCCAGTTTCTGAAAAAATTAAATCTCGTTATGTGACACTTAGACGACGAATTAGCCAATCATGGAACTGCATTATATTCTTTAGACGACGAATCAGCTAATTACGGTACTGCATTTTATTTTCAACTGTGAAATCGGGGTAATAAGGGCTTTCCTAGGTAAGTAATGGAAATTATAAATTAAGACCTTGTACTGTTTATCTAATTCCTTACAATGTTTTATGGCGTTACTGTCATTTTCACAGGTTCCTTTGGAAAAGATGTTCAGTTTAAGTGGTTTATTTGTGTGGTGTTCACAGAACATTAAATGTTCTGTGATGGTGTTATTCATTTATACCGACCTAGATATGTGTTAATTCCATCCATCCATCAGCCTGTTTCGTTCACTGCTGGACATAGGCCTTTCCAGGATTTCGCCACTCTTGGCGGTCCTCCTGGAAGAAATGCCCATACTCACACACGCTGGGCAGGCGGGTTGGTGAGCGCGGTGCCGAAACCCTTGCACCAGTGACGCTGCTGCCCGTCACCAGTCTGATTTATATAAGGCCCGGCAATTGGGGATGGACATACCGCCATCCATCGGTCCCAGGCAATGGTGGGCCGCCTGGTTTTTTTGCCTGAGAGCTGTCCTCTTACTCTCCCCCGAATAACTTCGGGAGGATTTCCGAGTAAGATGGTGGTACCTCCACAGTCGAGCCCGGCATTAGCTCTACCACCTAACGTGTTAATTGTGAACTACAAATCAAGACACGACGCCATATTGTTGGCATCTGTTTAAACAACATAAAATTTATTACATAAATTTAAGATAAATCTGGTTAAGTTTTTTATGGGGTAGATGATATTTTTTTCACGATTTCAGGGTTGGTTCTATAGTAAAAGTTGTTCATATGGACGAGTACTATCACCGGTTTTCGTTAACAAAATCACTTAGATTTCACGTTGTATATCCTCCGAGTTGAGATAATGTTCAATGTAGCAGCTACTCTGAGGAAGACACTGACACTGATGTACAGTTTATACCTAGTTTAGAAGTCAGAATTTCATCTACAACAGTATTATCTGGGGGCACGGCAGTGCCCCCCGCCAAGACGAGCCAAACGAAGCGGGGCACTACGGCACTACGTACCTTTTCTCGAAGCGTTTCGTTATATTTGCGAACCCTCTTAGCTTCGGTCTGGATAATACTAGAGATAACAAATTTTCAATATAAAATGTAGTAAGCAGTTTTATTAAACACAATGAGTTTCATTTGTCTAGCTTTCATACTTTAAATTTTATTAATGCCTAAAATACGTCGATTCCGTCACTCACTCACTGATGATCATCAAAACCTCTAGGGTACTTCCTGAAGTCCTAGAAAGCTGAAATTTGGTATGCAGGCTAGGATTAGCACACAAACAACAGATATATTAAGAAATCTGTAACTTTAACCCCCGAACCCCACCTAGGGGGTTCCGGTTCTCTAATATTAAAAAATATATTCCTAACATCCAAAAGTCCCAGAAAGTTGAAATTTGGTATGCAGGCTAGAATTAGTACACAAATAACAAATAAATTAATGAATTTGGAACTTTCACCGTCCAAACCCTCTTAAGGGGAGTCCAGTTCTATTGTATTAAAAAAATATATTCCCAACTTTCAAAAGTCCTAAAAAGCTGAAATTTGGTATGCTCGCTAGGATTAGCACACAAACAACAGATAAATTAAGAAATTTGTCACTTTAACCCTCCAAATCCTCTCAAGGGGGTCCGGTTCTGTATTATTAAAAATAAAACCCATCTTCCAAAAGTCCTAGAAATCTGAAATTTGGTATGAAGGCTACGATTTGCACTCACCTAACGAAAATATTAAAATATCTGTTAATTTTACCCTCCAAATCTCCTCCACTATATAGGGGTCAAGGCGACAAAAACAAGGCGTTAAAGTTCTTGCGCCTGACAAACAATTCGACGCCCTCTTGAGTAAATTGCAAATAATAAGCCAACAAGAAAAAGAGGCAAAGATAGTGGGCTATAAAAAAGTCATAGCTAAGGCGCAAAAAAATGCAGCCTGAAAAAAAGAAAAAAAAGAGCATCTTACAAAAAGAAATGAAATCCCATCAAAAACATTTCATGTAAACTAGGTCGCCAAGACTCAGAAGCTCATAACGCTTTCACGGTTGAAAAGTTATCAGATCACATGTAGAGCCAAGCCCTAACTCTACAAGCCCTACATCTTGATCAAAAAGTATCTGGCGAGCTAATTTACACGAAATGTTTTTGATGGGATCTTTTTATTTCAATAGAGTTATTATTATTATATTGTACTTACGTAAGGTAAATTGAAAGGAACAGGGTAAACTAACCTCTGACCAGTTGTAAAAGCATGTCACGTAAGATTCTTGTAAGTTTCTGCGGGGAGCAAATTGATACTCAAGTGGGCCATAAACTAAATAATATTTAGAACTAGCTTATGTCCGTGGCTTTGCTCGCGTAGAACTGTTTATATGACTACTAACACTAAAAAATTGTTACGTATTTTGATGTACCAATTATCCTAGCAGTGTTAACAGTTTTGAGCTTGCAGATTACTTGAAAAGGCAGGTATTTTGAATAGATCGCCTTGAAAATATATTTGAATAGTTCAAAAGCATCGCTAGTTTTTGCAATATTATTAATGCATTTGCCACTAGTTTGACAATAAAGAAAAAAAGTTATGTGAAGTTTACTAATTCTTAAAGCAAATATAGTTTTTTTTTTCAAAAAATTTATAAAAGAACTTGAAACTAGTTTTAATTTTAACGCCTCTTCAAATGATTGTTCAATAACCCGTCTTTTTGGATTATAAAAACACATTCCTTCCAAGCTCACACTTTGGCGCCTCTTTAAAAAGAAGGAAAAGTATTTTGGGGTAAGAACCCTTGAGCCCTGAACTAGGTGTGAACAAGATAAGCTTACTTTCTAACTAATCTTAATTTCAAGCTTCCTCTGTTTTGGAGAAAAGAGGCTGTGCCAGACAAACAGACGGACACACAACATACCTGTCGCGAGTGCACTAAAATGTGACGTCAGATAATATGGTGCGTCACATTAAGAAAATGTGCACGGGTTGTATTGAGAAAATTGGGAGTATGCAACTGACGCTCCTGGAGTCTGAAAGGGAAAAGGACTTTTTATCTTCGGCTCTCGCTCAAATTTTTCTCAGTGCCGACTTTTGGCCGCAGGGCATCGTGTTCCGGCGCTTCAGGGAAGCGACACATAAACTGAAACTCCCTGTGAAAACTGGTTAGCAGTGTTAGTTGTTAAGTTGAATATAAGATTTTTATGTATTAGTTAAGGTATATGTATATGTTATGGGCCCAGTGCCTGAAATAAAGAAATTTATTTATTATTATAAGGGTTCCTTTTTCTCGTTTTCACTACAAACCCCTAAAGAAGGCTAAGATATATATACTATACATATATGTATTCTATGTATGTATGCTAGCACCTGGAATAAAATCACGCGTGTGCGTTAACCTAATAGTGTTGAGGAGGTAAGAAGCCCTTATAGCCGTCAAGTTTATACTATTTTATGTAGAACTAGGTAATCTAGCTCTTTGTACAATCAGTGTGGCCTCAAATGAACGGCGTAGGCGCGACGTGGGTGGCTGACAGCGGCTCGAGCGAGTTCCATACGGACACCTACATTAAGCCAATTTATGAACAATTTTATAAGTAAAGGTCATCTATACTAGTGATCATAATAAAGTATAGTAAAAAGACGTGTCTGTACATTAAATATGTTTTCAATTTTTTTATTATTGTCCGTCTGGTTGTGACTCGGGAACTAATCAACGAATTTAGATGCGGTTTTCATTACTACCATCGTCGACCCTGGTCAACACAGGTTAAAAGGTAAGGGTTTTTGATAAAATGACGCCCAAACCAAAAACGGGTCGGATATTAAATAAAAGCGGGCAAACCAGCGCGCCATAACTAGTAGCAAATAAATGACGAAGTTCGTTTGGTAGGCGCCTATTTTTAAAATATTGATGCTAAGCGCTTAAAAAGCTATCACAAAACCTTATAGTTAAACATTATAGAAAATTTAATTGCTAAACCGTTCCCAAAAATACAATATTATTGATTTATTCATTTTAAAATTTTGGAGCGTAGTAACAGGCAGTTGCGTTATTTCAGTCATTTGTCCGGTGCCAACTTCTGTAGATTTTGTGAAAGTCCCTGTACAGATAGGTTAATGTCCTGACTAAATTTAAACTTGAAGTATTACTGTCTTTAAGTAAGAGCTGAAAAAGATTTTTCATGGTTTCTTGTATGGGAACACTCTTCGATTTAAATTTCTTAAATATTTTATTATTTTTCGTAATAGAGGCCATAATAATACGTATTCGGTGAAAATTTCAACTCTCTACCTATTACGGTTGAAGCTGTAGACCCCTGTGACAGACGGACAGACACCAAACAGACATACAGACAGCGGAGGCTTAGTATTAGGGTCCCGTTTGGCACCTTTCGGGTAAGGAACCCTAAAAAGTAAAGAACTTCAAACAGAAATTAGACCCCATTTTTTCGTCTTCGCTTCAAAAAAAATAATTCCGAAGGCATCTTTAACTATGTTCACACTCATACGTTCTTAGTGGAGGAGAATTGTACGGCCAGCAAAACAGTTGACACGGGTGTCTGGCTTAGTCTGAACAGACAATGAGATTCATCAGTGTCTTTTCTGACTGTACTTCATGTTAGACTGACATGGTATAACGAATTATGCGTAACTTGATACTTGAGCACAAAACCACGTCTTGCCATGATTGGATGAATTGGAATGTCTTAGCAAATGTCTTGCGTTAGTTTACAAGTTTAACTAATGTTTTGTCTTCTGAAGTCTTTATTGTCTTAACGACCAGCGTTTTAGGGTTCTCTGACACTAATCTATATCCACACCACAGAAGTACAAAATGATCTGCACTAATATTATAAGTTGTTTGTGAGTTTTTTGTGTGTGAGTTTGTATGTAGGGGATAATCTCCGAAACTACTGATCCGAATCTGAAAATTCTTTTACTAGTAAGAAGCGACATTATTTTTGAGTGCTATAGGCTATAGTGTGTTGTCCCGGGACGTACATTTCTCTGTGGACAATGTTGTTAGTAAAATTCACGCCGGTAAATCTCTTCAACTACTGAACTGATTTTGAGAATTCTTCCAGTATTTATGGTTAGGTCTACTTACTTTCACATAAGCTATAATTCGTCCCCAGGGGTAAGCAGATCCTCAAGAACATAGCCATTAATAATCAAATTAAGCCGGGTAGTCTCTGGAACTCCTGAACTGATTTTGAAAATTCATTCACTGTTGTATTGTTTAAACTTTTGTTACAAGAGAAGTCATGATAGTATTCTTTTCAAATGATGTTGTCACACAAAAAAAACTGTGTTATGCTCGAAGCCTGATTTTTCAACAGCACTATGGGACCGTAGACTTCTGTAGGAGGTATTAGTTTCTACTTGATATCTCTAACGGGGCCCGAAAAAAAGAATCATGACATGACAGACGGACAACAAAGTTATCGTTTAAGGGTTCTATTTGTTTTTTTTTTCATTTTGAGGTGCAGAACTAGGGTTCTTATTCTTGTTAGGAATTTGCCTCATCTATGTACTTCCCAGAATTTCTTAAAAGTGACACTATCGGATGGTGGTGGTGTACAGGACGTTTTTAGGATTCCGTAGTACCTAAAAGGTACAAAAGGAACCTTTATGGTGAGACTCCGTTGTCCGTCCGTAGGTCACAGCCTCATAACTTTAGGACCGTTAAAGATAAAGACTTGAAATTTTACACAGCAATAGCATTCTCTTGACTACACAATACGGTACAAAAAAAAATATTTGAAATTGTTCAAAATATTTCCAATACAAAAGTGAGAAAAATAAAAAATAAATTCCTTAAAATATAATATGGAAATTAAATTGTAGATATTAAAAGAGCTGATTGTAAAAGTATATACTTTTACTAATTTACCGACACCAATTCCGAGAAATCTTTGAAAAACCACAAGAAATGAATGCCACCCCCCTTATTTCTGAAACTGGTGGGCCAAAAAAAATGACAATTACTACAGTAAAACTATAGCGATTAAAAAAAAGTTGATCACAAATGAGAAATATAAAAAAAATGTAAAATATATAAAATTAATATTTTATAAAAATACAATATGGGTATCATATTGTAGACATTAAAGAGGTAATTATAAAAATATATACTTTTACTATATTTACCGGCACCAATTTCGAGAAATATTTGAAAACCCCAAAAAAATGCATGTTATTTCCGAAACTAACCGTAAAATATGAAAAAAAAACATGGTAATTTGGGATTACGTAAACATTACAGGAAAAATATAGCGGGTGAGAATTTCACGGTAGCAAAATGACAAAATTAAATTTTTCGTCGACGAGTTTTATTCGAGTATGGTATAAAAATATTTGAGTCTCCCTTTTGTGGTACAATCAATTCTTTTTTTAGTTATCATATACAGTTATGGGCAAGATTTTAAATACCTTCTTCCTGACTGTTCCCAAAACTGTCGAATTACGGAACCCTAGGTATGCGAGTCTGAGTCGCACTTGACCGGTTTTTATTAAATCAGCGAGGTCGATTCTCGGCTAGGAAAACTACTTTTCAAATAATATTTGGTTTTCATCAAAATCGGCTCCGGGACTCCTTTGAGCATTTTTCGCTATTCCCTATAGTTTATGATTTTGTCATCTACGGCCACTTGAAAAACTAATCTAGTATATGATATATCTTTTTCATGAATAAATTATTAATTCTCACTCTAGTATGAATAAATCGTGATTGTCCTGTGGTATTTAGTGTATACCTAATGGAGATTCTATGTTCAAAAGCCTTCAATTACCATTATAAAGCACAAAGATGAAATCTATGTTACACAAAAGGCTAGATACAGTAATAAATGACCTAGGTAAATTTACAACTGATGGATATTAATATACTATTCAATAACTCATGAATATCTGTTGTGTATAATATTTCAATAGTGAAGCCGATTTGAAGTATTTTCTGTGACTGTAATTTTGAAATTATGTAATTTAATTAATTTAACATAACGACTTGAATTTTTATTGTTAAATTAGTAACAAAGAAAAGAAAATGTTCCTGTAAAATGGATTCCAGTCACAATATTGCCTATTATCTGTTTTCTTAGCGATAAATGGTATCGAATACTCATTAATAAATTATATGTCTGTGGTATCGAACAGTTTAAGAGCATAGACCCCGCTAAATCGTAATTTATTCTTTCTGGTTTGTATGACAATAATGTTTGAGAAAAATGCTTCTGTCAAGAATATGTAGGAACCTGTAGGAACTCATTGTTTTTTTTAACTGATTTTAGGACAGTACCAATGCTTACTTTATTATTCTCATTATCACTAAAACTATATATCGTAGTCCAGCCCCTAGGTTCTAATCGGTTGCCAATTAGTTGCTAAACATAGAAAACTTAGCTATAGGTACTATTAAATTCTGATTACCTAAGAATACGTTCGTACTTATTAAAGTGACGTCACAGTTCGTGAACAGTTCAATGAAAGCAATTTCGAGAATTCAGTTTTATCTATGTTTGTAGTGTTTGGCAACCAATTGGCAACCGATACATAGTTACATAATAGGCCCGCAGATCGCGGCTTGGATCCATGTAACAAAAATAAAATGAAAAAATCGGTAATTTAGAGAACCCTTAAAAATAAAATAACTCTAATTTGATATTCATTTTTCTTGATGGAACCGTAATAAAAAACTAAACTACGTTCTGAACTAGTCTAGAGCTAGGAAATAGTTCAAGATATTCTTGGAAAGCCTTCTAGTCTCCAGACAAATATCTAGGGTAGTAGTAAATTATATTTTGTACCAAATATCATGGGACATTGTACCAAATAAATGGTTATAAATTAACCGGTAATACCCTGGATATTTAAAATCACGATATCGAATGTCAAACAAATTGAAGTCAAAATCAACCAATACTGACGCAGGTTCTTTATTTTTGCATGGTACGTAACCTTGCACTTTTTCCAAGCGTTTATTTTCTCGATGGCAAATCGATTAGTGATGCCGAAATAGCCACTATCAATGCCCACTAGGATTATATTCGATGACCGTTTCCTACCTGTGGGCTTAGACCTAAGCCTGTTGGTAACATTCTCGTAAGTAATATAATCCTAGTGGGCATTGACATGTGGCTACTTTGGTATCACTAATCGATCTGTCATAGAGAAAATAAATTACTGGAAAAAGTGTCGTCAATACGTAGTGTATAGAAGGCCGAGCTGTGATCAGGAAAAGTCGTTTTAACTGATTTTCCGAAATTCTACGGCAGTACGAGAATTTCTTTCGCGCTTGTATGGACGCCAGCATAATTGGCTACCTATTAGCAATTCTAATTTCGACGTCATCGCTAAGAGGCTAGCCAACGTCAAAGGTACCTAGTGTCGAATGGAAGAGGCCTTTGGCCATAAATATGCACACCAATGTGTTTGTGTAGTGCATATAAAGTTTGTACAAATGGAAAATTATTGATATCAAGAGAATTTTGCATGACAAAGTCTAAGCATTTTAATTCTAATGGCATTAACTTACAATTATTACCTTGAATTTTTATGTCATGGTTTAGGGTCAATTTCACTAAATATTTATGTATATTTCTTTATAATTTAATTTAAAATATTGGTTTTATTATTTATGTGTAAAAAAAATTACTTGCTTGCGGAATGAAATGCTTTATTATCTACTAGCGACTGTATGTCTTTTATTTGTTGATAATTTTCCGGATTGGTATCAAGTACCAAACAGGCCTGTGACATCACTATTACACATCGAAGAAACTATTCTATCAATCTATCTAGATAGGTCTACAGTACATAACTATCTAGGCCACCCGAGTGCTCCACAAACAAGTAAATAATAGGAGGATGTTGTAGATATATGATTTTCTTTGTCTGTATTTACACAACTAACACTATACGAGGGGTGGCTGAAAAGTAATCTACCTGACTATGAAAAAAAATACATGGATTAATGATTTATTTTTTATTTTTCAATATAGTCCCCTGCAATTGAAATGCACTTACGACATTTGTCAATAAGTGACATCATACCAATAAAATAATAATTATTATTTTGATCGTCAAAATAGTCATTCACAGCGTCCTTCATCTCTTCGTCTGTTGAAAATCTGCGCCCTCTCAAATTTTTCTTTGAATTTTTAAATAAGAAGTAGTCAGAGGGAGCCAGGTCTGGACTATAGGGTGGGTGGTTGATCTCTGTAAAGCCGTTTTTTGTCAGAGATGACCGCGCCTTAAAGGCCGTGTATTGTATTATATGTATTTACACAACTAACACTATACGAGGGGTGGCTGAAAAGTAATCTACCTGACTATGAAAAAAAATACATGGATTAATGATTTATTTTTTATTTTTCAATATAGTCCCCTGCAATTGAAATGCACTTACGACATTTGTCAATAAGTGACATCATACCAATAAAATAATAATTATTATTTTGATCGTCAAAATAGTCATTCACAGCGTCCTTCATCTCTTCGTCTGTTGAAAATCTGCGCCCTCTCAAATTTTTCTTTGAATTTTTAAATAAGAAGTAGTCAGAGGGAGCCAGGTCTGGACTATAGGGTGGGTGGTTGATCTCTGTAAAGCCGTTTTTTGTCAGAGATGACCGCGCCTTAAAGGCCGTGTGCATTATCATGCAAAATCAAAACGCCTTTGCTAAGTTTGCCCCTCCTGTCTTCTTTTATTTTTTTGCATAGCTGGTCAAGTAAGTTCGCATAGTATTCAGCATTCATCGTGGTGTTTTTTGGCAGGTAATATATCATAAGAATCCCCTCAACATCCCAAAAAATGGTTGCCATTAGTTTGCCCGCTGACAGCCGGACCTTAAACTTCCTTGGTGGTTTTTCCCCTTTAAATTTCCATTGCATCGATTCTTGTTTGCTTTCGGGATCCCACTGACGAATCCAAGTTTCATCACAGGTCACTATTCGCAAGATAATTTCTTCCTCTTTATCCTTTACCAAGTCTAAAAATGACTGACAACATTCCACACGCTTTTGCTAATCAAACGGGATCAACATTTTAGGCACCCAACGCGCGCTCACCTTGGACATTCCCAAATGTTCATGAATTATTTCATGAACTCGTTCCTTGCTAATGCCAACATCTCTAGCTATTTCCCACTGCTTAATTAGCCGATCGGCAAGGATCAGTTTCTTCACTTTTTCCACATTATCTGCGGTAACTGCAGAAATGGGCCTTCCACTACGGGGATCGTCTTCTAAGCTCACACGGTTTTGTTTAAACTGCTTTGACAAAAATTTTATTACAAATTCGGAAGGACATGAATCTCCGAACACCTTAAACACGCGCTCTCGGACCTGCGTTGGCGTATTCCCTTCTTTACCGAGGAATTTAATCACAGCGCGATACTCAATTTTATCCATTTTTAATTTTATTGCAACTTGATGAAAACGAAGACGCGACAAAAAAAATGAACTCGTAGAAACAAATAAGTTTCATAATTTTTAAAAAAGGAATAAACAAAGAATACGAGAATATAGTGGCCAGTAACATTTTTGAAACTTTCTTTAACAAAGGAGATTTTATATCAGCCACCCCTCGTAATTAAGGAGGAACACTTGGCTGCCTTTCCACCTGTGTGAGAAAAGGGAGCACCAATAAGACCGCTTAATTTTCCTATCCATCGCAGTTCAGACCGATCCTATTGGTGGATTTTTTCTAACCTCACAGTGTAGCTAGCACGCGTCAGCTTACGCTCTTACGCACACTACGTTTGTCAACAAATGTGCGACAGGTCAAGTTTGATTGAAAGACGCTGTATTGACGCCGCGTCCTAGACCCCCAGAACTCGGCTACTTCGTGCTACTTATTTGTTCCGTGGCACAGCTATGGCGGAAAAGTTGACTCTGCGGACCTGCGTCCAAGGGTGTAACTAAGGTGAGGGGGGTTTACGGGGTCTAGTCTGGTTACGGATTAATCCGTGCCATAAAATACAAGGTGATATTTATTTACGCAGCCAAAGTCATACTGAAGACTCGGTCAGTGCTCAGAATCAAGATTGGATGACCGACCCTTTTTGCGAAATTCGTATTTTTGCATTTTTTACATACATACAAACGCCGGATTGTTCAAGTAGACTCGGAAGTTAAAGTTGAGTAAAGTTTTATAAGTTATAAGTTTCTCTAATATTTGTAAGTTTGATAGATCGTGAGTTTGTTTGGATGTAGGAGGTAATCTTTCACTAATAAGAAGCTACGTTATCCCTGATTGCTAAAGGCCATAGTTTGTTCCCTGGGGACGGGTGGTTCCCTAGGGGCATGGGCATTAATTAAATTATAAAAACAAAAAAAAACAAAATATATTTAAAAACAAGGCTATAAAGAGTTCAGGATAGTGATCTCTGCTCTCCGTGCTAGTTGAAACTGTTCTACGGCAGAGCAGCGCCCATTACCCCCCACTGTTTATATGTACCCATAATAAAAACTAGGTTTTCAGCTCTATGGTAAATAGTATAGTACATTTTCATCTAAATTACATTTATTGACATAATTAAATGATAAAATGACCATTCGCGCGTATAATCTCTGAAGCTACTAAAACGATTCTGACAATTATTTTATTGTTGTAATGGTTAGACTTTTCACATTCCCTGGGACGGGTAGTTTCCTAGGAATATGTAGATTGTTGTTCACTGGGAACGGGCAGTTCCCTAGGGTTATGGCATTATTCTTTCACTGTTGTAATGGTTAGACTCTCGAAGCTATGGTTTGTTCCTTATGAAGAGCAGTTCCTTAGGAACATGGCCATTGATTAAATTCACGCGGATATCCTCTAAAACCACTGAACCCAATCTAAAAATTCTTTATCTGTTATATTGATTACACTATTCACTTGGCTATATAATTTGTTCCCTGGAGACGGGCGGTTCCCTGAGGATATAGACAAATAAAATAATTTTCATGAGAACCAAAAGCCAAAGTCACGTACTATAAAATTATTGGTCTGAAAAATATTATTAGATTTGATAGGATTACAAAAAAGCTACAACAAGCTAGTTTTCAAATGAAATTGCCAAAATAGTGGTTCTCACGCGCGTAATTTTTTCATGTAAATTTAATTTCCAAGTTAGATTATAAGACCTTGTCTGCTCGTTAGAATTTTTTCAAGAAGCTACATCATCTTTTGGACCAAGCTTCCGACCAGGTCCCACGGAGATATTTCACAAGAATTTCCCATCCAGATTCACGGCATTGGTCATCTGAGTTCGACATTTGAGATACGCATCTAAAATACGGCCAACAATTAAATCGGCCACAATGCTTAATGACGTCGGCAAAAAACGGAACGCGTCCGCTGAGACGAACAAAAAACACGATGCGCGCCGCAAAGAGTAAGTAGTTTCTGTAGATATGCAAACGAACGTATTATTTTATATTGTAATACAGGAGTCAGGACAAACTGGAAAAAATAAATCTTCACGACTTAATAATCCCAAAGGGATGTTAGAGGTGTTCCCAAGTGTGGACTAACATCTATACCCTCTATACCCTCGTATACCCTCTTTTCTACGACGATTTAAGTTACAAATATATGCGATGGTTTGGATGGTCTTAGGGTATGTAGGTTTACTTCTCATTGTTTTCTTTCATCGTATGCTTATCAATTCCGAAACGCGAAATTCTGGACCACCAGGGTTCGAACCTGTGTATCAAGATTAAAAGTCCAGTCCTATTGACCAAGCTACCGTTGCTTTGGAATTGAAAATTGTAATAAAAAAAATGTTTGACAAAGAGCCAAAACACAAGAAAATTTTATCACGGCATCGAGGCGACAAACATATATTGTATATTATTTTCTATGAAAGTGCGTTCAAACTATGTATAAATTTATTTTAATTATTGTAAAATAAAATCGTATTAAAAATATTTCTATATATTTTCTATGATAAGTAGCTAATTGAAGTAAGTAAAATATTACTCATACATCTAGTAATTGATAAAAAAACAGTTTTAAATGTAATCCACTTAGAATACTTATGCATAGCTGACCATCAAGTAGGAGATAAAGTGATGGAAAGAAAGTCAAATATGACCGTAACCTCGGCTCTAAACTAAAATAATAAAAAAAAAATACACAACTAAAAGGAATACGTTTCAGAGTTGAACAACATTGAGTCGCATCTAAAACCGCACTCATCTATACAAACAAGTTTCGAACAAAAAGTTTGATATTAAGTAGATACGATGTGTTGCGAATGAGATGATTCGGGCATTGGTAAGGAACCCAGCTTTGGGGACCCTTGCTCCAAGTGGACAAACGGTAAACGCAAAAACGAGTTGGCTTTGAACCTTTGGATGGAACTTACCACAAAGTGTAGTCGAGTCACATATTTTGTGAAAGTCTGTAACTTTCGTAAACTTGAAACCCTCGAGGGTGTTAGCGGTGATTCCAAAGTCAACTTACCGACTTTTCACTGATCATTTTTGTGTCTCATCGTGTTAGGGAGGCCTATCGCCGCGCCGGTCTTCAGGCATAAATTGATAGGTTTACATCACAAAGTTTCTCGCAAGGCAAAATACTACACACAAAAAAAAACATAAATATTGGTGTCATTGATTGTACTGTAAACAATATTATTCAGATCTAAGAATAACAACTCCTTTTGAAAGTATCATGAAGGTGAAACCGGTCAGAAAACAAATAATAAAGTGGGATAGTCCAAGTGATTTTCTATTAATTACTACAAATAATGAGTATAAGTAAATTGTTTCATCAACTTCATCAAGTCAAATGCATAAGTCTGGTTGTAGTTGCAGTACTGGTTTTTTACCAGAAAAATATTCCTTGGTCTTAAAAATCGCATTGGAGCGTTCAAAACCTCCAAAGAAAGACATTAATACATACATTTCAGTTCACCTTCATCTTGTAAACATTGATTTCAAATTCCAATCCCATAATCCTTTAGGTGAGGTAATTGAAGAAGAAGTATGTGAAGTAAATATTGTAATGTAATGTGCAATCAACTCAGTTGGACATAGTGTCACTATCCGTGTTCATAATGCTAGTAGGGTGACCGTCATTATGATTTTTAAACGCATTTTTAGAGTTCCATACCTCAAGAGGAAAAAACGGAACTCCGTCTGTCTGTCCGTCCGTTCGTCCGTCTGTCAATCAAGGCCCTTTATCCCGGGAACGCGTGGAGGTATCGAGTTGAAATTAAAACCATATACTCAAATCTACAGTCCCTTGAAGCTGTGAGAGTTAACGTAAAAAAAAGATACAGCCGTTTATGCCGCAAAATACGTATATTTCGACACTCTCAAGGGAATCAAAATTTATAGGGTATTTTCCGTTGACCTAGAACTATGAAATTTGGCAAGTAATACCGTCTTATACTACAAGTATAGGGAAAAATCTGAAAACGTTTGTAATGAAATCATAAAATATAGTCTTTAACGGAACCCTCGGTGTTCGAGTCCGACTCATGCTTGTCCGGGTTTTATTTACAAACTACAAGCATATTTAAGTCTAGACCAAACTAGTTTTTTCAGAAATCTTTCAGCAGCTGGAAGTTAGATCACAATTTAATTATGTCACATTGTGTGGTGGGACCACGAGTAAATTTTTACGACAACTCAGAACCAGGTTGGGCTAGAAGAAAGCCGGTAGGTTAGGCACGTGTAATACAAATCCTTTGGTTAAGTTCAGGTGCCTAGGATTTATATTTGTATTTTATACTTACTTTAAGTTTATTAAGGGGTAACGTTTCGAGCTCAGTGCAAAGTGCATAACATACGTTTGTTTACCTTATTTTAAAATAAAATGTATGAAATAAAATAGTTTCATCTTATTTTGCGACTATTGTTAAATAATTATCAGGGGTTTTTAGCAGAATTGCGTCATTTTATCCATTACGTTGTAAATGAATGGGTATACAAACATAAAAGCGTGTTTTAAGTTTGTATGCCCATTCATTTACAACGTAATGGATAAAATTACAAAATTTTGGTAGAAAAGCCTAATTGACACTAAACAATGGTCGCAAAATGCCATATATGACATTTATTTAGTACTTTTTATGCAATAGTAAGAAAAAGAATCATAAGTTGTTCATTTTGCACCGAGCTCGAAACTTTCCCCCTTAAAGAAGTTTTTTTTTGTCTCATTGTAAAACATGCTATTTTAAATGTCAAAACTCTGACTTATTTTTAGTAATTGTTTTTTTATGTATCATTAAAGTTATTATTTATTACTATAAAAACTTGCAATTTAGCTAGTTCTCCTTCGATTAGTCTTGGTAAGAAGCGCAAGAAACTTAGCAAAAGACCCTTTCAATAAAATCCGGCAATAATGTAAACAAACCAATTTAAGGCGCATAGGCATGCCACCGTTTTAGTACAAATTTTGATAATCCGTTTCTCTGTTGTTTTTCATCATAGACTAAAGTTCAAGAACTCTATAGTTTAATACACGCATTTACGAGGACACTATTTGGCTGAAATGTAAAATTTTGGTATAGGTACAATTCAGGGCAAGAAAACAACTTTGTATGTAAATCTATCCAGCTAGATATCTTTAAAATAAAATCAATATTCAAAATTATGGCAAAACAGTGCCTTTGAAAATATCCGTGCCAAATGATAGAGGTCTTAAACTTTGGTGTATAACGAAACACAACAAAGAAACGGGTTATCACATTTTGTACTAAAACGGTGGCGTGGCTAAGCGCTTTAAACACAATTACTCCATAATTACTTACATTTGAATATCAATCCTGATCATATTCACATTTCAAGGACCCATACATTGCTCTTACAATCATTTCGACACCAAATAACTTCTTTATGGTAACTAGTTATTTTAATACTTGGATGACGAAAATTTCAATAGTTTTGTCAAATTTCATATAAATTTTTTAATCATTAAAGTCTTATTTGTCTTTGGAAAGTTAGTATTTTTCATTGTTTTGCAATGACATTTTACACATTGTTTTGAATTGATTTAAACATTTGGTATGATCATAGACAACTGTCAAATAATTAGTTTGTTTCTCAGGTTTGTTTACATTATTGCCGGATTCTATTGAAAGGGACTTTAGATCATGTCTATGCTGTATGCATGTTTATCCTCTATCCGTGGTGATAGAGCAAACCGTCCTATCTTCTTCAGAAGAGGCATCCCAAGTAACATTCGAGCTGAAATTTTTTTTTAAGCCAGCCCATTAACAGCTAAATGCTTTTAAAAGGATTAACAAGAGAGTAAAACAGTTCTTAGAGCTGTACTGTAGCATAATTGTAGAGTTTTATTCAGTACAGCTGGGTTACGGCTGTATAACTGTCTGAATTTATGCGTAAAGCTTTAAAATAGCATTGGAAAACACTATAATACAGCGTACAGTGTAAAAAAATACTTTAAGCAGGTTTCAAGTACGAGGGCTTGGTCATGACTGGGTAATGCTCTTGATTTATTCTTTTGTTCAGTTCAATTCTGTACAAGATCATTGAAAACTGCTAGGGTCTGAGTAATGGTGTAAACCTACTCTGTTTTAAAGCCGACGCAATTAGAGTAAATTTTACCTATAGTTCAGCGGTCAGCTGTAATATAGCATAAATTTAGACGATTATCCAGCTTATAGATTATTTTAATACCTGAAGTGAAATTCAACGCTGTTGCTCAATGATATTTGATCATTTGATATGCTAGAAGGGTTCCGTACGAAAAATACGGGGTCATAATAATACAGTCATCACATCAGTCATCCATCACCAATTGTCGAAGTTGAACATAAGAGGGCATTGTATTTTATAGACTGTAGTGTAAAAAACATAAGTCATAAATAATTGTTTTAATTTATTTTAATTTGTTTTTCATTACCATCTTCATCATCATCATCATCATCATCATCATCATCATCATCATCATCATCATCCTGAAGTGAAATTCAACGCTGTTGCTCAATGATATTTGATCATTTGATATGCTAGAAGGGTTCCATACGAAAAATACGGGGTCATAATAATACAGTCATCACATCAGTCATCCATCACCAATTGTCGAAGTTGAACATAAGAGGGCATTGTATTTTATAGACTGTAGTGTAAAAAACATAAGTCATAAATAATTGTTTTAATTTATTTTAATTTGTTTTTCATTACCATCTTTATCATCATCATCATCATCATCATCATCATCATCATCATCATCATCATCATCATCATAATCATCATCATCATCATCATCATCACCATCACCATCATCATCACTATCATCATCATCATCATCATCATCATCATCACCACCACCACCACCATCATCATCATCATCATCTACTACTTTACCAATTAAAATATTCCCAAAAAGTTTCTGTTTTCCTCCTTCAACTTTTACAGACATCACCTTTTTTTATATTCTTTGTCATTTATTTAATTTAATTTTCATTCGACTGTTGGTGATTCGATTGAAGGAGTCGAAATATATCGTACATATTTTTCTTTTTTAGTTTCTCTATTATTCATTATTATAACTACAATGTAATAAAATTTACACTAAATCAGTCACAAAATTTTATTAACAAACTGTATACTGTATAGTTTTTCGTCTAAATCTTAATGACCAAGTGACGTGCAATTGATCACTCTGACGTTGTCGGTGCCACGCAGATCTTTTAAACGGCGCGAGGGAAACATCACACTGTTGCTGTAGACGAATATATAAAAACACAAGTTACATTGGCCAGACAGAATGGGTTTCTTCAAGTATAAATTTAACCCTAAATCAGTGTAAAATGAACTTAATACTGACTTCTACCCAGCTACTACACTAAGTAAATTCTAATAAACGGAAAATATTATTCTTTAGGCTGAAAAATATTCTAATATTAAGCCTTTTCTCAGCAAATAGCTTTACAATAGAGTACAAAAACAGCAACAGCTCTTCGAATGGGAAACGCCATTAAAATATAACCTATTAACTTGGTTTCACAATGCATAAGATATTTTAGTATTTATTTCGTTAAAATTCACAGAGACTACTAACCTAATACAATACATTTAGTCTATTTCCGATAAAAAAAGAACACAATAGACTCGGTCTTAGGTCCAATAAAACGACTGGTAGTACACTAATTTTTTACGATAATATCGTTATCATCTATTATCTCGAGAGCGCGTGAGTTTTTAACATATAATTGTTATACACATTCACGGAAAAGCTGCAACCGCAAGCAAAATTTCAACAGAGTAGAGAAATATCGATACTTACCACACTTTTTATTATTCACCTCACAATTATTATTATATAATGGCTACGTTCTTTAATAATATCTAGAAAATAATAGTAGGATAATGCTTCGAGGGTAAACATTACACTTGTAGTATTATATTAAGACTTTACCCAGCCTGAGGATGTGTGCAAGAATAAAAGAGGCTGAATTTTCGAACTGTAGCTGTATAATAGAATTTAATTACGCGATGACAGCCATTGTACAGCGATAATACAGCTTTTATCCAGCTAGATCTACACTTAACGCTGTATAATTTGGGGCCCCTTTAGGAGTAACAAGGGCTGAGTAGAAGGGCATACAGCCTCTATACAGCGCAGTTATTCAGGCTAAAGAATCAAACAAATTTTTTCTTTTTGTCTAAGGTGACCAACGAACATTGATTTTGATAATTTACCAAGTCCCATTCATTTATTTGCTGTACGAATCATCAATGTATAGATATTTGAAGAGCTATAGGTAAATATAATTTCCTGTCCAAATCATGGTCACACTACACGCACATAGGAATGTAAAGGACATTAGTATGCAAAATCTGCACCACGGTATCTTCGTATCCAACTACATTTCACGCCACATACCTCTTCCGCTAACCAGGGGATTTTCATCCTTATTACAAACGACTTAAGTACTTCAACATGAAACCTACGCGCAGACACCATATTTATACTGAAGCATCATCAAGTATGCTTAATTGTGGAGATATTATTATGATACGTGTAACCAGAGCTGTTCCGATCACAAAATGAGATAAAAACTTGTACGTGCGAATAAAATCGACTTAAAAAGGTTGGTTTGGTATTTTGAAAAGGTGTTGGGTGAATTTTACCACTTTTATGCCTTTGGGTTAAGGTGTTTAGTGGATATCGGCGGGCGTGTTATGATTTTATCTTGTTTATGGTAGATATTTTTATTTTTGTCTGCGTACCTAGGAGTTCAGTGGAAGCAACGCATTTTGAACATCTACAAGATTAAAAAGATTGAGTAGGTCTGATTTAAAAACTGTCGAAATGGCATTCTAGACCAAAAATTATTTCATCTACCATCCATTCATCCATCCATGAGCCTGTTACATCCACTCCTGGACATAGGCCTTTCCAAGATTTCGACACTCTCTTGGCGGTCCTCCTGGAAGAAATGCCCATACTCACACACGCTGGGCAGGCGGGTTGGTGAGCGTGGTGCTGAAACCCTCGCACCAGTGACGCCGCTGCCCGCACCAGTCTTTTTTATTTAAGGTCCGGCAATTGAGGATGGATATACCGCCATCCATCGGTCCCAGGCAACAAACTACAAATATAGATTATAGCTTTTGCTCGCGGCTCCGCCCGCGTGTTATTCGATTTAATGACATGCTTTTTTCCGGGATAAAAAGTAGCCTATGTCTTAAGATAGGGTATAACCTATATCCATTCTAAATTTCATCCAAATCCATCCAGCTGTTTCAGCATGAAAGAGTAACAAACATACACACACACACAAACTTTCGCATTCAAAATATTAGTGTGATGTGATTTGGGGATAATGGCCACGAATACATATATGATGTAAAATTAGACAAATAAATGTGAGATTATTATAGTATTTCTGTTATTAATTAGTTATTTATTCAAAAAGTGGTGCTCAGCGTTACACAGGGTGTCTCAAGAGAAAGTTCTACTTTTCAACCTATTTTCGAATCCATTCATCCATCTGCCCGTGTTCGTCCACTGCTAGACATAAGCTTTTCCCAAATTTCGCCACTCTTGGCGGCCCTCCGTCCTCCTCATCCAGTCGCTCATTTTTGAACGAGGAAAACAATTAGCTCTTCATTTAAATTGCGCAAACGACGATGATTGAGAAATTTTCTCCGTGCTTTTTTGCTGAATCAAATTGTAATACATAGGTAACACTAAAAGTTTCCGGAACTGGCCACTTACATAAACAATATTTAAAAATTTATTGCAACATTTGAAAATAGAACTCTTTGGCTGTAGAATGCAGTTTGTTTCATCTAACTGTCTTTTGTTTTTACCTTGTGGCGCCACTTAAAAAATTGTGTGTCTGCATCAACATGGATTTAACTCGGGAAAATTTTCGTAGTATGATTTTCTACGATTTTAAGTGTAATTTCACAGCTCAACAGAGCATCGCTCGGCTTGAAACAGCTTTTGGCAATGAAGCACCATGCAAGACGACTGTTTATAGCTGGTTTGCAGAATTCAAGCGTGGTCGTATCAATCTCAGTGACGAATCTCGCGATGGTCGGCCGTCCACCGCTGTGACCAACAAAAACATCGATGCTGTGCGCCGTATGATTGAAACAGACAGGCATGTGACCTACCATGAAATTCGCGCATCCTTAGAAATAGGCATGAGTCAAATACAATCAATCCTACACAAACATTTGGGTGTGAGAAAGCTGTGCTCGCGGTGGATCCCACACAACTTGACCGAGGCTCAAAAAACGGACCGCGTCACTTGGTGCAGTGCCATGCTTACCAGATTCAACGAAGGTGCGTCAAATTTGGTGTGGGACATAGTAACAGGTGACGAAACATGGATTTATTGCTACGATCCCAAAACAAAGCAGCAATCGAGCGTATGGGTCTTTCAAGATGAGCCGAAACCAACCAAAGTGGCGCGCGTGAAAAGTGCATCTAAGCGGATGATTGCTTCTTTTTTTAATAAAACTGGACACGTGGCTACTGTTGCTTTAGAGAATCGTCGTACCGTGAATAGTGACTGGTACACGACCATTTGTTTGCCGGAAGTTATTGACGAACTCCGTAAAAATAACCGTAAACGCCGTATCATCCTGCACCACGACAATGCTAGTTCTCACACGGCCAGACAGACAAACGACTTTTTGAAGACGAAAAATGTAGAACTCATGAGTCATCCTGCATACAGTCCCGACCTCGCACCTTGTGACTTTTTTCTGTTTCCAAAAATTAAGAACCAATTACGCGGACAACGATTTTCATCACCAGAAGAGGCTGTCGAGGAGTATGAAAAACACGTTTCAGAGGTCACCACAGGGGAGTGGCACAAAAGTTTTCAAAACTGGTTTGATCGAATGAAAAAGTGCATAGACGCCAAGGGAGATTATTTTGAAAAACAATAAATTAATTTTGTACCTTTAATAGTATTTTTTCATATTCATTCCGGAAACTTATTAGACCGGGAGGTACCGTTGCAAAAAAAAAATTCATAGTAAGCCGGCTGATATTGACATCGATCGTAGATCTCACATGACTGATATGTGAATCGACCGTCAGCTGCTCAAGTAGCGGTGGGTTTGGGTGTGAGAGGTTGCGAAAGTGGACAAAAAAAAGTAATAGTACGCCGGCTGAAACTTTTCTCAACAGACAGTTGACATCATACTGAGCTGACAAAAAATAGTCAGCTGCATCGTGGAGGGGGGATGATGCGTCAATTACTCGCATGAACTTGTAAAAACCACGTAAAATAAGTACGCCGCATAAAATTTTACTAGGTGATTCTTTAAATAATAAAAAGAACGAAAACAACAATCAGCTGCACGGGTAGCGGTGGAAAGGCCGTCAGCTGACGCAGTAAAGTTAAAAAATATCGGAGCACGGGTGCGTCAGCTGACTCTTGGTTCTGTTATTAGTCATTCCAGATCTATTGAAAAAGATGGCAATCTATCAGCGTAAAATCACTACCTAAAATGCAACGCTACAGGCGCCTGGGCTATAATGGTAATAAGAGCGAAAAGTAGGTCTGTGGCCATTTCTTCGATGGTACAAACGCGCGGTCCATCCCCGGGAAAACCTCCACGGTGAAGCCAGCATAGAAGCCAGAGCCCGTTAGGGTGCTAATAGACATCTCAAAAGCTGCCAGATCGTTACGGATTAAAAATAGTGCTATTTTTATTGGTCATGTCTTGAAATGAATTTTTTATCAAATAAAATAATTTTGCTTTGTCATATGCAATATAACAAATTTTTGGAAATTATGTATTTTTAAGATGTAATTTTAGGACTTTTTCCTCCTCCTCGTCTTGCCATCACTAAAGTAAAATGTTGTTCACTCGCACTTTCATAGCCGGCTTTTCCTATTTAAATGAATACATTATCGTTTTTATATTTTTTAAATAATTCTTTTTAATGCTTTAGGAATACAACTTAATTGAGAGCGATGGTAAGTATAGTATGGTATAGTATAGAACACAATTTTTTTTTATTTTTTTTACTTTACATTATTTACAACAACCTGATCAAATTTGACACTTCAAATTCAAATTCAAAATTCAAATTGTTTATTTGTAAAATAGATACATAAAGTATACGTTTTACATGTCAGATCTAATCTGTATAAAGATAATATTTTATGACGAAATAAATATGATACGGGAAATATAAAAAAACTGTATTTAAGTTGGGCTACTAAACTTTATAGGTGGTAGAGCTGATGCCGGGCTCGACGGTGGAGGTACCACCATCTTACTCGCAAATCCTCCCGAAGTTATTCGGGGGAGAGTAAGAGAACAGCTCTCAGGCAAAACCAGGCGGCCCACCATTGCCTGGGCCCGATGGATGGCGGTATATCCATCCCCAATTGCCGAGCCTTATATAAAACAGACTGGTGACGGGCAGCGGCGTCACTGGTGCGAGGGTTTTGGCACCGCGCTCACCAATCCGCCTGCCCAGCGTGTGTGAGTATGGGCATTTCTTCCAGGAGGACCGCCAAGAGTGGCGAAACCCTGGAAAGGCCTATGTCCAGCAGTGGACAAAACAGGCTGATGGATGGATGGATGGACTAAACTTATATGTACACATGCATCAAATAAAAAGACTTATTGGAATAAGAGTATTATTATACCTACATAATGCAGTTAATAAATAAGTTGATAAATAAACTGAATAGACCAGAAATAAAAATAATGCCAATTACAAACTCTACACCACTTATGAACTACTCACAGTACGACAACTATATATACAAAGATCAATTATCATAAGACATCGTGACCTACTCTTTAATCCTCATGTTATGAATCGGAGAAGACATGATGTAGTCATACATAACGTAACCTGTAATACAGTTTTTGCAAGCAGGCACTTTCAAATATCTTCTTCCCGTTTATACAATAGCATAAATAAAATTTTAAATATCTATCCCATTGCACTCCATGAGTCTCCATAAAACTAAAATTAAATACTGGCTTAAAAGTTTAGATTACGAAATGACCGAATCATTATTAAACACTCAAGCTTGAGGTTAAACATTATACATAAGCACCCTACTTCCATACACCCTCACACACACAAACACTCTCACTACACACCCTCCCTAGTAGTAAACTGATCCCAAGACCTTGGTCGTAGGGCTAGGGACACACACACACTTAACAAACACACACACTCACACACATTTTTAAACGTATATAAAAAATTATTAAAAAATAATATATATATATATATTTTAAATTCATTACTAACAAAATTGTTATTTTGTATTCAAAATCTACCTAAACAAAATTAACTTGTTCTCAGTCTAATACTATAGAAATCTTTAAAAATCAATTGCAATTATATATTTTTTCTAAATTAATACTAAATTTACTAGTTATTGTTATATTTAATGTACCCAGATTCCAAGAGGAAGTGCGGGGTTCCTGTACTTCAGTTTTCGTAATTAACACGGGGCCCCGACGTTAATATTGTTTTATGTAATGTAATCTTGATGAATAAAACTTATTTTATTTTTTTATTTTATTTATGCCTAGCCAAATATATACTAAAATAAGTAAAAAAATATTAAATATTGTATATACATACCTACATAATGCAATGAATAAATAAGTTAACAGATAAATAAACTATAAATAGGTATAATGCCTAAATCCGCCCATTCGATTAATCTTGCTAAGAAGAAGGGCAAGAAACTTAGCAAGAACACTTGTTTGTATTGCCATTTTAGAGATAGAGCAGAATAAAATAACATTTAAAAAAATTCGCCTTTATTTGGGGGACCCCTGAGGGTTTATTCTTTTTTAATATTTATTATTAACCGTGATGAAGGCCATAATAACACGTATTCTGTGAAAATTTCAACTTTCTACCTTACGGTTAAAGCTGTAGACCCCAGTGACAGACAGACAAACAGACAGGGCAGGCTTAGTAATAAGGTCCCGTTTGGCACCCTTCCGTTACGGAACCCTAAAAAAGGTACAATTATTCCGAAGGTTTATTTCTTTCCGCTAAATAAACCGTCAGCATGACAGCCCAATGGATAACTTATTGATGAGTAAATAAGAAGTCAGTAAAATATGACCCGGTGTACGCCTTTTATGGTCTTCCTCGATGGCTCTGGGTCCTTAGTTGGAAACCATTGGCGTTGACAGCTGTGGGAAATGTATGATCCCTGGACTCAATACATGGACGTTTAATTTGTTATCTGGGTCGGATCTCTGATCTGGACTGATTGGTGTAAGTAGGGTTTGTGGCTGAGGGGGGGCCATTCATTTCATTCATTCATTCATGAAGCTATCAACAACCGTACGGTCCGAAATATAATTACATCGCTAAAATCAATTACAAATGAATGAGGTGAATGGCAAATAATCCATCAGTGAAGCAAATGTCGCAAATGTCTTCATTCATTCGTATGACTTTTGTGGTTCACGCAACGGAGGTCAGGCGATGAGGGCGTTGAACGGAATGAAATATCAAAAATGATTTTCACTCCATAATTTCAGACATAAATTTGAAAAGTCTTGTGGAACATCTCGAAATGGAAGAATTTTATATTTGTGAATGTGTTTGTGGGTTTGTGGAGTCGATAAAAAATATATAACGTATTGTATTCTGTGTTAAATTAAGAGGTTATGAGGTATCTTTTATAAAGCGGCCCGAATCATGAGCTATCTTTCACATTGCTTGCTAGCTCACAAATTACGGACCAGTCCTCGCTCATTCCATTCATGGATTTGAGCGATGTAATTCTATTTTGGACCGTACGGCAAGTATCTGTTCTCTATTATTTGATCGTAACGAGATCACATACAAACCGGAAACGTAGCCAAAACGCCTTAAGGTTATTCCATTTTGCCTCTTTTCAAATTAATTTTAAACCAACAAATAGCGAAGATTAAATTTTGTAAAAAATGTATATCATATTTCACTCTTTAATCGTTATATTTCAGCCGTTCGATACACGATTACTTACATTTTTCTCGATCCAATGAAATCGCAAAGATAGGTCTAAACTACGATCTAAATATCATTTCATTTGAGCTACATTAAGTTTCGGACAATAAAAGTTATGCTAAAATAAACATCGTGAAAAATGTGATATAAAACGGCCGTCATATTAAAAACCAATCCCTCTAATCCCAAAATAATTAATAAAAGCACATCAAAAACGCGAGTTTTCTGAGCGGTCCGCTTCCGCTGAGCAGGATAGAAAAGTGTAAAATGACAGCGTTGGAGCAAGACAGATTTCTCTGGATACCGCTTTAAATTGGATTATGCATCTATTTACATCAATGACACCCGTATTTCTGGGGGGGGGGCAGACGGTATTCTGGGGGGGGGGGGGGGGCCAGTGCAGTGTTTTAAGAACAAAACTTGTTTGGTTTATTTATTTATCGTGCACTACTCCGAAGTCTTTATAAATTAATGGGATAGGTAAACTCGGGAAAATATGGAAAGCCTACTTTTCGCCCTTAATACGAAGGCATCAAGGGCGAAAATAGCAATGTAAGTAATATGTGTCTAAAAAGCTTAATTTATGACATTAATATTATATTTTTGCGGGAAAGAAACACAAAAGAAAAGTTAATCTAGATGTAAGCTTTGAACTAGTGTTGAAACCTGAGAGGTCCCAGGTTCGAATCTTGCTTCAAAGCCCTCACTTCACATCCAGATTTTTTTTTAATCTGTGTTTTTACACCGCAATGACGTAATATTATTATTTACGATCTCGATTGTCATGTGTTTACTGTATGCATTCCGTTGTAAATGAAGTTGCACACCAACAACAAACACAGTTTAAAATTAGAAAATATGTGGTTCTCGAGTTAAAAGCGTTAGTTGAATCTTTGCCCCGTTTTCGGCTTGGGCGTTACTTTATGAACACCCCTTATAGCCTAATGTTGGTTGACTGGGGTCAATACAATGATAATAAAAAATAAAACCGGCCAAGTGCGGCCATTTTATAAGTTGGTCTACTAATACAGATCGCGCCAAACTTCTAGTCCCATACATTGTCGTGTTTAGAGGAGATTAAAAGTTTGGCGCGACCTGTACTCGTAAACCTGTAAAGCCTACTTAGCTGTGATTGTTACTTATACTACTTCTGTGAATTTTTTCACGTATCCAAATCGAAAATTTTCTTTATACACCCACAATGTTTTTGAACGACCTATCTAACGATACCCAACACTATGGAATAAATGAGAAAAAAATCATCCCCCATTTACATGTATGGGAGGTACCCTTAAAATTATTTTGTTCATGATTTTATTTTACCATTTTGCTCATGCCAAATAACAGCTTTCTAGTAATCTCTGAGCTAAGCCGCGAAAAGACGGACGGACGGACGGACAGACGGACATGGAGAAACTATAAGAGTTCCTTGTCGGACTGCGAAACCCTAAAACGGCATTCAAATCCGTTGATTGGTTCTCGGATTAAAACGAAACCTACATCCTCGTACATACAGACAAAAAAATGGTTGAAATCTCTGTACAATATTAGCATTAATAACTAAATATAGTTATTACTAATCCATTTCATTTATAACTTCACGAAATTATTCACTGTATGGACACGACTTTCTTACTGCTTTATTTTAAGTATAAATAAAGATATAGAAGTTAAGAGAAACAATAGTTGTGCTATTAGCAACGCGAACGCGACCATAACTAAGCATCTTAACGGTTTTACTCTGCACCTACATACAAAACTCTGGCCTAAATCGACTAAAATACTAACTCCTACTTAGTATGTTTTAGTACATTTAGACATACGACACGAGTCCTTGCTACAAATCCTTTCCAGTTCCGTCCTTCTAAACACAGTTTTACGGATCACAGCCGAAGTAAATAATGGGCGCGACTTAGCGCTAGTAAAGGGGTATTTAGAATGCGATTTATGTAAAATAAACTAACACGTGCCGTAGACCTGATAATAAATAGATTGTGCCGACGGGTAAGGTGTGAGGTTGGGCAGAAGCGGGCGCGGAAAGCATTGGGAGCGACATCAAATGCCTCATGAGCAGTGGTCGGCGTATAGAAGTAGTGCCATTTGGGGTGAACGACCTCAAACATTATGAATAATATGGATATGACCCCGAGATCCCGGGATTCTAAAATGCTATTGATTACCTATTTACTTTATAGGTAGAGATATTTCCTTTTAATTGTAAATTATTTCGGTGGAATGATAATGATATTATTATTATTAGTAATAATCAAATCGTGCCAAGAAATTTTCTGGGGTTTAAACGTTGCTGATTACAATATTTTACGTTTGAATATGAACAAGTAGGTAGTAGAGCTGATGCCGGGCTCAACTGTGGAGGTACCACCATCTTACTCGCAAATCCTCCCGAAGTTATTCGGGGGAGAGTAAGAGGACAGCTCTCAGGCAAAACCAGGCGGCCCACCATTGCCTGGGACCGATGGATGGCGGTATATCCATCCCCAATTGCCGGGCCTTATATAAATCAGACTGGTGACGGGCAGCGGCGTCACTGGTGCAAAGGTTTCGGTACCGCGCTCACCAATCCGCCTGCCCAGCGTGTGTGAGTATGGGCATTTCTTCCAGGAGGACCGCCAAGAGTGGCGAAATCCTGGAAAGGCCTATGTCCAGCAGTGGACGAAACAGGCTGATGGATGGATGGACCGTACTAATATCCCATTTCGTTCCAAAATTTTGAAAAAAATATTCATTTTACAGATACGACTTTTTTACTACTTTAGTAAGTATACATTTAAACAGGTAATTTTTCTTCAGTCCAATAACCGCTAAGTCTAAAGTTCCCGAACGGTCAACACAACAGCTGCTGCAATATTGGATTAAGCAATTATCAGTTGATAAATCCAGTCGTGAATGGGAGCCGTCTTGGAAGAGTTCCAGATGTCCTTAAACATGCAGCGGCCCGCGTGAGTGCTTTGAATGTCATTGTTTCTAATGGGTGTCGCCTGTGAGGAGATTGCTGGGTTTGAGGGTTACAAACGACACCAACCCAGCGGAAATACGAATACAAATAAAATCAATAAACATATTTACTAATTTCCGAGGACTATACTAGGTGAAATTAAATCGACCGACCAAGTTCATATTGGAGACTTGGTTAGTCATCAGGAACAAGGTTTTAATGATCCTCCAGGTGAAATTGGAAAAAAAAATTGTTTTGCCCCATAACCTTCACTAGGAATTGTACTTAAACTAGGCCAACCAGTAAGGGAGCAAAAAAATTTATTTTTCGAAATTGGCCAAAATGATTACTGAACCTGGTTCTTGATCACTAACCGAGTCTCCAGTATGAATTTGGTCGGTGGATCTAATTTTGCCCTATATATTTGTAACTGACGTGAAGTGCGACTTTACAAATACTCGTATGTCTAATAAGAATTATCGTACAAATTAATTTCATGAATGCCTCTAAGGCCGATCCTAACAGCTGTCTTTTTAGGGTTAAGGAACCCTTATAGTTTCACCATGTCCATCTGTCCGCGGCTTAGCTCACAGACTATTTGTACTAGAAAGCTATAATTTTTATTTTTGTCACTCTCACTCCAAGCGAAAAAACGCGTAGTGCGAGAGGAGCGGATTCAGCGCAAAAGAGAAAAAAGTAAGTTTTTTAATTTGATTAAAAAAGCTTAAATACCTAGCAAAATTTCCAAAATCAAATATCTAGACATTGTTAAAATCCAACTAATGAAATATGTTTGAGTTCTATACATGATCCCTATCCGTCAAACGAGGAGAAAAAGTGTGTTTGAAGACCTCATTTCATTAATTATTTCTATCGAGGAAAATTTATCCAAATGTGTTTTCCAATATCAAAACCCTAGATTATAGTATATTCAAAATGCATATACCAAAAATTCATTACAATTTTCCGTTTACTTTATGAAATACACAGAAACAAAGCGTCCGTATATTTTTTACATAGCGCCTTAAACACGCCGACAAAATGGTACATAAAACAAGAAAAAAATTTTTTTTTTTTAGGTAACCTCATTGTACACGTAAATTGGGGATGATTTTTTTTCTCGTCAATTCCATAGTGTGGGTTATCGTTGGATATTTTTTGTTCAAAAACATTGTAGGTGTTAAAGCCATTTTTCGATTCAGAGATCCGTTGGCGAAACAATAAGCTAATAAATAGCTAATTTTCGTAAGAGTCAAGTGTCCCCCCCCTGCCGGCCAAACGGTTGTTTATGAATAAGTATGTGAAATTGAAATTATACATCCTACTATCCTACTAATATTATAAATGCGAAAGTTTGTGCGCGTGTTTGTGTGTGTGTGTATGTTTGTTACTCTTTCACGCTGAAAAGGCTGAACGGATTTGGATGAAATTTAGAATCGATATAGCTCATACACTAACTTAACACATAGGCTACTTTTATCCCGGAAAATGCATGGCTCCTGTAGGATAGATCAATATTATTGAAAATTCAGGTGTCTCATTAGCGCGGTTCTTATCTTTTGTGGAGAAATAAGACAAGGCTTTGTTATTTCATACATCAGGTGTCTAATTAGCGCGGTCACTAATCGTTTGTGGTGAATTAAGACAAGGCTATGTTATCTCATCACACTTCACACTAATATTATAAATGCGTAAGTTTGTGTGTGTGTGTGTGTGTGTATGTTTGTTACTCTTTCACGCTGAAACGGCTGAACGTATTTGGATGAAATTTAGAATGGACATAGCTTATACCCTAACTTAACACGTAGGCTACTTTTCATACCGGAAAAAAGCATGTCGTTAAACCGAATACCACGCGGGCGGAGGCGCGGGCAAAAGCTAGTATATAATGAATTCAAAAGAAAAACTATCACAGCTAAGTAGGCTTTACTTACAGGTTTACGGGTACAGGTCACGCCAAACTTTTAGTCCCCTCTAAAGACGACAGTATGTATGGGCCGTTCTTCGGGCGAGCAACTTCCGAGCGGACTAGAAGTTTAGTGCGATCTGTAGTAGTAGACCAACTTATAAAATGTACTGGGCAACTACGGAACCCTACACTGCGCGTGCACAATTACATTTGCGTTTCAAACATGTTTATGGTGATTAGTGATTGATAGTCAAGTCTTTGGGTTGTCTCGAAGAAATCGCCGTAAGCGATAAGGCCGGCAATCATAAACTACTTTGTAAGGTTTTCTCCTGTAAGTTTTCTTTTTAAATGGTGCACAATAAAGAATATTTGTCTTGTCTTTTGACCTATTCTCGTGCAGCAAACCTTAAATTTAAGGTTGAAAAACTTAAAATAATACAAGCTCATTTAACTTTTATCCATCTGCGTTAAAGCCTATTTTGCAATGAAAAGTTTTAGGTTATGGCAGCTCTAAATCTAATTTTGCTACACGAGAATAGGTGTCATTAATTCATTTTGCGAAATTTTAAAATATATTGTGCGTTCAGTCAGTATCGGAAGCCAAACTTAAATTTGCGAAAAATATAGGGAAGTCGGTAATGGATTGTATGACTGATCAACACTCCTCCTGCCCTTGGATTATGTATCATTGAGTCGGTTGCCAACTGGTTGCTAAAGGTCAAAAATATAGATATCCTATAAAATTCTGATTATCTATGAATACGTTCGTCCTAAAAGTGATGTCACAGTTCGTCAATAAACACTGAAGGCAATTTTAAAAGTTCAGTTTTTATGTTTTTTGTGTTCAACAACCAGTGGGAATTATGTAACTCAGTGTCGGTTGCCATCTATGGTTGCTATTCACCAAAAACAGGTAAAAAATGAACTTCCAAAATAACCTTCAATGGGTATTGAACAACTTACGATTGTGACGTCATTTCAAGTGTAACATATCCTTAGATAAGCGGATATGTATGTTTTCGACGATAGGCACTCGGTTTGGCAACTGATTTTACGATACGGAATCAGGGGGCAGATATAAGTATGGCAACACTAAGTTACATGATAGGTCCGCTGTATAGAAATATATTTATTTGCCACAACATACAAAAACAATAAATTATAAAATTACAAACACAAAATATTTAGTATGTGACGAAATGAGACAAACTCAGCATTTGCTAAAAGTTGTAACAAACTTTACAGCGCTGGTTTCCAGTTTGCCCCATCTCATACTTAAAATTATGGGCAGATTATGCAGGTAGGTAATATTTGGTATATTAAAACAAAAAAATATATATATTACAAATTATTGACCTGTATGTATACATTATATAATTGTAATTCATAAAAACTTTTGTTGAAACAAGAAAACAATAATTGATGTCAAACTGAATATAGAAAATAAAATAATTAATGATAATAACACCCTTAAATTTACATTTAATGATAAGAAATGATTATAAGTATATAAAAAAAACGTAATAATTAATGAAATTATAGTTTAACTACTAAACATATAATTTCTGTTTGTCTAGAAGTCTTCGCCGAAAATGTTTCTTAAAAGTTCCTACAGCCATCAGCTTGCGCAAAGGCTTATCATGACGTAATTCCAAATTGAAACACAACGCAACGAGTCACTTGGCGGCCTGGTGACGTCACGAGGGTGGTGACAAGCCACGTTCGAAGCGTGAAAGTGAAAGGACTTGTCAGTTAGTTAGGTATTTCTTGGTGCAACTGTCCAGGGTGCGTGAGACATAAGCCATTCGAGGATTCAACATTCTTGCACCCCAAAATATTTAACGCACGTTTATTATTTCTGTTGATTCTCAACATCCAAATCGATTTCTAAACTATTCAAGTCGAAATATAATTCTAGCGCCGAAACTGTAAAACAAAACTTGTCACGTGCACATTGGTTCTAACAACTAGCAACTAGCAAAATCACCAGTTGAAGAGTTGTTTAGTTTTCAACTTTGCTGACAACTTGTTAAGCTTTCTGTCCGAGCTTACAACTTACAGTGCCTAAAGTTAAAGGAGAAGTCAAATTTAAATACTGAGTCCTAATTACAGTATTATAAACAAATACCTTATTTTAAAGCATTTCAAAGCAGTTTTTTAAAATACTCTCTGATATTAAGTATTTCAAGTTATTTTCCGCGCTTAGAATAATGTCGTGTCATATTTAAAATAAAATTTATTGTGTATTTTATGAAATACACACAAAAATATAATCAATTTATTGTAATGCATTTTGACTACATAATAGAATGTTTTGTTTAAGGAAAACATGCTTGGATAAAATTTCCTCTATTAAATATAATTATTGATATATGATGTCCATATACACACTTTTTCTCGTCGTTGAGAAATATGAATAACTACCTTTTGCCCGCGGCTCCACCCGCGTGTTATTCGGTTTAACGGCATGCTTTTTCCGGGACAAAAAGTAGCCTATGTGTTATGTTAGGGTATAAGCTATACCCATTCTAAATTTCACCCAAATCCGTTCAGCCGTTTCAGTGTGAAAGAGTAACAAACATACACACACACAAACTTTCGCAGTGATGTGATGTATAGAACATATTTTAATAGATGGGATGTAACAATATCTACATTTTCGGTCGTGGAAATTTTGTTAGCAGTTTTTTTCATTTCATTATAAAGGGATATTTTATCTCATTCGCCCTGAATCCACCCCTTTCACACTGCATTTTTTCGCTTAGATTGACAGGGACGAAAACAAAACCTACATAGCCCTTTAATACGAAAAAACAGATTTTCCTAAAAATTTGCTATGACCTTAAGTTTTTTAAATAATTGTTCTTTTATTTTTGGCTGAGAGTTGTTTTTTGCGCATTATCAATATTAATTTTAGGGCCTGTTTTGGAACTCGCTGCTATAGTGCCTACTTATACAAATATGGTAGTTGTTTCTTTATTCCGGAAAAATTCCACACAATAAGGATTTCAGTACAATACTAATAACCCATTTCATTTTAAATTACCCAAAAATATTCAATGTACAGACACGACTTTTGTATAACTTTATTATTAGTACTCCGTAGAAGGAAATATTTTAAGTAGAATACTTCGCCAAATAAAGTAGTTTCAGAGGCGCTGATATCTAAGACAATTTTACTAACCTTTCTGGTAGACATTATAACTTTATTAAAAATTGCTTCAGGCGCTAAGGAAATATCTTGAAAAAATAACAGTATCTTTTACCAAGGCTTTTTAGGACCGTTCGTCGTTCGACTTTTGTGCTCGAGGACTAAAAGAGGTCACCTTAGAAGATGAAATCAACGATCCTTGAAATTCTCAAGGTTCTCGTTACAGTATCTACTTGATCTTCCATAAAATATCACATGTTTACTGGATTCATATTGTCATTTTCGTGTTGTATTCTGAGGCTTTATCCTTGTCAAATTTTATCATGTCAAATTAATTTTAAACCAATAAATAGCAATGATAAAATTTTGGAAAAAAAAATATAAGGTGACTTTAATTTATACAGCCAAACTCGTACTGGAGGCCGGGTAAGTGATCAGTAACACGGATCGATGACCCTTTTTGTGAAATTCGTAAATTATTCTTTTCGTGTTTCTTACAAAAGCATTCCCAGCCCCGAGGCAATTACTATGGGACGTCAAGATTTTATTTCGCGAAATTGCCAAAATGCGTTATCGATCCATGTTACTGATCACTTACCAAGCCCCCAGTATTAGTTTGGCTGTATAAATTAAAGTCACCTTATATTAAACAGAATCCATAATAAATCTCTTCCAGTCAACCTAAAGAAAACATGAAGCATTTTTATCTTTGAAGTTTGCATCAGTGCATAAATAACATTATCAAGAATATTATTTTAAGATTATGTTTTATTGCGAAATCCATCGCTTTGGAATACTCTAAATATTATTATAAGAGTGCATTACAAACCAGAAAAGATAAATTAGAAACAAATGTTACGACAAATATTTGAAAAATTCCTCGGGCCAGGATTCGAACCTACGACCTCTTGTTATCAAGACAAGCTCGCTACCAATTGCGCCACCGAGGTACTTACCTAAACCATTGAATTTTTCCACCATACTTGTCCACTAAATATTTCGTAACTATTTGATCTAACCAACTTGTAATGCACATACTGAACGCTCACGATGTTTAGAATATTATTTTAAATAGAAACGATTATATTAATGTCACCTTTGCTCTCCCCACAAATCATACTTAACTTATACGATCCTCTTTTCCAAAGAAACATACCTGCGGAAGTGAAATAGTACATTACGATACGAGTCGAGAAAAAGTTTCTCGCACGAGTTTCGTATAATATTTTATAGCAAAAGTGCGGAAAATGCCGAATTTACGCAAGCGCAGCGTGCGTAAAGTGGTCATTTTACGCACGGTGTGCTATAATAGTAGTTTATACTATAAGTTCGGTAAGGAGGCAATAGCTTACGAGGACGATTTGAAACACCAGCGTAAGCGTGTATCATACTATGTTTTTCAATGCATAATGTGAGTAAATAAATGAAACGTAATTAAAGAAACAAACAAATAATAAGTACTACAAATGAACTTTAGGGGTATTCTTTTTTATTTTCTTTGCACACAAGTTGCCAGCTTGACGGAAATAAGCTTCTTTCAGTTTGATGCATTCGTAAATTCGTAGCTCATTTCTGTCAAGTCTATCTATGGTACAACAGAAAAGACTTATCTATATAAAAAAAAACACTAGTATGGTAAAGTTGACTTTGACAACAGTTTTGAGGCATACTTATAAAATAGGCCTTAACGAGCACTTGCATTGAAAAAATATTTACAATTTTGTATGGGCAACTACAATTAATATATTATTGTGTTCGTTTGCGAGATAGTTTCTTTGGGAAAGTTGTTCAGTGTGATCAGTGGATTATGTGGTTTCATTTAAAGATATATTTACACCCGGTATATTTATTACGCTGTTCAGAAAATTTATCGCGCGTGTGTGTGTCATTTCAGTTAGAACGGAACGTCGAATAAAAAATGAATAGGCGTCGAGTGCGTACTTCAATGCGAGCGAGTCTCACCCAATACAGTGCAAAACGAAATAGACCGCCGTCCGTCTTAACTGGTCAGGCACTCAAAATAATTGGAAAGTTTATGTTTTATTTATTTATTAGCTTTTGTTCACGGTTTCGTTCGCTCTCGGGTGGTAGTGTCTTTCACTCAATGTATCTTGTAATTGCACGTGAGATAAAAACCATTACCTACGGTTTTTGACTTAGCAGTTTTTTCATGAACTCCCCTTATAGTTAAAAAAGGTCACTACGATGAAAAAAAAAACCGCATCCAAATCCGTAAAGCTAACATACAGACAGACTGAATTCTATAAAAATATTTGGCCTCAGTAGAATAGAAATAAATAACCCATTTCATTAAAAATTTCTCAAAAATATTAAATTTAAAGCATACAAGATCTTTTTACTGTTTCATTGTTAGACTAACAATATAACGTTATATATTATAACGATAACCCAAGTCGGTAGATGAGACCCAGGTTCAAAGGCTGTCGGTTGAGCATGCACCAATGAGTTTTTCGGAATTGACGTAGGTAGTATATACTAAGTTTACTGACTTGTTGAACTATGAAGTAAAACACTGGGTGGTAAACCTGCATGTTCTAGAAAGCGTACATTTGTACCCGAAGTATGGCAATAAGGCTCACTTTCTATCATGGTACGGGTGTACGGGTGTCGACTGTTCTAGTGACAGTCCCCACTCGGAATCATCTCTGACAACCCCCACCGGCATAAATGTCGTGACAATATATGTGAAGTTATGGCAGCAGCAATCCCAAATCTGCTTCATTAAAAGCAAGCAAAACATTTTTTTATGGTTATATATAGACTTAGACATAGGAATTAAGTTATATTTTATTTACGAGTATTATTTTAAACAAAATTTCTCTTGACGTCTCAGAATCAGAATTAGAATCGTTTATTGGTATAATTACAAAGCCATCAAAGGTTTACATTGTATTAAGGCATGCAAAAAAATAATAATTAGATGTTAACTTAAAACTAACGATACACTGAATACGAGAGCCAGTCTTATTTAAAAAAACATTTGCAACTTACATTTACATATGATTTGGACACTGATAAATTATAAAACAAGTAAATAAGAAATTATGTTACATTTAATACATACATAATTAGCATAAAGCAAAATAATGAATAAATGTCAATTAAAAAATTCATTTAAATTGTAAAATGGTCGTTCTAATAAAAAAGTCTTAAATTTTCTAGAAAATACATTAAAATTATCACAGTTTTTAATATCCTAATTAAGTGCATTACATATCTTTGGTCCAGGGCCGCGTTCAGTTTGATCGCCCGCTCATCACTGACATCAGGATAGCATATACAAATTCAACGCGTGCAAAAGAGATGTCATGATCACCGGGCGTCGGCGGGTGATCAAACTGAACTCAGCCCTGTATAATTAAATTTTTTGTGCAACACTCTATAGTCTCTAACAAGGTTGTATTTGTGTTTACTCTTGAAAATTTTGATCGATATCATATAAATGTATAGATTGATTACAGTTAGAATTTTATGTTAAATAAAAATATGTAATAGTAAATACTTAATGAGAATGATGACTCATTTATTTTACAGTTATTTCTAAAATGAATAAAGTATTGCCGTTTCGTATGTAGTACATCACCTAATTCATATTCAGTCATATCCAAAACCGTAACTAAATTTTCCGTCCATCATGTATGCCGAAAATCACAAAAGGGATGGTGATCTACACGCAGACCAATTCGATTTTCGAGTTTTTGACATTCCGTTCCACTCGACATTGGTCGTCTCGTGTCGGCGACGCTATGTGACGTCACTCCAATGGTGTCTGGTGTAATTACGTTCCAATGCACGCGCGGCGCCACTGAAGCTCCGCGCCGTACTGCCGGCCAATCACCTATGACCTCCGCAGATTCCAAGCAACCATCTTTACGAAGACGTAGACCACATTATAATGGCTGAAATGGCAAAAAAAAATCTTAGAATATATTAAGGATTTGTGTACGATGACAAGAATCCCCAAGTAAAATGCTGAACCTCAAATCCTGGGATTAACTTCAAAGGACCACCGGAGCAATTCTGAAAATGCGTTTTTATTTTATGCGAATACCCGCTTTGTCGACAAGATTTTGTCAGCGGATTGCGAATGGTGAAATTTCCTGAGCCGATTTTCTTGTTTCAGTAGTTCACGGAGTTTTCGGGATAAGAGCCCTAAAAATTACGACCCTAAGAAAATAATGCGAGCGCTTTTCTATTTCCTAAAACATCAGTGAGAGGACTGACGTCGATTTGGTTCCAGAAATAAGACAATAAGGACACGTTTAGTTACGCGTTATCTAAGTATACAGGATGTAAATGCAAAGTCAAGAATCCCTTTAGGGTATGAAAGTGTACACGATTCTGATGTCATTATGAGAAAAAAATATATACCTTGAATTTTCACCAAAACTTCCATAATTTTTCTAAGCTATGGCTACGCAGCTCACCGGCCGCAACCCGCACCCCTCATCCGAGTGGCCAGCGACCGTGAGAGTGTCCACGAGATTAGTGTATTTTGAGTAAATAAAATCGTCTTATTATGAGGTACTGGTACTTTATTTAGAGATCCCAGTATTTAAAATAATATCTTTACCGATCATACTAACACACCCTTACAGGATTCTTGCCTTTGCTTTTACACCCGGTATTTTATTTATCGTAGGTTGAAGTCAGTACACGACCGACCGCGCCTGTACTCCCGAAGAGTCCAACAAATCGTATTCAAATTCGATTATATGGCTATTCGAATAACCAAATAAGCCCATTTGGCAATTGAGATCGTACTTTTTTGGTTGTCAAAACCAAAACAAGACAATTGTATTAATTTGACAGCCAAAAATATACAATTTCCATTGTCAAACGGGCTTATTTGGTTCGCCGAATAGCCATATGACAATAAATTTGAATACGATTGGCTTACACTGATAAGTCATGATCTCATCGAAACATAGACCCGTGCCTCCTTCCTTGCACAGTTGAAAAGCGAATCCTATCATAAATCACAACATTTATTTACAAATATATTTATAGTTCTCGATATATTTCGGCCCACTGTATGGGGCTGTCATCAGTCGAATGTCAATTTAAATGAAGTCGTACATATGAACCAATAACATATTGCCCAAATGTATCGAGAATTAATATATTTGTGTTTTTCAATATTAATATTAATAACTAGCTTTTGCCTGCGGCTCCACCCGCGTATTATTCGGTTTAACGACATGCTTTTTTCCGAAATAAGAAGTAGCATATGTGTTGAGTTAGGGTATAAGCTATATGTATTCTAAATTTCATCCAAATCCGTTCAGCCGTTTCTGTATGAAAGAGTAACAAACATACACACACACACACAAACTTTCGCATTTATAATATTAGTGTGATAATTATGGCGATGAGGCTCAAAAAGAGTAAAATATACATTTATTAAACATTTATTTACTCAATAGATAAGTAAAGGATATATGAATATAATTTGCAATATTCCGCAAATTATATTCATGTATCCTTTACTTAGTGATGGACTTCCGCAAGGTAACGCCTATTTCAATTAATTACTCAATAGATACCGGGCTCATGTAGGGCCCGAAGTATATCTTGAGAAGATTTAATTGTGTAGATATTTTTGATTTCACTTTTTATGTATCTTACAAAAAAAACAAATTTGGAGCTTTTACAGCATATATTTATTTTGAACATTTATTTAAGGAATAATAATAAAATTGTACTAAAATAACAAACACCCCTTATAGCCTATATTTTGACCAGCGTCACTGCGATGATAATCAAAAAACACATCCAAATCCGTTAAGTGGTTCTCGAGTTAAAACGGAACATACCTACAGACAAAAATAAAAAAAGTTTTGGCCTATAGTAGAATACCAATAACCATTTCATTTTAAATTTCACAAAAATATTCAAATTCAGACACAATATTTTTACTACTTTATTATTAGTATAGAAGATATCATAATTAGTATTCAGTTTTGGGGTCAATATTCTACACAAAATATCCAAATTGCAGGTCCGTAACTCATTCCGTATACAAGCAAGAGATCCGTGACACACGAATGAACGGACGGACTGTAATTGCTTGGTGGGACAGACAGACAGACAGATCGGGTCCAAGCTATACCTGAGTGAAAAAATATAACCGGTCAAGTACAAGTAGTACCCGTATCGTTATATCAAATACTAGCCTTTGGCTGCGATTTTTGCCCCGTTCTTGGCTTGGGTGTTATTTCATCAACAGGGTCACTACGATGACAATTAAAAAAACCGCATCTTAATCCGTTTTTTGGTTCTCGAGTTAAAACGGAACATACATACAGACAGACCGAGAGACAGACAGACAGACAAATATTCTTGGTGGTGTTTCGTAGTATCGTCTTCGGGCATTAATGAAACAACTGCCGTCCGAGGTGCGCTGACCGAACACGAATTAATGTACACCGCGGGATACACTTACATTTATAGATTGTAAAAAAACTCTCTTTACTCTGTTTAAAACCTTTAGGTAGGATTCCACAGAAGACCTTTTAAAAATTTCTGAATGAATTTTATATTTTGTTACTAGCTTTTGCCCGCGGCTCCGCCCGCGTCTTATTCGGTTTAACGTTAAGTGAGGGTATAAGCTATATCCATTCTAAATTTCATCCAAATCCGTCTAGCCGTTTCAGCGTGAAAGAGTAACAAACATACAAACACACACACACACACACGCACACAAACAAACTTTACACACGCATTCATAATATTAGTGTGATATATAGTACGGAACCCTTCGTGCGCGAGTCCGACTCGCACTTGGCCGGTTTTTTCATCTATATTGTATCTAGGATTAATATTTTGGTTTTCTATTAATAGGTATGAAATAACATAGCCTTGTCTTATTTCACCACAAACGAATATAAACCGCGCTAATTAGACACCTGATTTTTCAAAGATATTGATCTATCCTACAGGAACCATGCATTTTTCCGGGATAAAAAGTAGCCTATGTGTTAAGTTAGGATATAAGCTATATTCATTCTAAATTTCATCCAAATCCGTTCAGTAGTTTCAGCGTGAAAGAGTAACAAACATACACACACACACGCACAAACTTTCGCATTTATAATTCATTAACCTAGTTACATACGCACTTCAAAATCACCTTTTTCGAGCTTTTTTCACTGACTGACTGACCGATGTACTTACTCAATTCTTCACTCAAAACACACATTCACACACACCCTCACATCCTCTTTCATCACTCTCAAAAAACACACACACTAATTAATCAATCACACAGTAATATAAGATTTGTACCTTTCGTTAAGAATTTGCATGCTCTTCTCTTTTTGGCTAAATTCAACCTGTATCACCTTGAGTAGAAGAAACTGACTCTTAAATGACAGGCCTCACCTTATTAAGAGTCAGTTGATCGCTTGAACTGTATATATACTTAGCCTTAAAACATATTGTTATTCTAGGTTATGTTTTTTGTATCAATAAATAATTTTGTATGTTGTATATTGTATTGAACCTACGACAGGCGAGCGCTTCACCATCCGGAGACCTTAGTATTAATGTCATGGGTACTTATTAATTTGAACCTGATAACGTGCAGCTTCCGCAAAACTACCAATTCCGCCCACCCTACGTTCAAATCCCGGTAGAGATCAATTCCACGATATCGTCAGGTGTATTCTGTTCTGAGTGTCACCCATTGTTTCACTTCTCTATCTGCTGTTAACAAATCTTAATTAAGGCTTAGGAGATTGTGTGAAGACACATGTTCTGTAGTAAAACAGGGTATATGTAATTTCTTGTATCTTTATAATCTGTTTGCGACAGCGACGTGTTTTTAATTTTGAAAACAGTTATGTTGTCACAAAAATAATGTAATTTTTCAACACACTTGCTTATAAAGTGGGCCTTATTGCAGCGTTCTTAGGGTCATAATGCAGCATATTAAACACCCGTGCTTTTTACTTTACATTATCGCACTAATATCAACTTTTTACATTACAATGTTTTTTTTAATCTTATCAAATAGTTTTGATGTCTTGAGAAATAGTAAAGTTTTTGGTCTCAGTTAAAATATAATAAATAATTATTTCATTTCATCAAATTACTTATTTTTATCAACAAATTAAGTACAAAATATTCAGTTTGATAATATTTAAAATTTGGGTGTTTGGCGTAAGTGCCTCTATTTCCATCTGCGCAAAAAATAAAATCTACACCGCCAGTTTTCGAAGAAAATTTTTAGTTTCGATTAGTGAAAAAAAAAACTGAAATCTTATAATTTTTCCTCGCAAGTGTGTTGAAAAACGTCGTATGAAACACGTGAGCATTAGACATTACACTCTCAGCTCCATACGCCCTCGCCTTCGGCTCGGGCTGCAATCCCGCCTCGACTGTAATGTCCCATGCAGCTCACTTGTATCATAATGTACATTATGTATTTTCATCCCTGTATCGCTTTGCTTGAAAAAGTGTTTAATAACTTTACACTGGGATTATTATGGACACGTATAATAAACCTCCTTTACTATTACCATACACTACTCAAAGATTAGATGTTTGTAGACAGGGTATATAGGCGTAAGAACATAAAATCCAAAAAATTTGTATTTATTTATCAGCAAAAAAAAATTTTTTTTTGGAAAAACGCACTATATCTCATTAAAATACCCCCAGAAATTATTTGACACTTATCGCATCGCACGCATGAAACATATATATTGTGTCATTATTTAAGTTATTTTAAATTAAAAATTCTTAGAAATGCTTATAAGAGAAACCGGCTGGATGTATTGAAATCTATCGACACTATTAATTTATTTTATTTTTTTATTTTATTATATGAACAGGAAAGATTTGATTGTTTGTCTGTATGTTTGAGGTAAACTTTGGAACTACTGAACCGATTCTAAAAATTCTTTCTTTTGTAAGAAGCTACATTATTGCTGAGTAAAATAGGCTATATTTAATTTTAATAAAAATAAGTTTTCAGTTTCAAAATTTAATATTTGTAAATCAAGTCGGGAGAAAAAGCGCTGCTTAGTTGTTTTATCGGCGTGCCATGACCAAATGGTTAGATATACGTGATCAAACCGGTCGTTTTTCCATATGGATAAACTGAGATTTCAATCTACAACGATCCTGACGCACCTCTTGATAATATTAAGCTTGAAAAAGTGACTACAGCCAGGTTTAAAAGTACTATGGTTTTAGTAATGATTTTTCCCATACGGGAAAACTATATCAGTTTAATCGGACCACAGATTTACATCTACAAAGATCCAGACGCACCTCTTGATAATATTTAGCTTGAAAAAGTGATTACAGCAAGGTTTCAGTAATGATTTTTTCCCATACGAGAAAACTGTATCAGTTTGATCTGACTACAGATTTCCATCTTCAACGACCCTGACACACCTTTGGCAATTTTTTAACCAACTTCAAAAAAGAGAATGTTTTCAACTTGACTATATTATTATTAGAGTGCATTACAAACCAGAAAAGATAAATTTGAAATTCCTCGGGCCAGGATTCGAACCTGCGACCTCTTGTTATCAAAACAAGCACGCTACCGACTGCGCCACCGAGGTACTTACCTAGACCGTTGACTATATTTTCTTATAGTTTTTTTTTTGGTATATTACTCCATGACTCCGTCATTTCTTAGCCGATTTGTAAGATTCTTGTTTTTGTTCAGAAGTTTGTGCTTCCAAGTAGGTCCGGCTTAAGTTTTGTCTTGATCTAATGATGGTCTTCAGAGATAGGAGAACTCCTCAATGGATATCACTTGACATTGAGGCAAACGAAACAAATTAGGATTCCGATTACAGGGTATTATTTGAAAATTGTCATGAACCCACCTGACCTTCGACCCTGACCTCATCACCATAGAACTACCAACGGATGACAGCACATAATTCGGTATTGCGGTAATCACTTTTTGTTAGTGTGCCCATTACAGGATATTGCTTTAAAATTTTCATTATGCCACTTGAACTTCAATCCTGGCCTCACCACCTTAGAACTCCTCAACGGATGACACCACATAATTCAAGATTGTTGCAATCACTGTGTGTTAGTGTGCTGATTGCTGGATATTACTTGAAAATTTAAATTAACCTACGAATTTGAAACTCTTCAATGGATGACAGCACACCATTCGCGATGGCGAGAATGGCTTTGTGTCAGGATGCTGATTGTAATAACACCACCTTGATCTTCGTTTCATATGAACAACGCGCTTACAATAAATATGAATATTTCACAATTCAACCCGTGATTATAATCGATACGACATGAATCCCCGATCCCCGACGGGGTGTCAGGGGTGTTTCCAAATTTTTATTATGTGTAAAATAAGAACCTGCCGCTAGCCCAAGATGCACTAAAACAATACGTTCTTCGGGCTATATACCAGGGGTGTGGAACCATTAAAACATGTGGTACTTAATACATACCAATGATAATGGAGTAAAAAGGTCTTGTCTGTACATTGACTACTTTTGAGAAACTTTATGTGACAATTTTTAAAAATTTCCGTTCTAACTCGAGAACAATTGAGTCGGTTTGAATGCGGTTTTTTTATTATGTTCATAGCAACTTTGGTCAACACAAATGGTCTATGAGCAGAAATTGAATTCAATTTAATTGTTCATTGCATTATGTATATATAATATTTTTATTCCTAGATTCCTCTATTTTATGCAGGTGCATATTTTATTTCCCGTATTATTATATATTTTTATATTCTAAAGATTGTTAAAATTAACTTTGACTTGCAGAAAATATACTTTATGTTAGATACATAAAATATTAACAATATATTAATAATAATATTGCAAAATAAATATTTTGATTTGATTAACGCGAGTGGAGCCGCGGGCAAGGCTATCATACTATCACATTAATATTATAAATGCGAAAGTTTGTGCGGGTGTGTGTGTGTGTATGTATGTCTGTTACTCTTTCACGCTGAAACGGCTGGACGGATTTGGAAGAAATTTAGAATGGATATAGCTTATACCTTAACTTATTACATAGGCTACTTTTTATCCCGGAAACAAGCATGTCGTTAAACCGAATAACACGTGGGTGGAGCCGCGGGCAAAAGCTAGTATATAATATTTTTATAGACAGGTACAAGTACGAAGTTTTAGGCTTTTATATCTTTATGCCTACCCTGTCTGTAAACTTTGTGTATGCCACCGATTTTCCATCGCGCGTAAATAGATAATATTTAATATGCAGAGTAAACTGTCCAATATTTTAAATCTGTTTTTATGTGATGCAATAAAACAAAATCCGATTGTGACAATTACATTCGGAACTATCTGTGCAGCGGCAAAATAAAATATTACATCACTTAAACTGATATTGTGAATAAAAGTTATGCAATCAGTTACGGGACCCGCGGCTTGATTGAAGTGCAGAAAAATTCATTTTATAGGTATTGTTACTATTAATTTCAGAGAGCTCGAAGTAAATTATATTAAAATCAATTATGGAAACGAATTAATATGTTTTCAGGTGTTTTTATCTAAATAGTTTATAACATATAACTTTAACGGTCTAGGATAATTACCTCGATGGCGCAGTCATGGGTGCACAGCTTTTGATACATAAAATAATTTGGCCAAGTGCGAGTCGGACTCGCGCACAAAGGGTTCCGTACCACCACACAATATGGGTACGGAACCCTAAAACATGATTGTAAATAACATCAATATAGATAGATGCCACGGCAACAACATCAAGGCTATAAAAAAATGCCCAGGGCCGTATTTTACGGTGTGGAGGCCCCTGGGCAAGAAGTATTTAATTTGTGAGGCTCTTCAGCGAAATTACAAAATGTTTAGTTGTACTTAGTGTTTGAAAATAATTTTGTGTTTTAACATTACTCTTTGAATTAGTATAGTTACATTTATTAAAAAAGTAAGATAAAACGACAAATATAGTTCTCATGGACAAAGCCAATACAAATAGAAAAAAAACATCGTGTGCCCTGACATATTTATGCAATTGGTACTTTCTGTATTTTTATGTATAGTTAGTTAAAAATATGTATCCATCCATCCATCAGCCTGTTTCGTCCACTACTAGACATAGGCCTTTCCAGGATTTCGCCACTCTTAGCGGTCCTCCTGGAAGAAATGCCCATACTCACACACGCTGAGCAGGCAGGTTGGTGAGCGAGGTGCCGAAACCGTTGCACCAGTGACGCCGCTGCCCGCCACCGATCTGTTTTATATAAGCCCCGGCAATTGGGGATGGATATAGCGCCATCCAATGGTCGGCCGCCTGGTTTTACCTGAGAGCTGTTTTTTTACTCTTCCCTGAATAACTTCGGGAGAATTTGCGAGTAAGGTGGTGGTGGCATCAGCTCTACCACCTATTATAAAAATATGTCAGTAGACAGTGAGTTAATTATTAAAAAAAATAATTAGTATACAACATAAAAAACTTGTGAAAGCCCCTCTTGTATGGAGGCCCCTGGGCTTTAGCCCCGGTTGCCCTCCCTTAAATCCGGCCCATAAGATGCCGCTAAAGTGGTGGCGCCAGACAAAAAATTTGGCACTCTCTGCGTACGGAACCCAATTTTTATTTTTTGTTGGGTTCCTTTAGATCTGACAGAATTTGAAACGTGTATGTTTTTAAGTAAAAGCCGAAACAAATAACGTTAAAAAAAACAAGGTATTTCAATTTCTTGAATATTTTATTATTTGTCGTGATAGTTACAGGTATTCTGTGAAAATTTCAACTTTCTACCTACTATAGCGGTTGAAGTTGTAGGCCCCTGTAACAGACGAACAGAGAGATAGACCGCAGATGTTTAGTAGTAGGGTCCCGTTTGGCATCCTTCGATTGCGGAGCCCTGAAAATAACATGTGACTTCTTATCCTTAAAACAAACCGTATCTTAGTGAAGCTATAACAGAACAAACATGCACACGAAAGGCGAAAACAACAAGGCCATTTTGCAAGATTGAAACATTTCAATACACTATAATTCTTTTTACTACACAAAATAAACGTAACATTAAACATACAAAGTTCAATATCTCAGATTGAACTTGCAACATCTTAAGCATAACTTTTCTATATTTAATACTCCCGCCCAACACATATCGTAACGTATCATAACATGCGCGTCCGTCTATCGCGGTTAGATTCGATCCGGTTTGCAGAAATCAGTCGGCGGCCATCTTTATGACGTCACTGCTACCCTATCCACCGCTTTTGAATTATATTATAGTTTTGAGATCTGGAGAATACACCGAACGCATGAACGAAACTGTTGTCGGTATATACAGGAGTTACATACGAGATTTTTTTTTTACTAGAAAGTTCATTACACGTAGTAAAAGATCAATCATGACGTTTCTTTAAACGGCAGTCTTCAACAGCAATATCTTCAAGCAACGTTTGGGTAATTGGGTAAAAATGAAAAGATCTTCGAATATTTAAATAAAATTATAGAGGATTGATGTACTTAAGCAAATATTAATTCGACGGTATAAGCTATATCCATTCTAAATTTCATCCAAATCCGTCATGCCGTTTCAGCGTGAAAGAGTAACAAACATACACACACACCCCCACACACAAAATAAACTAAACTAAAAATAAAACTAAAATAAACTTACACAGTATAATTATAATGCAACTTCTTCGTGTAACTAAGCATGTAATTTTCCTCTTTATTCGATTATAACTGCGTGAGCCATCGATTCTTGTATAATAACGGGGGTTTTCCAAGATAGTTTGCTAGGACTTGGTGGATATGAAGTGTGCTTTTTAGGGTTTTACACTCGAAGGGTGCCAAATGGGACCCTATTACTAAGCCTCCGCTGTCTGTCATAGGGGTCTACAGCTTCAGCCGTAATAGCCAGTTGAAATTTTCACAGAATACAAACAAAAGCTAATAAAATAAAACTATTTTTTAAGGTTAATTGTTTCAGCTCTATCTTAAAGTTATTAATACATAAGTTTCTTTGATCATATTTTAGTACATACTCTAAAGAAGGGGTGTTCAACATAATTCTATGGTGGGCCAGATTAGATATTTTTAACATTGTGGCGGGCCAAAATAGATATTTTGTCATTGAGAAATGCAGGAGAGCGGATGTAAATAAAACACAAATTCAGTTAGGCAGTTCCATGAAATATATTGAAATTATAGGTTGCTTTTGTCTACAAATAAGCAAATAAATACTAATGGGATAACTGCTTTTTTTTGCAGAGTGCGTCTGTATCATGAGATATTTTTTTTGATGTCACAGTGCGAGGCCATTTAGGTGGTCGTTCGTAAATGACAATCTTGTTTTTGACTTTACATGTTTCATGCGGGAAAAGAACTGCTCGCAAGTAAATGTGCGTCCAAAAAGAGACACCTGTTTCAGTGCTAGCTTGGATAGGTTGGCCCCGTCATACGCCCCATACAGTGGGCCGAAATATATCGAATATAATAAAATAAATGTTATTTTCTTCATACTCATTGCTAAAATAAATATAAAGGCTCAAGAAGAGTTAAATATATATTTATCAATGTACTTTAAATAAAATTCTAGTTGTCCATTCTGCAGGCAATTATTGTACGCCGTTTTTAAAAGACTGTTGCTTTGTAGCTCGATCAACTCCATTTGAATATCCAGCTCTGCTGAGCTGAGATGCTTCTCTAATGTCAATTATTTATATAGAGTTAGAGTGCATGAAAACAACTGCGTTCGCGGGCCGGATTGAGGGTGTCCGCGGGCCACACTGTGGCCCGGGGGCCGTATGTTGGACGGGCCTGCTCTAAAGTAAAACAAACAATAATACCAATTTGGGTTCCGCAGAGTTGTTTTTTGTCGCCTTGATGTTGCTACGACATGTTCTTATTTACAATAATGTTTTTAGGGTTCCGTGCCTGTATAATGTGGTGATACATAATCATTTGTGCGCGAGTCCGACTCGCATTTAGCCAAGTTATTTTAAATACGCAATGGGCTTACGCTTTGCTTGGTATGTTGTTAGTGTTACCTAAAAATGTTCAAGAAAGGAAGCTAAATACTCCAAAATAAAGTGGGAGATGTAAACAAAAGGTGACATTTATTTATGCAGCCAAATTCTTACTGAAGACTTGGAAAGTAGTCGGTATCAAGGTTCGATGATCCTCTTTGTGAAAATATATTATATTATATTTTTAAATTACGCACTTTTTTATTGATTCAGATTATTTACAAAGCCTCCAGTATGAGTTTGACTGCATAAATAAATTTCATGCTGTATAAGAAAAAAAACAACATCGCAGAAACAGTTGACATTAGCATTTCTGATTTTGTAATATTTAAAAATAAAACCTTACGAAAAGTAAACATATTTAATAATTATTATGAAAGATATGTTATACCTACAGTCATAACGCTATTCTTGTCCAAAACAACTTTGTATTAAAGAGCAGATTAGGTTTTTAAAGCTCCAAAAATCTTAAATAACTTGTAAAAATGTAAACGATGGTTTATCTGGTGAAAATATATCTACGACCAGGGAGCGTATTTTTGACATTAGAATTTCAATTCGCATATGTATACTTAAAATTAGTATTGTATTCGTATGCGAATTGAAATTCGAATGATTCAAAAATACACTCCCATAGTTCCATGCTTGGAATTTAGACATTTTGCACTTGACAGAATAATTATCATCGACGCATGGACATTTTTCAGGTATATTGTTTACCTTTTTATGGTACAGGAATATAATTAAAAAAATTATGTGCTATATGCGAAAACTTTCTTTAATCAAACTAGCCTTTGCCCGCGGCTCCGCCCGCGTTTATTAAGTCTTTGTTCCGTTTTTCATCGGACGTTATTTTATGAACTTATATGTAGGGTAACTACGACGAGAGTAAAAAAAATGCATCCAAATCCAGCCCGTTTTTTAGCCCGTTTTCGAAGTTATATGACGTTTTTTGAACAACCCTTATAGCCCTTACAGTATTGGCTAGGGTCACTGCGATGATAATAAAAAAACGCATCCAAATCCGTTGAGTGGTTCTCGAGTCAAAACAGAACATATGTACATACAGACATACAAAAATTTTAAAAATTATGGTTTTTTAGGCCTCTCAGTACCAATCTAATTAATAACCCTTTTCATCAATTTCGCAAAAATACTCAATGTGTAGACACGACTTTTTACTACTTTATTACTTGTATAGATTATAGTAACTTCATACAGCTTATAATTTATATCTATATGCAATGCAATTTCCTATTACTTTGAAACTCCTATTATATTTTGCTCATACAAAACACTAAAGCTTGCAATATAAAGCTTTTTATAACCAGCATTTAGTTGATTCTAATCGGACCTTTTCATTAAACAATTTTTTCAATACACAATAATGTAGAATACAATATTCTTTATTGCACACTAAAAGACAGAAATAAAAAATCAATTTTACAATAATAGGTAGCAGGGTACAATTGGCGGTCTTATCACTAAAAGCGATCTCTTCCAGACAACCTTTAGACAATATACATGCGTGTACTCACGTCTGTCCCCTAGAGGGATAGGTAGAGACTAGATTTCAATCTGCTACGATCCTGATCCACCTCTTTCGTTTCATTCACATCCCTCTATCTAGTCGTACACGCTATTTGCATGTCTTCAGTTTTTATCGAAAATAATTCGACGAAATCACCACGACGCAACTTGACAACTCATCTGGGAAAGTAAACCTTATTCCATACAGGATAAGATTCTTGTGATATAGCAAACTTGAAGTTTCTTTTTTTTTTCGAGGTTTTTTTAAACAATTTCAAATTTTCTTCCACCTTACACACACTCAATATTTTTTTAACTATACAAGGTATTTTTTGTTTTTGATCAAAGTCATCGAGTTATTGATGCATATGTACCAAGAATAACCCAGTTTTGGCTGTTTTTACGAGAGGAGGGTAGGGAAATTTGATTTTACTGTAATAAAATACGGTTTTTCGGAAACAAGTAATCCGGCCCTGCAGTTGAAGTCTTAAGATATATGTAAGTGACCAAAAAATTTTAAGCAGTTTGTTGTTCTTGACAATTTTTTGTCGTAAAATGTATCAAAAATATGCCAAAAAACAGATAATAATTTAACACTTAGTAATTGCTTCCTCAAAGAACTAAACTTAAGACAATAATACTTGAATAAATTAGGTATTCAATATTAATTTAGGCTATCAAAGGCTCCTAATTCCTTATCTAATAATATTCTTAAGGCCCTCTGGGTTTATAAATACAAAGGTTTTGTAACAGTATTATTCCTGAACCTTAGGTTATAATTGAGCTAAAAGAGAATTAATAAAACGTGGTTACAAGAAAAAGGAAATAAGAACATTACATATTAAATACTCTTTATTGTGCACGGAAATTAAAGTAGCACAATATTCGGTCTTATAGCTTAAAGCGATTTCTTCCAGGCAACCTTTGGGTGGAAGATAATCTATACCATATATGGGCAACCACCGGCCCGCGGCGATGAATAATTTAAAATTAGACTAACATTTCACTAGAAAGTCGCGATTTGTTGTTTTCGTGCAACTTCTTAGCCGATCTGAGGTACTAACTAACGAAACTAACTAATAAGCAGGGATGAAAATCAATAAATCCAAGTCACAAACCAGAGTAACCTAGAATAATTTGCAAAATTCTTTGTGTCTAGTTATTAATGGAATCGATTCAGATGTTAGTAGTCTTGGATCTGAAAATTTGGCACAAGATTCCCATCTATTGGAAATTATGAAAATATTACAACTTTTCTAGTTAAGCCTGCGGTTCACCGATTGCGTCGTTATTTTCGTATACTATACACATCAACTTACGGCCCGCAAATTCATGAGCATATGATTGCTTGGCCCGTGACTTCCCAAAGGTTGCCCATACCTGATATATACTAATAATAAAGTAAAGCCTGGAAAATGCCGTTAAGGCGAAACTAGTCGTAAATAAATATATTTAATTTGTACAAGTGTTTTCTTCAACCGTGATGATGTTTCACCAAGCGCCGACAATCGCAAGTATTAACTTTAATAATAAAGTAGTAAAAAGTTGTGTCTGTTAATTGAATATTTTAGTGAAATTTTCAATTCAATTTATTATTTTTTTAATTTTATCTCTGTTTTTCTGTCCGTATTTTCGGTTTTAACTCGAGACCCATTGAAAGGAAAATATCGTTATAAAAAAACCGACCAAGTGCGAGCCGGACTCGCACACGAAGGGTTCCGTACCATTATCTTTAAAAACGGCAAAAAACATGTCTGTTGTATGGAAGCCCCCCTTAAACATTAATTTAATTTTAATTTAATTATTTATTTTTAAAGTGAATATATAACTAAATATTCTGTGAATATTTTAAGCGTCTACCTGTTGCCGCTATCAATATCGAGCAAAAAATCACGTTTGTTGTATTGGAGCCCCCTTTCATATTTATTTTATTCTATTTTTTAGTATTTGTAGGTTTAGCGGCAACAGAAATCCATCATCTGTGAAAATTTCAACTGTCTAACTATCACGGTTCATGAGATACAGCCTGGTGACAGACGGACACACAGACAGACAGAAGGACAGACAGACGGACAGAGAGTCTTAGTAATAGGGTCCCGTTGGTTACCCTTTGGGTACGGAACCCTAAAAAAGAATCTGAGTCCGTAGTCGGTGAATTTTTCATATCAAAATACGCTAAGAAAAGCCGTTACTTTTTATTGCATTAACTTGCCGTTTTCGCTATAGACGTAATAATATTTTAACTTGATAGGTATCTCGAGCTTTTCCTGAGAAAAGGGTGCCTTGACTTCGGACAAACAAACAGACAGACGGACTAAAAAGTGATCGTATAAGGGTTTTTACCATAATGAGGTAGGAAACCCTAAAAACCATCACCTACCCAAAGATAAGTCGTTATTTTTCCAAGTGTGTGTCCCCCGAAAGTGGGGCATGGAAACCTGATACAGCGGCTGTCATCTTGATGAGCCGAATGGTGTTAGCCATTGTTGTTATTACACCATGGTCCAAATATCATGTGGGCTTTTGTGACAAGAATTATCAAGATTGTGTTACTTCATATCATAACATAACTTACTTGTTAGAACTAGTAGATACTATCAAATAAATTACTGCGGACTTACTTGTCGCACTTATTACTGTGGCAATACGGGTGATTGTTTGGTTTGCGGAATTTTCTTTGATAAAGTACTTAGGGGACCGCTATCCCTAAAATTAAGGTGGTTAAACCGAATCCCTGTGCAAAATGCACATCATAATATTGTTTTTCTTACTTTTGAATAAAAAGTATGCAAAAATTGCGTTTTAAAGCAATTAACGGAAATTATTTAGTAATAATTAGGGTTTTGCATTCTAATTCTATCATTTTATGATTTACATATTGATTGCATTCGATTAACAAACTTAAGAGCGTATTTATCGTTGTAATCAAAATGTAAGGCATAAAATAACATAATTTTAATGTGAGAACCCTATTATTGGTAATCAAATTCCGCTAATTGCTTTAAAACGCATTTATTGCATACTTTTTATTCAAAAGTAAGGAAAACAATATTATGATGTGCATTTTGCACCGGGATTCGGTTTAACCACCTTAAGCACGCTAATCTGCGCTAGGAACTCTATAACTTAAAATGCCGACAACCGAAACATCGCGAAGTCTCAAAAACGCTTTTCTTTCAAAATATTAATATTTACGTTGAAATTAAAAAAAGCATCCGTTGACATACTAACTAAAGATCTATTTCATTAATTATCTGCAATTTTCGAGTAATTTGGTAACGTACATTTTGTATAAATTGAAAAAATATTGAAAAATCCACAAAGCTTGCGATATCACAATTTCAGGGTTTAAAATGAATTTGAAAAGGGACAAAGCCGGGATAAACCCTCCTTTAAAACAGCAGTAACTCAGTTGGTAGGGCGCAAGGCTTTTAATCTTAAGAACAACATTCAATGCTGCCCATCAAACAAGCTCCAATGAGTTTTTAGAAATTTATTTGCAAAGTATTTTTTAAATTACGGTGAAGAAAACACTGTGAGTCAAACATGCATGCCCTAAAAAGTGTGTATTTGTGCCCCAATGACGGCAATAAGTTTTTCAACTTATCACGTTGGGACATTAAAATTGTCGGTGAAAAGTGGGTTTTACAAGTTAACTATTCTTGTGACGGTTAATGGGAAACACATCTGACACATCTAATCGTTTGTTTTGCGACGATGTGTCTAGTCTATTTAGAACTAAGTAATGTGAAGGGTAAAGGTATAAGGTGATATTAATTTATGCAGCCAAATTCATACTGAAGACTAGGTGAGTGCTCAGTATCAAGATTTGATGACCTTTAATGTGAATTCGTATTATTTTTTTGTCTTTCTAAATGTGCAAGGTCTAGAGCAGAGTGCGCTCAGCTCAGGTAGGCTTACCATATCAAAAAAAAAGAAAATCCGGAGAAAATTCCGGACAATCGATGTGACGTGTAACGTGTTTATTAAATGATTATAAAAGAAACAGAAATGCTTCACGGACTCTTAAATATACAAATGATTCGTGACAAAAAAAATACGTTGTACATTTACATAATATGATAATATAATTGTATCGAATAGGAATAGTACTAGTAGGTACTGCTGATGTTGATTTAATCATAAACATTTTTTTTTATTTGTAATTTCTCTTTCTTCATTTGTGCGAAAATTCCGGACATCTTCGAATTCCTCCCTTATTCCGGACAAAAAACTTTCCGTACGTGTAGTTCTAGCTCAGAGTAATAGTAATTTATATTCTAAGAGGTGCCCACACTTACAGTGTCGGCGATCTACCAGAAAATAATCTGAAAGCAAGGGATCGACTAAACTACTATGTAGGTTTGTAACTAAGATACACTTTTTTAAATATGGTTTTACTGCACTTTTAAATTGAATAATATGTATATACAAAATGCAGGAATCGTAACTTACGAATCACAAATTCTGATGATGCATTGGCACTGCATATTATCCGCGTACTTTTTATAGTACGATACGTATTTACTGAGTCCCAACCGCAAGTATGATGTAAGCACGGTCTGTGATGTCAGGTGTACGTCAGTGAGTCGATTGCGATATTCAGATGGTAACGGAGGATCTCGGTGCAAAATGCACACCATAATATTGTTTTCCTTACTTTTGAATAAAAAGTTTGCAGTAAATGCGTTTTATAGCAATTCGCGCAAACATCTTGTTAATAGTTGGGTGTTTTTTCTTTTTTTTTCCTTGATTTCTCTTATGCATTTCCCGTATTTTATAAATATTAACTTTGTAGAAAGTATACTTTATGTATCTCTTTTACAAAATAAATATTTTGATTTGATTTGATTTGATTTAGCTGTGGCTCAAGCGGCCTTTGCCAGAGGGCACCAACAGAGAGAACAGTTGCTGCTTGCTTCCACAAAATGTTACCCTCTAGACCAAGGGTGCTCAAACGGTCGATCGCGACAATTTTTCGAGTCGACCGCCAGCAATATACCTAATAGTACTCATTCCCATGTCTAAAAGAAGTAGCTTTTCAGTTAAGGAGATTGGTTCTATCGACTTATTTGGCGAGTCTGCATTTCAGGAATGTAAATTATTAGCTCTTAAGAGGATAACTTTTTACCTCGGTACAAAATGCACATCTATTGTTTTCCTTACTTTTGAATAAAAAGTATGCAATAAATGTGTTTTAAAGCAATTTGCGGAAATATTATTATTAGAGTGCATTACAAACTCGAAAAGATAAATTAGAAACAAATGTAAAGACAAGAATTTGAAAAAATTCCTCGGGCCAGGATTCGAACCTCTGACCTCTTGTTATCAAGACAAGCGCGCTACCGACTGCGCCACCGAGGTACTTACCTAGACCGTTGAATTTTTCCACCATACTTGTCCACCGAATATTTTTGTAACTATTTGATCTAACCAGCTTGTATTGCCCATACTGAACGCTCACGGAACGCTCTTGCGGAAATAGTTTATTAATAATAAAGTCTTCACAAAAAAATTACGTACTTTAAAGTATTATATTTCGTTTGCATTACATTAACAAACTTAAAAGAGTGTTTACAGTTGTTATGTAATGCAGCTAAATTGTAACGCATAAAATATAATAATTTTCATGTGATCACCTAACTAATAACAAGATGTTTGCGCGAATTGCTATAAAACGCATTTACTGCAAACTTTTTATTCAAAAGTAAGAAAAACAATAGATGTGCATTTTGTACCGAGGTAAAAAGTTATCCTCTTAAGAGCTAATAATTTACATTCCTGAAATGCAGACTCGCCAAATAAGTCGATAGAACCAATCTCCTTAACTGAAAAGCTACTTCTTTTAGACATGGGAATGAGTACTATTAGGTATATTGCTGGCGGTCGACTCGAAAAATTGTCGCGATCGACCGTTTGAGCACCCTTGGTCTAGAGGGTAACATTTTGTGGAAGCAAGCAGCAACAGTTCTCTCTGTTGGTGCCCTCTGGCAAAGGCCGCTTGAGCCACAGCTAAATCAAATCAAATCAAATCAAAATATTTATTTTGTAAAAGAGATACATAAAGTATACTTTCTACAAAGTTAATATTTATAAAATACGGGAAATGCATAAGAGAAATCAAGGAAAAAAAAAATGAAAAAAAAAATCTCCAAGTCATTTTAAATGGGCACTTATTGTGTCCCAACAAGATTTGAATTTGGCACCCTTCGGGTACGGTACTAAAAATCTAGTTACTGGCAGGTTAACCTGGTCATTATTCAAAACTACTGTAGTACGTTAACCTGACGTCTAATATACATTATGTAGGTTTATTAATAATATAAATAGTAAAATTCTCTAGCGCACCAGTTGAACGCAATACGTTTAGTTCACAGTTTCGTCAAAAAACTAGAACTCTTATAGACTCCTACGAAATTTTTAGTAATAGGATTGTGATGTTCTAAAATATAAAAAGGGCTTATGTTTAAGCAATCACCAGATATAATAAAATATAGTGCCAAAAAAATCGCTATAAACCGCTAAAAATAGTAAGTAATTACCAAAATTGAATCCCCATTTTAGTATGAAATTATAAACAAAAAAATTTACAGCCTGCTAACCTACATAAAGCAAGTATCTCTAAAATAATCGCTGACCAACCCAGAAATAGTAAACAACCACAAAAAATTTAACCGCATTATAATTTAAAATTTCATCCAAATATAAATGTTTTTATCGTATAAAAGTAAACTAATCTAGATAAATCATTGTTTAGGTACCCAAAAATTATAAATGAATTCCTAAAACTCCGCTCCGCTTCGCTCGGCTCCTTAGTTTTTCTTACATGTCAACCTAACACGCTCCTCCTCGCTTCGCTCGTCGTCGCTACCTATTTTCGGAATTTGATCGACTTCGGGCTTTGATCATATTTGGCAAGCATTTATTCGGTAGTAATAGCAAAAAAATTTGCTTATTAAAATTTGGTGATTGTTTACTAATTTTGGGTTTGGAATTAATTTTGAAGTGAAGTGACTTAAATGTACAGACACGACAATTTACTACTTTATTATTAATATTGATTGTTTTACTTTATAAAAAATGCTTGTTTTTAGAGATTTCTTGTATGGGAACGGAACTTGAGACGGAACAAAAAGTAACTACTTTTAAGTTAATTTTTTTCTCAGTTTTCATCATGTGGCTTGAGGCAGAGGCCGTAGTAAAATTTATTCTGTAAAAAAAAATCAACTGGCTCTCAATTCTGGCACGTGCGCAAAAACTGCGAGGGCAGATTGCGGGTGACTTTCAAATGGATTTTGTACGGATATGTATTGATTTTTTAAAGTTGAAACCTTATAATGAGCATTTCGTACATCCTATAGTTTGTATTTGATGTAGTTTAGTCACTCTAATTTTCATCGCATGGCATTTATCTAACTTTAAACAAATATCTAATGATTTATATTGCAAGTGAGAAATAATGCCGGAATAGCCGCCCTGTCTATCTATTGCGGCTGGTTGTGGACTCTCTGTTACAGACTGACGGAATCACAGACAGGAGAGGCTTAGTAGGGTCTTGTTTAGGTACCCTCCGGGTACGGAACTTTGAAAAATGAGTATAGGGTATTTGTTGTTTTTTTACCTTCTCGTATGTTGTTGGAAACAAAAAACAGTAGGTGAAAGAATTGTTTTGGTCCGGTACTTCTACTGAACTTGAAGTCCTTTCAGTAAAGATTCGAGGTCGAATTAAAGAGACACAAATAAAAAGGCGTGAAAATAGTATTAAGTATTGTTTGTTATTAAGCATTCGGTTACACTCTCAGCCCCCAGAAATGCGTATGTATTTTTTTACAACAAACTAATATTATTTAACCTCTGTCCTAAGGAAAAATGTTCCTAGCTATGGTTCTCATTAAGCTGGATATATTTCTAAAACAGAACGAAATTAAAATAAAAAATAAAAATGAAAACTAAGTATCTAGACAGCAGAATTTTGGTAGGAAGACTCCCTGGTACGTGGAGCCCACATCAAGCTATACACATTGAATATAAGCTGACCCCTCATTGCACGGGAAGGCTATACAATGAGAGGTCAGCTTATACTGAAAGTGTTTAGCTTGATGTAGGCTCCACTGTACCACCCGGAAATGTGTATTTATATAAAAAATAACTCCAAAATAATTAGACACCTCGTCATACCAATATGGTGAACTAACCATAGTCTAATGAAGTTGTTTTACTCAATAATTATTCAATATTTTTCTGGGATTCTTGTGAAATTAAACTTTGCTGTTATTTTGCTAATATACCTATATTCTCAGTTTTCACCCAGTGTACATTTAATTCGACTTACTCCATACAAAAAAAAAATAGTTTGACTCGCCTATTTTAAAAGTCCGTTGGGCCTTATAGAATATGCTCAGTATCTGTTCTTTCATAATTGAGCGAATTAAGCTTTAATTTAGTATTATTTTTCGAGTTTATTTAGTGATTATATCCAATTCATACTCCAATCACTCCAATCTCCAATACGAGTACTCCAATTCACCCTTAGAATAACCAAAGAATAACCGGAAGCCTTTCCTACTTTTCTTTTATTTTGATTTTGATTTACGTTATCGTCTTGTTATTTAAGTGATTGTAAATGTCCTTGTCCACGTTATACTCGTATATAATTCAATTAGCCTCATTAGAGACGAAACGTATTTTAAAAAAGAATTATTTTTTATATCTCTTATCCATGTAGATATAAACAATAATATAAACGTTACATACATATTGTATACGTAGATATAAATTTATTAAATTTTATTTGCAAAATAAAATACTCTTAGGTTAAATGCCCTATGATTTAACCATAGACTAAATACAAGATTTAACCAACTAAATGCTCTAAGAAAATACTGGTACAGTGACCTTGCAAAATATCAAGTGTAATTTTTGAAGTGCATTGCATTGCATGGTAATATATTTAGCAGATTATAAGGTATTACATTGACGGAATCCATATATTCTGAACGACATAAACTTGACGAACTTCTTAATTTAACATTTAGAAGTGCACACTTTAATCTCATTTCAGTTATAGCATTGGAAATATCTTGAGTAACAGGATAAGCAGGCATTTCATTAAGTTTAAGTGGAAATATGTCTGCCTCTTCATAAATAACAGTGTTCTCAGCTCTGACAGTATTAGATTGTACACTTCCACTTGATTTATCTTTTTTATCTTCGTTATTGTCTATGAGATCTGCTTTATCGTCTTTGTGATTAATTACTTAGGGCATCGTAGCTCTAGGTTTATGTATGGGTTCAAACAAAGGGCCCACAGCGTTGTCGGTGGGATCGGTGTCCTCAACATGACACACCTTGGTCACTTATCTTTATCTATCGCAGCTTACACCTCAATCAAAAGCTTCGAGGCCGCCAAAGGCCGACGCACTCGCGGTCCGCGGACATAACACGTGCATTACTCACGAAATATTTTCATATAAAACCGAACGCACCCGTCCACTCCAACCCTCCCCCCTGCGCGCGCCCTCGCCAGCCAAACCAGTTCAGTCGGTGCCCGGCTGCCGTGCGCGTCGGTCGTCTTTCGGGAGTGTCTCCGCGTCACCCAGTGTTACGAGAAAAACATCTTTTGTATCAAAACCAAATCCAGTGTTGTGGATTCACATTATATGTGCTCTTGTGAGATTTGTGTCTAAAATTGTGATGATTTGTGTACTCGTGTTGGATTTCTATTGAAAAGTGTGGGACGGGTCCGCCTGCTGCCGCCGGACGCCTTTTCTCTCGGATCTCGGGATATCATTAAGGTATTTATTGTTACACCGGCTTATTGTTGGGAATTCTTTCGAGGTTCGTGCTAGAAGAGTTTAATCGATAGTACGTCAGTTGAGGTTGTGGGTAGGGAAGGAGCGTTGTAACACGTCCATGTAGAGATGGCAGATTGTGGTGGTTGTTTGTGGATTTGCATTGTAGATGCGCAGCGTGCACTGTGCAAGTTCTGGGAACTGGGCTCCAGATCAGAAGAGCAAGCGCCGAGGTGCGAGTGGGCGAGTATTAATTAGCTGACCGATTGTAACGGTACATGACTACCAGCGGCCTCTTAACGATTTTTTGATAAGTTCCCAATCTTTTGTTGTTCAGGTCGAGACAAGACTAAAGAAAGATGTGGAGTTGAATAGAACAGAAGAGATTAAAGATCCCACTGACTTTATTGAAGAATGAGAAAGAAATTGAAGAAACTAAAATATTTGGTGATGAAAGATAAGAAACCCAGCAACGAAAATATTTATAACAAGCATTTTAAAGTCTTGAATATTCATCCAAGAGACTAAGCCGGTAGATGGCGTGAGTTGGACAGAACGATTAAAGCTTTTCTCTTTTTTGTTAGAACCTTCAAATGGAAGCAATTATTTATTCAAATTCACACTCAATTCAAACTACAATACAACTTTAAACAATGAAATTGAAGCCATTAGAGGTTCAACCTTCGCAACTGTTCTAATTCCCAAATATAAAAGGAACCCCCCCAGTTGTCAAGGATAAATAACAATGTGAAAAACGAAATCATAGCAATTAACATACAAAACACTGACTCAACACAAAAGAACACATTTTCATATGTTACACAACATAAATTAAATCAGAACGCTGCACATTTCAATAAAAGGTTTTTGCTGATAATAAATAAAATAATATAATGATAAATAAAAACGTTTTCTAAAAGAAAAGGCTTTTTTTCTTACGTTTTCTAATACACAGATACCTACGTATTTGAATTTGACTTAACGCAAGGTAATAAAAAAGTCATCTTGGCCAAAATTTAATTCAAAGGGCAATCTGAGGCTTATCAAAAGAATTTTATAGTTGACTGGGATGAGTATTAGTGGAGACCCTTTTCTTATCTCTATTGTTCCAAACTTCGAATACACACAGAATCGAAATAATTTTATTGACAATTTAAGGGCAAAATTTATTGCAATATCAAAACGTTGATTTAGCCGTAAACCGGATCGTAAACTTCATATTGATGGCTCGTATGGGAGATAAAGTCGTGGATTTTGAATAACTTTACATAGGTAAGAAGATATGGAAGGTGATCGCGAGATCAAGTTATCACGGGAATTTATTATTTCTGTCTTCTCCTTATGTACTTTCTCGATTTAAAGTGAGTACTTTGGTCGTTCATGGATACTGAAAGACACTTATGAATGGATAAAAGCTCTGTAGGTGTGCCAAGTGGATATAAAATTCAAATGAATGTAATAGTTTTCATTGATAAAGATGATTGCATTGAAGAAATTACACAAGAGAAAACAAAAAAATTCAGTGCAGCAATAATAGCCGCAATACTAAAACGCAATGGTATTTTACAAGTAAAAGGAGCCCAAGCGTTAATTTGTCGTAAAAATCTCAAAACTGCGTCCGGAAATGCTGTGTTTCGTTTAGTAGTTGGCTGTTGAACAGATGTCGACATGTGTCGTGTGGCTGTATGGCATGTAGCCGTAGGCTAATTGACTCAGATGAATAAAATAAATCGTGAGTTACGTTCATTATACCAATCGGACCATTCCCCTTGATGCTTCGAATGCTTTCTTTGGCATTTATGATTAAGCGACTGTCTAGAAGTTGCGTTATGTGCGCTAGAAATGGCGATTTTTGATCGATTAGGATATTGAAACGTTCTAAATCATTATAAATTGTTTAAGTTAAGTGGATTTTTAAGTCAGATATATAATAATTTAAACAATGTTTTTATTGAATTTTAGTTGAATTTTGTACATCCCATAATATTTAGCGGAATTGTAAATAATAAAAATAACCTAGAATCAAATTTAATAAGAATATTTTAACTTTTCTTGATTGTTTTTTTTATAATAACAAATTAATTGATTTCTATGGTCTTATCTTTTATTTCATTTCCTGATTTCAATACCTATAAAAGACATTTTATTTATTATTCGGCTCTATGTATGGATTTATTCAGTTATTAACTTATTAAGTAGTACACATTATTATTTTCATTACATTACACGTAAATGTATGGAGTGCTACCAATTCAAGAACAAAACCACCTATGAAAAAAGTAATCTGAATGAAAGCCATCTTTCTATGACAGCTGTCACTGCATTCACCTCGAGTGTGGTTGCTATCAGATGTTCTTCTGTCATCCGAGCTCATTATTGTCAAATGTCAACAACTTACAGCGCAAGATTATCTTAATGTCGAATTGTTGATTCCTGATAACAGCGGTATGTCCGCTGTGAGGTCAGATGGGCTGAGTTTGAAAGCATCTTAAAATAACTGTCTTCGGTGATAATTAATTTTGCCCGATCTTATCTTTGTAGATTGTTCAAATAAAATAAATTTATTAAAATTATATACCTAAAATAATCTTCTTGAATTTGTACAACTGTAGCTACATCTACTTAAAAATGATGAGTAACAATGCTTATTTAATCTTCATTATTATCCAATTTGTATTCCGTAGTTTTCTCTATTACCTCTCACAACAATACATCGTCTAAAAACGATTCCATTGGTACTTTGTATATTCTTCCTAATGTCCAAGCTAAAGTTTGACTCATAACAATGATAATAATTAAACATTGAAAAGTACCTCTGGCTGCGTGTCCAACTTTGACATTTAACAGTAAATAGATACTGGACCATTTCTCCGTTTACCGTTATTCTAAGCGACCATGATACTTGTACCTCTAAACTAAAAGATAATGCTCTGTGCCCCTTTGTTAGAGTTTATCTTGTGGCTTGGGATTGTGCGGATAAATTAAAGTTGACAGTTTACTCTGCCAACTCAATTGCTTTTTTTTTTGTAAGGTCAAGGATTTCTTGGTATTTATATTAGACCTCAATAAAGGATATTGTCAAATATATTTTAAAAGTAGATGGGCCAATTCAATAGCACCCGGAGGTTTGTCAGGGTCGTAGGAGATGGAAATCTATGTTTTGTCTCTAGGTAGAAAACATCACTAGTATGTAGAATAAATTTGCTATAAATTTCATAGAAACATAGGCTAGAAACCCCTGCGGGAGGCAGGCATAAATATGAAGATATAAAAATCTTGATACCAATAGGATGATAAGGTGCTACCTATACACGTTCATTTAGTTCTATGCTACTATTTTAAAATATATCGATTATTTGTTTGCCATATTGCTTCCTATTTCGAGACCCTCAACTTCCAAAAGAAAAAGTAAAGTCATCTATCAGGCAGAACCAGTGCAAACGATCTTTGGTTAATTAATTGGTCATCCATTAATTTAAGCGTATAACGATTATAAAAAAAAACCGGCAGAATCGTTATGTTTGGCTTTTTATATGTTGCGTGGGAAGCTGTTTCTGTCCACTTTACGTAAACTTAGCTCAATTTATCCAATCATGGTAGTAAAGTTCTAGCAAAATAGACCATCACCATAGTCATTACTATTTTCGACGTTCATGGCTTTAAGTTAATATTCTTTTATTATTTACTTCGTCTCAAATTTAGACTTGTAGTAAAAAACATTTACTGGAAGAAAATTCCAAAAGCTCGATCATTAGAAAACTATGCTCATGGCATTCTTCCTACTTAACAAATCATAAAGATATCTTTGGAATTTCTCTTTCCGTTCTCATAAATGATTCCAGTAGAATTCTTTGGATTTCTGACCTGACTTGTTAGCTATCCGACTGACCCGTTTGTGGAGGACAATAGATGCCCTAATTATGGACCTAACGTTTCTGCTAAAGATGTTAGACGCTCATTCCAAGATATTAAAATTGAGATTCTTGCAAATTGTACCTGTTTTGTCTCTTTTCTTGTTATGAAAAACTTTAATAAAAATTTAATACAACAGTAGTAGGTGCTCGTAAGTAAATACATCCTTAAATTTTGAACAGGCTTGGCTAAAATCTATAACAGATTTTTTCATCACTATGGTAGATGTTTAAAATTGTATAGGAAGGTATTTTTATAAATATAGATTAAAAAACACATACCTACCTAACATTATATCACGCCTGTTTGTCAAAGAGTGGGGGTAAAGAGTACAGATGTTTGATTCTGGCATACCTCTTTCGGTTCTTCCAAATTAAAGTCATACAAGCTCTTCTATATTGAAGAAGGTCCAAGTCAAAAGAAGTACATGAACGAGTACAAAATCATATAGCAACCCTTGACGAACTCAAAACATATTTAACGAAAAATTATTCTTTCAAGCCTTGAATATTAGCACATTTTAGGCACGATAACGAAGAATGGCGTAAGCGCGATAAGAACACGTGTATCAAATGCTTTACCAAAAGGTGGAATTTTTAAAGGCCTTTAGCTTAATGTTCTGCATAAGCCTTAGGTAGATCTTCTATAACGTCCAAAACCGTCGAATAAGCAATTAACCTTTGGGCCATCAAGAACAAAGTGACTCGTTTCGATAACATGATGTAAAACACCGTTTTCAATGTTTAAAACCTTTTAGTTTTAGCATTTAACGTTCGTCTTGATGGTCTATTACGTCACCATATGTTTGGAATTTTAAAATTATTTGAGAAGCTGTTGTCTTCACTTCAAAGAGGTTTTTGTAGCTGTGGTTGACAAGTGTTGTCTTTTGACGTTTATACTTTAGTGAAAATACTGAAAGCGTCGGTTTCACTGTTTCAAAACATTTTTTGATTTTGGCTGAGGTCAGTAAAGAATCTATAGGCATGTTGCAGCCGGTTTTACGACTACCCTCAGGTTGTTAGAAACAGTAATCTCGCGAGTTTTGCAACATTTTATTGTTTTATTGCGCCTCGGGTCGTTTCTTGGGCCTCTCGTTACGGGTTCCTTAGAGTGCGTAAGAAAGTAACATTACGGGATTGCCCAAGGGCGAGTTATAAGAAAACAATTTTATTGTCTCCCGGGCCTTGGAGATTATTTTGGTTACCTTTCCATGGACAGATACCGTTAGGAGAATAGGGAATTGCAATTTGGTTGCACATAGTTATCTCTAGATTTCTCTTCGAATACAAAGAGTTCATATGGTTCTTCGACAAGTTTAATACTAAAGGGTAAAGTCAGCAATTTCATCTAGAAATCGGTTAAGCAAACGACCGATTTACTGTAACTCTCCTTTACGACCGATCTCATACCCAGAACTTGTATTAAAATGCGAAAGTTTCTCGTTGACGTTAAGACGCGGTATCTACCGCCGCTCGTCACAGTAAAGTTCGGCTACATTTGACTACGGAAAGAGAAATGTAAAGACAAGCACTACGACAGGGTCGTTAAATTGTGCGGAGACGGTATCTCGGTGAATCAGCTAGCTTCCCGACGGGGTTTTTACGACTTTCGTATGACTACAGAATCGGCCGAAACGTCGCTTTCTAAGGGACATTTGCGTCATCAAATTTGACAATACCAGCATTGAACTTTGGTAATTTCATTATTATTTACTCTTCAATAGGATCATAAAAAGAAAGCATCCTATTTTCAAGTGCTGCAGCTTTTCACGAAATCCTATTATACATCACAAGGGGACAGTAAAGCGGGAATATTTCTGGAGTGTCGCGCAGTTTTACGTCCCTTGTTATACCACTGTCAACGCTAGTAATAACATCAGGTAAAAATTGGACCCCGAAGCCGTCCCTTCGTTTCAGAACGGGGATATCGGCTCTCTCGTTTTATTGGCCCGCGACCCGACTAAGAAAAGGCATGTGAGGTACTACATCAAAACGAACAGAGAATTTGCTTGGAATTTTAAAAGAATCCTATTCCACGTTTTCTTAAGCAATTGAGACATTCAATGTTTTCCCTTTACGTTTCTTTTTTGTGCCTTTATTTTGCTGGAATCGTTTCCCGATGCTACCAACATAGGGAATATACGACTTCGCCAGGGAGAACAATTTCCTTTAATGTTTTCATGACTCTCCTGAACTAAAGACCGTGTAACGAGGTATCTGTTCTCTGCCTTTTAATAGCATTAGAGACCGTACAAAGTGGAAGTATTAGTTTTTATCAACCATCTGTACGAACGTCACGTCTTTATTACTATTTATTCTTTGTCCCCGTGAATGCAGCGTGGGAAAGGGAGAAGGATATGCCAGAGGGTTCAAGTCAAACCAGTTTGAGTGGGATGGAGGGATTTCGGTGTGTTCGTTTTGGAGCATAGGTGGTTCTCCAGGTTAAGTTCAATAAAAAATGGCGCGTACCTGGGTAAGCCGGTCCCCTGACATGTTTATACATTTTTCTTAATGTTGTGTATTAACAGTATGTTTTTTTTACGGATTTCTCGATTGAGATCGGATCGCGGCGTTATTAAAAAAGTTTTTGGCGAAATTGCCGCGACAATATTTTTCCGAATACAGCTTTTGTTTTTTTTTAATTCTGGGTATTTTTGTGTCAAACGTTTTGTTTTAAATTGTTGTCTTTTAGTAGGTACCATTGAAAATATTATCTGAAGTGATAAGCTGGGCATGCTCTTGAAATATTTTAGTCTTCTTTTGTAAGTCCTGTATTTACTTGAACTTAAGACCCCTCCAAGTATCTGCTCTCACATTTTATCTTACAACATTGTAAAGTTCTAATCAGCAGGCGGATGTAGGTAACTAGAAACATAAATTTTCTAGAATCCAGGAAACTTACAATTATAAATTATACGGTTTGTTCTGGGTCATTTATAATTATAACTGATAATTTTGTTATATAAGCAATGAGTTAATAATATAAGAATAAATACCGTTTGAATGTAGTACAAAGTTATATAAATAAATACATCATCACGGCATAAACCTTTAAAGGGGTGTCAGAGATGTTTCTCTTTTTATTACATACTTTAGTAATGGACTTCGGACACAAATATGACCACCAGCTTATCGTGCCTTCAGAAGCACTTAGACAAAACCCTTGCGGGATTTGAACCTGTGAGCTCCGGATTAGTGATCGAGGCATTCGAACCATTCGACTACAAAGGCGGCATGTTAATTTAAAATTGATAAAGTTCCAGCATTTTTTTATTCTTTGTTTAAGAAATTGTTGTGCCACCTGTTTCTTACCCGATATTACTAATGAAGTTTTTATTAGGTTTGATATAAATGATGTTTTATTGATTACCAGTAAAAACAGTTTATTGAATATACCAACAATATAAATTTCCAGTATACAGCAAAAAACAAAAGAAATTGGCGTAATTCGAAATTCGAAAAGAGACGCTTTCAACATGGCGTTCGGCTTAACATCTGATTCAGCATCACCTTACAGAGGCATGCAGTGGCTATTGTCCTTTATTACTTCAAAGAGAACCGATTGTTACTGTATTTTGCAATCCATCCACTGTATTTAGATCACGTTTCATCAGACAATCAACCTTATGTCATAGTTACTAAAGTCCTTGTTAGGTTTCTCTTATGGTAGTATTTTTAAAACATCGTCTGGCGCCGTTGTGCCAGTTTAAGACCGAGTACAAAACAATTTCTCACTTTTGGGGCTCTTGAATTCTTATAAAACTTCGACATGGGTATTGAAAATAAGTATTAACAGAAAAAACGATGGCATCTTCTGAAATTTACGAAAACCTCCATCACGCCTTAAAAAATGCACGAAAATGTTAGAATTAAACAACACATTTTAAGTGTTTATCAAAATTTTACAAAAAAAAAACAACAAGCCATTTGTTTTCAAAAGTGTGATAAAAATGGGGTGGCATTTCTAAAATTACTTGTAGATGAGTGTTAATAAATTCCTGATAACTTTTGATTATTCCACATTAATAATTCGTAATCAAAATAATCAGGGATATTCCTACTACTAACCCATGTTTTTTCCACCAAATCTGTAAAGTAGTAGAGTAACATTTCAGGAGCTCACAACCAATTTCAAGTTGTACTCCGAACTACTTTTCCAAGACGTCTGTCTGTGTCAGCAACACAATCCATGCTCCAAGCAAACAGAAACCTACTACGATTCTACGTCAGCGATTTAAATCGTATCCTACAAATCACTTTACCGAGCCAACTAGGACGTTTCATAAACCTTATCAATGTGGAATAATGCTGGTTTTTGCTTGGACTTATGATGGACCGGTGGTATAGTCCACGCCCTTGTTGCAAAATGGTCTCTTCACACGGAATAATAGAAGTTGGATCTGTAGATAACGCTTTCTTTTTTTAGTTGATGCATCTGCCATTAAGTAGTGTGTCGTAATTAAAATGTTCGTTTGTTTGGGAGGATTTCTTGAGTAATTTTTGACTTTACTTGGCTTTTTTATTTTTGCACTCTATTCATTTTATTACCACTTATGAGAGCCTTATATTGTCCGGATTACTCTGGAATATTATCAACATACTCTCTATTTCCTTAGGCTTAGGATAGGATGCTCGCTCTTACTTTATGGGATTATGTTTCGTACTTTCTTATTATTTCGTATTTTATTAATTAGAATTATATAGGTACTCAATTAAAATATTCAATTGCAAGAGAGCTCTTAAAATAAAATAAAAAGTGATTTGGTTTTAGCAATCTTCAAAATAAATTGAAAGGTTGATTTCCTACAATATGGCATATCCAAGCTTATTACACTGTTGTAGGTAGTAATAGTATTCAATATAATCTTTTTTTAAATTGACCCTAAGTAGATAGACGATATAAAATGGCTTGTGGTCAACCGTACACTTCTTTTCCAGTTTTTTGTTCAACTTTTTGTTACTTACGTTTAACTTAGGTTAACGGGATGGATAACTTCAAACTCGCCTGAATGGCAACTTTTATTTTGAATGACTATAAGAGTTAAAATGATTAGAAATATTATTGATATGCTAGCTACGGCACGTATTTTTTACTTTTCAGTAAACTTTGGGATTAAAACAAGTTCTTCCGTCAAATCATTTTCTTTTTCCAAAACTTCGATTATGCAGACGACTTGTGCGTGTTAAGTCACCAACAAAATGATATGCAACGCTAACTATATGTCCTGTGAGAAAAAGCTAGAAAAGTTGGTCCTGAAGTTAATGTAAAAAAAACAAATATTTACATTAGGAACCAATACCTCAAATTTGGATCCACTCTTTTTTGGCGAGGAAGAAGTAGAAAAGTGTTTAGTTTCGGCTGCACGGTATCAAATAATGGAGGAACCGATCTCGAAGTCGCACATGATTCGCCAAGCCAAAGATATTTTTGCTTGACTCCGCCCTGTGTGAAAGTCAAGTCAACTATCCCGCAAAGTGAAGCTAAGAATCTTCAACAACAACGTAAAATCTATACTACTGCTTTGACTACGAGACATGAAAGTACACCGTTTGCACCATTGGCAAAATGCAAGTTTCCATCAACCATGTTCTGGCCAAACACAAAATCTAATGTAGACTTATTGGGAGCGCTGTAAATAAAATCCTATTGCCATTAAATTTGCCATCGCAAATGGAGTGGGATAGGCTACAGCTTACGAAGAAGCCCTGAAAATATTCCCGAAACCTGCAACTGAGATCTAAAGGGCACGCATATGATAAGCCGCCCGGAGGAAACTTGAAAGAAAGAAGCAGAGGCTTGGATGAACTTGGGTTGGTAAGCATGCCGCTAGCGATGGAGATGCATGGAGTAGAATTTTATGTGTCCTTTGCTCCACTATGGGGAATTACGACCATAAGTTAGTAAGTAAGTAATCCTTTGGGTCTGTTATAATAACTTATAAGTTTCGCTGTAGTAATCTGGGTGAAAATACGTTTTATTAAGGGTATGGATGACACTAAATTGAGAACTTCATTTTACATCAAGTAGAATTGAACTTTATGTCTCAATATTGTTTACAAGCCACGCGCTCTCGAAAAACTGACTTTTTATACCTTACTCGGCCTCTATACGTATGTAGTTGGAATAAAAATACGGTATTTTTCAAAATTACTAGATATCATTCAAACAAATTTTATAAAGAAAAACCACCTAAATCCCGAAATCGATACTCGAGATAAAATCAACATTAAGTCTTAAACAGATTAAAATAAAGGGTTACAAAAGATTTATTTAACAGTAAATAAATTAATCAATTGACGCGGATTTTTGAAACTTGTTTTATAAACGTTAGACGAACACAGGAATATTTTTTGATAACTGTATTCTTAGCATAATAGCCATTTGACAATCGAAATTGTACGTTATAAACTGTCAAATAAATACGATTCTTTTACACAATTGCACTTCTGATTAATGCAACAAAATGATCCAAAGTCTGTCATTTTATTTGTATTTGCGTCATCTTCTTTCTTAACCACAACAATTTTATTGGACGTACATCAAGGCACAAATAATTTAGTTAAATGATGGAACCCGTAACAACAAATCGATCGAACCTAATAAAAATTCATGACGTCTAATTTAACAATGAAAGCGTCACGAAAAAATTAGCATGACAATCAAGGTAAATAACGTGGGCCCTAACAAATAAGAAGTAACCAGTTGGTAACTTTACTTCCATGTCATTACTTACTTTTGTATTCGAAACATTGAATAATTTATACTTTGTAGGTTCTATCAAAAATATATTTATCAATTTTTACTGTACCTACTGTCTGTTAATCTTCCCGAGTAAACGAAATAAATATTATCAATTGAGCGCTCGAAAAATGCAGCAATTCTAAAAATTCCAATGGTTATCCAAGAAATAAATCACACGTACGATTTATTTCTTGGATAACCATTGGATTTAACAAATACACCTGGGAATTTATTGCCAGTATTTGATCAGGCTATCTTATCAAGAAATGTAAAAAAAAGCACTGTGGCTTGACTGAACGCAGAAACTCCTACCACCATTGGCTGAGATCATAACCTCTTTGAACGCTATTGGTCTAAACGACACGACATGCTGACTCAAGGGGGAATCCGAATATGTTTTGAACTGAACTTGTACTGAGATCTTCGCTTTCACACGGGAAGGAAATGTCGGCAAATTCTTGTCAACATTCAATCTATGTATTTACACGTCTTCCATTCAGCTAAAGGTTGCCATTGTAGCATATACGCAATGAATGAGTCATGTTGGTAACATATGTCACAAGTAACATGTGTCACAAATAATCACTATAACACATGAGGAGACAACAATGTGTTGGTTCATGCGAGGTTTTAGCACGTGTACGATGATTTTGTTATATGCTAACAAAAAAATACGCAGGAGAAAATGTTTTCGCGTTTTTAATGTTTCCGTTTTCACACGGAAGGATTTCCAAAAATAAGCAATTGATACAAGTAAGTATATTATGTCAGGGTCGTAGCAGATAGATCTGTTGTCTCCACCCACCGTTTTGAGATACAGACGTTAATACTTATAGGTTTTGATATACAGGCTGTAGACTTTGTCCGCAACTTCTAACGCGTGTGAAAATAAACGATAATAATGGAAAAAAATGCGCCCAATTTACACCATAACGCAGGGGCGATGCGCCATCAGTTACTAGCGCTTCACTTTGCGCCACTGTGGCCATAATAATTAAAGAAAATTTAAAGTTAAGACATTTCCATCTCAAATTATTTGTTTTATTTTAAGGCTGTTATTTTAAATAATTATTGTGTATACAATCAGTGTAACGAGAGCTGCGTAGCAAAAATAAGAGACTCCAATAATAATATACCTCTAATAGAAATAATTGTTTAACAGCACAAAAAACGGTCACCGATTAATGCGAACTACGGCCACTTTCTGTTGATTTCACAAGGCTGAATACCTAGGTTAACTTTACTGAGAAAATGTAACAAAACATCAGGTTCTTATATTTCACTATATCATAATTTGTAGAATTTTCTGCTCTGTTGGAAGTAAATTTGGGGTTGAAAATGCAGTTTCAGATTATTATAAAAAAATCTTATATATATAGGTACAATACATATTGAACAAATATTTCCTCAGTGTTTTACAACCATTTTCTATTTCACGGTGCTCTTCAGACAGAAAGAGATAAAGAATAGAAATAATTACACGGCATTTAAACTGATGTTGTAATTCCTTTGTTCGATTTTTGAATTGATCATTGCGCACAAAAACGGACTTCGAACGTCGATGATGTATGAAAAGGTTTGCGTTGATGTGAAAGTCGGGTGTTGAATGGTTTAATAAAGGGCTTTTATATAATTTATTTAACTTGAGATATTCATGACCTGTGTGCGTAATTGGAAGATATTTAAGTGCTGCCCATTTCTTGTCTTTGTACAAAAATGCCTGATTACGGTTTTAAGTGCATAATCATTGACTTCTCATACACAACTAGACACACAGACTCCAAGAAAAGTTCGTCAGAAAGTGTCCGAACGTGCGACGTGCATAGTAGCAAAAATGCTTCAACCAAATTAAGACGTTCTGTCTATAACAGTAGTTGTACGAAATCGTAATTCGATTTTGTCACCCCATAGCGGTGACAATGACACCTATTCTCGTGTACCAAATATTAGATTTAGAGCTGCCATAACCTAAAACTTTTCATTGCAAAATAGGCTTTAACGCAGATGGATAAAAGTTAAATGAGCTTGTATTATTTTAGGTTTTTCAACTCTAAATTTAAGGTTTGCTGCACGAGAATAGGTCACACTGCATCACTGACACTTTTTGAGCGAGATTGCGAGTCTAGTGTTTATGAGAGGTCAATGTATGCTGCTCTCTGATTAAAAGTAGATAAGTTGGAGAAATACACAAGTCCTAAGAACACTAGTCCATTAATTCTCGGTAAGTAAATCTTTTGAACACAAAATCCACACTAATAATAAAGTGATGCAACTGATGTATCCACATCAAATGCATAAATAACTTTGCCTGAAGATGTTTTAAGCGAAACTGTTCGCTAACAGGATAAATAAATACTGTGGAACTAGTACAAGTAAGACTTGTCTGTATGTATGTTCCGTTTTAACTTCGAGCACCACTAATTTGGATGCGGTTTTTTTATTATCATAGTATGGATACTGGTCAAAAAATAGGGGTGTTCATGAAATAACGCCCAAGCCGAAAACGGGGCATAGATTGAATGAACGCGGGCGGAGCCGCGGGTAAAAGCTAGTATTAATTTAAGGAGACTGTAAAAATACTGTAGACGACGTTCTCCACCAAAATAGCAAGTCACTACAAGCGAGTGACAATGTCGATCCGTTTCAGGTAACGACAGACGAGAATATCCAACCAATTTTAGGAGACCACGTCCAAGACTCTATTTCCTTGGAAATATAAGTAATTATAAAATCGCTCTGCGATCTAATCCGGCTGGTGGGTTGTACCGTCTCCCAGCACGGTTGACCTAAATTCTATATTCGCTTGCAGAGAAATTGTGATTGAAAGATTACATAACTCCCCAATTACAATGGCAGAGGAATGGAGCAGGCAGATGTCATGCGGGGATAGTTTCGAAGTTGCATCAATTCTAGCATCCTAGATAATTTCATATTTCGCCATTTGAGTCTTATTACTGCAACATAGTCCGGGAGAGGCTTGCACGGCACTGTGCGGTTACGGAAATGCTCTAATAAATTAAATTAAATATAATATATTTATTTATCTTATATAGGTATACTTATTAATTACAAGTCAGAATAAAAAACACTTAAAACTTATAGAAAATTTAAACTTGCTTAAATTTAATAAAAATAATAATAATAATAAAGGAATAAATAAATGGGAGGATTTTATTTTATTTATATATCAACGTTTAATATTAATAAATACAACAAAGTTGATAATTAAATAAAATAAAATCCTCCCATTCGAATAGTCTTGTTAAGAAGAAGGGCAAGAAACTTAGCAAGATCGTGTCTTCTCCTCAACGAGTTATTTCGTCGTAGCTTCTCCTTTTTCAAATATATTTTACTTTAACAAATACTTAGAAAAAGTAAAGAGAAAAAAAAACAAGACAAGTGAATAGGGATTCTTAATTATGTTTATGTATACCGCTTCTGTGATCTTATGGTTCGACCGTCTTCAGGTACTAATCAAACTCGGGGTTTCAAATCCCGTAGGGGCATATTTGTTTCCGGTTTGCATACGTATTTGTGCCCGAAGTACGGCGGCAGGACTCACCACGCTGGGACGTTATAATCGTCGGCAAAACGTGGGTGTACCACTGTGACCTGTATTGCACACAACACACTCGAAACACCTTTGGCGCCCACTTGGGGATTCATGTCGTGACAATAATTGCATTTAATTAGGTATCTTTCAATTGTTACAAATTTTATTGGCGAAACTTTCTGAAATGATTCATACAGTTTTTTTATATACTTGGTATTGCTAAAACGTTTTAGTCCGGGTTAGCGGACAAAAGAACCTAATCACTTTCGGATTACCATTCTTCTGCATGAAAGTTTTCCCATACCTTTTTGGTTTCCATACAAACACTATAAATAGTGTAAATGTATAATAGGATAAACGCTAAACAGTCGAAACAAAGGTTGTGGCAGGTAGATCCCTTTGAAAAGGAACAAAAACAAAAGTGAAACTACGACAGCCTTATAAATGACATCACAAAATGATAAATTAGTTCGACCTTCCTGAATACATACGGAACTGACCTGACGAAGTAACCAGCCCGATTGAATTTGTTACGAATTTTCTTTTTGAACGCGTCCATTGCAGCCTCCTAAAAGTTGGGATTGATAAGGTTTTCTTCTCATCAAATTGGCCATGATCATTACCTACAAATGGGCATGGAAGGACTGTGAAAGGATTCGAGTGACTTAAACTGTGTCTAAACGGTGTCTGGTAGCGGATTTCGAAATTTAAATATTCATAGAAACTATTAATAGACAATATTTAGGTGGTAGAGCTGATGCCGGGCTCGACTGTGGAGGTACCACCATCTTACTCGCAAATCCTCCCGAAGTTATTCGGGGGAGAGTAAGAGAACAGCTCTCAGGCAAAACTAGGCGGCCCACCATTGCCTGGGACCGATGGATGGCGGTATATCCATCCCAAATTGCTGCGCCTTATTTAAAACAGGCCGGTGACGGGCAGCGGCGTCACTGGTGCAAGAGTTTCGGCACCGCGCTCACCAACCCGCCTGCCCAGCTTGTGTGAGTATGGGAATTTCTTCCAGGAGGACCGCCAGGAGTGGCGAAATCCTGGAAAGGCCTATGTCCAGCAGTGGACGAAACAGGCTGATGGATGGATGGAAGACAATATATTTAAAAAATATATATCGGAATGAACTAAATTTTATATATAACATTTTTCATGACCTTTGACACTCAAAAAATCTTAAAGCGCGCGTTCGCAGAAGTTGCTTAAAATCCTGGCAACTTAAGTCTGAATATTTTCGTTAAGTTGCATTGTGATTGCAGTTTAGTTTCGTTAAACGATACTTATTTAGTATCTATGTTATATTATAGCACACAAAACGTTTAAACTTACATATAAAAAAAACTGGCCAATTAAGTGTCGGGCCACGCGCAATGTAGGGTTCCGTAGTTGCCCGTTACATATTAAGTTGATTTAATAATACAGACCGCGCCAAACTGCACCCATACATTATAGGGAGCCAAAAGCTTGGCGCGACCTGTACTCGTAAACTTGTAAAGCCTACTTAGCTGTCATAGTTTTCCATTTAAATTCATTATATACTTTTGTACTTCTGTGAATTTTTTCATATTTCTATAAACAACCGTTTAGCCGGCGGAGGGGGGGGGGGGGGAAGTTCCACTTTAACTAAAATTTTCACTTTAAAGCTTAATATTTAACCAACGGATCCCTAAATCAAAAAATGGTTTTAACATACCCACAATGTTTTTGAACGGCCTATCCAACGATATCCCACACTATGGGATAGACAAGGAAAAAAAATCATCCCCAGTTTACTTGTATGAGAGGTAACCTTAAAAAAAAATTTTTTGACATTTAATTTTACCATTTTGTCGGTGTGATTAATATTTATATCTATGCCAAATACCACCTTTTTAGTACTAATAGTCTCTGCGCTAAGCCGCGGACAGACGGACATGGTGAAACTATAAGGGGTCCTTGTCGAACTACGGAACCCTAAAAAGCACAACTTAAGAAAAATTATTTAAAAACTGCAAATTTCCTAGAAAGTACATATTTTAAAGGAAATGTCAGTAATTTAAATAAATTTACCTTGGTATAAATAGTACACATTATAATTACATACATAATGTGACCTATTCTCGTGCAGCAAACCTTAAATTTAGGGTTGAAAAACAAGCTCATTTAACTTTTATCCATCTGCGTTAAAGCCTATTTTGCAATGAAAAGTTTTAGGTTATGGCAGCTTTAAATCTAATATTTGCTATGAGAATAGGTGTCACTGTTCAAATTTTTTGTCATTAGTTGGTCTAAGAATTGTGTTTTTGTTTCTGCTCAATAACTTATTAAAATCGTTTCTTATTTACGTATATGATACAAAAAACTGATATCAAATATAAAAACTGGCCAAGTGCGAGTCGGACTCGCGCACGAAGGGTTCCGTACCATTATCTATAAAAACGGCAAAAAAATTATGTCTGTTGTATGGAAGTGCGCAGGTCCGACTCGCACTTGGCCGGTTTTAGTAATTGTTGTTATAGCGGCAACAGAATACATCATCTGTGAAAATTTCAACTGTCTAACTATAACGGTTCATGAGATACAGCCTGGTGACAGACGGACGGACAGCGGAGTCTTAGTAATAGGGTCCCGTTAGTTACCCTTTGGGTACGGAACCCTAAAAACCATTAGCGGCATGGGAATAGCTGAAAATCAGTGTCATCTGAAAATTGTTTCAGATGGCATAAAGCTGTGTCTATTTTCATTTTTGGGATAATCGTGTGTTTTAAGAATACACTATAATCTACACCAATAATAAAGGAGTATAAAAGTAGTGTCTGTACATTAAATATTTTTGTAAAATTTTAAATGTTATAGGTTATTGGTATTTACTACAGTTTTTAGATTTTTTGTCTGTCTGTATATATGTATTTTCCGTTTTAACTCGGGAACCACTCAACGGATATTCTTATTGAGGCGAGGCATTGATAAACTTTTAATTTCAAATCGGCGCCTTAGGGGAGTGGAGTGAGGGGGACTTACTCCATACAAATATGCGCTCACGTACTAGCTTATGCCGTAAGGTCGTATGCGGCAAAACAGTATTTTTCATTTAAAATGACAACTAGATATAAGTTATTTAATAAATCCAATCGGCAATATTCAAGTGTATTTGTAGACAGACTAATTTAAATAAAAAACTTAGAGGCTTCATTCGCTCCCGTTTGTCAGTAAAATAGAAATGTCTGTTTTGAAAGAGGTTTTCTAAATATTTTTACTGCTATGAAAATTATCAATCAACTCAATCTTCGGGCAAAATGATGTCAATGAAATGCTTATCTAGTATCCATCCATCCATCAGCCTGTTTCGTCCACTGCTGGAAATAGGCCTTTCCAGGATTTCACCACTCTTGGCGGTTCTCCTGGAAGTGATGCCCATACTCACACACGCTGGGCAGGCGGGTTGGTGAGCGCGGTTCCGAAACCCTTGCACCAAATCTAGTATATAAATTGGTAATTACATATGTTTTTTTATTGCTGAGAAAAATGGAGATCCATGTCGCCAAAATTTCATGGCGTCGCCTTAAAACCTGGTCAACATAATAGGCTGTAAGGGTTGTTCATAAAATAACCGCCAAACCGCAAACGGGGCAGAGTTTTAAAAAAATGTGGGCGTCGCCTCGGGCAAAGGCTAGTGTGTGATAAAATTGTATTGTGTATGTATTATTCTCGAAATAAATATTTTTTGTCTCTTCTTCGTGCACTGTGATCGTATGATCGTGCAGACCAGGGTACCTAGCATGGTAGACCATATCGAGCTTTAACAGCGCGATATACACTGTCTGTCCTCCTTTAAGTAGATCATCAGAGTGAGAAAGGAGGAGTGAGTGAGGAGGATGGAGGACCGCCAAGAGTGGCGCAATATTGGATCGGAAAAGCCCATGTCCAGCAGTGGACTATGAAAGGCTGATGGTTGGATGGATGGATTTGACTAATAGTAAGCTTTTAATTTAGTTTAACATTTTAAGATCACTTTGGGGCTGTCGAATTTTATGGGACATAGTAAACAGAATACCTACTGCTAACCAGATGAGATCGTGTGACTGGCTATGTAATGCAGAAAATTGTGTAGTTTTTTTTTGGGTAACATTATAAATTACAAATTGATAGTTCTTTTCCAAAACCTACGAATATTTTCGTCGATATTTTAATGCTTGATATTTTAGAGACAGTGTCATCATTAATCAAATGGAGTCATTGACAGGCCTAAGTAATTTCGTCACAGATTCTGTCGGTCATTGTTCACAATAAAAATGACCGCCTGCGCTGCGTAAGCGCAAACTAGTGCGCAAAGAATGATAGGGCTGGACAAGCTAATATAACCTTTATTATTATTGAATTATGTTTCATATCATCAGCAAACTCATTTTTGTAGGGTCGAGCACAGTAGCGAACAATGATTTGAAAGGAGAGGCCATTTTTTTCTTTGAATTGTCCTGGCCTTTTTGTACAACATGAATTGAGATGCCAAATCTTGGGTTCATTTCAAATTCATGTTAGTGCTTTAGTAATACCTTTATTTTAAGTTACAGATTGAGATCAATGCCTAAAAATCTCACATGCATCTTTTGTTTAATAAAAAAAATCGCATTAGTTATTTTTTTTTCAAGTTGTAACGTAGTAAATTCCGTATAATGAATGTACCTATCAACAAAATGTTTCGTAAGCCTTTCCGAAAACGATTTAGTTTTAAGATAAACAGATCGTGCTAATAAAACTACTAGGTACTAAAAAATAAACGACTCCGCATAACGGTTCTAATTCCAACGAGATAAGAGCTACTGACTCACGAATTGAACTCGCAAAATCATCGAATAGTTAATTCGATACGGTCATCAATCAGCGGTGTCTGGGAAATGACGTGATTTTGCCTATTTTTTGCCGATCCGACTCATCGGTTTCGTTTTTTTTTGTTATCGATGCAATAGGGGTCCTCAGGTAGAAATAAGCTTGAATGAAAACAGAGTTGAGGCTCCGTAACACCACGTATCCTCAGTAGATTGTTTACCGTGACTTATCTATCTATAAATAAAAATTGTATTATTAGTAATAAATAGTAGCAAAAGAGTCGTGTTGTTTTTACAAAATTTTTAATTGAAATGGGTTATTGTTATTACTATTCTAGTGAGGTCAAAACTACAATGTTACAATTTTTTCTGTCTGTGTGTGCGGAAACACTCAGCAAATTTGGATGCGGTTTTTTTTTTCAACATAAAGGCTTTGAGGGGTTTTCATAAAACAATGCCCAAGCTAAGCCGAGGCAGATATAGGACAAACGCGGGCTAAATGCTAGTCAAGACATAAATAGTTTTCTATTTGTAATAGTGGGGTAGAGGTAGTTCAGTCAGTAATCCTTTTGAGAACCCAGGTTCGAACCTACCGGGTGGGCACCGAGTTGCTGCGGAAACACTACGCAACCGGAACAGCGAGTTTTAAAACCGTGGTTAAAAGCGCAAGCATTATGTACTACATGCTCCCCAACACTCCCCATCCAATGGCCGAAGCAGGACTGCGGACTTGCGGACAGGGAGGAAGCGAGGCGGCTCTGGCTAGGATGGCAGGAGCGCTCGCGAACTTCTGTATTTCCTTCGTGTTGTAAATCAAATACACATTTTGATAATGTAAAGTGTATACGTTATTAAAAACCTGAGGGCCTTCCGTTAAGTATTTACGCTGTACTACGGGTTTATTGTTTTTTTAGAGATTACTTTGGATTTTCTTCTATCGAGGAAACTACAAGTAATCGTGTTTCTAAAGTGTATGATTTAAATCCTTAAATATCTAGCATATTAATTGCACAACTAAATCTTAAGTAATAACGATACAGCAAGGGATCAAACGAACGCAATTATTTCGCACAAAGCTCAATTCTTGCTAAAAAAAACTGTGATGGAAACCTGCTTGCCGGCGATACGGCTTTCTCACATATTAGTTTAACTTCTTAAATGTAACATTATAGAAATAAACTTTAAAAAAAGTGTCGATGAAAAGAGGGTGTTGATTAGTGACTATTCTAGTGACAGTCCACACTTGGAAAGTCTTCTGACTCCCTCAAAATCTGCCCTAAATAAGACTTATTAAGGTGATTGCCCCGGGTATCATTCCCAAACGCACAATGTTATTTTTTTCTTATTTTTGAATAAAAAATATTAAATAAATGTGTTTTATGGCACTACGCGAAACTTGGACACGTGTTTTTTAGACCTTTGTCTTTCTGTTGTCGGGTCGGTTACCTCATTGGACACATTTCACTCCATAGATTTTATTTTTGAAAATGAGCTTGAGTTTTTTGTCGGAAATTACTGCTATAACAAGAAAACATGGTTTATTTTCCGATGTCAGGTGAAGAAACTCCTACATCAAATACTTTTTCGTAAAATCAAAAAAAAAAAAACTCGAAAATTCACTGACTTTGCGTGCCGTGTACGCGCGAAGCGGGCGTTCTAATTTAGACTTTCTGGCAACGTATTGAAGTTCAAAATCACTCAGTAAGATTATCGTGCACCTTGGGTAAGGCCTTAAACACAATTAGATAAGTTCATTATAAAATTTCATGTTCGATGACCAAAAAGAAAAACAATCATAAGTTTTTCGGTTGGAAACAAGTACCGTTGCAGCTACCGCAGGACATAGGTTATTAATTATTTTTAGACCAGTGCCAAAATAAGCCAAGCCAGGACTAAAAGTATATAAAAACGTTTCAATACTCCTTACACAACAAATTCAAAGTTCAAAAGATATTTGTATCAGTATTAGATAACAATCTCGTCGCGTTGTACAATACCAGAGATGTTAACACTCAATCGAAGGCAGAGAGAAATAAAAATGGGGTCGCAACGACCTATCATACGCTGTTTCGGATCATTAATTTGACACTCAAGAATGGTACGAGAGGTCGATCCCGCCCACTGAGCGTCTCAGGGTTAAAGGTTACTGCTAGTCTCACTAAACGTGTCTTAGAACGGTTAAGTAACCCTGCCTTTTGTTAATGGAGCCGTAATGAGGAAGACCCGGTCTTAGAGACCCCAGCGATAATTACGGTCAGTTTTTAACTAACTACAAATGGAAGAGGTTGGGATTCGTCAATGATAGGTATGTTATATTTTACTTATTCAAAAATATCACAAAACGGATTTAGATAAAACTTGTTTTAAAAGTCACAATGACATGATTAATTTTAAGAATTGGTTCGGTATGCATATTTGACAGGCAGGTTATATATGTGGATTCAAAAGTACAAGAATTTGTGTATAATTAATTATAAAATATTTAATGACAAGTCAGTTATATAATAAAATTTACATAGCTATCTCGATTCAGAGCTCTTCACATACAGATTTACTTTTCTTCTACGTTCCTATAGCGCAATTAATTAATTATGTTAGGACGTAGCTGAAGCAAAAAAATGTGAACTATTTTTAAAGAAAAACTATAGCGATTCAAGCCGTTAATTATTAAAAATAACCGTTTAGCCCAAATTTCTCTACACCTATGCTCCCTAAAACCCTGTTTATTTTGAAAAAGTACCTGTACAAACATAATAAGTTCGAAGTCGGTGTAGTTATTATTAGTATTTTAATTCTTAAATAGATCCTGCTACAATTTAGATCGTGCGTGCGTGTTTAATTTTACTGAACGTGTTATTTAGGCGTATCTTTTACTTGGTCTTTCTTTAAATGGCTTTCTTTCGTTATATATAGGTATTTGATGTGAAATGAATACTTTTACGGAAGCTTTTTAATTATAGAATAGGTGCTTGTTTTTGCTTTTCTGTGTGAAAGTTGGTAGTTTTTTTTAATAGTTTGGTTTTGTTTGATGTTATTTTCATTCAATTATCAATGTAATTACCCATGACTAGAATAACAGTTATATGGATGAGTGCCTTTCTACAAAATGGTGTTTTTTTTTTTCAAATATGTTTATTTTTAGCTCATTAACATTCAAAAGAAAAATAAGACAGTTCAAGGTATGTTTTTCTATCTGTTAAACTGCAACAACACTTCAACAGAATGGGATGGCAAATATAACTAGAGCTTGGCAAAAAGAGTTTGACACGGTGAAAGCTGAAACTAAATATTTTAATCTAAGTATACCTCTACAGTTTTGTTTGTAGTGTATATAATGACCAAATCTGTGGTAAAGCGCCTCATTTGTTCCAAAATCTTTTTTGCCAATCTGTGTGAATGCATTTTCAGATTGTCAATGTTCATGGAGTATTAATTTTTGGACAGCAAAATTATTGTTAATCTGTACTCATATACAAAAGTTAATACCTCATTGCAATTTAAAATATTCAGAATTTTCTCACAATGGCAATTATACGGGCTATGTAATATAACCCTGATTCCAAAGAATGGCTGGAAATAAATGCAGATTTTGGTATAAAAAAATTAAGTATTTCGACGACTAAGTACCCCAAAATCAAAGAAATTTATTCTCCTTCAGTAATTTCAGGTTGTGTTTTAATAATCCACCTCAGCAAGTCTTACGACCTATAGCACGTTAATTAAAAGACCATTTCAACGCATTTTCTTTATTGCAAAATCCCAGAAATATGATCTCGCAAATGGAGGGCTTATATGACCTTTTAAGTTCATCTAATGGAGTACATTTTTATGCCGCATTATCTGTAATTAAGTACTTTAATTTAAAGAGCTTTTACGGTTCCCTTTCTTCGAATGTTGTGGGGAATGACAGTCGGGGTCTTTTAGGCCCCATATGAGTTTTTACTGCCCGATGATTGATGTCAATTAAAAATCTGCCGTGAAATTCCTTCTTATAAGTTGTGAACCAATTTCTTGGAGTAAAGAAGTTTTGAAGTCTGCACTGAGGTTTAATTGCAGTTTTCGATTAATTAATTTTACTGTAAAAGGCGCGCTAAAAGCAACTTATTTTGGTTGCTTTTTCATATTTCGTTTTATTTACATTGACTTTAAATATTATGAGACCGATAAGAAGTTTTCTGTCATCTATGTTTTCTAAAGATTTCGCTAGATGGCGCGGATATCAATGTATTCAATGTTGAACTCTAGTCTCAAAGATTTTCGAATATATAATGTGCAAGTGTTGACTATGGGCTATTTACACACTAATATATTGAAAAACTTTGCACTCCGCTGAGAAAGAGACGCAGTATATTCGAAGAAAAGGATAACTTTAAATATGCAACCTGTACATTGACTTGATTGAATTCACAAAACTGGCAACGAACTGAAACTTTGCGCTCCAGTAATTCTCTCCTCAATGCGTCGGGAATACGAGAACCTAAATTTGGGAAACTGGAACCCACTTGAGCGTACGATTTGGGAACTCGATCAAAGTGGGATTCACGTTGTGTCCCGCAGGCCCCGCGTGTCTTGCAGGGTTGGGATGCGTTCGGTTGTGAATTTATAATGTTTTGTTTTGGAGCCATTTTGTGAGATCTGAGGCGCGGAAACCGGTGAAGTTCGAGTTTGACTCGCATCCAGAGTTCCTTATTTAGTGGAATATGTACATAAATACACTTATAAACATGTTCATTATAATGTAAATTAAAATACTAGAACTAAATAACATAAAAAAATGTAAGTCAGGGCTTCCTTTAATTTAAATAAAATTATACACAGGAATGGAGTATTATTTGAAAAGACTAGTTACTAAAGCTTTATTTTAAGAACAGATATTTGAAATGTGGCGTCATCTATGGTTTTGTTTATCACCGCCATTTTACATCTTTATGAATTTAGCTCACTAGGATTTTCGTGTTATTCTACAGTTTCAAAGTGCAACCCAAAAAACAGATAGTTGTATCACGTAAAAAGTGCACATCAATAACACAGAGTGGGCGTAATTACAAACTACAATAGCTGGTTTAAAAAAAACTGTGCAACAAAACTACTAAAGGTTAATTGTTCCTAATTTGTTACTACCCACACTTTAATAAAGCTAAAATAAACCTTCGGGCAGGTCAGTCACTAAATAATTCCATAAATGAACTGATGAACAACACAATCCACGCCATTCAACGAAAAAAAAAACTAATTTTACACCCTCCTCTTTTTAAAGCGAGACTTATAGCCACTATCCGTCCATCAACGGCAAAACATTTTGACACTGTTTATTTAGAAAAGCATTTAGTATCTTCTAAGAAGTTTCATCCACGCCTCGACCTTATTTTTTAGTTTGTAAGGTTGGTATTTCATAAACACATTCAGTCTTCATGTTGGCATACGATGTTGTTTATGTTGCTGTATTGAAAGATGTGATACAGGGGGCATTACAAAAAACTGTTTCCGAAAACGGTTTTCGTTTTTTTGTCACTCAATCAACGCCTTTTTGGTTTAACCGACTTCAAAAAAAGGAGGAGGTTCTCAATTGGACTGTATTTTTAGTTGGGTATGTTACTCTATAATTGTCTGTGATATACTTATATTTACTTTAATTTTTAATTCAACATTCGGTTAAAGAAGATAAATTATAAATAAAACTTACCTAAATTAAAAGGGTAAAACTAACCTAAAATCCATGTCAATGTCAAAGCTCTAATAAAAGTAAACTATTATTGTCTGTTATTTATTAAGTATATGATGCCGGATAATCGTAAAAAGAGGATCAATGCAAAAATCCTAAATAGGATAATTGTTACTTGCATGGGTCCACATAATTGTAAAATATTTTGAATATGGGTGCGATGATGAGCAAGAAAGAGGGAGCGAGTTAGGTTTACATGTAAATACATTCGAATATTGGATGGATTCGATTGATGGTTCTTGGTGGAATATCATCTTGAATACATTATACACAATAATATCATTTTTTTTTTTGTTTTCTTTCTGTCACGTTAAATAATTAATAATTTGCTGGCCCGATGATGTGTAATACGAAACCGGTAGCCTAAGTTAGAATAAAAATAAATATATGTGGAATAAAAGTACAAGAATTTGTGTATAATTTATTTAAATACATTCGGGAGCCGAGCAAAGCAAGGCGAATCCTTTAGTTCTTAACCTAAGAGTTTGATTTGATTAAGGTACTTAAATTGATGTGGTAAAAGCTAAAATACCTTGAACAATTCTTGTTTTGACAGCGTCAAAACCATGAAGCCTTCAAAATACAAGCTAAGAATGCCTGACAGATGCAAAAAAAAAAGAAAAACCCTGTCAGGTAAACCAGCATGCCCTGGAAATCTGGAAAGCGTATTTTTTCCCGAAGTATGGCGATAAGGCTCAACCCTATCACGTTGGAACGTTAAAATCGTCGAATGTTGAAAGTTTCATAATATTTTTAATATATATTTTTATGAATTATATCGTTTACAATTAGATTACAGCTATACTGACAATCATTTGTTTTATTATATTTTGATGTAATGTGCTTTACTTTTTTTCTTTTACAGGTACGTTAGCAACCTTGGAGCAACCCCTACACAATTTCGTAAGCTAAAGTGTCCTTTTTCGATGAAAAATATATTTTACACTTTTTGAGGGTAGAAACAACAAAACCCACTTTCGGGTAAGGACCACTTGAAAAAATATACCAGACCGCACCGGAAGTCGGGTGGCGGAAGTCGCTAGGCTTTCCGGAAGTACTAGACGACTCTCGGTGCGTTCCAAAATTGTATTTGCTACACCGCTTTGGAAGGTTTGCCGACGGGGTACTGCAATAACGCCCTTACTGCTACTGACATATGGTTTTAGCATAATATACAATGTGAAAAGGTGCAGTCTACCTATAGATATTACAGAGTATGGCGGGAAAAATTCATGCTCCTATTTGGGCTTAAACGTTTATTATTTATTGGTGAAAACAAAAAATGATGTTGAGTGAGGTTTTTTTAATTTATTTTGTTCAAATAAATACTTTTATTTTTGTAACAGCCAACAGAATAAGTTTTTCTATGGGACTGCTGATATTTTTTCACGTTTCCAGTTTTAGCTCCATAGTATCTAAATGTTGTTTTATGGACGGATACTGTCGAAACTCTTGTTTTTGGCTTTGTACTTTTTTAGGGTTCTGTACCCTAAGGGTGCCCAACGGAACCCTATTACTAAGCTTCCGCTGTCTGTCTATCAGTCTGTCCGACTATCGCAGGGTCTACAGCTTCAACCGTAATCGGTAGAAAATTGAAATTTTCACCGAATTGCATCTATCACGACAGATAATAAAAATAAAAATTATAAAAGTTAAACTCAAGGTCCCCAGTATTAACCATAGCACCATCTGAGATGACTTGTTTGACAGCTTTTACGGAGATAAGATAATAGATGGCGCTAAGCGTAACTTATCAACCTTTCTGCACCGAGGTTCATTGGTAAGATGATAGATGGCGCTAAAATCTTAAAGTCGCTCATTTTTTATGTATTATAATGTTTTTATGGTTCCGTACCCGTAATATTTTATGTAACACTTTTATTATTATTTAAACATCTTTTAACACTGCATTTTAAAATAACAATGCACTTCAAGAAAACTTCTTAAACTCGTATCAAATTTTACGATAGGATTATCAGGATTCCCATTGGCTAGCAATATTTTTAATGGACACTTATCTACGCTGCTTCCCTAACAACCTTAGAGATCGTTAGGGGACCTTAAGGGTAGTAATTAAGTGAGAATTCTTGCCCTTTTGTAAATAGCGAAGGCTCTAAGAATTTCGGGGTAAGTGAGAGACAAGGTTTGACAATCGCATCGTATTGAAAAAATCTACCTTTTATTTTTCAATTCGTTTCTTACACCAAAAACAACTTTGTGAAGTGTCTCAAAACCACATTCAAGACTTCGATAACATAAATTTTTCTATTAGAACTTTTCCTATAAACTATTTCGCCGTATTGTCCAATAACATTCCTCGACGCTGACTGCAGAAGTTACACCTCCCATAAAAGTTACGACCTCATTTCCCCCAAAGCAAAACATGAAAAAAATTATAACTTCCTCCAAACAAATAGTCCACGACATCGCTCACGCAACGTCTTAAAAAAAAACAATAAAACGCGTTGCGAACACCATAAACCAAAATAAAATCCACATTTATCAAAACATGCGTTGTCTGCAAGTATTTTTTTTTGTTTGTTGCCATGTCAAATACAAAGCTTGCACGATCTATCATATGACGTGGAGCAGTACTGGCGAACAGCCAAGGAAACTATTTCAAACTATTTGGGCAGCGAACCTGTTAATAGTTTTACAGTTGTTGGCTCGTGTGTGCGCTTAGCCTTACAATTAAGGCGCTACACGTTGAGAAATGCAGCACGGCTTTAACCGTTTATTTTATCAATGTTCGCAGTTTTATCAAAGACAGTTTTTGCTTATTTAACTTGTTACTGCAGAGCAAACATTTTAAATATAATATTTTAGCCTTGCTATCCAACGAGGTAATGCGGCCAGGGGTGCCCTGTCCGGTGACAGCGACCACTTAAATTAAGTCCTTTATTTAATTTAACATAATTTTTATTATTATTATTTTGTTTAGATAAGTTGCGTAGAATGTAAATGTATTATAATTTTATAACAATATGATATTTATAAAACATGTTTCACATATTTTTAGTCGGAATAAAAATATGTAGGTATGCTTTCCATTATTATTCTGCGCTCTTTTCTTTCGTTTCTATTTCACCACTTAGTCGTCTAGAAATAACAAAATTGACTCAAAAGACAAAGCAACGTCTTTAAACTTGAGACAAATAGACAATTTGGCTCTAAAATGACAGCCATATCGTTCGGAAACGCTGCTTCTAAATAGAACTGGCGCAAGACATAAAACCGTCACTTTTAGAATTTTTACGCCTACTAAATCTATTAATTTCAAAACAAATGTCCCACTTGCTTGGACATAAAATGATTTTAGTATCAAAGAAACGCTCATTGAAAGTGACATCTTTATCTAAATATTCTTGGAAGATACAAAATATAAATTAAAAGTTATCTGAAAGTGAAATATTAATTAGAAATAAAGAAAAAATCACAACTAAATTTCTAATTAACTTTAGGCCGTTGCATAAAAGCGGTTACACACAAAGTGAACGTCACGGCCTGTCACGTTAAAAGAATTATCGCTTAATGAGAGGGGTGAACGACCCCGAGAAGGGAATTTTGCAACCGCAGCAGTCGTTGGAAAGTGCACGCCGACTCTAGCCTCCTCTTGGCTCTTGTCCTATTTTAGGGCTGGCACCTATTTTTATACAAGCTCTAAAAAGGTATGGAAGAGTAAATACAATAATAATAAATGTTGTATGTGTACAAAAATATCTATTTGGTATATAATGTCGTGGTCATTTCGTACAATTGATGATTCGCTTCGCTCGTTGTCGTTTTTTGACTTTTTGTTGGAAGTCTATCGAAAATTTCTCCCTACATACTTTACGATATTGCCAATCAGAGGTGCAATTGTGTAAGCCAATCGTATTCGAATTGATTGTCATATGGCTATTCGGCTGAGCAAATTAGCTAGTTTGACAATTGAAATCGTACATTTTTGGCTATCAAATGAATACGATTGTCTTGTTTTGTTGATGACAACCAAAAACGTACGACCTTAATTGTCAAACGGGCTTATTGGCTTAGCTGCATAGCTATATGACAATCGAATTTGAATACGATTGGCTTACACAATTGCACCTCTGAGGTATTCTGAGACCATCGTATTCATTTAACGGCTTAAAACGTACGATTTCAATTTTCAAGCGTCTATTCGGCTAAGCAAATTAGCTCTTTTGAAAATTGAAATCGTTTGTTTTTGACTGTCAAATTAATACGATTATCTGACAAAATTGCACTTCTGATCATAAAATGATCAATTCTACGATATGGCCACTACATATTCAAGTGGGTGTGGATAGCCAAATCCGAACCTAGAGGGAATATCGTAAAGTGCTCAAAGGAGTCTTGAGGAATCAATGGGTCCGATTTTCAACTATGAAAAATATGTTCTGATCAAAATCGGCTCCGAGATTCCCTTAAGGGGCTATTTCGATAAAAATTGCACTTTTTGAAGTTGTGTACCTGCTTTTCAGATGAAGCCACTAATTAAATAAATCAATATATAAATTTCGGAACCTTTTTCTAGTTTTGTTCAGTACAGAAACGCGATTGCGTAACTTTCGCTCGATAGAAATAAATTGAAATGAGGTCTTCTTCTACACTTTTTTTCATAGTATGACAAACAAGAATGACATACAGACCTGAACGATATTTTATTAGATAGATTTTAACGATATCAAAATTTTCTCAGTTGGAAATTTCGATAGCTATTTTAGTTCATTTTATATTAATTTAAAACCGATATTTTGCTATTTTTTCCGGAATCCGTCCCTCTCGCACTGCGGGGCGTTCCGCATCGAGTAACAGTTGCCTTTGCAAGCGTGACATATCCTCTTAAGCATTTTTTCGGATTTGGTCATCCACGCCCACTTGAAAAACTAACCCCGTATACCACATAAGTATTTTCTAAATTATGTTCATTCTAACCATACGAGGTGGTAGAACGGACGCCGGGCTCGACTGTGGAGGTACCACCATCTTACTCGCAAATCCCCCCGAAGTTATTCGGGGGAGAGTAAGAGAACAGCTCTCAGGCAAAACCAAACGGCCCACCATTGCCTGGGACCGACGGATGGCGGTATATCCATCCCCAATTGCCGGGCCTTATATAAATCAGACTGGTGACGGGCAGCGGTGTCACTGGTGCAAGGGTTTCGGCACCGCGCTCACCAACCCGCCTGCCCAGCGTGTGTGAGTATGGGCATTTCTTCCAGGAGGACCGCCAAGAGTTGCGAAATCCTGGAAAGGCCTATGTCCAGCAGTGGACGAAACAGGCTGATGGATGGATGGATACCCCGCAAGTATTTTCTAAATTATGTTCATTCTAACCATATGAAGCATTTTTGTTTTGCGTTGTCCGTATTTTTAACAATTGCTAACACATAGAGCACATCCGTAGCTTCCTTTCTTGACGAAACCATAAACCAAAAATCAATATCAGATTTAATAAATTATGTAGGAATTTTTCCCAAGTCTTTAACATAAAATCTACCACGAGGCTGGTTTAAAATAGTAGAATATAAAATTGAAAACAAAAAAGGTCGTCAATTAGTTGCCTAATGATGTTTGGAATAACCAGAAAATGATAATTAATTATAATGTTATGATTTTAAATAAAAGATAATGTGAATCTTTATAGATATTATAGCTTATTAAAATTTGGTATAGTGATCATTATAATCATTATGATTTTGGAAATATCCTCTTGTAATAAAAGCCGTTACGTGAAATATCAATTCGCCCCTTTACTTATAAATGCCAAACTAGTTTATTTTAATTTACATAAGAACAGTAAAAAAGATGCCAATGCAGCTTAAAAATATAATATCTAACCCAAACCACTTAACAAACCTAGCCACTGAAGTAACCTACATTTATATCTTAATATACCCTGTCGTGTCCTGTTACGCTATTTACAGTTTCCATTAGTGACAACCCTGACTCCGCTCGATATTTCAGAGGACTTCCATCGGCTCTTACAAATCGCTTACGTTCCTCCTCCTACCCCACAATCCCCCCTTGCTTTTGACTGTGCGTGCTCGAGTGTCAATCCAGGAGCTCGGAGCCTTAAGTCGTCTACCGTATCTTGATGGACTAGATACTAATATCTTGTGTTTTTTTTTCATTAAAGAAGGGTTATTTTTATCGCCTATGTGGGTTAGTGCCTTGGACTTTTCGATCACTGCATCGGAGTTTGCGGGTTTAAATCCAGTTAGGGCACTCTTTTATGCAGTTTAGTTGTGGGTCCATATTTGTGCCCGAAGTATGGCGATGAGGCACCCCATTCATAAAGTTGGGATGTAATAATAGTCGGTGAAAACCGGGTGTACGAATGTGGACATGCATTTTGCCTTTCGCCCAACTCGGAAACAGCTCTGACATCCCTTCGGAATTTCGGAAAATGACTAACTTTTTTTACCAACAAAATCAAGAAAAGCTTTAAGACCAATTTTATCAAGATTAAATAAAAATACATATTGCATGAGTTAAGATAAATAAGTATGTAACGGCACATAATTAGGTATTACAAAACTCGTGTGATACTATAAAAGAATTCGCCTTTGGCTCGTTTTTAAGCTAACACACATGTTTTAATAACCTCTGCTATGTACCAATTTCATAAACTAATTGTTGTAATCATAAAATTCCAAATTAAGGTTAAAAAAGAAATCTAGTGATTTTACAAATAGGTATATATAAAAAAAAACCAGATTGTCTATTCATAAAAGCATCTGCAAAAGTTCAAATTCGTAAATATTTTCAGCAAAATATTTAATTATGATATTTCCGAGAAACTAATGTTTTGAGTTAGTTACTGCAGTTCTTGTCTCCAAAAGCACAACTAATGATCGTTTTTTTATTTTTTTATTTTTTTATTTATTTTTTAGTATTTTTGTGTTATGTTATGCATTATATACTATGTAAATGATCTTTCACAACAACTTTAAAGCGCATTTATAGATGTTGTGTAGGGTCATTAACAAAGTAATGCATTAAATAATACAACTTTGTAAAACCTTAATGACATCATAAAAATACTAGCTTTAGCCCGCGGTTTCACCCACGTTGAATTAGTTTTCTTGTACTCCTATAAAATCAGTCAATATTATTCGGACTGTTACCTACAGTAAACACAGCTGGTGAAATGTGTGTGTTATGCGCCTCTGTGTTTCCCATTTTGTGTGTCTCTTTCATAGTTTTTCCATGGGAACAAAGGGAAAAAGTAGTTTTTGTCCTATTCAAAGTCTAGAACTACATTTATGCAAAATTTCAGCCTAATCGCTTTCGTAAGCATGGCTTGAAAGGGTGACACATCACTTTTCTATAGAAATTTGAAAGCTTATTTTCATCCCATGGGAACGGATTTATGGGATAAAAGTAGCCTGTGTCCTATTCCAGGTCTAGAACTACATTTATGTAAAATTTCAGCCCAATCGGTTCAGTAGTTACATCCAAACTTTCGCATTTATAATATTAGTGGGTTTAGTGCGATAAGCTATCGTCGCGTAGTACCATAAACCACATTTAAATAATACTTTTTACAAAAAAATAAGAAAACTAACATAAGTTTTGCGTTTGGCAACGAGACCCGATGCAACCACCTTAACTGTAATCAAAATAAAGTAAAATTACATAAAGAGGTTTCTAGCATGTAGATGACATCTACAAAATTTTTATAGAAACAAAAACTTAAACTAAATCATCTTGTTTACTATACCTTTCAGATGCTATTAGGATAGGACCTTGTCATACCTGATGCCTCTATGCGTTGGCTCACTATGTGCATCTCACTCACTCACGCACTTCCGTCAACGTTGCTAACGCACTCAGGCATCAGGAATGACAAGGTCCTATCCTAATAGCATCTGAAATGGTTAGTACAGCTATTCTTCAACTAGCTTTATTACGCGGCTTCGCTCTTCCAATCAATGTATCTTTTATATGCGCGTAGATTAACACCAATGTCGACAGTCTATGGCTTGGCGGTAATTTTATCAACTGTTGACTAGAGTCACTACGATGATAATAAAGAAACCCGCATCTAAATCCGCTGACCGATTCTCGAGTTAAAATGGTACATACAGACAGACAGACAAAAATAAAAAAATAAAAAATGGTTCTGGCCTCAGTACAATACTATAAATATAAACCATTCATTTAAAATTTTGCAAAAATATAAATGTGAAGACACGAATTTTTTACTACTTTATTATTACTATAGGTATATTATTATATAATTTTATACGTTAAACCTAAGAAAACTAGTAGTTCCTACTGTTACCATACTGAAAATATACTGTTATAATTATAATATAACATAACATTATCAATATGAGTAATTTTATAATGATGCGCTTTTTAAAAAAACAAATATGTATTTTTTTGTATGTCGAAAGAAATTATACAATAAGTATTAAACCAAAATAACTTCGAAACTACACAAAATAAATTAGAAAACCTAAAATAGAAGAAATAATAAGAATAATATAAAAAAAATAAAAGTAGTACCTGAAAAAAAATCTATAAGTAAAAATTTGGTCCAGATCGCTGCCCTGTGGAAGGGTTCCCAAGACACTGAAAATATAAACATCATACATAAATCATCATTATTTACTGAAGACAACAATAATAACGTAAAGTTTACTCAGTTCTTCGCTTTCAATAAGGTAAAATTGTATATCTTTACTTTCACTTTTCTCACTAAAGTAAAGGGAACGAAACGAAAACGTTTCCTTCATGTTTTTAGAATCAGGTACCATTCCCATCGAGGTCGGTAAATTGGGTAATCCCCCAATTTACTGAGCAAACAGTCATGCTGTTTGCACTGTTTCGCGCACATTTAGGTAGACACGGTAGGTATATAACTGAAGAAGGGAGCGAAAATAGTATTTCAAAATATATGAGTGCCGTTTGGGGTGGAGATGCTAGGTCCGCTTGGGCCGAGAGGCGGTGACAGTTTATAGTACTGGTGGATTTCTTGGACACAGTATAATTTGATTAGGCAGTGTTACGTCTTCGTAGAAACGGCCGAAACGACGCGCTTACGTGGGAGTATTTATAATAAAAAAATATTCATATAATATATATTTTTTATGATTTAATTACAAATGTATAGTTTCAGATTTTTCACTATACATGTAGTATAAGGCGATATTACTTACCAAATTTCATAGTCCTAGGTGAACGGAAAATACCTTATAAATTTTGATTCCCTTGAGAGTGTCGAAATATACGTTTTTTGCGGCATAAACGGCCGTTTCTTTTATTTACGTTAACTTAGAAGTTTGGTTTCTTACAGCTTCAAGGGACTGTAGACCTGAGTCTATGGTTTTAATTTCAACTCGATACTCCCACGCGTTCCTGAGATAAAAGGTCTTGGCTACTCTTGACAGACAGACGGAGAGACGAACGGACGGACAGACAGACGGATAACAAAGTGATCCTATAAGGTCTCCGTTTTTTCCTCTTGAGATATGGAACCCTAAAAATAACAGTTCAATAGAATTTATGTCTCAATATATGCATCGCATCAAGACTGTATTACTCTTTTTTTACAATAAGTTATAAATATATTTTAGAAAAACCAAATATCGGCTTTTAATTTATAACAAATTGTGTTTTTTAAATAAAGGCAAAGAAAATTACAGTAAAATGCGCTATATTTCGACCCCTCAGTGGGGTCGTCATCAGGCGAAAATTATTTGTACCTGGCAACCCTGAGTTGCCAGAATTATTACTTTCCGTGGATACGACTACTCACACAGAAGTATCTTTCTTCAAACTTTTAATTGGGAAATAGGAAAATGTTTGATGTTGACACGGATTTTGGGATCGTGTGAGATTCCCCTTGATAGGGATTTTCTGGGGATTTATCCGTCTTCTTTTCCTTTTGTTTAGATTCCTTCCAATTCCTTTATCGCCTTAATAAAATTCTATGTGAAGTCGTTTAGATTTAGTGTAACCCACTCTGTCCTATAATTTGGAAGATATTTAACTCTTTCGGGACCGTAGTTCTATATAATCACTACTCAATGCTATATTAGAGTGTATAATTATTTATTTATTATACATTTTTTACTATTGGGCTAGTCACTAGCCCTGTCTCAGATTTATTTTTAGGGTTCCGTACCCAAAGGACTATAAGACTCCGCTGTCCGTCCATCTGTCACCAGGCTGTATCTCATGAACTGTGATAGTTAGACAGTTGAAATTTTCACAGGTGATGTATTTATGTTGCCGCTATAACAAAAAATACTAAAATCGGCCACTTGCGAGTCGGATCCCATACAACAGACATGATTTTTTGCCGTTTTTATAGATAATGCTACGGAACGCTTCGTGCGCGTTTCCTACTCGCACTTGGCCTGTTTTTTCAAGATAATTTGGATTCTTCTTATAGTGCATAATATTAATATTATCATTGTAGTGACCCTGGTCAACAAAGAGGCTATAAGAGTGTTAATAAAATAACCGTTAAGCCGAAAATTGTCTATGCTACTTTCAAAGTCAATTCCACGCAAGTAAAACCGCGGGCGAAGGCTTGACTATAATATATCCTAAAAATACTTCCATAAATAACCAGATAAGGGTTTTCCCTAAGAGGATATTTGAATAAACGTCCCTCAAATCTAACGTATCATATCAAAATGTCATAAACAATCATCTATATCGACATCACTTTCCCTCAGAATCACTACCTTTCGTCCCTAAAGTGCGCAAATAGGTTTATAAGGGTATCAGTCCACCTGCCCGTTAAATTATGCAAAGAATCAGCCCCCGGGGCATCTCCGGGTGGACAATTGGATGACCATCTTTAAAGGCTACCTGAACCTTTGGATTTAGCCGAATTAAAGTGTCTTTGGCAAAAAAAAGGCGAAATCTGCGTAAAAGTTGGCAAAAATTTCCGATTTATTTATTGCGAAAATTACGGTGACTATCCATCTTAAGTATAACGAATAAATTATTTGTTTTGTATTGTAGAATTGTATTGTATATGTATATATCGCACATCCGGTGCAAGAACGTCACAAGTGCAAAAAAGTAAAACCTGAGAAAAATGTATAAAAACGTACATAATTTGACCATATATGCCTGGTGCGTAGTTTTTCGTCTGAGGGCTCTTTTGTCTTTGCGGTTTTGGCGCAATTTAGCGAGTAACTGGAGAGACAACGTCTTAGGGTCAGTTGTTCCTCGGCTCTCGGATGTACATGTGACGTTCTTGCACCGGATTGTCGATATATAATATATATATTTTTTTTTTTTTTAGTAATTTCATTTATTCAGTAAATATTCTAAAACTTAAATAACAATTTACATCAAAACTAAACTAATTAAAAATTAAAATTACCTAGCAATTTAAATATTATACAAATAAATAAAAGAAAGGGAAATTTTGGACACCTATTTAATGTAATAAATAAAATATGCTGGCCAGATCGCTACCGTCGTTGGGCAAGGTACCCAAAAGGCTGGTGGCATTGCCTCGCTGGATCGCGAGGCTAATCCGCTGACCAAAATATGTCCCAGCCCTTTGGTTACCTGAAGCGTCGATCAGGCGCGACGAGATCTCCTTAAAGAGTTGTCGCGCTTCTGGTCCCCATGGCCCGAGAGTCTCTACGCCGAAGGGCACAAACATGTAGCCCTCTCCTAAGGCCGCATATTTGCGCCTCTTGGAGCCCTCTGCAGATGCCGCAGCCGCGCCCGCTCTGACTGAGGTCGCTTGGAGATGAGACGCTGCCATCGTGTCGACACATGTAGCGTCCCATACCAGCGACCTACCATGCTTCCATGGTATGATCGTCATTCCGTCGGGCCTTTTGCCGTCTTCACGTATGACGCCATTTGGTTCCAAAATGGCCGGAACACTGGCACTGGCTAAGGCCCTACGGATGACGTCATTAAGAGCGGCATGACGCGGCAAGCGACCAGCACTGTGCTGGCATGAAAGGCCATGATGACCAAGCTGATCGACGGCTTTACCACAACGGCAGCGATGAGGCTCATTTGTCCGTGCACCCAGTCTCAGACAGGTGGCCAAAGTAAATGTTGTTTTGTCAAGAAGAGTCCCTATATTGGCCGAAGGGAGAGCGTTTAACCAATAACCTGACTCTGGTTCGCTGGACGCCAAAAGACGAGCTCGGTCTGCAGGGTTTAATGAGGTATCCAGTAGGTTCTTTTGAACCTGGATACAGAGCGGCTCGTCCCATGACCTCTGCGAAGACAGAGTCATCGGGAGGTTAGTACACGGACCAGCAGTGTCAGTCCATGCACTCCTGGCCTCAGCCAAGCACGCGACCTCAACATCACCAAGTGATGGGTTTATAATTCTGCCAAAGAGGTCCATCGTGCTGTAAGCTGAGGACAAGAATGCAGGGAGTGCCACATTGGACACCCTTCGGATTCCTAAACCGCCAAATCGGATCGGTAGACTGGCTTGGGTCCAGCTCCGGTCATTTAAAGGGCAATTTAGAATTTCCACTAAAGTTGTTCTAATTATTTCATCTATACATACCAAAAGTGGGGAATGTTTCCAGAGGGTGCTACAACGTAGCACGTACGTGAACTTTGGCGTAAAGAGACAGAATTTAATTATGCAGTATGCTATATGTGGACTGATCATTTTTAGAAGACTAGATGATTCCTGAAATTTTGAAATTTGTTCCGAAATGAAACAGGGGAGGGAATCATCCAGTACTGGGGCACCTAGGAGGCGAAGCGATTCTTCGTTTATGATTTTAATGTTTGGAGCCAGTGTATTAAATTTGGTTATAATGTTATTTTTAACGTGAGGAGACAAAGAGTTATTCAAAAATAATTCGCATTTTGAAAAGTTTAAATTTAGTCCGATAGAGTGGAAATTTTGTATTAATTTCTTCAAGTCTGTTAGAACCGAGTCCGCTTCGCCTCCCAGAGTCCCATCGTCCAAATACCAAACATTAAATTTAGATTTGAGGCAGGTGATTTGTGGATGTATGGCCAAACTGAAAATGGCCGGTCCGAGTGGATCACCCTGCTGGCAGCCAACGGCAGATTGCAACAAATGGTTTTTATATACGAGTTTGGAGGGCGAGCTGTAACACTGCCATAAATAATGAAATACTGCAGGAATATTCTCCCTGACTTGTGTCAACAGGGCGCCCCTATCTATTGAGTTAAACGCGTTCTGCACATCCACTTTCAGCAGAACCTCCCCTCCGCCGTGTTCAAGGAAGGTCCGAGCCGCGTGCACGGCGGCTTCACACCCTCCCTTAGTCCCAAAGCCTAACTGCACAGGCTGAAATTTGTTCACTAAATCTGGTTGAATATGTCTACAGCAGATCTTTGAGACCACACGACGGATGGTGTTCCCAACTGCGATCGGCCGGATGCCTCCGTCCTTTTTTTTGAGTGCACAAAGATTAGCACCGTAGAGAATGTCAGTAACGTCGTCACACACTTTCCCAGCCAGCATAAGGTTCACAAGCCGGGTCACGTCCTCCAAGAGGGCACGACCAGTCTCACCCGGGGCGCCGTAAATGAGATCTTTGAAGTGCTGTGGCGTCAGCCCATCAAGACCACCAGCCGAACCATTCCTGAAAGACGCGATCGCGGCTTGCACCTCCTCTGGTGTTGCTTCAGGAGTACGCTCAGAGGGATCAGGGGCATCAGGTAAATGCGATGAGGTTGCTGGCAGTGGATGTTTCGACTCTAGGGATGAAAGGGTCTCCGAGGTGTCAGGTGCGACTGCATCACTTGAGAAGAGAATCTGGGCAGCTCCTCTTATATCTCCATCGTTAATTTTAGTTTCGACCCTTTTACCAATATTATGAGTGTTGTTTAATTTTCTTGTGAGATCCTCTGCTTCTTTTAAATTTACTGGTTGCTTACAGTTTTTCTTAATTTCTTGTGTTAGGGAACTGCCATTATCTCTTCCTTTAGGCACGTGCAGAGTCCGGTATGAAAAAGTGAGCAGATCCTCCCAGCTGGCTTTATCGTTGTTATCAAGAACTTTCCGTATACAAGAGGACAGAGAGGTAGCCACCGTATTTCTGGCCCCTCGTGGGATCCTTTTAACCGTTGGAAGAGATGACTTATATTTACTAATCTCTAACCAAAAAGGATTATCAGTTGATCTAGAAGTGCTTAGATCGTCGACAGACACATTTTTGTGGCATTTTGATTTATGAATGTTTAGACCTCTCTGTCCTCTGTATACGCGAGACGACTGGGGGCAATCCGGACAAAGCACGAAGTCCTGTGACGCTGCCGACTGACTCCTCGATGATGGGCCAGCCGTCTGAGACATCAAAGACAATAAATAAAATTTTAATAAATGTATGTCGTTGGAATAAATAGGTGCCAAATTACAAAACTTAAAAGGTACAATTTTATAATAAAAACATGGAATATCTACAACTTGGGCCTAAAATGTACAAAGAAAATAATACGAATAATAATATGTAAAATATAAAAGTATCCTTGGTTATATTGCCTTAAAAAACTAAAAATAGATGTCCCAATTAGTTTATATAGTTCAAATCACTCACTATCTTGTTATGAAGTCCTTTCATTTATTCTGTGATATGCGATACCTTAGTTCGTAGATTATATTACCGATATATCTGATTTAATTGTCTCCTAGTGGGACCGAACACAAGTGGCAACTGAAGACTTGTAGTTCGCGTAGACTGCGTACTTCGTCGTAGCTTGTGTCTAATCCGTGGGCGTAGCAATCTTATTTTCGAGTAAAAGATAATAATAAAGCTTGAGGTATACACTGGTGTCCAATTTATCGTCTTTTTGAATGTTTTGATCAAGAAATAAAATTATTTATAAAATAAAAATATATGTTGACTTTTTCATTGACATTGACCATAGAGTTTTTTTATCTTTTTTTAGTTATTTTATTTTTTTATATATTTTTTTATTGTTAAGGTAGTATAGAGTATAAGATTATTTTGTAATTTGTAAATAGCTAGCATACCCATAAAATTAAGTTAAGCCTGTAATTATACGTATTTGTGGAAAATAAATAAATAAATGAAAATAAATATATCATAAAAATTACAGTGAGTTTAAGCTGTTGTAATATAAAATGTCTCCATCCATCCATCCATCAGCCTGTTTCGTCCACTGCTGGACATAGGCCTTTCCAGGATTTCACCACTCTTGGGGGTCCTCCTGGAAGAAATGCCCATACTCACACCCGCTAGGCAGGCGGGTTGGTGAGCGCGGTGCTGAAACCCTTGCACCAGTGACGCCGCTGCCCGTCACCAGTCTGTTTTATATAAGGCCCGGCAATTGGGGATGGATAAACCGCCATCCATCGGTCACAGGCAATGGTGGGCCGCCTGGTTTTGCCTGAGAGCTGTTCTCTTACTCTCCCCCGAATAACTTCGGGAGGATTTGCGAGTAAGATGGTGGTACCTCCACAGTCGAGCCCGGCATCCGCTCTACCACCTAAATGTCTGATTAGATTTCATTGCAACTGGTAAAAAATTTATGAAATACAAGTTTTAACAAACAGTGGTACTACGTATTAGGACTCCAACTCTGCCAGTCTGGAGAAGAGGCCCTTTCGATAGAAAAATCTTCTTTCATTTGCCCAGACCTACGTTTCAATTGATTTCTCGGAATAGAGCACAAATACACAACCACACAAGGGCATAAACGAAAAGCCCTTCGGAAATACTACCAAAAATCGTTAAAAAGACTTAATTTCCAAGACAAATTTTCTTTATTAACTGAAAAGTTGCTTATATTTAACACTTTTATAATGCATCTTGAGCTAGGGTTAGGCATTATTTAGGTATTTGTAGCCTATATCAATAACTCAAAGTGAAAAATACACTAGTGTGGGACGAGTAGTAATTTTCAAAAATTATAATACGGGGATTGTTAGGAGTAAATCAATTAAAACGGTAATTTTTTTATCGACCCTAGCCGATAATAGCAAATCGAGAAAGCCTTTACTACACTAGAGATTTCAATAAAGTTTTATTAACGCGAATGGCGTCCTATAGCAGCGTCGAATAAGCGTTATGACGGGTTAACTTATTTTATGACAGTGTGTAGCGCCTTAAGTTTGATGGGTTTTGTGAAAGAATTGTCTTTAGGTAGTACCTTATTTTACATTGGTTGTTTTTAGTTAATTTATTTTACAAGAAGAAAAAAATTCAAAATTTTCACCTTGACGAGGCTCTTTACAAAACTATAATGCTTTAAATACATTTATGTAGTTCTTTTAAAGTTCCGTTAACCAAATGATAAATGTTCTTGCCATAATTCAAAGATGTTGAGTAGCTAAAAAGCATAAATATATAAAATGTTGATGGTTGTGATTGTCGGCACTTGGTGGAACTTATTATACATCTTGTTAAATAAGACACTTATACTTGTCCACAGGATTATATTTTCACTTAATACGCCCGACCGGTTTCGCTTATAAGCATTGTCTAGGGCTTTATTACATAAAAAATATTATGTCTTATTTAACAAGATATAAATATATAAGGTGACTTCGTTTTATGCAGCCAAATTCATACTGAAGACACAGACAGTGATTAGGACCAAGGTTCAATGACTCCCTTTGTGAAATATGCAAAATAAAATTAAGATTTCCTACACTAATTAAGTCGAGGTTATTCTTCAACAAGTATAGAGGCATAGAAAATAGTTTTCTTATTTTGCAAACAGGGTCTTTGAACTTTACTGAACACTTACTGAGTCTCCAGCATGAATTTGACTACATAAACGAAAGTCATCTTATATAGGAGTTCAACTCTAATTAAGATCGATTCTTCGTACATACGAATATTAAGACCCTGTGTTTATACGAAAATTTACGAAAAACATCTTTTCAAGCAAATTACATCTTTATTTCCGAAATCTGCACAATTGTAAGCTTTTACTTTATACACTTTTTTAATCATAATGATAGTATTATTTTGAAACGATCTCCAAGTTTATGATCATTTTAATAATCCGGGTGATCGTAGCTGTTTTGTTTTATTACCAGTTTGGTTTAATATAAATGGTCAAGTGAGAGTAGGACTCGTGTCCTGCGGGGTCAGTACATTGTTTAACGAGCCGTTAATATGACCAACTTAACTTCATACTTACGATCTATTGAACTCTATGTATCCAAAGGCTGTAGATAAGTTAGGCTTTAATTTCTTCTAGGCACAAAATTAAGTATTTATTTTCATGAACTAACTATAAATAAAACAGAAGATTTAATAACAGAAATTAAACAACCCTAAAAAAAACCCCAAACCGGTACACACACAACAATCATCATTTCTTCTTTATTAATTAAATACAGGTAATTTTCAGAGCTTTTTCTAGGCGTGCTATAAGACCTAATTGTGAATGTTATTTCAAGTTTCTAAGTCAACTGTTAGTTACCTGTAGGTTTTCATGGTGAGCCAATCTCAATTAAATGTATTACATAAAGGGCAATACCGTTTGCTCGTGTTGACTCAGTAGCCTGATTTTTTTAACAGCACTATGTGGCCATGGACTTCTGTAAGAAAGTTTCAACTTCTTATCTCTAACGGGGCCGGAGAAAAAGGGTCTTGTCGGACGGACGGGTAGACAGACGAACGGGCAGACAGACGGACAACAAAGTCTAGGGTTCCGTATTTTTAAATTCACTAAAAAGGTAAAACCGTCAATACTGTGAAGAAATTTGTTGTTCTCACACTCTTACCGATCAAATAATTTTTAAACATTAAACACGAGATAAAATACACCTAACTGAGTAAAAGTTAAGAGCTTTATGTAAATCAGAGCCACTGACCTTTACGTTTTGCGTTCAAAATGTCGTAAGTGATGTCCAGTTACATTTTGTAGCACCTTAACTGTAACTTTAACTACTCTTTGCCCGTTCTTTATGTTGTTATTTGATAAGCAACGGTAGTCCAGTCGCAGTCGGTAGATTTTGAACCTCGGGTTCGAATCCCAATGGCTAGACACTGAATTTCTGAAATACTCATCTTTATATAATTAAACTTAAAAAATCAAAATCATTGAGATGGTCACTTAAGAGTGTTTGACCATTTGTGGAACGGCGAAGGAAAACACGAAAGGAACGTATATAAGTGACTTTCGTTTTTGTAACCAAATTCACACTGGAGACTCGATAAGTAGTCAGGACCAAGGAGCAATGACCATGTTTGATAAATACGAAACAAAAATGTGTGTCTCTATACTTGTTCAAGAACAATCTCGACTCAATTAGTATAGGAAGTCTACATTTTATTTTGCATTATTAACAGAAAGGGTAATTGAACCTTGGTACTGAGTCTCCAGTATGAATTTGGCTATATAAACGAAAGTCACCTTATATTAATTCTGTAAAATCGTAATTTGTTCCTGAAATACGACAATCACTCTATCACGTCGGAACGTAAAAATAAAAACAAGGTGTATGAGTTTTGATTGTTCCAGTAGTGGTATTCAAAACTCGGAAAATACCTCTGACACTCTCTTTTTAAATAAGACAATATGTTTAGTGGTATTCATAACTCGGAAAATACTTCTCACACTCTCTTGGTAATATAAGACAATATGTTTTTTACAGGTACGATTAAACACAATTCTTGATCTTCAAAGCTGTTCAATGATAAGTCGCTAGTATAATTCTGAAGGTATGTAATTATTATTCTAATGTGGGTACTAATAAGAGCAAAAAGCGCTAATACAGGCTTAAGACTCTTAAGAGTTCTAAAAAAGCTTGTATCTTTCTTAAATGGGTAGGAAGGCTTTATATTTTATATGTGTGACTTACAGCGCTTTTTTTATTTAACAACACAAATGATGTCATCAAAGCACAGCCATCAATCATCATTATGACTGCGAATTCACTCAACCGTGCGAACTTCACTGCCTAATCTGTGAATGAAAATAATGGTTAACACTAGATTTAACATAAAAATTACCTTTGACAATAACCTGGACTCGCCTTAATGTGTCTATTAGTGCGCTTACGCATGTTAGGCTGAGTTCACACGAGGCCGAATTAAAAACCCATCAAAAACGTATTATACTGCACACTTTTACCACCCGCACTGGACTTGTATTAAACGGTCGTTCACGCTTTAAAAAGACAAACAAAAATCAGCTTAAACTATCCCGAAATAAAGTCCAATTCAAATGAACCTAATCTCAAAAGCTGTATCGATGATGCATTTGTTTTTTATTATTCAAATCTAACGCCAGTTATATACGAATAAGAGTCAAATTCAATTGTGTAGTTAATCTGGAACTTCAAGCCTGTTTAAGTTCAGGATTACGCTGAGGCTTTCGAACTGGTTCAGATTTTTTTTTTACTTTGTAGCAGTAACTAGCAAAGGATGAATTTATCCGGACAAAATTTGTGGTACAATTTTTTTTTAGTTTTCTTGGATACTAGAGTTTAATATACTGTTACTGTAAATAGATTATATTTTCTCTGGCTTAAGCAACTAAAAAAGGTTAATGCTCATTTATGTGAGCTACATAAATTGTTCATCCTTTTGCTCTTAAAATAGGTTGGATATAATCGATTGACCATAGAGTATGGATTGTCAAAAAGTCAGATATCTTCGATGCGGTTTCTTAAGTTTGCTTGCTTTCAGGTGAATAAAACAAATTCATCTGAGGGTTTGCTTTCAGAGGTTTGCTATCAAAATGTTAGACTCATCCATCTGACAAATAGTGCAGCATACTAAAGAAACTACTTAGCCAGGAGAGCTTAGGTTTGCATCTTAGGTACTTATATAAAATAAATGCGAAGGCACGTAAATGAAAATATTACTTTTTAAATACCAAAATTTATTCGGGCAGAATTTCTGCCTAACAACGGTCGTTGCAAGGAATGAAGTCTTTTCGAGGTCAACCCTATTTATATCAGATTTTTCCCTCTAAAGTCATCATTCCGACACAAACTACAAAATCAATACAACTACTCACAAAATAGATTAAATGGCATACAATTTTATCCAAATTAAGTTAACAAATTAAATTAATTGTACACATGTTTTAAAAGTGAAAATATATTTTAAACATTTTATTGGAATCAACTAACAGAGCGGAAGTTACACAATCAATAAGTTTTTGACTTTCACTAAAAACTTTAACAGCAAATATCACAACTTTAACAAATATTATTTACCAAAATAACGTATCTTATACTTAGGTGCAGAATAATATAGATCTCGTCAAAAAATAATTCAAAAGGTCTGTAAAGCATACGATCGCTAACGGGCTCCGTCAAGGTAGTTGTGATTTGCTTGATAAAATAACGCCCCTCATTATGAGTTATATAATTAAATAAAAACCGGTCAAGTGCGATTAAGACTTGTGCTCTGAGGGTTTCGTACCACTCAAAGTAATAAACATAATTAATTAGAGCAAATTTACAAACTTAACATTACTTACAAAAGAGAAGCAAAATTGCAAAATTAATTTGATCAAGTATTCGGGTAAGTAACCTTAAATAGTTTAAATACAATATATGGTTCATAATTTACAGAAATTTCAAATTCCTAACTATTCTGTCCACGGGCTAGAGACCCGTAACACAGACAGGCGTCACAAGTGAGTGACATTAATAATAACCATAAAATGTGACTTTTGTATAGATTTCACATATTCCCCCCTGTTATTGTTATTACACCAACATGCCAAATTTCAGCCTCTTCAACACGGCCATCTAAATTGCGGATCATTCTCACTTGCTCCATTCGACAGTTCCATGGTGGAACTAGTGAGACTTTTTTCTCACTACTTCCATTGGAATGGAACTACAGTTGGAAATGGAACAAGTTAGACAATTTGTAATATTGTATCAATATTGCGAACTTGTACTGTGGTGTGCATATGAATGAAAATTTGACAGAGAGCACGACGTCAAAATTGTACTGTTTCTTTCATTATTTCAATCAACGGTTCTAAGTGTTTTTACCTCTAGAGGTTTTTACACTCTCGAAAATTTCGCAAGTGCTAAAAAATATGTAAATTGAAAATCCTAGTACTTGTAAAAACAAAAATCCCTATTTGAGTACCTAATCACCTCAATGTTGCTTTCCAGTAAAATATGTTTTCTATTTTTACTGATTGATAAATATTTCTCTAAGACTTAGAGAAATATTTAAATTCCATGGAACAGTTGAGAAAAAATTGTCTCACTTGTTCCATTGCTAACTGTAGTTCCATTCCAACGGAAGTAGTGAGAAAAAAAGTCTCACTAGTTCCATCATGGAACTGTCCAATGGAACAAGTGAGAATGATCCTAAATTGTGAGCGGATGGACTGAAACCAAAGCTTTCCTGTAGTATGTTTTTGACGAAAAATTTTAACTAAGCGTATTTTCAAATGATGTCACAGGCAAAACTTCCAAACGACACACTTGGATGCATATTTTCACAAAAAAGAATGCAGGTATCTCGACAATTTCTTTTTGCATGGTCGTGCAAAAACTAGCGCAACAATTTTCAGTGTAAACCAAGCTTTAGTAGCAGAACTGTGACGTAACTTCTCTCATCTCCTTGTACAGACTTTATAGCTAAGGTGACCATGAAGTTGTGGAACAGTAAAATGTCAAGTCATAGTTATGGATCATTAAAATTTTATGTTAGTTTTGGCAATTTCACTGCTTCGTAGGGTGTTCGGGAGCTTTGTGAAAGCTTTCTTTACTTCTATATAACTTAAATAAATTTATAATTAGCTATATATGAGCTTTTTATTTCGTACGATATGATAAGGTGACTTTAATTTATACAGCCAAATTTTACTGAAGACTCGGTAAGTGCTCAGTAACAAGGTTCGATGACCCTTTTTGTGAAATTCGTAAATTATTCTTTTCGTGTTCCTTACAAACGCAAGACCAGCCTCGAGTCAATTACTATGGGATGTCAAGATTTTATTTTGCGAAATTAGCAAAAAGTGTATCGAATCTTATTACTCATTGTCATCACTTACCAAGCCTGAATTTGGCTGCATAAATTAAAGTCGCCTTATATATGCAATAAAACTTTAAATATATATATATAAATAAAATATTTCGGTCCTTATTGAACATAAAACTTAAAAAGTATATGTGTATTATTTGTAAAAATATTTAACCCAGAGGTCGTGGGTTTAATCCCGACGGTGCCCATTAATTTGTGCCCGATCTGCGTGCTTCGGTGCTGTTGATGCACTTGTGCCCAAAGTACGGGAAGAGGGTTCACCGCCCATCACGTTTGGGACGTATTTATCGTCGGTGAAAAGCGGGTGTACCAAGTGTGGACTGTGACTTGCATTTCACACCTCTGACAACCCTTCGGGGATTCATGTCGTGGCGATTAGTTAGTTGCTGTGTTGTATAAAAATCTAAATAACGTAAGTAAAAAAAATTGCCATCTCGAATTTTGTTCAAAATATCGACAAAAGATTTTAATCCTTTTTTTTAAACCTTTTAATCATGCACTGCGAATTTATTGCCTGTTTATAAATTTATGGGTATTAAAAACCACATGCTAATAGAATAACATAAAAAGTTACGAAGGTTGATCTTACCAAATATTTAAGAATAGAATCTTGAAACTAGAACATGAAAGTATCAAAATTAAATACATTTTAAAATAATTAACGATTAACATAAAATAAAGGGACTACCTTTTACCTACATTCGGTTTTTTGTTTCGATTTTTATTTTGTTATTTTTATTTCTTTTGTTTTATGATTACTTCGTCAATACTATATTTTATTTGTCAAAATACCACTTAAAATTATTCTTCCAACAGCTGTATAATTTTATAGTGACCAATTAGCCAATCACAGCAGTCTCTTATGTATTATTCATACACGTTTAATAATGGCCGAACATTATCCCTAAATTCTATATAAAATCGTGGTCACACTTCATAAAGTCGACCTTACATCCCGTTTCGTTTCTAGCAGGACTTGCAATTCAGCAACTTGCGAATTTACTGCCATCTTGACAACGCCTACTGACCGCTACACTGTATGAATCAGACTGCAGACAATCAAAACTAGCCTCTAACGCAAGGTATAAAAATCTAAATTCCACAGGCATATTCACGTTCAAATCAGCAAAAATATTTGGTGTTTACCTTATTTACACTAAGGTTATATTTTTAAATATATTATTGTCATAACGTTCGGCTTCTTACTAAAATCTTCAAACCCCTTTCCATATAAGTAATACAATAAGTATTACTTGAAATTTTATTAGGTTTAATTATATTAAGGGGGCCCTTCACGCTCAGCTGCCATAAAAATGCTTTTGGTGTTTGTGACGCCCTGGTGGGTCTGATCTTAATGAAACTTTGCACACGTCTTCAGATAGGTTTCCCTATCTACGACGCAGCACTCTGACCTATCTCCCATCGAGAAGTGCATGATGGCGAGGTATTCACCTAATATTAGAATTAGTAAAATGGTTTCAGGGGAAAACTGTTCGTATTTTCCTATAAAAAAGTGTTTAAACTTAATCTTCTATAAATGAACGACCGCGGACTGAAGGTGTTTTTTTTAATTCTATTAAAGCTACAAATTGTACAAATCGTTAAACTTTGCGTAAAAACGAGGCAATATTCACAATATCCTGACAGCTATTATGATGGTATATCATCAGATTTTAGCTTTTTGGGCTTCATATGTACGGAGTTATATGTCGCTAGATAAAACTTATTGAAAAATATATAAAGAAAATAAGCTGTTGACTTTTTACCTGCTGCATGGAGGCCTCTTAATATGTATAACTTGAATTTTCTCTGTACCTCTTCTATCTTTAGATAAAATCCAAATCACACTACTAATTATCTTTTCATCCTCACCCGTTTATACTTCACAGTTCTTAAGTAAAACCGTAACTCCAACTTAACTGTAAAAACTCAGTCCTATAAAATCTTCTTACACCAGCACTAATTTCTAGAAAACTTTTCTCGTTTTTAACACTAAAACACCCATAGTTTTCTTTGGCCCATCGTAATTTCCGTCGCGATTACACTACTGGCCGAAAAGGAACACCCGCATCGAATTAAAGCGCCGAAAAACGCTTACCGTCTACGTGTTGTTTTTCAACAGGCAGATTTATTGCAGCACTTACCGCTTTCTAGGCTATTTCACTCCTGCGAACACTTAAAACATTTGCTTGAGTCGCAGCCAGCGGTGCAGCGCTAGATAGAGCGCGCGCGTTTTTTTGTCTAAAAAGTAAAGCATCCTGGCGAAGTTTCAAGTTGTATCTCCAGTTCCTTTGCAGCGTTTAAGGTGTTTAATTAATTAAAAAGGTTGAGAGCAAAGGATGCCTTCTTTCGTTTGTTGAGAAGACAATGGAACGGACTTTTTTCGAGATTTGAATCTTTTCCAGTGGTTTTTTTCTCAGTTTGCAGTTTGCGTTGAATATTGGGTGGAGGAAATAAACTTTGCTGTAAAGGTAATGATTGTCATTACTTGGAATAATTTAAATGATTTCACGTATCTAGACTCGCGGCAGCGTGTCCAGTGCTGAGTTCTAATAGACCGGGGCACTATAGCCGTCTGTTATACTAGTAACTAGACAAACTATTTAAAAATACTTTCGCCCCCCCCCCATAACTTATTTCCTATTGGATTATTATCTGTTTAGTTCTACTTATTCAGTTGCAAGGACTCTAACAAGCTTTCTTTTAAAACAAGTGAAGAACGTTGCATTTTATGACTGAAGGAACCATCTCAATTCTTTTTTTGGCGCAGTCGACAATCCGCACCGCCTTTGTACTGAACTCGGCCCCTTTTTCACATTAATGCTTTTGGTGGGATACATACTCATGTCAGTTCCCCGGGGGAGAGAGACCACAGATCTACTACGATCCACTTCCTTTTACTCAATTCATAACAGCTACATATTAGCTTTGTTATGGTATGTCACTCTTTTATTAATGATTAATCTGTTAGATGGATCCCAGCCACTAGCTGGACTGCGAATATTATTTTAGATCTTTGTTTAAATAAGACATTTGTACTTGTCGATAAAATTAAGATATATTTCAATACACCCAACCGGTATATTCGCTTATAAGCATTTTCAAGGGGTATTTTGAATAAAATAACTTAAATAATTACAAAAAATGTTATACATAACTATCACAATAGTCGCAAAATAAGATGATACTATCCTTTTATTTAAAAGTAAAATAAACAATCATAAGTTGTACATTTTGCACCGAGATCGAAACGTCCCCCCTTAAAAGCCCGGTCCGCGACGACGACAACTTTGGTGAAAAGCATATGTTAAATATTTTTTTCTGGCCTTTAACATGATGTTTTTGGAAAAAACTAGGGACATACACCACTTCATATTGGCCGTCTAAATGAAGGCCTAGAATTTATTTGATTGAAATATTTCTCTTTTACGAGTTATTTTGGTACTTACGAACCCGGTCCGAATCGTTATTCATAATATCTAAGTACCAAAATAACACCCAAAGGAGAAACAGTTGAATGAAATAAATTTTAGGTCTTCATCTAGATGACCAATATGGACTGGTTCCTGATTTTTACAAAAACATCGCGGCAATGACAAGGAAAATAATTCAAATAATGCTTCGTATCAAACGAACGAAAAATACGGAGCGGTATAATTTCATTGGGGATTGCATACATTTTCCATTATTTTCTAAATCTGGAAATCCTTCCAAAATTGTTACGTATTCAGGCCAATTATAAAATTTAATTTTCGAACTACTTCATTTATTTCGAATACAATAATTTTATTTCGGTAACGATCCCAAAGGAAATCATTTGAAAACATAATATTGGAACAGAAAATTAAATTGTGGACGATTATATTGAAATTAAAAGAAAGGTTGTTGGATAAAAATACCTTTCTGAATAATGTTAGAAACGGTTTTAAATTAGATATATGACGTGTAGGAGTAAATCGATTGAAGTGCAAAACATAAGTTTGTTTCGCTTTGAATGTTTTATGTGCAAAATTATTTCTTACGTTTTCTTACATTTTCCAAACAAAAACAAAATCCTAGATAAAATAGTCAAAATGCATATACCAAAAATGTATTACAATTTTCCACGTACTTCATGAAAAACATAGAAGCAAAGCCTCCATATATTTTTTACATAGCCTAGAATTTCTTTACGTCAAGCAAGCAAGTGTAAGGTTAATCAAAGCCTCAAAAAATGATACGCATTGCTGAAAACCCCAATAAAATGATTTTACTCAAAAAAGCATGTAATGTCGTCATTATTTTAACAACCTTGTTTGAGCAAAGTCGACCTTGCCGTTCTGTTTCAAGGAGCGGCCGGCAAAGTTTTGCTGGCCGCTCTACTAGGCCGGCAAAACATTGCCGGCCGCTATTTTGACGTTTCAACGCTTTAAGAAATCAAATGCAAAATGATTTTATTTAAAACACAGCTGTTTGTATTTAAAGAGATAGTTACAAATGGTAATTTTTAACGTTCAAATTGTGCTTTATCAGAACCATGCACTTTAACATTGAATAGGTATTCCAGAGAGACGAAGGCTTCATTTTGTTGGAAAGATCATTGAAATACGCAAGAAAAACATTTTCGGATAAAGATTTAGATTTCCTAGTGATTTTCCACTGCACAAATTTTTCATATGCAAGCTTATATTTTTCTTTTGAGTTTCGCGGTATCAAATTTTCAACCACTAATTTAACTTCATCTTTAATGTCTGGCGGTGTTAAACACATTGAATCGGAAGAATTTTCGTTTTGAGAGTTCATTTCTAGCAAAAAAGTCGCTAAATAAAAACAAAATTTTCGCTGAACCGCGCTTTTGTTACTTTTTTTTTAAGCAATGGTTGTTGGAACTATACAGCCAAATATAAAAAAAAAATTTTTTATTTAAATTACTTGCTGGTTTTATTTAGATTAGGTACTTGTATTTTTGAGTAAAGCACTATACAAGCCTTGGCCCAAAATGACTGCTTCGCTGGTCACGCTATGATTGCCTCGAACTAGCCTAGCTACGCTCTAGGCCTTCTAGCTTGGCCATCATTGCAGCCCTTGCTGCACGCTGACCGCGCTGTGTCGGCCTTGAGCTGCGCTACGCTGCGCTACGCTGCGCTGTCGGCCATCGTCAGTGCGACCAACAAAGTAGTCATTATAAACCGTGGCAGTAATGTACTAAATCAAACAAAAATTGTGTTTAAAATAAACTTAAAGAGATAGTAAAAGTTTTTTAACATCTGTAAAAATAAATTGCAAACTACCCCTTGAAAACAAGTTTGCGTTGCAGAGATCACAGAATTTTGAGCGACTACTACTATTTATTTTTTGAAAACCATATAGGTACCTAGCTAAACCATTTTATTAAATTCAAAATCGAGCACTTTCTTCAGTGTTTTAAACGGTATTTACTGAACAATCCGGGCACAATTTCTACACGCACTTGACCGGATTTTTGTGTGTATTTCACAGGTGTCACTGTCCAAAATACATTAAGAAAAAAGGAAAAAAAAATCTCCAAATTAAAAAAATGGGGGGCCATCAAAGTTGTCAGTTTTAGTTACGGGGTCTATTTGAAAAACTAAACTGTTGGTAATTTGGAAGTATGTACTAATAAATATGTAAAATCATTTAAGTCTATTAACTTAAGGCTAAGTAATCCAGAGAAATCTGTCCTGCTCCAACGCTTTCATTTTACACATGTTTGTCCTGCTCAGCGGAAGCAGGCCGCTGAGAAAACTCGCGGTTTTGAGGTATTATTTTGGAATTAGAGGGATGGGTTTTTAATATGACAACCGTCTTATATCACATTTTTTACGAAGTTTATTTTGGTATAAGTTTTATTGTCCAAAACTTAATGTAGCTCAAATGAAATGATATTTAGATCGTAGTTTAGACCTATCTTTGCGATTTAGTTGGAACGAGGAAAGTGTGCTCTTTATTGGTTTAAAATTAATTTGAAAAGAGACAAAATGGGATAACCCCCCCCCCCCCCCCCCTAATTAAATGGAACGGAACATTCAGGGCGCGAGTCTTACTTGCACTTGACCGATTTTTCGAGTTCGTAATAGCCCCTTATAGTGCGTTTCATCAAATACTACCTCTGGTAGGTCGGTAGCAATGCAATCCAGTTCAGGTCATCCAATCCAAAGGTGTTAAATTTTGTTTTATCCAATCATCACGTTTAGAAGATAGGGGAGCCAACATCACAGCAAAGGTACTATCCGATGAAACGCACTATAAAGCCTGATAATTTATGTGTCACATAACATAACTCAAAGAAAATACGATGTATTTTGAAACTTATTTTCCGGCTTTCTTTATTCAAGGTCTCAAATAAATATCACGACAAAACAGTTAACATGACTAACTATACATTCCCACTATGAATACATAAACAAAATTCAGGCCTATCCTATATTGGAAAAGTTTCCCCTCCTGTTAGCATCCAGGAGGCAGTTTTCGTCAAGTTTTGGGTCTATTGTCTTGAACATCGGAGCTAATAGAGATGTAGCAAGTTCGGGCCAAGTATTTCCCTTTGGGCAACTGTGAGACTTTGTTTTATGTGTGTCTTTCTTCGCGGTTTAGTTAACTACTTTTTTTATCGGTCGTGTAGTTGTGTGTGTGAAGCGATAGGCTTTATTGCTTTTCGTTGTATATTCGAGTAATTGCGGTAATCAATAGAATGTAGTTTTATTTAGCTTCAAATTTGCGTTATCTGAAAAAATTTTCAAAATATTGGACATAAAATACAATAGGTTGGAAAAAATAAGATAAAATGAAAATATTAGTGGGGTGAATGGAAAATAAAATGAAATCGTATTCTCAAAGTTTTGCTATTCCATTCCTAAAATAATAAATCAAATGTGTATTACTGACCTAACTCAATTTTAGGACAAAGTAGTATTTCAGAAACCCTTCAGAGCAGAAGAGAGCCGGCGGGTTAGGTTAGAAGGTTAATTATGGCGAGTGGTTTTTTATGACTATTCAGAGCCATTTGAATAAAATATAATAATAATAAAATAAAATATAATGTTGGTATTCTATACATCTGTCGAGCGAGCTCATAGAAAATTGTGATTGTGAAATAGCATTTGGAAATAGATCACACTTTTCTGTGAGCTTCACAAAAACATAAACTCACTTAAGTTACCTCCTGAACAGAATTTAGTGCTAGATACAATGTATCTATTCACATTTGCCCCAATTTTACGGTAAACTAAGTGCGTAAACAGAACCATCAGTCACTGTTAAACTGAAAATACCTTTACTATGTAATTCCACTGGCTCTGCGATATAAATTATAAGTTCTTCCACTTTACCTTTGTTTTCACATTTATCCTCCGTTACATGATAGTGCTGGGAAAGATTCCAGACCATAGACAATAAGATCGGGGTAAAATGTCAAGGGGAAAACGACGCAAAAATAAATTAAATTACAGACTGGATGATTTTGTTGCAATAATCAGGATAATCAGTTATTTACATTACACCTATATTTTTCTAATGGTTATGAAGTAATTTTGAACAAACAGCATTAATAATACATTTTTTTACTCCAAATATTTTTGTAACCCTCCATTATACTATACTTTAGAGATTTTATTAATTTTCACGCGAGTATAGATTTCAAAATTTAGTTAGATTTTAAAAAAAAATTTGGTTTTGAAAAAGCTAGTGATTTTGAAAATGCCCTGTTTTCATTTCAACTTAGCAGAGTTTTTAAATAAAAACTTAGTTTTTTTAGAGCGCTTGATTTGATTCGATTTTGGTTGTCATCTATGGATCAGCTAGAGCTATTTTAAACAATAATGAAACGTCACAAAGTTCAGTTCTACTTGATGCAAATTACGGTGATCTATCTCAGGTCACCCATGCCCTTTAGTAAATTTGGGCTGGGACACTAAATAAGGTCCCAATGGTGAACTATTTCACCAGTTATTTCTTCTTACTAATAATATAAGTTTTTTAATTAACAATTTGTGTTCAAAACTTAATATTTTATATGAAGTGAGAAATAATACATTCAAAAATATTTGGAAATCATTTCTATTTGAGTAATATAACAGTATTTTCCTTCACCATTCAACAAGTATTAAGTGGGCCAATCACAGCACTTTACTTTTTACTTAAGCATCGCTTAAATGTGAAATCGGGGGTAAGTAAACTTACTTCACAAGCAACAAACAGCACTAGTTCAGTAACGTGTTGCAGGTACATAAATAAAGTAAATATGCGCTAATGTGGCTCCGCCATTAGCTGAAAAGCGGGTTAGTGGAGAACCGGGGGAACTTCCAACAAATGCAGTGGGGTAATTCGGGAACCCAAGTTTGAGGTTTGATTCTGCAACCGTGCTCGGCGCTGTGCTATATTTGGATGTTTTGGTGCATTTTATGATTAGCTTTTTGTGCGCGGCTTTGCGCACGTATTATTAACCTGTTTATATAGTAATCCGGGTATAAGTATCCTTTGTAATGGTTTGAATAATCCCTTGACAAAATTGTCATCATAAATTATTTTATTTGTAATAGAGCTATTGACTAACAAACAAATTTAGTTGATGCTTGTGATTGTTTGCACTTGATGGAATTTACCGCACATCATGTTTAATAAAATATTTCTACTTAGACATCACAAGCAAATTATTCAACTATAAGTAAACCGTTCGCTCAAAAATTTAAAAAGTTACCCTAATATCTTTTCCCAAGTTTTGTTTCCATGAATGATTTGTTTTCAAGCTAAAAACCAATGCTGTATTGAAGGAAAGCATATTTTACCTGCACTGTACTTTACAACTTTTTTTCCCAGTACATGGCATTCCGACGCCATATTTTAGTTTCCCCGTATTATTTTTCAGGAGACAAGCATATTTTATCCCAATTCGACCTACTTTTATACAAGCCCCCGCCTCCCATCTCTGCTTATAAAGTCTCTGATTTCAGAATAATAGTTGCCTTATTCCGTAAAATAACTCCGCTCCAAGTTGCCCGTAGTTTCCGTAGTAAATAATGAGCTTAACACAATCCTATTACGGTTGTAGCAAAGGCTTGTGAGTTGTAAGCAACGCAATCTTTTTGTTGTGTCATCCCCTGTTGGTTGCAATATGGTGTAGGGATGCGAAATCTCATTTTGCTTTTGGGTCTTAAAAAAGGAAGTGTTGGTTTCTTGAGGAAATGCACTAACGCTGTCATGGGTTGGCAAAGATAATAGAAGGTATTGTGGGGCTTAAATGAAGGTTGTCTTCTAATAGCTTAAAACCTAATAAGACAAATAACGACCGTTTAAAAGCAAATTTAAAACATGGGTGATAGCGTATTTACTCGGTGACTTTATTTAATTACATATTTGGGCTTTTTGTATAAACGTCAAGCGTTAAAGCGTGTATTTTTCGATAGCTCTCTTTGCCAATTATCTTGTTTATGCGTTATTTATTTCGTGTTAATTTCGGCTTATAAACAAAGATCATTATCATTATAATTACGCGCAGACAGACGTTTGGTAACAGTTTCAAACGAAACTTTTAAAGCAAATCACCCAGCGATTTATCCGACACTTTAGCTGTCTTTAGAAAAGCTTTCGAAAAAGCTCTTTAGCAGTTAATTTAGTTCATTCCATCTATTTCTAAGGTGAAAGGACGTCAAGTTGAGAAAAGTAAAAAAAGTGGGGTAGAACGGGATTTAACGAGAGTTTAATGTTGTGCGGCTTAAGTTTAGTACTAATGGAGTTAAGTTGAGGTAAGCGATGTGTGAATTGTGCTTTGAAGGTTTAAACTTTTACCGAAAATCGGTTAAAATACCGAACCATACAAATATTTACCACTTACTTTTTTACCCTTACAAAAGCCAACGTGTTTGCAAAGCCTACGTGTTTCCCCTTAGCATGCTGGAATAGGTTTAAGAAGCGCTATCTAATACATATTAAAACAATTTTTTTTTTCGAGTGGATATCGTAGTTTAGGAGAAACTTTATCTGACAGCATTAAAAAAAATTTGTTATTTGTCCCGACGTTGTTAGAAAAGTTTCTTTTCAAAATAATATTATATACTCAAATTGAGGGAACATTAGTTTCAATATTATACAAGGAAATGCTTTCTCAAGTTAAGAAATCTTTCTTTATTTAAGCAATTGTTTCACAGACGAGTAGGTAAGTATGCCTACATCTATACAATCTATCTATACCAATAACAAATTAGTAAAAAGGTGTCTGTAAATTTAATATTTTTGCGAAATTTAAAATGAAATTGGTAATTGGTATTGTCCTAAGGGCCAAACTACACTTTTTAGATGTTTTATCTATCTGTCTGTTTGTATGTATGTTAAATTTTAACTCGAGAAACACTCAACGGATTTGCATGCAGTTTTTATTAATTTTATTATTGTAGTGGCCCTGGCCTAAAAGCTACAAAAAAGTGTTGATAAAATAACCGCCAAACCGAAAACTATCGATATAAGTAAACAAATAATACATTGATTGAAAGACACTTCCAAGCAAGCGAAGCTGCGGGCAGTAGCTATACGTATAAAATGGTAAGTAAACTTTTTATTTATTTTCGGGTTTCTGCCTTACTAACACGGGCTGTCATATTTAATGCAATAGCAATACCGAATCTCTACTTACACTTTCGTATCTACACGTGGGCTGTTTCTTTCATATTTTCTTTGTTGGATAGCGCCTTTCTCAGTGAAGAAAGTCCCAATATTGCGTGAATGAGACAGCTCGAAAAGAAATAAAAGGTTCCGTTACCTGTCCGATTTTATCAGTCCGTTTGTTATACATTCCGTACAAATAGAACGTGTGGTTCTGATTTACTGTGAGTTTTGAGGATTAGAGGATACACGATATTTCTTTAATCAAGTTGAAAGAAACGACATACAAAATTTGTGCAAATGGTCCCCGAGAAATTCTCCTTAACTTTTAAATACCGAATAATTTTTTTCCCAAAACACTCTAAGCCACAAAACAAAATAAAGACATAAATTTTCCACCTAAAGTTTCACTTAGGCTATAACTTGTACAGATATTAGGACGTCATCGAAACTTTCTTCCTGGCACAAGTTTGCAATAATTTGCGGGAAGCGTATTCCCAAACCCCTACGTTTCAGTTCACCTAATCCTGAGTGTTAGCTGATTTAATTAGAACACCCAAACTTATCCGATTTAATGACGCAAGCGATTTGCGCGCGTCTTGTTATGTCTTGTAGTTTATCCTCTTTGGTTGATTTAAGTCATCTGTTGGCTGATTATCTTTTTTTATATTTCGTCGTATTTTACTTCACGTCATGTCTAGACCAGATAATAACGTTAAATCCAGTTTTACTTTTCTTCTGCGTTTACATATCCCAATGATATAATGTTATTTAGATAAAAACTGTTTTCTGAATGTTTTAATTTATTTTTCTGCTTTTTTCTTTATTCACTTTACGGTCATTCTGAAACATTTTTGAACGCTGTTAGTTAGTATTCGCTTTAGTTGCAAGTGTTTGTTAAACAATAATGATTACGTCTTCTTTAAAATACATTTAATCATAATTACGTAATTTTAATCTCCTAAATATAGGTCACATTTGTTCAAAAAAATACCGATGTAATTCACATCTCACAAAGATAATCTGTCAACGAGTATAATGTGCAAATAAGGAATCACCCTCCTTTCCGAGGCACGGTTTGGAACGCTGCCAAGTAACAAACTCTAAACACGTTTGTGAAACATCTATACTATATCTTACTAATGCTTGGCATGCGGATAACAAAACTGATTGGCTGTTCTTTCCTATTTTGGACAATGCGCCGCCGTTGTAGTTTGAACATATTCAGTCTTAATATGCGGTTATAAAAAAAAACTATTAATTTTATTTTAAAGATTTATTCATTTACACATAAAAAGAAAAAATATATGTATGTATTTTTGGACTTGAATTCTAAGAAGATCTCTGTTATTAACTGTAAATATGAAAGTTTATGTAAACGATCCACCTAGTTGAGAAACAAAATAGAATTTCCGGAAACTGCTATGTAAATAGTATACAATTCAGAACATCAATTTCATATTTACAGAATTACACGGAGAAGGCTTTATGTTCAAACTTCGAAGAAGCTCCTATTTCTGAAACAACAATTGCGTTCTCCGTAAAAGGACGCAATAAGTTAGGCCATTGTTTCGAGAAGTGGTACTATGTTGTTCCGAACTCTGCTCAGTCTAAACTTTTGGAGGTAAACTACATAAATAGCGAGAGTTTTGCGTTTGTTTAACAAGTTTTTTCTTAGAAAATACGGATCAGAATAATTATCAAAAGACGTCTGTCTGTTGTTCCTTCAAAATTATACAAAAATGAAAACAAGCGTTTTGAATTAGTAATGTTTTCGATGTAAGCTCTTTTATTACCAACTATCTCTTGGTCTAGTTTTGAGATTTAAACGAAGATCCATCCAAATCCATCGCGAAATTCATCGCTTGGGAAACTTCAATATTATAAGTGTGTGTACTGAAAGATAAAAAAAGCCCAGACCGGGAGGGCTCTACCCTATCTTGCCTTTGGCCTGTGACATATCCGTGTGTTCACCGAGATCTCCTGGCCTCCAAATTTTTTAAACTATATTTGATACACCAGCTGGTTAATGTGATACTTACCCATTTTCTGTACATTATTCTATGGAGCAGAAAAGGCGCTGTCATAATTCAATATGTGTAGCCTCTGACAATAGCCACTAGCGACGTAACTACTGAGCTTAAAGTGGACCGGCAATGCCAACTCTAGGTTATGAAAGGAGGTCCTCTATAACTCAAACCTGAACTAGAATAAATTCAGGTTTGAGTGTTCATTCACTTCCCCACTTATGGACAGCTTATTATACCGGTGAAGTTAATGACAAACGTCAACTAACGACAGTATTTGCGAGCGCTACGTTTTACCGCAGCAGGCACAAATGGCCCGACATCACACCCACCTCATCCGCACTCTGCACAAATGCACAGTTCTAATTAATCGATTGTTATATCCTTGAAAAATTCTAGTAGACAAACTGGATAAGAGTTTGAGTTCTGTCTGTTTTTTTTTTTGAGATAATTATTATCCTGTTTTCAGTCTTAGGTTTCTTTTTGTCAAGTTCTATAAATATTGACTTCTGCTAGTTAATTAGTTCTGACTTGTTGATACAAACACGGTTACAATAGCTTTTTAGACAATTGAGTTAATGAAGTAGATTTATTTTTCGTCTTTTGTTACGTTAACGTTAGCCTAATTGAAATGAACTGTAAGCAGCTGTGAATAGAATAAAATATGAAGATAATGTTTGTTCATTACAACACTTAAGTTGGGCCTGATTCCTTGTTCCTTGTCAATAAGTGAACTGTTGATTTATAATATTTGTAAGTGATTTATGAGACAAATAAATAATATTATATCGTATAAGGAATCTAACTCTGAATTGAACCATATGTATCTTCTAATTATGTTCATTTGAACGAGTATCGAAATTGAAAATCAGAGTTGCCCTCCTGCACTTAGGAGCTATAAGAGGATTGGGGGCCGTCTAGACTTAACACTTCAATAGGTGGTTATAATGAGATGCTTTGACTAACTTTTTAATGAATCGTTTCAAGAAGAAAAACTACTCTCTTTTACCATTGTGCGCCGTCTCTTCGCAATCGGACTTTGTAATTACGCTTCTATCTATTAGCTTTTTTAAAGACTGTTATTTAAAAATTAAGTCCAACCTTTTGAAACAATTTACTGAACATAATTTATATGAAAATATTACGTTTCCTAATTCAATTTTAAATTCTCGTAAAAACTGTGGCGGTATTTTTTTCCTCCACTTTTTCCCTTCGAAATGGCTGTCACCTGTTACCTAAAATTATATGCTTTGGTCGCAAACGGACATGTCATTGGTCGGCGACATTTTTTGAAAATGGAACGCGTCCATTGGGATCTTATATGAACTCACTGCGTTTTGTTTTAGGTGGAAATTCGAGTGGCAAGATTGGTACGGGATTTTTTAATATTGGTTAGTTTTTTTTTGTAGCTTGCAGGCACAGGAAGCGTAGCGGTGCAGCGATGGCAATGTTTGCATGTTTTTGCATCGTCTACTCGGTATTTGGATAGCGATCTTTGACTGCGTTTTTGGTGCGTTTGCGGTTTAGTCGGCTCCCTTGCCGGATGTTTTGGCTTTTTTGTGTTTGCTTAGTGCAAGTCAAATACGTTGTAGGGTGTTTTCGCCGGCAGTCTATGACTTAACTTTTAATTTGTACCTACGTGTTACATTTTGTATGTGGATTATGTTTTACTATAAAAGAGTTTAAAGTAAATTTTCCTCTGCGATTAAACTGTTTTTTGCACCGTAGAAAAACTTGGCAGTCGAGTGGTCGCAAAAAATATATTCCTTCTTTCAATGAGAAATCGGTGGTCACTCGAAAACGAAATCGTGTTCTTCACTTTAATTCACCATTTAATTTGTCACGAAATTGAGGTTTCTAGACGTAACCTTGGATTTTTTAGGACTTACCGGCTTCTTTCATTTCTGTATGAGGCTTTTAAATTGATTTTTTGGGTGATTGATTTTGAAAGTAATCATTAAATGTAACTTTCTTGGGAGCCCAAAAATTAATTTAAGTTTTTTTTTAAATATGGTTCTTTAAGGGAATGACTTAAATTGTAAGTAACAATGCATAAGTAGCATACATATTTTTATATTCTTTATTTGAAAAAGACACTCACTGTGTTGCCATTAGCTAAGAGGGCTCCAAATACCATTAAAATAACGGAATAGAATTTGGTCACGTTTTTATCTCATTAATGAATGGTAGAGTGGTAATCGCACTTTGATTTTTAGACGCATCACCCGCCAAAAGTCACCCTTATTGCTGTAGTAATAAAGGTTAGAGTTGTTTCTATAAGTCTGTGTGTATCTCTATTCATGTCGTCTTCCCGCGTAAACCATTAATACACGTCAAAACTAACTTCTGTCGCGACGATCTGGCTAAAACGATTACGGTTTTTAGAGTTCCGTTAGACAATTGAAGCCCTAAGCTGGCTGTACTAAAACTAACTTAAAACGTCCGCAAATTATTTACAGATCCGTTATGTAGTCGCATCTATTTGAAAATATTGCCATAAATGTGACAGAATCAATGTTATTTTTGTTTTTTTTTTGACTGCTTTCCAAAGTTCAGCTGAATCGGAACTGTAGTAATTCTGCAGACCAACATATTGACGGAACTGTTCTACTTGAGTGGCTATTGCATAATTTTGTGCACAAGCGTTGGGCTTACTGAGCCATTTTGAACTCCACTATGTTGTCTGAAAGTCTACATTAGAACGCTCGCTTCGCGCGCTGGTGGCACGCAAAATCAGTGAATTTTCGAGGTTTTTCCGGATTTTACGAAAAAATATTTGATGTAGGAGTTTTTTCACCTGACATCGTAAAATAAACCATGTTTTCTTGTTATAGCAGTTATTTCAGACATAAAACTCAAGCCGTTTAGACATAAAACGAAATAATAACCTAAAATGGCATCATTTTCTAAAATAAAATCTATCGAGCGAAATGTGTCCAATTGACCTGACAACGGAAAGACAAAGGTCTGAAAAAACACTTGTCTTAGTTTTACATTGATCAGATAAGTAGTTGTCTCAGCATATTAAAACAAAAACCGTTGAAAGACCCAATACAAGCCCTTAAGGCGTAGTAGGTCGATCGCACAACGATAGATCTGAAAAAGCGCGCTTCTGAGCAGTGCGCGGTAAATCAAGAAGAGAGTGCTCTTTTTCAATGAATAAAATTTAATATAAATTCACACAAGTGCGTTTTTAAAAATATCGCTGTAATGTGCTATAATGAAAAAGGCTTTGTTTATAACCAGAACCATATCTATTGTAGCTTGGGAGTACTACTTGTTCAAAAACACCGTTTTTACCACCTACGTTGTCTTAAACCACTGTCTGACGTTTTCCTTTAAAAACGATTTGCTATGTATTCATAAACTCGCCGTTAGGATATCTTTGTGAAAACAGCAAGGAGCTTTAAATGTTCGTCAAACAATAAAATAAAATGTTTAACATCACGTCAACATCATTGCAAACAATAATGAGGAGTGAGTAAGCAACGTCACGGGTAGACGTGACACAGAATTATAATGGCATTATCTCTGCCTACATGCATAATTTTGCTGATTATGTTCTGTATGAAGTACAACTCATAAGTAGTACGCACATTTCCTTGGCCTAGCGGGTAAAAATTTGATGTGAGCGCTTTGATGTAACATTGCACATTATGTTTTATAGCACACCGTGCGTAAAATGACCACTTTACGCATGCTGCGCTTGCGTAAAGTCGGCATTTTCCGCACTTTTGCTATAAAATATTATACGATACTCGTGCGAGAAACTTTTTCTCGACTCGTGTGATTGCAGCACTCACCTTCGGCTCGTGCCGCAAACTCACACTCGTCAGAAAACGTTTCATCGCTCTCGTATCGTAATGTACTATTTACGACATGTACAATTAATACATATTTTTATCAAAGACATACTCAATAATTGGTCTTTACCTATGAAATTGCCGCTTTGTATGGGAAATTTGAAGAAGACTCATTTTTCAGTACAAACGTTTTTCCATTTATTTTAGGATTGACAAATCCAAATTTTACAAAACAAATTTTATATGAATATGACTACATTAAGCTAACAGAAACTATAATTAAATTTTTGAAAAGTGTCACCTGCCATAAGTTATTACGAATCATATCAATCTTAAGATGAACTGTCTTGAAAGACTTAATTTCAGTTATCAAACTGAAAATAAAAACAAAATTTAATTCGGAGATAAAAAACCTTAAAATCAATTTTAAAACAAAAAACAAGTTATTGATATAGCTATTGATTTACAGGAATTACGAAATCATGAATCTGTTACAAAATTTCGGCAATTTCGTATGTAAAGACCTATTATATGACATGAATCTCTGAAGGGGTGTCCGAGGTTTCCGAATACGGACTGTGTAAATGCAAGTCACAGTCCACACTCATACTGGGTGTCGTCTTTTCCCCGACGATTATTATGTCCCAGCGCAGTGTATTGGGTAGTGAATTTAATGCCGTGCTTCGGGCACAAATAAGGACCTAGAACTCAATGTGACTTCCGAAGAACTTAGACTACAAGATTTGAGCTCGAAGCCTTCGGCTTAGTCGTCGGTTTATCATCATCAGACCACAGAGGCCGTAATCTCCTAAAACCCTTCCAAAATCCGTAGATTAAACCAAAAATTGTTAAAATTAAAGTTTTATCTAAGCCAAAATCAAGCACCTTTGCCTAACGACTGAAAAGAAATCATTTTTTAGTACTCAAGCGATCCGCCCACAGCAATTTACATCTCCTTATCTGCAGGACGACAGCGTTTGGGCTTTTTCTTGGAACCTTTAACATAATAGTGATGGATACCCCTAGGGACTGCTTTAGACACCTGGGCCATAGATTAAGTGGGTTCAGATGGGAGATCTTTTGAAGAGGGCGAAAAATATAGGGATGCTTGCAAAAAAGATACTCTTTTTGTAATCTGGCAGTAAGTAATAAAAGTCCATCATTCAAAATTTGGAGGAGAAATTATTACTTTCAGTCAAACTGATATTGAAAGGGCTATTTACGATTTTAATTTTCAATATCAGTCTGAATCCAAACCACGAAACTTTCAGTCAACTTAGAGATTTCGGGATATTTTTAACTAGGTAATAGTTATATCCAGTAGATTTACGGATGGATTATGATTAAAAAAAATGGTTAAACAAAGCCATTTAGGCTAGGAATTTATAACTCGCGATAAGTGAAAGCTTGAGGAGGAGACAAATGTCACATGACTCGCTTTGTCTACATTCATCAACTGAGTGTAGCAGTCTCTAGGGTTTGAAATCGGAATACGTCCCTCTAGTGTGGTCTGCCTTTCACTTTGCTTAAATTTTGTATCACTTTTTTATTTATCCTTACATTTTAATATCCAAATTGGTTGATAACGATTTTTTCATTTCTAATTAAAATCTAAGGGACATAATCGTTGTGTTGACTTATCCGAGGCATCTGGTAGCACATGATTGATTCGCATCATCTGTCAGCCGTTGTCTTATCTACGAAACTAATCCATTATCTTTGACCTTTGTGCTTGTTGAATGGAGGTCAAACGGTATTACAGGTTGTTAAAAAAAGAGAGATTAACAATAAATGCAACCAAATGTTCTGCTGACCATACTGATTAAACAGCATAAAAAATTTATTGTCACGACATGAATCCCGGAGGGGGTGACAGAAGTGTTTCCAGTGTGAACCGTGAAATACAAGTCACAGCCCACACATGTATGTGCAAACTGCTTTTCATTGATTTATATTTAGAGAAATGTAATAATAATACAAACCCATATTTACACAAAAATACTGTTGGGTAGGTATACAAAACATCCACAAAAAACTGTTTTTATTTTTTGTTAATTTTTGCTTTGGATTTTTTTACCTTCACGGCTTTGCCGAATGAGGGTGCCAGAGAGTACCCAACCTGTTGATTCCTACTGCATTCAACTTAGCCCTTCTAGTAAATTCATACATCTTTTTAGATATTTTTTACATTAATATTAAAACCGGCCAAGTGCGTGTCGGGCCACGCGCAATGTTCCGTAGTTGCCCGGTACATTTTATAAGTTGGTCTACTAACACAGACCGCGCCAAACTTCTAGTCCCATACATTAGAGGGGACCAAAAGCTTGGCGCGACCTGTACTCGTAAACCTGTAAAGCCTATTCTATTAATTTTTCACATTTCTATAAACAACCCTTTATCCAGCGGGGGGGGGGGAAGCTCCACTCCAACAAAAATGTTCACTTTAAAGCTTAATATTTTGCCAACGGATCCCTAAATGTGGACGTGATTAATATTTATATCCATGCCAAATTACAGCTTTCTAGAACTAATAGTCTCTGAGCTAAGCCGCGGACAGACGGACATGGCGAAACTATAAGGGTTCCTTGTCGGACTACGGAACCCTAAAAAGTACCTATCAATAAAACAATATTCTTTTTCTGCTTAGTTGAACCCTAATTTTACCTACTCGTAATAGGTAAATATTTTGACCAACCTACATTATTTTTGCAGTTTTACGTAATAAAAGTTCAGGACTCACAATTACACGGTTATTTTAGTTTTCTACATACATATACAGCCTAATTAATATTCTTACGAATTTGTCGTATTGGTCTATTAACCCTTTCTGCTGATCACTCACTGAGTGTCCAGTATGAATCAGCCCTATAAATCAGTCGGCCAGTATAACGTGGTTTATTTAGAAATATACTAGGTCTGTATTCCGCCTGGGTATTCAATCAAACCTCTTCAAAATGAGGTCTAAACATGTATAGAATCCTCATCCCTTCACTTCAGGTCTTGGGTAGAAGCAGGTAATAATCTCAAGGACGACCCTATGTTTGGATGTTTACACTTGCTATTCTAACCGTTGTGTGAATCCTTCACACTGGCTTGGTGTAAACAATTTCATTTCATTTTAATTTGTTTATTGAAAAACAAACAGTTATAATTTCTCATATGAATAAATAATAATTGAATGTTTGAGCCTTATTATTTACAATTTAATAATAAAAAAAAAAGAAAGATTTACAATTCTCGATATATTTCGGATATATTTCGGCCCACGGTATGGGGCCGTCATCAGCTATAGTCATCACGTGTTCTGTGAAAATTTCAACTTTCCAACTTTTACTGTTGAAGTTGTAGACCCCTGTGACAGACAGCGGAGGCTTAGTAATATGGCCCCATTTAGCACCCTTCGGGGTTTTTGATTTCATTTCGGGCACGGAACCCTAAAATTGGAAAGTTTTGGAGCTTAAAAAACAAGATTTCCGAGAAATTATTAGTATTTTTTAAACATGTTGAATAACCGAAATTTTAAGACTGATAGGAAGTGTAGGTTGGGTAACGGATTTGTAATTTTAACTTTAATTAGATTTTGAGGCGACAAATATTTTTGTATGCCATCAAAATCATCTCTCTCTTCCCTTAAAAAGCGTTATAGCGAAGGCTTTGTGTTCTTAAAAATGCTTTATCCGAATGCGCTGATATTTGTATTTGTAAATTTGAGCATACGATGTATCAAATAGACCGTTTCTTGATAAAGCAGATTGTAAGCGATATAAATAAAAAGGACTTTCATAAAATTGAGACATGAATTTTGGTTTCATGTAAAAGCTTAGCAACACCATCTTTGTTCAGGGCCGTAACAAGGCAGTTTAGAGAGAAATTGCTTAATTTGGTGAGGGTTAGAGGAATGCATAATAAATTTTACAATATTACTGGCTTGTAAATTTTGGTTCCATATTTCGGACGTTTTTGAAACCCCACCCTAAAACTTGGGACCGGTTTTGGAACAGTTTGTTTTATTCAAAACCAGATTTGGTATATTAACCATTCTTTTTCTGGAATTTGGTTCCAAACCGAAACAGCTTACGGTTATTGACTAGTCTGGTCCTTTTCCGTCTTTGTCTTGGATGAATTTGGTTATTTCGAAAGGGTTAGTCAGAGGAATGCCTAAATTGAGGAATGTTGCCGTGGTTTCAGATCTCTTCGAAATTGAGGATTTTGTGAGCTTAAATGGATCTGTACCGTTGTAAAGTAAAAATCGTTAATTTGTTTTATGTATATTATGCAAAATGTATATCACATCTCAATATGCAGAGTGAAGATTTGGTCCGTAGGATTGTAAAACACAAGATGCTTTTTTAAAAAATCAACCTAAAATATGAAACAATCGATAATTAGAAGTGGAAATATATCTAGTTTCATTTGTTCAAAACTGAAGCATGGTCACAATATAATTAAATGAATATATTCCTACTTAGGTGGTAGAGCTAATGCCGGGCTCGACTGTGGAGGTACCACCATCTTACTCGCAAATCCTCCCGAAGTTATTCGGGGGAGAGTAAGAGGACAGCCTTCAGGCAAAAACCAGGCGGCCCACCATTGCCTGGGACCGATGGATGGCGGTATATCCATCCCCAATTGCCGGCCCTTATATAAATCAGACTGGTGACGGGCAGCGGCGTCACTGGTGCAAGGGTTTCGGCACCGCGCTCACCAACCCGCCTGCCCAGCGTGTGTGAGTATGGGCATTTCTTCCAGGAGGACCGCCAAGGGTGGCGAAATCCTGGAAAGGCCTATGTCCAGCAGTGGATGGAACAGGCTGATGGATGGATGGATTCCTACTTATAGTACTGAATAAATTTCCCAAAAAATTACACATTGATAGGTAAAATAGATTTAGAAAATCTCAAAAAATTTTGAAATGGGTGTTTGTATGTTTTGTATGGGCAAGGCCATTTTTTCCATTGTGGTGGATTTACTCCAGAAAAATTATTTAGGATCAGATCAGAACACAATATTGTATTGTCTATAAATGTTCTCATTTTATTATATTACTAATATTTTTTTTTTAATCAACTGAGACAGAAACAGAAAAACATAAATTTCAGATGCCAGTAGTATATGTAAACAAATATTCTATTCTATTCTATTCAAATTCCTTATTGCACACACAAAATTAATAATTACATTGAAACTTACAGTCTATGCAAATAGCCGAGCTTATCTCATAAAGAGATTTCTACCAGCAAACCCTTGGTGATAAAAGCAATTAACTTGGATATATATTATGGTATGAGTACCACAATGTGCACACAAAAAAAAAATACAACAAAATTTTACGAACAGAAAGAAAAGAAACGGAAGTAAAATATGTAATACGACTTGGTTAACAGAAGCTATCAAAATACATACAAAATTATAATAAAATAAACAAATACTTTTCATAACAAAATAAATACTTAAATACAGAATATATATAAAATGATATATATATACCTATATGGGTGACAGGAAATACTTATTGAAAGTGCTCTTTAATTTTCCTTTTGAATAAACTGATAGTTGGAATATCACGAATAGTGTGCGGTAGTGAGTTCCAATAAATATAAACATAAAATCGAATCCTTATCCAAGCCGAAATATCCTCAGGAATCAGGATATCCATGTAAAATCTATCTAACGTCATAAACGACAAATTTCGATACTCCCGCCAGAAACCTCTAGAGTATCAGAGCATCAGGCGAAGCGAGTCAAGGCAGCCGCACAGTGATTCGCAAAGTGGTCCAGATGGACAAAATTGTGGCCGAGAATTGGAGATATTGTGAAGATGGAATTGGTAGGCAATATTTAGTTTAATCTAGAATAATCTTTAAAAACAAAAGAATTGTAAATATAATACAGAGAAATACAACAAAAATATTTAAAGGTTACGCTTACTTAAAATAAGTTTTAAAAAAATTCGGGGAAATTCAAAGAAGTGTCTATCATAGATTAAACAGTGAACCTAATTGAACTTTTGAAAAAAAAGATATCGGAAAAGTAAACAATTTCCCTCGCAATTTACGCATCAATTTATATAAATAAAGTTGCATTTAAAAACATCTTAAAGATTTTTATGTTTAGTGAAATACTTTTCCTGTATTTCTCATCAAATATACATTGAGTAAACCCAGATAAATCAATTCTAATTTTATTTTTTCAGGTAATTTTAAATAATCCAGCTTTACCTCAAGCGAGGAACGATCTGCAATTTTCTACGTGACGCAGGTACGAATCTTTTTTTGGTTTCCTTCTTCTTTGGTGATAGACTAAAATATTGTTTGGGACACTCATTAGGACATATTAAAAGCAGATCCTTACTAATAATGAAAAAAGTCGTGCCTGCCTACATAGGTAATTTTTTTTAAATAAATGGCGTATTTGTATTGTATTTAAGCCAAAACTACCATTTTTATAAATTTGTCTGTCTGTATGTATGTTCCGTTTTAACTCGAGATGCACTCAACGGATTTGGGTGCAGTTTTATTGTAGGCAATAAGGGGCGTTGAAAATTAAACGTCCTAGCCAAAAACGGGGCAGAGACCTGATAAATGTTTGCTTGTACCTGGCTGTCTGTCCGTTAACGGCATTGAACACAAAACTGAGTGCAAAATGATACTAAGAATTCGAAAAATAACGATAAAATGTTAAAGCAATTCAAATTGAAAATTCCTTGACCCACTTCTCTTCAAGAAACAATTTTCACAATAAAAGACTCCAAAGCAAGACAGATTTTTATGGAACAATTTTTGCTTGATCTTGCCACAACAAGAAATCGCAACAATATGCTTTCGTATCTGCTAATAAGCCTCAGCTAGCCATCAGCCTGCGTTCGTACACCGCCTTTCCCAAATTTTGCCCCTCTTGGCGGCCCTCCGTCCTCCTCACCCAGCCGCCACCCGCAACATCCTTCAGATCGTCGGTCCAGCGAGCATGTGGTCGGCCTACACTACGCTTTGCTGTATGTGGTCCCAATTCTAACCCATTTCGGCCTCAACGGCTATCATGTCGGCGACATGTATAGCCTGCCCACTGCCACTTCAACTTACTGATTCGGCACGCTATATCCGACAATAAGCCTATATTCAGTAAGAGTACCCTTGCCCTGAAAAACTTTTACATGATATCCTTTCTGTTCTGTAGCTTGCTATCGAGGAAAATACTCCAGAGATAATTTTTTCTCTTATACATATATTATAGTAATAAAGTCGAAAAGTGGGCTTGTGCAACTTTCCCTCTTACAAGGTACCTCATACTGTAGGTAACCTGCGGCACTTGGAGTAAACCGAGGGTAGTTGGAGCTTTTATTTCGAAACTTCCGCGTGTTACATGGCGAATGATTAAACAAGTTAAAGAAGTTCACTTAATAAAACCGAGCGTTTGGAATTCTTTACGAAGTTACTCGGTCGGGTAAATTGTTAGAACTTGGCTCTTGTGCCTTTTTAGGATAATTTTTTGGGTTCTCTCAAAGTAAAGGGAATCCCTCATAGCACCCTCATGGCTCGCAAAAACTCAGGAAATGATTGTGTTGAAATATGTTTACTCGAAGATTTGTCACAACATAACAGTCTCCGAAAAAATATATACAATCATCGATAACGTCATATTTTAACCCTTAAATGCATTATTTTTTCTTTTTGCATCAAACTGAAATATATGCTAGCAAAATACTCAAATGTAAAGGAAAAAATAATAAAAAAAATATTTTCAAATATTTAGGGTATATTTTCTAATAGGTGGTAGAGCTGATGCCGGGCTCGACTGTGGAGGTACCATCATCTTACTCGGAAATCCTCCCGAAGTTATTCGGGGGAGAGTAAGAGAACAGCTCTCAGGCAAAACCAGGCGGCCCACCATTGCCTGGGACCGATGGATGGCGGTTTATTCATCCCCAAATGCCGGGTCTTATATAAAACAGACTGGTGACGGGCAACGGCGTCACTGGTGCAAGGGTTTTGGCACCGCGCTCACCAACCCGCATGCCCAGCGTGTGTGAGTATGGGCATTTCTTCCAATAGGACCGCAAAGAGTGGCGAAATACTGAAAAAAAAAAAGTTTTACAAATTGACTTAAATATATACTTTAAATAATTGTTTTTTATTTTTTTTATTTTTTAGACCTTAGATCATACCTGAATAAACTTTTCTGAAAAAAATTGGTATTATTCCAGAAAAAAAACAAATATTTACGTTTTTTTTTTCTAAAAGGTCTCGTTACGACATCGTTACAAAATAATAATCCAAATCTCATATTGAATTTTCAAAAAATCATATAAATGAAGGAATAAAGTTTGAATCAAATGCATTGAACATTATTATTGCTCCATCACTCTTAGACATACTATTTTGAGTTATTATTTAATATATTTCTTTATTTAATTAAATACTGGTATGTATGCGGTAATCATTATTTGGTACCTATTTTAATGTGCAATGTTGCCGTCAAAGATATTTTAAATTAAATTTTTATTAATTAAACATTTGTTAAATCATTTATTACTATCCGTTTCAAATGCTATCAGGACAGGACCTTGTGCTTGTGTGCGTTAGCCTACTATATGCATCTCATTCGCTCACGCACTTCCGTCAACGTTGCTAACGCACACAGGCATCAGGTATGATAAGGTCCTATCCTAATAGCATCTGAAACGGATAGTATATCTTGTTCTTAGCTACATAATATATTGGAAAAATATAACGGGTCGACATCTTCCGTGTGTATTATTTTTACTCTTTGTCCCATTTTTATTTTAGATACACGTAGACACCATAAAACATAATTGACATTAAAAGAAAGCCGAGATTATCTCAAAAAAAAATCAATTTACCTAATTATTGCCTATGCTTGACTGAAAACTTTAATTATAATATTGAAAGCATATAGGTAAGCAGTAACATGGTTTAATTTTATAAAATGAAAATATAATTGAATTTAAAATTATTATTCATAATTATCATAATTTTCTAATTAACAATGAAATACGTGAGTGATTCTCTAGATTTTTAAAGTAACAACAAAAAACTAACATACTTACAGACATTGCATTTAATATTTATAGAGATTACACCTACATTAACGGCACAGGCAAAGTATGAACTATTATACTTTGTCTAATATATAATAAAACGAAAGAAACGAAAAGTGCGCATCCGAGTATCAAAAGAGATTGGATAATACTGGATTTTAATTAATAAAATACAATTATATACTAAAGATCGTTCAAAAGAAAACGCTTGTGTATGTTTTAGATAATGGGTCTATATGCTCAAAACAGTAATTATAGTTCTACTATATTTATTTTTTATTTTGACGTCTATTGTTTTAACTTTGAAAAAACATCCTTCTTTTTTTTTTTTTTTTATGCAACAGTTTTTCCCCTGCCTCGTTTTGGTTCTGCTTATTGTCTTGGAAAAAGCCTTCTTTATACAGTTTTTTTTTCATCATCGAATCTTTTCTAGTTTGGGAATAGTATGCTTTAAATCTTCTTTTCTCACTATCTACATCATCTTAATTTGACTTTTCGTTATCTAGTTAAGAGAAAAACGAGACTGGACTGAAAACAAAAAAAATGGCTAGATAAACTGATCTTCAATTCCGAATTCAAATTACATTTTTAGAATTCCCCAGCAAGTTGGAAAACTTGGAATATTGGAGCTAGAATTCCCGGTAGAAATTCACGAAACCGCCCAATAAGTGGTACCTGGACCCAGCGTGAGACCACTGGAAGTCGAACGTGCCAATCGATAAACATCTGTATTTTAAGGGGCTAAGAGTTCCCTCAGTTGTCTATTGAAAGTGGTCATTTGGTATCTAAACATGTTTCTGCAGAACTCGAGGCGTTCAAGGTAGATTCCTAAATGGTCCTAGAATATTTACTTCGCATCGGTGGTAGCATAATATTTGTTTTTCTATGAGGACTAAAAATAAAAACCGGCCGAGTGCGAATCGGACTCGCGCACGAAGGGTTCCGAGCCATTATCTATAAAAACGGCAAAAAATCATGTTTGTTGTATGGGAGCCCCCTTTGATATTTATTTTATTCTGTTTTTTAGTATTTGTTGTTACAGCGGCAACAGAAATACATCATCTGTGAAAATTTCAACTGTCTAACTATCACGGTTCATGAGATACAGCCTGGTCACAGACGGACAGACAGACGGACAGCGGAGTCTTAGTAATAGGATCCCGTTACCTTTTTGGTACAGAACCCTAAAAACGCTTTACTGTAAACATATCTATATTAATAACAAAGTAGTTTTTTTTAATGAAATGGGTTATTAATTACCATTTTTAGAATTTTCGTCTGTTTGTATGTATGTATGTTCCCTTTTAACTCGATAACCTCTGAATGGATTTGGATGTGGTTTTCTTTATTATCATTAACCCTGGTCAACATGTTGGCTATAAGGAGTCGATAAAATAACGCTCAAGCCTAAAACGGGGCAGAGATTGAATAGACGCGGGCGGAGCTATAGGTGAAAGGCTATAGTTAAAGATAAAAAGTTCGTCGTATGCAAAGTACAGGTAAATACACTGTTGCCGAAATATTGAAGTAATTATTCTCGAAAACTAATAAAGAATAAAACTATTTATGTCCCAGAATATTTTTATAATGATTTAATAATATGAAAATATCCTTTATTTAACTACTTTTTAATTAAATCATTTAATTTGTTCAAATGCGGGGTTTTCGAATAATTTTCTCGACAATACCATAAAAAAACTTTTCGTGATAAACATTAAAAACTTATGGCTTAAAAAATTCCGAAAAAATTAATTACACCAAACAATCAGAAATTTTTCAAAAGATTGGCACTTCGCGCGGTTGGGGACGTGCCTGCACAGTGGTGCAAACTGCCGATAGCGCCTGGACAAAAAGATTCCTCCGTATTGTGCCCGCTGCACAATGGGGCGGGCCGCGAAAGGTGAACTTGTAATTACTATTTTCCTACAGGCGCCTTTTCAGAGTATATTTTTCAGGAAAATGGAATATACGTGAACGACTCGGGCGCTCCTTTGTTACCTCAACTTTTCATATCTTTGACGCGTTCGCCGTTTCTGCTAATAGCGGGGAATCTTGGATATTAATATTAAATTTCAGAGAATTTTCAGGTGGTTTTACTTTGAGGGAGATTACTTAAATTACTTGAAGTAACGTGGCCTACTTACTGGCGTATATTGGTATTTTTTTCATTTAAGTCAGAGATTATTATATTAAAATATAAAATATTAAGCTATTATTAAATTCTTATGTATTTTTCCTTCACATAAGTTAAAATTAAAAATTAAATCCCACGATTTCGATCTCATAAAGTCTCAAATCTAAGCAGCCTAGACAGCATGAGTGATTCCAGTTTTTTTCTTGACCCTAAGTTTATTCTACGCCAGTGGCGTCCATTTGCCGCCATTACGAATAGCTAGGTTCCAATTATCCTCGCCGATAAATAGCAACGAATGAGTTATTAGCATAATACTTAATTGACAGCTTCAACTATATTTTGCCCGCCGTCCACCCAATATTTACGGTTTTCGAAGACTAAATGACAGCATTAAAGTCTTAGAGCAAAAGAGTACGCCGACTGAGGCTATTTAACTGGATGGCACATCTGTAATTACTCGCAGTGCATTCGAGAGAGGAATATCCTACCATTTTACTTGGAAATTCACTCAACAACATTCAACGTAAATGCTTGTTACTATCAACCTATTATCGACTTTACTTGCAATACCAAACAACTGGAATTGAACTCTATAAAGATGGTTTGAGAAACAAAAGAAAACCTAAATTTGTGTTGACACGGGTAAGAAAAATGTTAAAGCGTTCATAAAAAACTTTTAAGAGAAAGAACAAACTTTTTATCAATAGAAAACTTTTATTTTTCTAAGGTCAATTGAGGTCGCACAGTGTAGTCTACTAACGTGAGTGGATAAAAAACGTCAACACGCTACTTATTACCAATAAAATTTTGAGAGAACAACGCGTAAGTGGCATTTAAGTGTCAATCAACTGGCACTTACGTCTTTTTGGACTGTGCTTGGTACAGACGAGGCGGAGGACTGGTTCCCCGCTGCGCCGGTTCCAAGCCGGTTGGGCAAAGTGTAGCAACTTTGTACAAGCTCCTTTGTAGGCGCATTCCAATAGATAGGGGCTTGGGACGACTGAAACGTGGATAATGAAGAGCGGTTATTGTGATTTGTGTGGCGTCCCAGGGCTAGATATACGTTTAGCAGGACACTAGTTGATGGCATTTCAAAGTGTATCTCGGATCTTTCTGACTTCGAGTTGCCTGGCATTTGATTTGAATCGCAAAATATTTGTTCAGGCATCAGTTACCATATTTCAAGCCACGTTTCGAGATCGCAGATTAATTATATCAACACTTTATGTGGTTATTGTGTGAAGATGGGATCGACGAAATGTTGATTGCTTTAAAAAACCCTACGTAAATTTTAAACATGCCTGGAGGCCATTTAAAATGTTGTCGTACAAGACGCCGTTTTGACCCTTGTCGCGGTGTGAACAAATTTCTCTTAAAAGACGGGTTAAAATCGTTTTGTTGGTTGTGCGGGCCAAAATCGCTTGTTTTACGACACCCAGATAAGGTTATTTATGTTCTGCGTTTTATTTAATAACGTTATCCGAGTCAGTGACATTAAATCTTTTAAATCGTCGCCTGTACGCCCAAAATGGAGATTCGGGTTTTCGACTCTTAAAATTGGTGATGACTTTGGTATAATTTAAGCGTGTATTTATCATTACGTCGTCGAATCTTTTGCTTCTCATTTATAATAACGGTTTGGATTTGAAATATCACATTTTTATATTGAAATTTCGGTGAGTAAACCATTTATAAATTGATTTAAAATGATAGCTAGGTTTCTGAATTTTGTATATCTATTCACACCTTGGTTGAAAGCTCAACATATAAATTATGCTGTTGAGTCTTAAATCGAATATCAATTGTCGGTTCACACATGTCATTTATCCATTTAGTCTAGAGTAGTCAAATCAAACCACAGTGCGTTTATATACAGTTGTAAGCGTTCTTACAAATGTCGCACAATGGACACACGTCCTGTTATTCCTGGTTCTTCGTGTCGTAATGCAATTACTTTAATCACATTAACTGGAGCAATGACATCAGCACACTTAATCCAGTTTAGTATGTTTCTACTAGTGCGGAAGCCTTTTAAGGTTTTTATTTTGATTTGTGTTTTTCGGTAGTTTCTGTACAATAAAAAGAAGATAGTCTTCGCTAATGAAACATTGTGTTAATTTCTTTATTTAAAGCTAAAATTCTGAGGTGGTAGACCTGATGCCGGGCTCGACTGTGGAGGTACCACCATCTTACTCGCAAATCCTCCCGAAGTTATTCGGGGGAGAGTAAGAGAACAGCTCACAGGCAAAACCAGGCGGCCCACCATTGCCTGGGCCCGATGGATGGTGGTATATCCATCCCCAATTGCCGGGCCTTATATAAAACAGACTGGTGACGGCAGCGGCGTCACTGGTGCAAGGGTTTCGGCACCGCGCTCACCAACCCGCCTGCCCAGCGTGTGTGAGTATGGGCATTTCTTCCAGGAGGACCGCCAAGAGTGGCAAAATCCTGGAAAGGCCTATGTTCACAGTGGACGAAACAGGCTGATGGATGGATGGATGGAAAGCTAAAATTACATTAAAATTACGCATAAAACGCAACTAGTCGAGAGTCACTAAACTGATTTTATGAGAAAGCTTTTACGGTATCATCACGTTGTGACAAAAAACGCTAATCAGTGACCATTTAATTAACATCGAAAAAGCGAGCGAGGACGCAAACAAAAAGCTAGTCTACAACAAAACTGCTTATATTGCCGTTGACAACTTTCACTTAACTTTGTCTAATTCTCGATTTAAACGCAATTTTGTCTCCCACACGGAAAAGAGAAAAAAGCAATTTAATAAATCTAAGGCCTACTACATGTGTGTTTACACGCGACACACGTTTAGGGCAAAGCCTTTGTTTTCATGTTTAGCATTCATGAGACGTCACAAATTATAATCCAGACGTTTTAAGGAGCGCATGCGCGTTAGGAAACATCTTGCATTGAATTTACACGCGGTAAATGAGCATCTGTACAGTTGACTTAAGTAATACGATTACTAAGTTAATGAAAGATCACCTTTACAGCAAGACAATAAGAGCCATCAATATTACCTTGTTACCTACATCAAATATTAAGGAATAATACTAGTTCCAACCATCCATCCATCAGCCTGTTTCGTCCACTGCTGGACATAGGCCTTTACAGGATTTCGCCACTCTTGGCGGTCCCCTGGAAGAAATGCCCATACTCACACACGCTGGTCAGGCGGGTTGGTGAGCACGGTACCGAAATCCTTGCACCAGTCCGACGATTAGGGATGGATATACCGCCATCCATCGGTCCCGGGCAATGTTGGGCCGCCTGGTTTTGCCTGAGAGCAGTTCTCTACTCTCCCGCGAATAACTTCGGGAGGATTTGCGAGTAAGATGATGGTACCTCCAGAGTCGAGCCTGGCGTCAGCTCTGCCACGTATGTAATACTAGTTATGTAGGTATAATATTTATACAATTTTATGAATGTACAGGATTCGTTTTTCAAGTGTACGCGGGATGGCCAAATCCGAAACTATAGGGAATAGTGAAAAATACTCAGTCTCGGGGCCGATTTTAGTGAAAATAAAAACTGCATTATTCGATTTTTGAAAAAAATATTTCCTTGGCCGAGAATGGAATTTCTTGGTTAATAAAAGTATATGTCGTAGGATGTTCAGAAAGAACGGATCAATGCAAAAATCCTAGAATGATTGCAAAGGTCCGGATAACTGGAAACTAGGAAAGAACTTCGTAGTCATCCTAACATTATTTGGACCGAGGCGAACTAAATGCGTTCGTAACTTTAGGACTTTTGCGAAAATCCCAAGATGGCTGCGATGATCCGTTTTTGTTAAATATCCTACGACATGTACAGTGTGTTTAATTGACTATGACAGTTGATTAAGGGAACTCCGCTCATTTTTTGAAGAAATAACACATTTAATATGAACTTTATTTAAATTGTATCCTAAAAATACAATTACATTAAAAAATTTACATGAATACAAAACAAGTAGATATAAAATTAAATTCTCAAAATTTTTCTTCCAAGTGTATTTTTCTAGTATGAATCACTGGAAAAATTGAAAAAATTGCGTAATTTAGTTCGCAATAAATATCAATCACACGAAGCGTAAATGTAGACGTCAAAACAAAATGACTTGGTCGTTGCTGACACGAAATCACTGTGCGTTTCTTTGTAACAATTTCTCCGAAACTTTTATTATGAGACATAAGTATTTTGCTATATTGCTCTGTTTATCGTCCATTGTTTGACCATGTTCAGAATTCAGAATGCTATTTAAAATATTACGATCGCTTATTCAGCGTGTTCCTGTTATGGCGTAAGCTGCAAGTTTAATTTGAGACCACGGTGTATTTAATTATGGTAGAAAAAGGCAGAAATCTTGGCGATATGAGCTTAAGACTACATGAGTAATAGCACTAGCGGTTGCTTTTAAAACAATTTAATCTGTGCCGCAATGAGCAGGGTAAAACTTAATTATTCTGTTAGCTCCTTTCTTCTGAGGGCATATTCTGTATTCTTACGAACAGTCACACACGCAAACCTCCATACAAACGAAAACAAAAAAAATTTAAGTGTCTATGGAATATTTTTATAAAATTTTAGCCTGAGGCCATTGACATTAAGTAGATCTATGCCAAATTATAATAAAAAATCGGTAAAGTTGAATGATATCTTAAAAACAAACCCTTAAATATCGTTAATTCAAAGGATTTTTATCAAAAGTGTAGCCCAATGTGTTTTTATTATTTTACATAAAATCAAAGAGTTAATACTAATATTGTATCAAAAATGTTATCTACATTAATTTTAACCAATAATATCTCTGGAAACTTTCACAGTAATAGCTATACTAAATGAAATAGCATTACATTTGGTCACGCCCACGACTGAGTTGCTGAGCTTATGACGACCGTCCTTAAGGAATGGCATCTCTACATAAATCAAGAAAAAAAACGTCATTCTGATTTTAGATGATAGTACATATTATTAAACAATCTAAACAAAATTGATACCACTTGTTACTATATAAGATGAAGTATAAGTTCAGTAAAAGAATTGCTGTAACATTTTATAGTAACTTCAGATATATATTATCCAAGGTTAAAAGAAGAAATGATATTTTAAGTTGTACTAAAATATTTTATTTTGCTATGAATAAATTTCGGGACTGACCATTGAACTTGGCACCCATTTAGATCTCAACTCTTTTGTCGTTGAAGTCAACTAACAAGGCATGAACTTGGCTCTCATTTCACATTTATGCTTTTGATGAGGTACATAACAACGCTAAAACATATTTCAGAAACAATTACACACCATAAAACATGATTAAAATTAAAAAAAAAAACCTTCGATACGATACAATACTTAGTTTTCATATACTACGTAAAAATGTTGCAGAAAAACTGAGGTTTTGCGTGCACGGCAGTTATGTAATTAGAGCGAGATAGTTAAAAAACATAAGCGTTAAATGCAGGACTTATTCTAAGGAGCGCCAACCCTTAAGGTTGAAGAATCTTGGTGCAAAATGCACTTCTAAACATTATTTTACTTACCTTTGAACAAAAAGTATGCAATACCTAGATGGGTTTTATTTATGTGTATTTGCAAAAAGTACTTGATTATAATTAATTTCTTACAAGAAAATTACGTCATCTTCTAAATTAAATTTTGATTGTATCACATTAACAAACTTCAAAGCGTGCTTACAATGTAATGCATAAAAATTATATAATTTTGTTATGAAAACATCATCGCGAATACACATAAAACGTATTTATTTCGTATCTCTTATTCAAAAGTAAGGAAAACAATGTTATAATGTGCATTTTGTTCTGAGATCCTCTGTAAAAACCGTCAAAAATAATAAATATTGGGTTATATAAATCATTATTTAATATTTTAAGATGCGAACTTGTTACTATTTATATAGACCTACCTAGTTGAGATTTCGTAGGTACCTTTCTTAGTCCATGCTAAGAAATAATTTACGAAATAAAAATCAAAAGGTAGAGTTGATGCTCGTGATTGTTGGCACTTGGTGGAACTTTTGATGTTATAGCATATAATAGCGAAACCGGTAAGGGAAATAATATAAATAAGTGGACAAGTACAACTGTTTTTCAATCAAAAATGAATCAAAAGGTGTCCAAGGACGTGAAAGTGCCGTGCAAGGAGTAAGGAGAAATAAATAAATCGTGAATGGTAATTTTTTTGTTCAATTCTGACGTTTTAGTCAGCAATATGCGTTGTTATAAACAAATTGATGTATCGTTCGTTCTAAAAACGTGTTAAAATCTCGCTTCGGTTGAACAAATGGTTCAAAAACACGACTCTGTTATTTATAGCCCTTTTATAAAACACGATCATTTGCAAATTAAATCGCCACTGACAGAGAAGCTTAAAAAAGGAAACTATTTATTCAAGAAAACCGCAAAATGCCGACGGCCGGTTTTTTACTTTACGTTCCGTCTACCATCGATAAAGTTTGGGTTCCGTACCCTTCGCTAAGCATAAAACGGTATCATAGATATTCAAAATGAAGAGCTCATACTTAATATTGAATTCTGTACACTCATCATTTTAACTTGATATAAATATATACAGATAATACTTGAATATATTGTTTTTTTATTATCTTTATCAAAACCAAGTCTACTAAGGACTATTACATGAAACTAGGGTTTTCTTCGCTTTTACCGACTAGCAATTTCTCAAAAAAAAACGTGTTTCATAAGTTTTAAATAACATCTATGATATTTTATATGTACCTATCTAAAGAGAGAGATTTGCTCTCTGTCTGCTTTGACTCACACTGGTGACTGGCCTGACCAGTTTGTTATTTTACTTTTTGTATAAGAACAAGGCTCGACCGCTGCAGTCAAAAAACATTTATTACATGCCATCAAGTTTTAACACTGTGTAACACGACACCCGAGAAACAAACAAATACATTATATTTTATTCGATATCGTGCCAATGTTTACAAAAAACCCACTGAGCCGACCAGTACTATTACATGGCCAAAAAAAAACTGTTACATTTTTACGATGATCGTTTTCCAAAAGTGCATTTAATGGCTTATATTCTGTGTATATAACATCTTAATCCATCTCGGCATTTTTATTAAACCTTTTAAGCAACTTTTATTTGACACAAATGAAGGAATTAATTTCCAAGTAAAGTGCAAAAATAATTAAGGCAGCTGCTCGTAAAGTCTGTTTTAAATATTTTTTCGTGGTTAAAATGGTTATTAAAGGCGTCTGGATTATAAACTATTGCTTTTTAAAAATAATACTAAAAAAGGGTTTGCGTTTTAAGTGGAGTCTGTTAGCGCGTGTATCGAAGGCGCGTTATTTCAAGCGCACACTGCTCTGACGACGCATTCGGCCGGTCATAAAATTGAAGCATAAAAGTGTAATAGTGCAATTACAGGGTTAATTAGCGAACGTGGCGCGTTTGTCTGACGTTGGGCTTTACGACGTACGTGTCAGAATGTTTTGGTAAAAATGCTGTTCCAGTGCCAAGCACCCTTAAATCACGTGTTCAACTTATTTAGGGGAGCACTGGTCAATTGTTTGGGGAGAATTCGAATGATCTGGAATCCAAAAGGTTTAATCGTTAAAGAGAATTTTATTATCGGATTTTGTGCGTGTTTTAGGCTTGTTACTCGCGTTTACTAATAATTAACAAGTTGAGCAATTTCTCTATTGATAAGAAACACAAATTTCACTCTAAAATTGTAAAAAGTAAGTATTACAAATTCATCACAATGTACACAAATGTCAAATCACATTTATTTCTAGTTTTTGTCTGTATGGACACTCATCTCATCAAAACTACAGAGTCTAAGATTGAGCCAATCCCATCCATTGGTTGCCCGTTACCTTGGCAATATCATCTGATAATTTGGTTGGTATTCTGCCAAAAGATTTGCGATTGAATTGTATTATTACTGTCCTGCGGGTAATCGCTTCAAACCATCCTTTTTGTTTTTATTTTCGACTTTAATTATGGGAAATTATGTTTTTAAGTTGTAACAAGTTAATAATTCCCAACTAATAATTTGCACGGGTTCCCTTCTTTCTTATGTAACGACAAACAAAGATAAATTAATTTACTCAACAAAGCGACAACTAACTACAGACCGACAAACGTACTCGTTTCTGTTGAAAAGTAGCAGATTCTTATTTAATTTGAAGAATCAATTAAAGCACGCCGTACGTAAACGAAACGTTAGAAAACAATGTTCCACCAGTCCAACGTCTAAAATTCGTTAAAACTTAGTATCTCCGACTCGGAGTTTAATTAACTGAAGTGGATGAAGGGTAGAGGACTTGGGGAGACTCATTTCCTCACTTTATGGTGGTACGTGAGTTCATGTGAAGGACCCAAACCTTTTTCTGCTAACGCTCCCTCTGCTTAATATGTGAACGTTTTTTTGTCCAACGCGCGCGGGATAAAAATGCACTGTGCATTTTCACTAACAAGCTTAGCTAGGATTTTTAAGAAATTACATGGTTGTTATTTTTTAAGTAATTTCCACTTTACCTTTTTACGAAGTTTGTTACGAATTAAATAACTACCTCATTGACCTAAAACTTTGACCACAATAAAATTATTAGTTAGTACAGTCTTCAAAACATCACAGCCGTGTATATAAGAGATCTCCAAAGAAGAAACTACAGAAAATGTCAAGATCTTTGAAACAACTATCAAAAAAATCTCACTTAAAATAATACAGACGAGTAATTTCTCAACTATTAACATTTACAAACAAATTACTGTAATTATTTTGAATTAAAGGACGACTTCGTTGTAATGTGGTGTAAAAAGCAATTTTTTCGAATAAATTGCAAAGTAGACACGTAGTGGAAGTATTTTCTGCATTTTTAATACAACCTGTTGTGCATATTAAAAGCATTATTACTTTAGTTGGAAACAGGAATGCTGTAGGAATAATCTGAAATGTAATTTAAATTAAAACTGGACTCACCTCCAACTGCGTAGCCTAAAGTGGGATATTATTTGAAATTGCTCTCAAAGACTACTGGATTTACCTCATCATACTACATAAAGAACAACGCATTGGTGTAATGTTTGTATTTGTACATTTTTAACATAATTAATTTCAAGTTAATGTTGCGCATGAGCAGAACTAAAGGTGAATTAAAGGTGCTTGAGCTGATGCCGGGCTCGACTGTGGAGGTACCACCATCTTACTCGCAAACACCCCGAAGTTATTCAGGGGAGCGTAAGAGAACAGCTCTCTGGCAAAACCAGGCGGCCCACCATTGCCTGGGACCGATAGATGGCGGTATATCCATACCCAATTGCCTGGCCTTATATAAAACAGACTGGTGACGGGCAGCGGCGTCACTGGTGCAAGGGTTTCGGCACCGCGCTCACCAACCTGCCTACCCAGCGTGTGTAAGTATGGACATTTCTTCCAGGAGGACCGCCAAGAGTGGTGAAATCTTGGTAAGGCCTATGTCTAGCAGTGAATGAAACAGGCTGATGGATGGATGAGCAGAACGATCTATATTTATCAATATTTTCACAAAACTATTTAGTTATTTGAAATTTAAAAGAAATACTACAAAGATGCCAGTCTTGCACAACTTCGTTCCATTACATATCCAAACTGACCGTTTAAAATTTCTTCCGTCAAGTGAATCGAACTCGAACTTGTACTTGGAACGTATTAATTACTCACGTCAGAGTACCCATCTTGAGCTAATTAGACAGTATTAAGGACCGATTCAGGTTGAACTCGCCACTCAATTTGAGGATACAACCCACCATGACGTTGAAGTCCTGGACCGATCAAAAAGCACCACTAATTTAGTGGCGCTAAGAGTCAAGCGAGAGGTCTGTTTGAAATGGGTGGTGCATACGTGAGGGTATTTTGAGAATGAAACTGAGCAATCAGACGCGATTGAATGCTACTTTGTTAAAGTAAGGATGGTGTTTACGTTCACAGAGAATGTGAAATATGTATGCTTAAACTTTAATGGAAACATAAACTTGGTAAACTAATAAATAAAATTCAGTTACTCACCCGCGTGGTATTTTTTTATCCTAAGAGTTTACACCGTTTTTCAGTAGTATTGAAATAGAATAAAAAACACTTTTGATTCGTCAATCTATGAAGTGAGAAATGGTTTCGATTCGGTGTAACACGACTTATTTGATAGTATAATTATAAACCAAAGAAATTATATAATACTATAAACTGTTTAAATTTTCAGTATTGCTAAAATTTCACCCGGAGACGCCTCCACTTCAAGCTCCGTATGTGTAATCGATTTTAACGTCTATGACGCCGCAATAAGAACTGCCAATAAGTAGCCTGTTATGCTGGCCTCCGTACTAAAACTGACCATTAACTAATGCGCCATTTCTTAAAGATGCAACAACTGAAAGCAGAAATATCGACATAATTCATATCAGGGGACCACTTTACAATATATAAAAATAAATCTACTCTTATCGATGATCGTTCTGAAAATCTCATCTCCTGTAATGTGTAAAGTCCATCCATCCATCCATCAGCCTGTTCCGTCCACTGCTGGACATAGGCCTTTCCAGGATTTCGCCACTCTTGGCGTTCCTCCTGGAAGAAATGCCCATACTCACACACGCTGGGCAGGCGGGTTGGTGAGCGCGGTGCCGAAACCTTTGCACTAGTGACGCCGCTGCCCGCCACTAGTCTGTTTTATATTAGGCCCGGCAATTGGGGATGGATATACCGCCATCCATCGGTCCCAGGCAATGGTGGGCCGCCTGGTTTTGCCTGAGAGCTGTTATCTTACTCTCCCCCGAATAACTTCGGGAGGATTTTCGAGTAAGATGGTGGTACCTCCACAGTCGAGCCCGGCATCAGCTCTACCACCTATAAGATGGTAGAGCTGATGCCGGGCTCGACTGATGTGTAAAGTACTGTGAGTGTAATAGTTGAAAGAGTTGTTCCAATACCCATGAAATACCTACTATAATTTATTGGTATCTTATTTATTTTGAATGATCATTTTAGCTCTTTTTTATTTTTATTTAATGATGTTGCATAACGAATTATAATTTTTCTGTATTGTCAAACTGTTTGAATAAAAGAATAAAAATATTGATAATTTTTGTCCCTACTTTCACTAAACAAATGTTTTTTTTTTTTTTTATTTATTTAACCAAATTACAGTAAGAAATAGTCTTAAATGATTAAGCCGTCTCTCTGAAACCCGTACGGGTTTATGCGAGTGACACGCTACCAGCTCGCTACGAAGTAGGTAATACAATTGATTAGTTATATGCTAACACCCACGGTAGTATTCTTTCACTAGAGATAAGGTTTTTCTTCTGGATAGTCCAGACAATAATTCTGCGCACAACTCGGCCGGCAAGCCGTTTAGAATCTCCGGTAGAAGGTATTCCCACTTCCTCATGCCGTAGACGTTAGTATATCTTGGCAGCCGATATACAGGGAGGTAGGGTAAGCTACGCAGTCGATTTTGTCTGCTATATTTAGTCAGTAAACTAATTTTATCTAGTTTATCTAGTAAGAGAGATAAGTTTACTTTGTTATAAACTGACATTACCTTACAATGATTGAACAAATGTGTACAAATGTTTGTGAATATTCGTTGAATATAAGTACAAGAATTTGTGTATAATTTGTTGAAAATGATGTTCCATCAAGAACCATTAATAAAGTTATATAAATCGCAGTCCAGATTATGGGTTGAATTTGGGGCTTATAAATACATGTATTTTATACAACACATATGTACGCAAATGAATTCCGGCATGCATTTAATATAAATGTTCTGTTATATTACTGACAATTATTATCCAAAATTTATTAAACAAATCACCTCCTGAACAATAGCCAATTTCAATCTGATTTCAAACCCTTACATTACCAATAAGTGTTTAATTTAAATTTTAAACTTAGCAGGAAACATTTAGAAGGTAATTTTTCATTAATAATTACTTGTAAAATATTTATGGGTCTATTGTTACCAGTTTTTTTATTACCGTTTGTAACAGTTGCACCGTGACCGTTTGGAATTTATGCTTAATCGTTTTGACCGGCTATTTTAACTTCTTAGACACTGTGCAGTCGATAAGATTATTTGCGTTACTTATAGTATAGTATAATAATAATAATAATGTAATCTTTATTTCAGGCAGTGCCCATAGTGTTAGTAACAAGGTCTTAAAAACTATATTAGTATTACAATAATGGTGTAGTATGCAGGGCAAATAATGATATGTTTTCTTTGAGACACTTATAGACATTGTATACAAGGGGTGCTCAAACGGTCGATCGTCGCCAGCAATATACCTACTATAGTAATCATTCCCATGTTTGAAAGAAGCAGCTCTTGAGTTAACAGTATTGTTTGCATCGACATATTTGTAAACGACATAATCGACACAGAATTTGTAATTCGGTTACGATTCCTTAATTTTGTACATACCCGTACATATTAAATTTAAGGGGGTAACTTTTTACCTCGGTACAAAATGCACATCATAATATTGTTTTCCTTACTTTTGAATAAAAAGTTTGCAATAAATGTCTTTTAAAGCAACTTGCGGAAATAGTTAACTAATAATAAAGTATTCACAAAAAATCACGTATTTTAATGTATTACATTCTGTTTGCATTACATTAACAAACTTAAAAGCGTGTTTACAGTTGTAATGAAATGCAGCTAAAATGTAACGTAAAAAATTGAATAATTTTCATGTGATTAACTAACTGAATGGACATACAGTAAAGAACACGTCAAGTTGTACACTTTCAGTACGATATTAGTCTTTATAGTGAAGGATATAAGGCAGGTACAAACTCCAATGTGTATAGTCGTAGCTTGAGGAGTTTTTCACATTACAACACAATGTAAAGGTGTTTTGTATGCATACTTTTTGTATGTCTGACGCACTAGATGATTTTATAATAACGGAATATTCGGAACCCAGTGACTTGAATGAATTAAAACAATGCGTTTGCAGGTTAGTTTCAGTTTGATCGTCGGGCGACCGACACCAGCTAATATGCCTTGATGCCCTGCTGTCAGTGGTAGGCTGATGTCATCCGATGATCAAACTGAACGCAGCCTACGAACACGTCAAACTGAACGCAGCTTATTTCAGTCAAGTCTATCTTTGGCCAGCATTAAAAAATAATAATAATGATAATAAACCACTTGTGCGGTAAACATTACTTTGCGAACAGATTTGTTTGATGCATATAAAACAGGTTTTTACGAGCACTTGCATTGAAAAAGTCCATTCAGTACTTTGACGTGAGTTGTAAGAATATGTTATGAAATATCCCATCGATACATCCATCCATCAGCCTGTTTCCTCCACTGCTGGACATAGGCCTTTCCAGGATTTCGCCACTCTTGGCGGTCCTCCCGGAAGAAATGCCCATACTCACACGCTGGGCAGGCGAGTTGGTGAGCGTGGTGCCGAAACCCTCGCACCAGTGACGCCGCTGCCCGTCACCAGTCTAATTTATATAAGCCCCGGCAATTGGGGATGGATATACCGCCATCCATCGGTCCCAGGCAATGGTGGGCCGCCTGGTTTTGCCTGAGAGCTGTTCTCTTACTCTCCCCCGAATAACTTCGGGAGGATTTGCGAGTAAGATGGTGGTACCTCCACAGTCGAGTCCGGCATCAGCTCTACCACCTCTTATGAAATATATTTCTGTAATTTTTTTCCTTGAATGTACAGTCAGCAAAAGATAAAGGTATACAGGCCCATCGCAAACACTTTGATCTTAATCTTGATTGATTGATCTTGATTTGATTTTTGATCAACAGTACTTGTTGTGTATGTATTGACCTAGTATAGCCTCATCTATCACAATTACCTGTGGGTGTTAGGATCAAAGTGTTTGTGATGGGGCTGTATACCTTTATCTTTTTCTGACTGTACATACAGACAAAACCCAACTTACGATTTTATTATAAGTACATATTAAAGATTTCAAATTAAATATCTACATGAACGTTATTGAACAATAAGTTGTTATTAGAAAGGGTCACCTATCATTTTATGATAGGCTTACTGACTTATTTTTGTACTAAGACCGCTTACCTTGGCTTTTATAAAGCCTATTTAAGATAAATGCTTGGTCAGTAATAATTTGCTTCAGGCGTTTTCTGTTTAAGCATAAATTTATTAATACTATAAATCGATGAAATAGAGGTGGTTCAAAATTACCGTTATAACAGCTTAGATGTCGTAAAAATTCGGGCGTTAATAAAGTTGTTAGCAGCGAATTAGTTGTTTTTTATTGTAGTTTATTTTTTAGATACGTGATTTTATTTTCTTTGTTATTACGAGTATGTTTTTCTTCAATACTTTAATATTAAATATTTTTCTATTTTTGATTAATAGAATATAATAATTTGAAACTTAAAAACGTGTTATACATAGTTTTATATAATATTTGTATATGAAAAAACCTTAACCGTTCGATCTTGATTCGAAGTCTTTAACTTACGAGTATATCTGGTGGAATTATGGTTTTTGAAATGAAAATATGTGATAGTTGTCTTTTTTTTTTCATTTTCTTTTAATTTTAATTTCCATCCATGCAAGCAAAATTTACGGACTGACCCTAAAACCACGAAAAAATTGCTGCTCCATAGGTCTAGTAAGTTAGCACTATTATATAAGGTCCTACAATAATAAGTGAAAATAATTCTAGGATAGATCATGTATCGTTCACTGATCAAATTTCAGAAGAAGAAAATTGTTTTGCTCAAATAATTTTTTCAATTCCCAGTGCAAAGTGGTTCAATCAGCTGACAAAATTTCTATGGAAAGGTAAAAAAAGGACGAGAAAAATTTTTCATCTGTTGAATTTTTTCACTTTGCATTGTAGGACCTTATATAAAAAATGATTTTTTCGTTTCTCTATCAGATTTCGATGTTGTCGAGAAAAAAATGATTTTTTTAGGCTCATCACCAGTTTGCTGTTTGAAAACTACTTTAATTTCCCCGTTTGCCATAATAGCGCTTAATTCGAACTCCACACTTCTCCAATTGAATCTAATGGAATATTATAAGGTTTGAAAGTGAAAAGAGGTAATGAATAATCTACGATATTTAACCAATCTGCAATTCTGCACCTTTCATTTAATTAGACCGAAAAACATTAGTACATTACGATACGAGAGCGATGAAACATTTTCTGACGAGTGTGAGTTTGCGGCACGAGCCGAAGGTGAGTGCTGCAATCACACGAGTCGAGAAAAAGTTTCTCGCACGAGTTTCGTATAATATTTTATAGCAAAAGTGCGGAAAATGCCGACTTTACGCAAGCGCAGCGTGCGTAAAGTGGTCATTTTACGCACGGTGTGCTATAAAATATATTACTTCACATTCCATGAAAATTACGATGCATAAAGACGCGCCATACAAAAAGCGTATTTCTGTGAAATGGGCCCAAAGTATTCTGTGGACTAAATTGCGTAAGGATAGCAACCCTTTGTCTAAGACCCTGATTATAGAATGGCTTAACATTTACTGCGTACAGTCATAAATTTGCAGTATAATATCTATCCTGCAGCCAATCTTAATGTAATACGACCAGTTTAAAATGGCAGACTATAAATATTTAAGTGCTAAACGATAACAGGACATGATAGTAAAACTCTTAAAGTCCGTAATTGATTATTACGTCCTGAAGATAAATTATAAAAGGTGTAAAGCCATGATTTATTGATGTGTCTTTAGTTTTTAGTTGGACGTAATGAAATTTATTTATTTGTCAAACTTATAGAAGATTTTATGTAGAATTCAAATCACTATATGCTTTATGGCGAAATGCATCTTTTGGAAAAGAAATGTAATGACAGGATAAATGAAAACCGGTCAAGTACGAATGGGACTCGTGCCCTGAGGGTTCCGTACATATCGTCCAAAAGCTAAACATATTCCACGAGCAGTTATAAATGACCAACTTAATTCAAAACCTACAGTATTTTCAGATGTATGTAGGTATCTAATTAATTAATCACATATGCTACAAACTATTATTTTTAACATTATACAGCTCAGTTAAATCCAATATAACTTGTTAATTACCACGAAACTTTTGTCGATGTCTACTTTTAAATTTTGTTCGCATTTATTATAGCATTTAGCAACTGCGTTTGCTATCCCGTTTTAATGGGATTGTTTGCTCACAATAATTATTTAATAAGTTAAATAGTTATATTAAATAAGTTCTTTCGCTTAAGGTGACATCGTGGAGATTGCCGCTGACCTACTTAACGCACTTTAACGGCGGGCTTTTCTTCGATGGTACACTGCGTTTAGATCTAATTTCTTTTTTTTTAAGTACTGTGTCTTGCTTTGTTTAAATATTTTATTCATAATTCTGTCGCAACTACTGATGAAAGAGCGAATTTCTCCTACTACAGGTGGAAACTTAACAGGAGAATTCGACAACTAAAAACCTGTAACATTATGTTGTAAATAAATGATTTTAATTTTGATTTTTGATTTTTTGATCTGTGTTAATTGAGTTGGTTGTATATTTCCCCTTGGGTAATTTAATGTAATGTAATTTTTTGATTTTATCATAGACGTGTGCTATACCTAAGAACTAATTGTGAACGGGATTTCAGGTTTCTAAAGTATTTTTTATTTGCACGAAGGAGGAAATTGTCAGTTGGTGATAGTGGGAAATGCGCTTTTAATTCCTATGGTGCAAGAGCCATTTCATACTGTCGCGAACACAGATATTCTATATCTATGGTTGCGAACTTTTGAATGTTGCAATGTAAAATAGCTCAAGCATTATTTTAAAGCATTAGCAAATTCTAATTCTAATTGTTATATTGTAATTGTAATTTTAATTCAATTTTTATATGTCCTTAAATGTATTTGTGCTGTCGTAATTGTTTTGTAATGCTCTATGTCAGTTTGTGTGTTTGTTGTAATAATAATAATTGTATGTAAGTCTTTATGGGTTATTGGCCTGAAATAAATAAATTCATTCATTCATTCATTCATTCATTCATTCATTCATTCATTATACGAGTTAAAAGCGCATTTTCCACTAGCATGAACTGTCAGATTATAGAAGTACCTGGTTTTCATGGATTTCTATGAAATTGGGCAACAGCTTTTTTGCGTTGAGTTAGAAGCCCGATTTTGTAAGAGTACTATGAGGCTGTGGATTTCAATAGGAGATATTAGTTTCAACTTGATATCTTAAACGAGGCTTGCGAAAAGGGGTTAAAAATTATTGAATTGAATTTTAATTCAGTAAACAGTGTTGGGTCAACATAAAGAAAAAAAAAAATTTCAGATGTGTAACTCATTCCATCTACGAGCTAGAGACCCGTGTCATACGGAGAGACAGACAGAAGAGTTAAATTAATAGGGCTTTGTTTTCCCTTTGGGTGCGGAACCCTAAAACGATCTCATTGGACAAACTTAACAAGTTCCTGACCCGCGATAAACAGAGTATACGAGAAAATTTCGCAAAAATATTCAATGTACAGACACGACTTTTTTACTATTTATTATTAGTATACAGGATGTAAATGCAAAGTCAAGAATCCCTTTAGGGTATGAAAGTATACACGATTCTGATGTCATTACGAGAAAAAAAAATATACCTTGAATATTCACGTAAATTTCCATCATTTTTCTAAGCAATGGCTACGCAGCCCATCGGCCTCCCCACACACCTAATTGCACCCCGCACCCCTCATCCGAGTGGCCAGCGACCAGTGAGGGTGTCCACGCGATTAGTGTATTTTGAGTAAAGAAAATCGTCTTATTATGAGGTACTGGTACTTTATTTAGACATCCAAGTATTTAAAATAATATCTTTACCGATCATACTAACACACCCTTACAGGATTCTTGACTTACTTTTACACCCGGTATATGTACATAGATGTTTTCTTCCAGAGATCTGTAAAACATTTGTTAGTCTTTTTTCTCTTCTAATCTAAAACGAATTACCCGCCATTCATTTTCAGACAAAAGATACTATTCTATTCAAGTGAAAGAATAAAGAACATTACGTTATTTGTAAAGTAACATTGCTGCAGTGCTTAGTAATGACATAAATTTAATAAAACCGGTCAAGTGTGAGTCGGGCCTCGCTCTATTAGGGTTCTGTACATACTTCCAATGAACTTAAAAAATCAAAAAAAAAACATTTAAACATTCGGCCCATAAAGATATTTTAGTTGGTAGAGCTAATGCCGGGCTCGACTGTGGAGGTACCACCATCTTACTCGCAAATCCTCCCGAAGTTATTCGGGGGAGAGTAAGAGAACAGCTCTGAGGCAAAACCAGGCGGCCCACCATTGTCTGGGACCGATGGATGCCGGTATATCCATCCCCAATTGCTGGGCCTTATATAAATCAGACTGGTGATGGGCAGGGGCGTCAATGTGCAAGGGTTTCGGCACCGCGCTCACCAACTCGCCTGCCCAGCGTGTATGAGTATGGGCATTTCTTCCAGGAGGACCGCCTAGAGTGGCGAAATCCTGGAAAGGCCTATGTTCAGCAGTGGACGAAACAGGCTGATGGCTGGATGGATGGATAAAGATAATCTTCTAATAGTAGATTTTTAAAATCTACACTGCAAATATAGCTTTACTATTAACTCTCATAATCAGCTTTCTAATTACAATTTAATTTTTTTTCAGTAATTTAATAATTAATTAATAATTAATAAGTAATTTAATCTGTAATTTTACAGAAATGGTACTATTTTGTGAAACTGTGACATAATGAGAGCCACTAGAACACGAGTGCTTGTTTATAAAACAAAGCGAAGCTAAGTAATTTAATGCCATTCTTCAAATAAAAACTTATTATGAGGCTGTCGGACAGACAGACGGACGGCAGAGTCTCCTCATTATAGTTCCTTTTTTAATCCTAAGGGTCCCAAACCTAAAAAGTCGTTAAATATGATTTTGATAAAAAATGTTAAAGTGATATTTTATGCAAAGTGGCCTCAAGACATACCGACCTTATTAAAGGACCTAAAATGAAGAGAAAAAAATATTTTCACGAGTACTGCTAGCATCCCCTAAAATACTTCTAATGTTGTATTTATTACACGCCACGTTTTCAGAAACAAAATGGCGGTCACAAACAAAATGGCTACCAATAATTGATTTAAAAATTGCACTCAACATTAATATCCGGCTTTTAAGACTTAATTCTGTTTTTGTTGTCGATGGCATAAGTAATAAAATTATTGGAAAGAAAATAAACGCATCATTTTTGTTGACGGCCCTTTATAACCATTTCCAGGAAAGCAAATACTATAAAACCACTTGCTCTATGTGCTTCGCGCGTGTAATTGGCAGAGAAACTAAAAGGTTTTGTGTTTCGACGGATCCCTAAAACCCCAGGACGAAATAACAACCCCAGGACGAAGTAACGATATTATTTACCTAGCGTAACATCATGATAACATCTGGTGTTTCAGCTACCGAGTCATTTAGTAGCGTAAGGTGTGTTATTCTTGGCAATTTGGTCTATGACGTCATACACGTATACTAATACAGAGACACGGTGTGAAATAATAAATACCTGATGAGTGATGAGCACTAAATACGAAAATGGTGTTATTTTTCGTAAATTATCAGTTTTACATTTTGAACAATTTGTGCCTAGGGCGGGTATTCTTTCACGTGCGTAAAATTTGAAGGCAGATTGCGGGTGACTTTAAAAGGGATTTCGTACAGATATGTGTTGATTATTTAGATTGAAAACTTATAGTGGGCATTCTTTATATCCTATAGCTTCTATTTGATTTGGTTTAGTCACTCTAATTTCCATCGCATGGCATTTATAGAGCTTTAAACAAATATCTACTGACTGATATTGCGAATGCGCAATAATGCCGGAATAGCCGCCCTGGACGGCGGTTCTCGCAAAAATTTTCACACGCTTTGATTTTCATACGCCTCTGTTTATCGCGTCATAAATGCCGTGTATTGAGTATAACTCCTAAAAAGACACGTAGAACATGTTATGAATACGGACAAAAGGTTTATATAGTTTATATAGAATATCAGTGTTGCATTAACATTTTTTTGCAGCAGATGCTGAGTCGGAGCCGTTTTGTTGTTGTGATATGGGCAAATTTTGTCCCTACTTTATTTTAAAACAATACTTGTTCTGTGTTTTCTTTATTTATCTGTTTATTTTTTGTTCCGTGTGTTGTAATGATGAATTGTATTAAATATTAAGTGTGTACGTGTTACAATATCAAATAAATGATTTATCTATCTATCTATCTATCTATATTTTAAAAACTTGATACGTTTCTTTATAAAGAGCTTGTAAAAATCACCCGCTTTCGGATTTCGCAAAATGTCGCATGTGCGAGAATTGCCTGCCTGGCCACTCACAAATGTTTGAATATCGAATGTCATTTATTTATAAAAATAAATTTAGTGAAAAGTCGCGTTTCAATTGTTTTTTATCACAAGCTGAAGTTCTGGAGCAAAAATGGAATTCACGCGAAAACATTTTAGGGCGATGATTTCAAAAGTTCACTCTTTCCGCAAGATTTTGCACTGCTCGTCTTCTTCGGGGTCGAAGATTTAAGTATTTTGCGTAACGTTATTTGTGAACAACCCCTTACTTTACATTATATATTATTTTATTTACGAATTACTTTCAGTACTACGTACGGTTAGTTTTTCAGTTATATAACAGACGGCCTAATAAACAGACAACAAGTCTGCAATAAAAGGTATTTTTTTTTTATAAAAACAATTTTAGAAATATTTTAGGCAGTTCGATTGTAAATAAACTTCATGCTGAAGTTATCCTATAACATAAAATAATAGCATCTAAAGTTAGCCATTTTATAAACTTACTGACATTGTGATCGCGTTGATCTTCGTACCCACGGCCACATGCTTTGGTATATATTATTGTACAATTATCAGCTTTATGCGTACGTAATAAGAACTACCATATACCTATATTTTAACGTTTTGAACACTTAAAGCGTTTACGACCCAACGATGATCATCTCAACCTCATGTCATAGCTCTTATTGCATTGTTTTAAGGTTTGAATTTAAACATTATCTGGTTTATGGGACAAAGCAGGAAGTGTGATGAGATGAGATTACTATAATGTCACTCACTACGAGGACCTCAGCTGTTTATTTGCCAGCGTTTCTTTGATACGACGGGATCAAATCAGTTTTTTGACGTTTCACTGGATAACTCTTATTAATACCGATTAGAGCCTAATTTTGATGAGCTACGAAAAGCTACCAAAATTTTAACGACCTTGCCCTCACTTTCAATGACAAGCGATAGAGCCCATTTTGATAGAATTCAAGCCCTTAATGTTGTGGTACAATCAAACATAAAAAACTGATAAAATCCCGTTACATCTAAAGTGGTAAGATCAAGAAAATGGAAACTTGAAAATTGCAAAACACATTAAGATTAAAGGCATTTTTTACTCCTTCGGGGTAATGAGCGTCACTAAAAATACAACCTGGATTTTTGTCGCAACAAGAGAAAACTGAAGATAATCTAAATAAATCAACTATTACTAAAGATTAATACTTGCGATTGTACAATATTTGACTTGGCGAAACTTGGACAATACCATGATCAATGAACAGCAATTGTACTTATTTCACAATATATTCATTTTTTAATTTTTGATTATTATATTGTGAAATAAGTATAAGTGCTGTTCATTCATTATGTTATTTATTACTAAATAAGCAAAATCAGAAATTGCAAAATAGTAGATTACACAACAAGTGAAAAAAAAGGGAATTTCTTTCGAGGCTCAAAGGTGGATCCCGAGAGGAGCGAAGGATTCTAAAGTTGAATCCCGAGCGAAGCGAGGAATTCTAGAGTAGAATCCTGAGCGGAGCGAGGGATCCAAGAGCCGAGATGGAATTTTTTTTTCACGAGTTATGTACTCTACTTTTCACCATTGACTATGAGAAAATAAACAGTACCATATTAACTATTTGAATCAAATTTTATTATACTTTCAACCAATCGGTACATAGTATATTAATAAGAGAACAAAACATAACAATGATGGTTCTTTTTTTATTTCTTCTCTTTTTTCCAAGCGGCCAGCCAGTACGTTTGGTACGATATTTTTTTATATTGTGCATTGACGCTTGTTCCAAATTTAAAATGCTTTATTCGGGCATTTTTGCGGAACATAAAATGTAGTGATTGCAAGAAGTTTATAGTTTATAGCTTCTCGGGTGATTATGTTTTAAGATGGCTGTATGGTCACAGATACCTTTGCCATGCCTTTGCCTATCCAAAAAGTTTAAAAAGTTACTTGTTCTCACTCAGTGAGGAAAAGAGCGTTTTATTCACTGTTTTTGGTGAACCAATAACCCCTTTTCGAATAGTAATGGTGAAAAAATAATATCCGCTGCTCCATTAAAACGCACAAAGATAAAATTGACCAAAATTTCTGGAACAGCTGATTTTCTCTTGCGTCGTAACCAGATAAAAGTTTAAGCTCCAATTTTGTTTATCCGAGCAGCTAAGATGGTGGCTGTAACTTTTTGGTAATAAACCGTTGTTTATAGTCGAGGCTATATCGACAAAATTCTAACGCAAACTGCAGTTAATCAACACGATTAATGTTAAACATAATCAGGTTAGCCATTAACCATACCTGAGAGAGTTGTTCCCGACTGGACTTTTTGATTGGCCTCGGAAATTATTTGGAGAAAACTCATTCCCGGATTTACGCCTAGGCCTACGAGGTTCGGGCTTAGAGGCTCAGACAGCTTAGGGGCCCTATCTATTTAGCTATCACGACTAGGCAAAAAATACATTGTAATATTACCATTACATACTGCAAAGACCCACCAGAAAATACTTCATCCTGGAGAGCTATTTAAAAGTGTCCAGGAAATCTTAATAACTGTCCAGGAAATTCGTATGAAAATCCATTACATACCATATGTTTACAGAGTACATTTCGCATGTTTTCTTTTTAAAACAATCCATGTCTATGTTTTTAAGAGACTCAGGAGTTTGGCTATTATAAGATTTTAAGCGGCCAATTTACAAAGAAAAATAAAATGAATTACAATTTCATATTTTATAAAACTGCAATAACAATATTTCATAATTTATTTTATTTGATATAACTCATTATCATCAAAAACATGAAAATGTCTCATTTTATTTTTGAGAAAAGCACTATACTTGCTTCGACCATTTAATAGCAATCCTGGCGTCGTATACAAAAGTCCTCACCCCCTCACCCTACGGGCTCGGACTTTTAACTTACTCGTCCAGGATTGCTTATTTCCTGGTCTCAGTAATTGCAAAATTTCCAAAATATTTATTTATTTCCTGAGCGTTTTCCCGTTTATTGCATGTTCAAAGGATTTAAAATTAAATCTTAATATAATAAAAATTGGCCCGGTTGGAGTTATTAAAGTTTATGTAAGTGAAACAGCACAAGTGTTTTTCTCGAGATGTAACTTATTTAAGGTCAAAAGATATGAGCCGAGAAGGTCACAGTCCAACCAGCATGGGGCGCGCGTCGCAGAAACATGGCGTACACCGATATCCATCTATCCACGGTATGTTCAGTATGTTCCAGTTAATTACTTTACCCAGGAAATTGGCCCGTATCATACTACACACATGATGTATTGCGGCAATGTTTAATTTTGTAGTTTTAGGTGAGTAATTGATTAATATCGCAATCTTAAGATTGTCGAACCAAATCTTGGTGCAAAATGCACATCATAACATTGTTTTCCTTACTTTTGAATAAAAAGTATGCAAAAATTTCGTTAATTAAGTTTAAATTCTATTATTTTATGATTTACATTTTGATTGCATTCAGTTAACAAACTTAAAGGCGTATTTATCGTTGTAATCGAATGTTATCAAAATATAAGGCATAAAATAACATAATTTTAATGCAAAGACCCTATTATTAGTAATTAATTTCTGTCATTTGCTTTAAAACGCAATTTTTGCATACATTTTAGCCAAAAGTAAGGAAAACAATGTTATGATGTGCATTTTGCACCGAGATTTGGTTCGACCATCTTAAGGAGGTAACTTTTTACCTCGGTACAAAATGCACATCATAATATTATTTTCTTACTGTTGAATAAAAAGTATGCAACAAATGTGTTTTAAAGCAACTTGCGGAAATAGTTTATTAATAATAAAATCTTCACAAATACGCACTTTAATGTATTACATTTTGTTTGCATTACATTAATAAACTTAAAAGCTTGTTTACAGTGGGATTCATTAATTGGTAAAAACAAAAAAAATAAAAATAACATTACAATAAAATCAAACTTAACTACACAATCTAAAATCTTAAAATTACCTAAAACGTACAAAAAAAAGGAAAAATTATACTAAGTAAAAGAGTAACAGTTGTAATGTAATGCAGCTAAAATGTAACGCATAAAATTTTATAATTTTGATGTGATCACCTAACTATTAACAAGCACTTTGCGCGAATTGCTATAAAACGCATTTATTGCAAACTTTTACTCAAAAATAAGCAAAACAATATTATGATGTGCATTTTGCACCGAGATCCTCCGTTACCACCTTAAAGATTCAGCAATTCATAATTTGTTCAGGACTAAGGTTCTTCTTGTTCAAACTTTCTGTGAAAGTAAAATAAAATTTAGACTTCTTATACTAATTGGGTTGAGGTTGTTCTTGAAAAAGTATAGGGGCACAAAGTATTTTGCAAACGGGTCATTGAACCTTTGTCCTGAACCCTTACCGCGTCTTCAGTATGAATTCGGCTATGTCAACCAAAGTCACCTTGTATGTGGACACAGTGTACAACAAAAAACTGTGATCTAGGTTTTGTATATTCACATATTTGTTTTGTGTAGATCTAATTTAATGTTGATACTTATTTAAGAGTCGGAATCGCGCACAAATTTTCATATTGTGTGGTGGTACTGGTAGGTGGTAGAGCTGATGCCGGGCTCGACTGTGGAGGTACCACCATCTTACTCGCAAATCCTCCCGAAGTTATTCGGGGGAGAGTAAGAGAACAGCTCTCAGGCAAAACCAGGCGGCTCACCATTGTCCGGGACCGATGAATGGCGGTATATCCATCCCCAATTGCCGGACCTTATATAAAACAGACTGGTGACGGGCAGCGGCGTCACTGGTGCAAGAGTTTCGGCACCGCGCTCACCAACCCGCCTGCCCAGCGTGTGTGAGTATGGGAATTTCTTCCAGGGGGACCGCCAAGAGAGGCGACATCCTGGAAAGGCCTATGTACAGCAGTGGACGAAACAGGCTGATGGATGGATGGATGGAATAAAAATTTGAGTTCCGTACTCAAAGAGTGCCGAATTGTTTGTAAGGGGCTACCATTATAGCGCCTTGCTATGAAATTTTTTGTTATGTAACATAATGTTTTTAGGGTTCCATACCCGTATTATGTGGTGCTACGGAACCCTTAGTGCGCGAGTTCGACTCGCACTTGGCCAAATTATTTCATTCTAAGGTACGGAACCGTAAAAATTCATTTTAAAATAGCGTAGCGTCCGTTACATTATAAATTACTCAACGCTGAAAGGCAAGTAACTTTTCTACAATGTTAAAGTTTTTTCGATCGAAACCTTATTGTAAGAAAACCTTAGAATTAAGGCGATTGTTTACTCTTTTTATTAGAAATCACTTTGTACTATTACATTTCCCTCTCATCACAAAGACACTACTTACAAAAGATGAACTACCACTTTGCTTCTTCCGTCTTTTTTCTCTTTGTAATAATCAGTTACAAATTAATAAGCCCCTGTCTTAGCGAGCTTTGACAAGAAAATGTGCAGTTTCATTTGAAAAACTTTCAATTCTGTCACGGTCTACATACACTCTTTATAACAAATATTGAAAATTATCGTCAATTTAAACGAACAATTACCTTAATGACGTCCCTTGCAAATACTTAAGCAAAATGGGGTATAATTTCAAATTCTTAGTCCTAAAGACTGGTATTGCAAGCCCAAGGCAAAATAAAAACAGGTACAGCCAAACCATTATGCTATAAAATCTACAATAGCACAAACTTGCTGCTTTCTGTACACCTCTGGGTGGTGATGCCTTTGTTATATGACTTTTTTACAGCTTTTAAGCGTATGTCAGGTTAAATTAAGCGTAATTTGTAGAGTAAGTGCAAAGGCTGTCGCTGTTTAGGTTGGTGCCTGCAGCCTAAACAACCCCTGCCTATCATTATGCTCACTTATTATGAGGAATTCTATAATTTGCTTACAACCGTGCTCAGTAGAGTAGGGCGCTTCATCTTTGGTTACTGACATGTTATAATGGGAAAGCGTTTCATTTCATTTTCAAAAGTCTTTATTTAACGGAAAATATATACATAATACAGTTTCAAGACACAGTCAAGAACGCATAAACACAAAAGTACATACATTTCGCAGGCTAGAAGTACCTCTTGAAATTTTTAACATGTAAGGTAATGTGATTTCAACATAAGTTTGTGTCTCTTAAAATTATAAATGAGAAGTAACTAACATGTACTTTTGAGTGAAGACACATTTTAGGCTTATATAATTAATTAGTACAACTAAGGGACATAGCATAGCTACCTACATCGACTGAACAATACACTGAAGGTTGACAAGTAAATACAGTACATAACAAAAGTATGATGTAGGTATGATACATAAAAACGCGAAGCAGGCGAACACTGATTTTTCAACCTACCTCCAAATAATAAAATATGTTCGTTATAGTGACAATAAACTACACAAAATGAAACTGTTAAGATCTAGTAACTTAGTGACAATGAAAGTCAATAAATGTGCTTTGTCCCGATTGGAGGATGAGCGCCAAACTGACAAGGGACGTTAGCTTAATGTTGAATATGGTGATTGTATTATACAACAGAAACTAAAAATTATAAATCCCATATATCAGAAATTTGGTAAGGCACAGTTTGTCACAAAATTATACCGTAATTTATTGTTCCTGGTTTAAAGAATTTAGCGAATTTCCGCATGGAGTAATAGTCATCAATGTAAGCGCGACCTATCCTCTTAATTTTTTTAGCATCAAAGCGTCATTTCACAATGTGGCATGGGCAAAGCTTCTTAGATAGTCTACTGGTATGTTTTCGGGGTTCCGTACTCGAAGGATGCCAAACGGGACCCTATTACTAAGCCTCCGCTGTCTGTCTGTCAATTTCTTTGTCAGGCGCTACCATTTTAGCGCCTTGTTTTTTGTATCCTTGATATTGTATTTAAGGTGACCTTTATTTATGTAGCCAAATTCATACTGGAGACTCGGTAAGCAGTCGGTACCAAGGTTCGGTGGGATTTTTTGGGAAATTAGAAAATTATTATTTACCCTTTACATATAAACGCAAGCCCAGCCCCGAGTCAACTACTATGGGAGATCAATATTGTTTTTTGCGAAATTATCAAAAATCGTTATCGATCCGTTATACTGATCACTTACCAAGCCATGCCTACAGTATAAATTTGGCTGCATTAATAAATGTCACTTTACATTGTTGTTATTTACCATAATGTTTTCGGGTTTATACCCATATTGTGGGGTAGTACGACACCCTTGATGCGCGAGTTCGACTTGAACTTGGCCTAATTATTACCTTATACAAATGTTGCGATAAACATTTAAGGGCTCTCTATTCGCCCGAACTCCCATACTAGCGCAGTTTGCTGATAATATCCTTATGTATAGGTAATTGCTTATTATTTTTTCTTTTTCAACATATCCCATACAATATCCATGACTTGAACCTAAAACATTTATCAAAATCAAATACATACAAAAGTTACAAGCGTATAAAAGTCCTGGATTTTAAACATATTTTGATGAATGTTTATGTACCGTAATTTCCTAGAAGCTATACAACTAATCAAATAATTTTAGATTCACAGCATAATATATTTTATACTATTCAAAAATATTTTTGTTTCATTTCGATTTTTGGGATATTTCTCCTGAAATCATAGGAAGACCCAAAACCGTTCTCGAGTTTTTTCAAGACATGAATTTTGTCTCGCGTTAGCTTACCTCTCACAGCGTGTTCGGTAAGTTCCGTACGAGCTCAGGAAATGAACGTTCAGGCCAACCAATAATAGTCGGTCAGTGCTCTATAATCCGATCTTGAATGTAGAATGAAATAGCAAACAAAGCGACCACGTGCGCGACTGACTTCAAGCCACCGACTACAGGGCCTTTAAGTCGTCAATAGATCGAATAGAATTGCTTTTGACTATATTACCTAAGGTTCTTCAGAAGACGTATTTGTCAATACAACCTAAGTTGGTCAATTTGAGATCGTATTTTTTCACTTTATTAGCGAAAGAAGAGCTTGAAAAAAATGCAGGGTCTAATTTTGCAACAAATGTTGAAATTTTTACGTTTCCCGAGAATTTTAAAACGAGAAAGGAAAAACGCTGTAACATTTCTATTTTTAACAACTTAGGAAAAACCCGTGCGTGCGAGCCGTACATACAGCCGAGCGACATCAAAGTGAACGAGAAAGAACGAGTGACTGAACTGAACGATGACCGAGTGAACGGATGAATGAGTCGCACGGCTGGTTAGTACTGACCAGGAATAAGCTTTATGAAGTTATGAGGGTACATTGATTCAATTAGATATGCTTTGTTGGTGACTTTGTTAATGTCCTCTGTTTTTTTTTTCATGTTCGGGTGATTTTGTAGAAGTCGGACGGCCACGGTATTTGAACAAAACGGTTACCTTAACAATGAGAAAAGGAATTTGCAATTTTTTTTAAATAATGGTATTCCATATGTCGTGACCAGATCATAGAATTGAACATTTCATGATCCGATTGACAATATCGTAAAGTAGAAATAAGAAATTTACGACAAACGTCCAAACAAAAAGTCAAAAATAGGGGCGACGACGAGCGAAGCTAGAAGGAGCCTGTTAGGTTGCTCGTGAACATAAATTCGGGAGCCGAGCGAAGCGGAGCGGAGCCAGGTGACCCCTATAGTTTTTACACATTTCATGATATTTCAACACATCGTGAAATGATAATTCTATGGTATGGCTACGACACGTATATTGATTACGACGGTAGCGGGTTCAAATCTAGGACGGCCACATTTTGTGCTCGGTCTGCGTGCTTCGGAAGGTATACTACATTTAGCTATGGGTTCATTTTTGTTTCCGGTACTGCGGTACCACACCACGTGATAATCATTGGTGAGACGTTGTTTACGAGTACTGATGGGTAACTGAAGGATTTTGGTCGGAAAGAAAAAAAAGAAAAATATTGTCCAGTATTTGAAAAAAAAACAATATTTTTCTGATTCCTTTCCTAAACTAGAAGTTCAATATGCTTAGAAAATAGATATTAACAGTGAAATATTATAAAAATTTGTTCTTATTTATTCCTTAAAAATGTTCAGAAAAATAAACTGAAAATGGGGGGAAAGGATGCGTGGAGGCATGCACTACTGACTTAAATTCACGCATAGCCTTCTTGGTAGATCATAGTAACAAAGAAAAGTAAGACCCTTTAAAGTAAGGCCAACGAGACGAGATAAAGGATGTAAACAAACATTCAGGGGTCAAAAAACTTTTTATTAGAATAAATTATATAAAAAATTTAAACTCCCTATTCTAATCGTTGTCGTCTGTATTATACTAAGATGTTTCGTTGGAAGAGTCCGAATCAGCCGTATTTATGACAAAACTATCTATTGTATTATCATTATCAATACGATAATCATCAAATCATGTTGTCAATTTTGCTATAAAAATAAAAGTTCGATAAAATAATTCATTTCTGAGGTCATCCCGACAAACATTGAAAGATTTTTTTTGTGTATTTTGGCCACGGTCTAATAGTTACTCTATGAATCGATGTTTTCGGTGCTCACCTGTACCACACGACTCACGCAACGACAGCTGTCGTCAACCAACTGACGCCATTATTGCGTACAAGCGGTACGAGAGATAAGGACAGAGATAACTTAGTAACGGTCCGATTGTTTACATTCTTTACCCCGTCTCGTTGGCCTTACTCTATAATATCGGGCTCTGAATCAACCACAGAAATCATGCTATGTAGAGTGATTGCAAATCTAACAGCTATTTATTTATTTATATTTAAGGAAAGCTTACAGCACAGGGTAACTAAATAATAAAACAGAGTAAACAAATTACGGCCAATTACAAGTTTCCACTACAAGTAACATAATAAGTTAATAACACTTACGTAAAATATTAGTAATAAAATTTACTGACGCTATGAAATTTAGCTTCACACATAATCAATATAAAAACACGTTATTTTGAACTGAGAAAATGTTTTCTCATTTGCTACACTAAATTCATCATCGTCTAAAGTGGGCTTATCCCAGTGTTTTTGGTCCTCTGATATTTAATTCAAACAATGACATAATTATTACTATACTAAAAAGTACCTACTACCTAATAAATAACCTAAAAATTGCTATGACCTCTTTATTAACCAATCATTGCAGGAAAATAAACCATACCACTTGAAACTTAAAAGATACAATCGCACAATTTTATTTGTGACAAAAATCCACGCGACCTAACCAAGAGTTTGAATTGTAAGGGTAGGGTCGACAAAAAAGGTAAATACGCCCATTGTAGGGTGCCGCATCTCAATAGGTTTAAATCTTAAAGTACGATTCACAAAAGAATCTTTTTGTACTCAATGTTAAGTAGACGAAGACTTTTTTAACCGAGGTACGGTTAGCAATGGCAAAAAGATAAGGTTTCCTTATCTTTTTAAATCAGGTTAAGAATTTTATATATATTTTATTTTGAATATTTGATACACAATAAATGAACAGATTATATATAATTAACGCGATATGCTACAAGTTTTGATTTCTTTTTAATAAAAAAAATCAGGATCTAAAGTATGTCTTCGATGATAGGAATATTTCATGCCTATGCATTTAAAGATTAATAATCCTAATTATATTACTTTATTCCTTAAGTATTACTTATAATTTTATAATACTTTATTATTCTGACTTGTTATTTTCTTTGTTACAGGTAAAGCATCTATGAGATTTCGTGAATAACACCTATATAAGGGTAAAAATGTTTTTTTGCTTTTATTATAGTAATATAGTTATTTTTGTTTTTACCTTTAACGTTCGTTTTATTTGAAAGGACATAAAAAATATTTCTGTAAAAAGCCATTTATTTAAAAGGTTCAGTGACAATTACTTATAACATTTCCAACTGTAAAATTTTGGTTTTATTTTATTGAAGGAGATTTAGCCCACTTATTTTGCCGACGCTACGCCGTTAGAGTCCCTACATCGAACAAAGGTAGCAGAAACCAATTTGTTACGTGATAATATGCCCCCCCGCACCCCTCTCGTTTCTACCCCACTCCCTTGGTGTGCGGAACAAAATGGGTTGTACGAAAATTCTCTTTTGCCAAAAAATAAATTGGTCACATTATTTTAGACAGCAATACCGGCCACCCTTAAAAAAACGAAATGTTTTAGCTAAAACAGAAAATTTGGCATGCGACATAATGGCGTAAACAGACATTTAAAGTAATGTTTCCTAAGGTTCTTTTCGTAGGAGCTCAATCATTAAAACGTCTGGCTTTCAACCTCTATCTGAATCTCTTCATCGAGGCACGCATCACTGTGAATTTAGGAAATATTTGGACGTAAACAGAGGCGTAACTTTTTAAGGGCCAGGGGGCACGGCCCCCTCTAGACTGCTTAGGCATTATATTTATTTATGGTCTCTTCAGTTTATTTATCAACTTATTTATTTATCGCGGTATGTATAGTAAATAACCTTCCTATTCCAATAAGTCTTTATTTTATGCAAACTTAAATATAGTTTTTTTTTATTTATTTCCCATATCATATTTGTTTTATCATAAAATATTATTTTTATAAAGATTAGATTTGACATGTAAAACGTATACTTTATGTATCTATTTTACAAATAAACATTTTGAATCTTTAATCTTAAGGTGACATTGGTGTAAAAAGGTGCTTTGCCCAGTTTTAGGCGTTATTTGTTTTGTGTATTGGTTTGTGTGTGATCTCGTTGTATGAAGGGTTATATCTTATTACGATCACATTATCGAGAACAGATACTTGTTGATGTATTCATAAGTTGGAGCCGGGGGCCTGGCCCCCCAGGTACGCCAATGAACGTAAGCTTGTCTTGGAAACGTCGTTAAAAAATATATCGGGTGTGTAAAAACCATTTTTAGATTCAGGGATCCGTTTGCAAAATATTAAGCTCTAAAATACAATTTTTTGTTAGAATCAAGTGTCCCCCTCTGCCAGGTATCCGATTGTTTTTGGATACGTGAAAAAAATCACAGCAGTAATATATAACGAAGTTAAAAGGAAAACCACCGCAGCTAAATAGGCTTTACAAGTTAATGAGTAATAGTCGACCAACTTAATTTTGCAGTTACATGTCATACATTTTGTAGATAAGTTAGTAATTTATATTCGAATCATTTTAGTCTGTTACCTTACTTGAATGGTAGGGAACCCTCAGGGCGGGAGTCCTACTCGCACTTGACCATTTTTTAGGATTCCGTATCTCAAAAGGAAAAAACGGAACCCTTATAGGATCACTTTGTTGTCCGCCTATCTGCCTGTCAAGATCCTTTATCTCGGAAATGCGTCTACAGTCCCTTGAAGCTGTAAAAAAAATCAAACTTCTAAGTTAACGTAAAAAAATATGCGGCCGTTTATGCCACTATTTAGACACTCAAGGGAATCAAAATTTATAGGGTATTTCCCGTTGACCTAGAACTATGAAATTTGGCAAGTAATACCGTCTAATACTAAGTATAGGATAAAATCATCGAGGTTAAGCAACGGTATGCGCGGTCATAATTGGACGTATGTAGTTTAGCAAAAACGTTCCAAGCCACACGAAGCTAGTTTTGAGATATTGACTTTTGAAGTTTGTTGTACGGGTGACTAAATCTTTTTGTAGATTTTTTAAAACTTTTACTAAATTGTACGGAACCCTCGGTGGGCGAGTCCGACTCGCACTTGTCCGGTTTTTATTTATTACTGACTCTGACGGTATTCGCAATAACGAAATTTGATAGTACATTCGTTAGCGAAACAAAAATAAATTGTCTGGCGACATTGTTGGCTTAATTTCGATTATTATAACGACATTTTTTCATCAATAGATATCAAATTTAATGATAGAATTATCCGTCTAAAACATTTATTGCTACTCATATAGGTGCGCTAATGGAAATTATTTAAATATTCCTACTACTCTATAACGCACAAATCTGCTTTTTCGTTAGTTACTTGTTTATGTTACAACAATTCAATGGATACTTTTTTTTGCAGACAAGTAAGTATCTTATCATCAGCCCTCATATTGTCTAACTTCATAGAAAATATATGTACAAAAAAATTTAATTATAAACAAACATGCAAAACAAAAACCAATAAGATTTTTTTTAAATAAATTTATTAGTATTCGCAAAAAAGAGCAAGCTCGGCAGATGCCACAAGTTGAATTCAACTTGCAGCGCCGATTTTCAGTTTGCCCCATTTTAATACATAGAAAACAAAATACAATTGCAGGTAGTAAACAGATTCATGTCATGAGTGATTATAATAATTGTAAGGAATAGAATTAAATAGAACAAGTAATTATTAATTCCATATGTTAATCAAAACAATGTCGCACAAAAATGAAAAATCTAAAAAGTAAAAAAAAGTAATCAATAAAAATATAAATTTGCACATATACAGTCTAATTGAAAAAAAAAACAAAATGGTATAAAACAATTCAAACAGCAGCCTAATAATAATTAAGAAGTAGCATTAGTTAACATGGCATTCAAAAGCGTCGTGATTGGCCAAAAATGATGTGTGATGTAATTTCTAGCCAATCACGGCGCGTTTGAAGGCGACTGCGATGGATGTTGAAGTTAGACAATAAGGCCATCTTGATTTTGACTATAAATTTTGATAATGTGCACAAAATCTTGAATTTTTGTAATATACCCCCGTAGTGCTTCATTTTGAATTTAAAAACTAGTAGTCCCGTGAAATATTCTTAAAGACTTTGCATAGCAAGTAAAAACCTCATTTTACAAGCAATATCGGGTCCCCTTTCAATACTGTATTGAACCAATATTTGTCAAGGACTAAATCAGCCCTGCGAAGGGCTTAGGGCGGGGCAGGTTTGAGTTCAAAGCTGTCTACAGAACAGAACAATAGGAGAGTGTCTTAGAAAGTGGAAATTTAGGAGAGTTTTTTTAATTGTCCCACTGCGGCTCTAGAAGTAAAGCCGCTCGGGGCTCACTCTACTCGTCTTCGACAAACGACAAAAGGTAGAAACTTACGCGAGTGAGCAGGATACCTGTTATTTGTCTCTCTTGCTCGTATACATTTGTCTTTCGTCGTTTGACGAAGACGAGACGAACGAGCCTCGAACGGTTGTGCTTTTAGACCCGCTAGATGATTTTTAGGGTTCCGTACCCAAAGGGTAACCAACGGGACCCTCCGCTGTCCGTCCGTCCGTCTGTCACCAGGCTGTATCTCATGAACCGTGATAGTTAGACAGTTGAAATTTTCACAGATGATGTATTTCTGCTGCCGCTATAACAACAAATACTAAAACAGGCCAAGTGCGAGTCGGACCTGCGCACTCCCATACAACAGACATGATTTTTTTGCCGTTTTTATAGATAGTGCATGAACTGTGATAGTTAGACAGTTTAAATTTTCACAGATTATGTATCTATGTTGCCGCTATAACAAAAAATACTAAAACTGGCCAAGTGCGAGTCGGACCTGCGCACTCCCATACAACAGACATGATTTTTTTGCCGTTTCTATAGATAATGCATGAATTGTGTTAGTTAGACAGTTGAAATTTTCACAGATTATGTATTTATGTTGCTGCTATAACAAAAAATACTAAAACTGGCCAAGTGCGAGTCGGACCTGCGCACTCCCATACAACAGACATGATTTTTTTGCCATTTTTATAGATAATGGTACGGAACCCTTCGTGCGCGAGTCCGACTCGCACTTGGCTGTTTTTTTAAGTTGAACGCGTTTGCGATTGCATGACGTTGCATACGATTTCATATAAAATTCGATGATTGCGGGGTCGCTGAGAAGCTAAAACATTCGCTACGCATTTTTTGTACGTAGACAATAATGGAATCGCGAAAAAAAGTCTCTATATTTTGGTCAAGTAGGTATGTTTCCTTTAGGAGTTTACGACGATAGCACCATCTATGGACCATTACAAACAACACTACAAAACGTTTTGTACGTACGCCTGCAAAGTGCAGACACCTCATTGTTTTTAGAACGAATATCGTTCGCGCCAAAATTTTTGACGAAGTTAGCTCTGGCGGAACGAATAGGGAGAAATAGATGACAGAGATAGATGAAAGAGAGAGACAGACAGAGACATAGACGAACTTCAGAGGCCCTTATGTTCGGCGCCATTTGTATCAGGTGAATGACTAGTGATAGTGACAACTGCACACTTCGTTGTCGATTCAGAAGTCCTAGAACAGAATACCAGGTTGGAACTGGGGTCGACACCTCCAGACAAAGGTTACGAAGGTATAATCACACCTAAAGTTACGCCTTTTAGTTCTATTATAATCATTAAGTGGGCAAAATAAACGCTGCTAATTATACTGTGACTTGTTGAGGGCTGTACAATGTATTGTACAAAAGATTTCGGTACTTGATATAATATATAATACTTGTACTATACAATGTTGTATAATACTTGTAATATGAAATATTCCAATTCTCCTTTAATTAAACGCTAAAATGTCATTGAGGCTAAAAACAATTTAAGGCTTCTCCCATTGCCAACGACCTTGAATTGAATAACTTTGTAACCACTTTAAGCGGCAACTACATTTTTTTTAATGAAACATACATAATTATCTCCGTTATACGAAGGGTAATGCGGTTTTTCCGAAGTTTTATTTGAATATATAGAAGTGAAGAAAAAAAAATCTGATCTCTTATCGGTTTTTTTTTCACTTGTAACAACATTGCTGCTGTAGTTTTTATCGAAACGGTATACAAAATTACAATTTTCCAGACAAAATATTATAATAATGATAATAAAATAATTTTATTTTGTTTCAAATGTGTTTAAAACACACTATTTTCGCACTTGTCAGTCACAGCGACCGAGGTAACAGCCATGTTGCAGTGCGAGCTGATGTAAACTTTATTTTAATGTGGTTTTGTTTGAAATTTAAACCACCACGAATCAAATTGCTAATTTTGCGACGGAGTCACCTTAGGTCCAATTTGTGCCCGAAGTACACAACCCATCGCTGGGACGTCTATAATAGTCGGTGAAATGTTGGCGTACGAGAGTTTACGCTCGCTAACACCCCTTCATTCATGTGGTCATAATGTATTGTTTTTCTCTTTATAAAGTACCTCCTAAAAATATTTTCTTTTCAATTAATTACGAGTATACTTAAATATATGCAGAAATTTAGTTGTCTACCTAAGTTTTTATATTGACAGATACTGAAATATAGACACAGATACATAACCAGGGATATAAATAAATATACATTCAAATTTTTTTAATCAGTAGGCCTTATTGGGCGTCTATTTTTATTACGTGGGGTGAAGTGATATTGTTGAAAATGCGTATTTCAGTGTAAATACGTTAATCTATGCTTCAATGCGTTGGATTTATTTTAAAAACAATTTATTTAATTATTTTTATTTAAGACTAGTTAAGACTGTATTTAAAGATTACTAAGATAGTCTAAGAAGTCTAGAGTCACAGTGAAAAAAATAACAATAAAATACTTAAATGTGTACTACTGAAACCCAGTTATCTCGCAATTTTACGCTGTTTCTTGCGGAAAAAAAGTTAGGTGATACTTGCCAGGACCCCTTTAAGATTACTAAGATAGTCTAAGAAGTCTAGAGTCACAGTGAAAAAAATAACAATAAAATACTTAAATGAGTACTACTGAAACCCAGTTATCTCGCAATTTTACGCTGTTTCTTGCGGAAAAAAAGTTAGGTGATACTTGCCAGGACCCCTTTAAGATTACTAAGATAGTCTAAGAAGTCTAGAGTCACAGTGAAAAAAATAACAATAAAATACTTAAATGAGTACTACTGAAACCCAGTTATCTCGCAATTTTACGCTGTTTCTTGCGGAAAAAAAGTTAGGTGATACTTGCCAGGACCCCTCCTCTCCCCCACGTGAGATTGGGTTAGAATCAGCTTGACCCCCTCCCCCCTAAACGCCTCACGTAATTAATAGATGCCCCTTACATGCATCCTAACCACTTGGCCCATCTCAAGTCAAAAATAACTAAATTAAACCCGGACCAAAGCTTCTCAAACATTAATGAGACGTGCCTCCTTTTTAAGGATTCATAGAGAATTATTTATTATTATTAGTAAACCATACCAAAGTGAACCAACTAAACAGGAGCTTTGATATAGTATTGAATATACCTACTAAGAAGCATATCACAACAATATACTGGGACCTTATTATCCACCGCCAACATCTTTCGCTGTCGCTTTCAAAAGATTCGTGATTGGCTAGGAATATCGTCACACATAATTTCTAGCCGATCACGATACCTTAGATAATAAATGTTGAAGGTAGAAAATAAGACCCCTGGTATCTTATAATTATAAACAGTTTTATTTTTTATATATTTTGCTACTCTTCCATCTTAGACACGAAAAAGACTGCAACTTATGGAACTCGACAGCTTTTGATTTTAATTTTAATATAATATATATTTTTTTCATGTGTATACAATGAAGTAAATAAAAAATACTCTTCATAAAATATCAACGCTCTTATGGTTATGACCACTTTGCTTCCCATCCACCCCTCCCAACACTCGCAATTTTTCGATCAATCAGCAAAGCAGCCATCTACTACTATAACCCTTCAAGTTAACTTGAGACTTAGCTTTCCTTGTGTATCTGCGATCGCATACTACAAGTTATAGGCCTATTGCTCGCCAGGTCTCAAGTTCAATTGGCCATTTTATACTTGTCTGTCCCAGTAAGGGGCCGCGTGCCAACATTTGTGAACCGCTGTTTTAAAAACTCAAAGTATTTACGTCGGAATAAATGACGTCATATTATGCCAAACTCATTTCGCTCGTCAGGTATAGAGCAGATATCATTAAGGCCCTGAAGGGTGCTTGAAAAGGAGAATTTAATTTCCCCACCCGACCAACACAGACTTTTTGGGTCAATGAGGTAGGAATTTGAAATATGAAATTAGCACAGGAATTTGCATTCTCCGCAGTATTCGGAAGTGCTCGTACCTACGATTATTTTGGTTACGAAGCCGTTATTGAAAAAACATGCTACATACGGTAGAGTTGCCTTAGCATAAATTACGAGTAGTTTCAAATAAGAATCGGATCGCACCCGCAGATAAATTCACTCGCTATCTCGCTCTCTCAAGAAAGAGGGACAGAAAAGCGGCGAATGACAGTTCTATTCTTATTTGAAACGCATAGTACATAAACTTGTTGTTGCAATATGACTTCCAGGTGGCCTAACATGGTGCCAGTAAATTCCATATATATTCCATGTATTTACTGTCAAATGGTGTTTAAAATGGTGTTAAATGGCAACCATGTTAGGTCTGTACCACACTCTAAAATTTATCAACTACAACAAAGAAAGCGGTCCTTAAATTTTGATGTGTATGTTTATTCCGCATACACGCATTGTGTCTTTCGTACCTCAATATTAATAAGAACGGAAGAGAAAATCTTTAAAATATGAATTCTGTAGAAAACAGTCAGTTATTGACATTGCCCCTGCTGTGACTTAATTTTATTGGGCCGTTATAATATTTAAAATTCAATTTACTGTTACAAACAGCACCAAACTCAATGGCCCCTCTGAAGTTCATCTATGTCTCTGTCTGTCTCTCTCTTTCATCTAACTCTTTTCTATATTTGTCTCTGTCCATCTTGCCGGAGCGTACTTCACTCAGCAGCCTTTAGGTTTGACGCGAATTGTTACAACAGAAAGGTAAACAGTTATTTATCAATAGATTTTTGGTGAGAGAGTCCGAGTTTGGCTCTGTAAATAAATAAGTTTTTAGGATTATTGGTATGTGCATAATTGACTATATTTTTTATTAAAATAAAACGGTTTTGACTGATAATGTTGCAAGGCTTGGTGTTTAGGGTTATTAATGTCGCTATGCTGTCTGTCCGGGTCTCTAGCTTGCAGACGGAATTAGTTTACAGATCTGAAATTTGGGTATGTTGTGTAAATTGTTGACCCGAAAGCGAATATTGAATCACATCACACTAATATTATAAATGCAAAAGTTTGTGAGGGCGTGTGTGTGTGTGTGTGTTTGTTAATCTTTCACGCTGAAACGGCCGGACGGATTGGGATGAAATTTAGAACGAATATAGCTTATAATCTAACTTAAGACATAGGCTACTTTTTATCCCGGAAAAAAGCATGTCGTTAAACCGAATAACACGCGGGCGGAGCCGCGGGCAAAAGCTAGTTAAAAAAAATTTTTTTTTCCTTAACACGTGGGATGTCATTGTTAAGAACTCATTGAGCAGAGTAAAAACATATTATTTTTTATCTCCAAAAATAAAGAAACGAGGTGCCATCAAAGTTGTCAGTTGTAGACCATCCTTGTTACGGGGTCTATCCCCATCTCAAAAACTAAACTACTTATGAATTTGGAGTCTTCTGTAATTATTTGTAATTTATTTTATTTGAACAATAGATACTGAAAACGCCGATTTTTAACATAGGTTTAGGGTTACTTATCCGAAAAGTCGACCAACTAAATATTGCAGTTTTGTTATATATATTTTCCGATATTATTTAAATTTTTATTAAAATCATTTATATCTATTAACTTATTTCAATGGTACGGAACCCTTTAGGGCGCGATACCTACTCGCACTTGACCATTTTTTGTTCGGTGCCTGTGATTTTAAAATAAATGCGTGTGAAGGGGTTGTCTACGTATAGAACGTATTTTTGAACTGACTCAACACTGACGAATCCCGTATGTATCTCACTGGGATGTAATAATCGTCGGTGAATTATGGGTGTACGGGTGTAGACTGTAACTTGCATTTCACATTTCACACTCGGGAACACCTCTGACACCCCCTCGGGATTCATGTCGTAACGATATATTTTACTTTTGTTTTACTATCACGTTTGGGCGTTTACGTTTAAAAACCAAAATTCAAATGTTATTTTCTTAATTACCTGAATTGTTCATAAATTAACATTCTCAGATTTCATAGATATTAAATACTGTTCTCCTTTTAATTAATTATTACTTTTTACGTTACTTTTACGGCTTCTTTTTGTTTTCGCTTAATTGGAAGAATCCCTACATTTTGTTAAAAAATCTTTTAAATACATACACAACTTGTAAATATTAAACCTATTTAAGGAGTCTTTATACTTCATACTGGAGGCTTGGTAAGTGATCAGTAACACAGATCGATACCACTTTTTTCTGATTTCGCGAAATAAAATCTTGACGTCCCATAGTAATTGACTCGTGGCTGGGCTTGCGTTTGTAAGGAACACGAAAACAATAATTTGCGATTTGCTCAGATGACTCTCGTCATCGATTTTGGAGATAATAAGGACCGCATTTAAATATTCTTGAAAAATACAAAGAAGGAAAGTAAGAAATACATTTATTAATGCAACAGACACACAGACACAGTTATAGTAACACAAACATACAACACTAACAATACATGACATTACAACAGAATAGAACAATTAATAACAGAAAAAAAAAGTGTAAATGCTTGCACAGAATTTTCGTCAGTGTCTGTTGCTACAAAAGGCAGCTGACCCAGCGTTGAGCTGAAGGTGTGAGCCCTCATCGCTGATTTTCAGTCAGTGCCAGAAAAAATACTTATATTGGCCCCAGCCGACGTTCTCATGTGGCAAAAAATACATTCTGTAATTTGCATTGACCTCTCATAAACAACTAGACTCACAATCTCGCTTAAAACGTGTCCGCGATGCATTTTGTCACCGCTATGGGGTGACAAAATCGAATGACGATTTGGTACAACTGACATTGCATCTTATGATAACGACATAACGTCTTAATTTGGTTGAAGATTTTTGCTACTATGCACGTTACACGTTCGGACGTTTTCTCACGAACTTTTCTTAGAGACTGTGTGTCTTGTTGTTTATGAGAGGTCAATGGTAATTTGGCATCATTTTGAATTTCAACTTTAAACTTACATACATTTTTGTACATATCATCACACCTATCTTCCAGATGGGTAGTTAGAGATCACGAATGTGATTTTAAGGATACCAAGATAACACTAAGCTTTATTCCAGAAAAACTCTTTTGTAGACATCAAAGTTCGAGATACATAGAGCATTGGTGAGAATAAACATAAGACCAGCCCTATTTAAATACGGAACCCTTCCGTAGGGTTTGGGTAAGTGACTGCTATTTTGTGGGTTTTGTGTGGCGTGAACCCTGAAGGTATATTATGGTTTCAATTTCAGGTAACGGTGTAATTAGGAACCAAAGTGTTGGGGAAAATGTAGGTACTTTATTCAACGTATTAGAAAATTTTAAAAACGAGTTTTTTTGTCATTTGTATAGATTATTGTTTTTAAATAAATAAAACTGCCTTTTAATAGTATATTTTAATAATAAGAAAAAAATTAACTTAAAAAGTATTATCTTAAAAACAGCCCTTTCCTTTATTTGATATTACTTACTAGATATTCTTATTATTAGACAGCGATGACTTGAATAAAGTCTTCGTTCTATTGAAGACGAGGTTATCCAGAAAAGTTTGTCCTGCTCCAACGCATTCATTTTTCACATGTTCATCCTGCTCAACGGAAACGGGCCGCTCAGAAAACTTGCGGTTTTGAGGTGTTTTTATTTATTATTTTGGAATTAGAGGATTGGTTTTTAACATGATGGCCGTTTTATATCACATTTTTCACGACGTTTATTTTAATTTAAGTTTTAATGTCCAAAATATAATATAGCTCAAATGAAATGATATTTAGATCATAGTTTAAACTCTTTGCGATTTAATCGGATCGAAGAAAATGTTAGCAACTGTGTATCGAACAGCTGAAATAACGAAATATGACATATATTTTTTGCAAAATTTAATCGTAAATTTTTATTGGCTTAAAATTAATTTGAAAAGAGACAAAGTCGGGATAACCCCCACTTAACCTGAATGAATTTTTACTTAGTTTATAATATTATTATTTTTAGGTATTTAGTTCTTAGGTTTATTTAGTTTTATATTAATTTAGTTATGGCTTTATGTTCAAAATTATGAGATTTGACTTAAGAGGTCTACGCATTTATATTCTCTTCCCAGAATATGATATTTATATGCGACACTATCGGATAGTTCAATGATAAACAGATTTTTTTAAAACTTCCACGTTCGATATTTGTCTAGGATTTTTTTTTCTAAAACCTCTTGTTTCAGTGTTGATTGTCATCAAAATCAGCCCCCTCGATGACTCATTTGAGCATTTTTCGCTATTCCCTATAGTTTTGGTCATCTACACCCTCTTGAAAAACTTTTTTTTTTTTTTTTTTTTTTTTGTGATTGATTTTTATTGCTGTTGGCCTTTTGGCCTTTACGGCTTTACCTTAATAATGAGGGGGACAGAGAGTACCCAACCTCAAAGTTCAAAGTTCAAAGTTTATTTTTCAAAAGTTCGTGATAATGTATATTATTATTATGTGAGTGCCCCGAGGCGGGCTAAGATTTGAAAAACTTATCCTGTATATCTTTTAGAATAAAAAATGTTTAAGAAAAAACAATGTCAGGTGATTTGGTATAAGTTTCAGACCAAAAAAAAATATTCGAAAAATTATGATTATGGGACGCGATTGAAAGTTGAACTAAAAAAAATATTCCTAGACTAAATAATTCTAGAAAATTGAGAACCTAGTTTTAGAGTTTGAAATTGGGTAAAACAGCGGATTACTTTATTTAATCAACCAAAGAACGTCATTGCCTTTACCAATAATTTCCATTTTACTGAATTTGATTGACAATACAATCTTTGAAAACTCAAGTTCGTTTGTTATGTATTTGTCATTTTGATATTACTTCAAAATAGTGATGTTTTTATTTGTAAGGCTACGTCGCGACGATTTTGCAGTTTTTAGAGTCGTTTGACTATGTCAATAAAAATTTATTAGTTTGAGATACTACTTTAACGTTTTTGGTTTTTTTTCTAGATTTCTGTAGTACAAAAGCGCAATTGAAAAGCGATAGAAATAATGTTTATTGAAATAGGGTCTTCAAAGAAATTTTTTCTATACTTTGACGAATAGCAATCATTTAAAGAACTCAAAAATATTGTATAACAAGGATATTAACAACCGGTTTGCGGTTTCGGCACCGCGCTCACCAACCCGCCTGCCCAGTGTGTCTGATTATGGACATTTCTTCCAGGAGGACCGCCAAGAGTGGCGAAATCCTGGAAAGGCCTACATCCTTAAGTGGATGAAACAGGCTGATGATAGAATATCTAGAGTTTAGAAATAGGAAATTTTGCTAGTTATTTTATTTTATCTATACATACCTATATACATACGAACATCTTATCTGTAGTTTAGATATCTATGGAAAAACCTGAAGTTTTCTAGGACCAGGTAAGTATCGCGAGAGGTCCCGGGTTCGAATTCCGGTTCAGCGCTCTTCACATCCAGGTTTACTTTTCTTCTGCTTTTTTATACCGCAATTATATGGGTAAGTATTGTGTTCTGAGGAGTATGTTTAATATAAATTAGTATTATACATAAAAAACATATTTCATCCATATTCGAAAACATAGTATTATTAGGACCTAACGAAGATTTCAGGAGATATCTTAGCTTCGCTGCGCCGCGACCCATGGAAATTCTAGATATTCTGTACAGGAGAAGTTACTCTTAAAATAAAATAAAAGTTGTAAATCCAAAAAGGCAGTAAAGCAACCCCTAACTCCCTCAAACACTTCCCCCCATGTTGTACCCTGCACCCTAAGTCCTATCTTCCAACTGCAAGTCTAGACACGTGACCAACGCGTGCACTAATATTAGCTACTCGTTTCTATATGTACACAATAAAACGACCAGTTACGATGACCCATACATTCGCTTTCAGATCTCTTTCTTGCATTGTAAAGTTTTGGGAGAGAGCGGCGCGGTAGCTCAAGATGCTATGGACAAAAACCTACCCCTCAATATTTTTGTCATACAAATAATGGCTGCAGCAATAACTGTCATTTGGTTCATGGCATTATGAACAGACCCTGCTGTTTTAATCAAGGGATTCATTCCTGATTGCGCTGTGATTTTTGGTTTAGTTTTAATTGACAGGGTTGCTGTAGTCAAAAAAGAGGTAGGTTAGTTTATTGAACAAATTGTATAGTGCATTCAATTTTAGCTGGCGTCTTTCCACTTGAACATAAACAATAGGGGTAATAAACCAAACACTCATAGAGCCCATTCATTTTTAAAGGAGCCGTTTTGGCCTTATCTGTTTTATTGCAAACCAACCAGTGTTGATACTTTTGAATATTCATAAAATAATCTTAAAAAGATTACGTTTAGGTATGTTAAATAAAATAAAATGATTTCACCCAAAGACGAAACATATCGAAAGACGTAATATTTCCTCTGAACTAATCTGTTCGAAGTTTAAAATACAACTGAGTAGTATTTCTATTTGCTTGTATTATTAAAGGGAAGATAACATTAGGAAAGTATCAAAAACGTTTGAAACACCTTCTGTCGCACGTGTTTTACAAGTGTCTATTGTTTCGTTCAGGCGAATTCACCCGCCACGACTTAATCCTATTGTTATTGCTAATAACGGTCTCAAGTGGAAAGACGCCAGCTAATATTGAATGCACTATACACACATTACATAAAAAAGATAATTACAGAACTATCTGACGTAAACCACGATTATCTGCAGATACTCTACATTACACTTTATAATTGTAATAGCTTAACTTAGCTTATTACATTTACAAAATGTAGTTGAATTCTACCAATATGATTGTTTTTAGGGAACCAGGCTTAGGGAGTGTATTTTTGAATCATTCGATTTTCAATTCGCATACGAATCCGCATGATTCGCATACGAATACAATACTAATTTTAAGTTTTCGTATGCGAATCATGCGGATTCATATGCGAATTGAACTTCGAGTGATTCAAAAATACACTCCCAGAGCGCACACCGACGAGTGATGGATGAAGAATTCGTAATAAATAGTGTATGTGTGTTGAAGAAGTGTTCCTCATCTCACCTAACCTGTGGCTGTGGGTCTTACGACCAAAGTGTATGACTGTATATACCATGTCTTCCAGAAAGGTAGGCACAGACTACAGGTTTCCATCTGCCACGATCCCGACACACCTCTTTTGCTTCTACATCCATCAATCTAGTTATACAAACTATTCTATTCCGGCCAATGACATTTTACATTTCTCTTCTTCAATATGTCGCCTATTTGGTTGGCATACATCCTTCTAGGACGGCCTGGTCGAGCTTTATGACTGTACATTATATGACAATAGATGATAATAAAAAAATAACTATTATTGCTGCTATATTTATATATTTTTCTCACACTATTGCACCCCAAAAGACACGTAAATAAACCCCGCGCGCACCGGAAAGACCCGGATGATCCCCCCCCCCCCGTTCCGGTACTAAAGTTCAGGTAGACATTCACCCGGAAGTGGATGTGACGTCAGTAATGAGAAGTTGCCGGTGACCTCGTTACGGGGTAGCTTTGTCTGCTACTTCCGGACCGGAAATCTGGGAGGATTTTTTGTTCGGGAAATGTTTTCCTAAGGCAATTTTTTTATTTTATTTATTCTTGAAATTCACCAAATGCTCAAAAAATTTAGGAAAGTTGGGTGTAAGAATATAATGTTGTTGTTTCTTGGATTATATATAACTCTGCAATATTCAATTGAAGTAAAACTTTCGCATCGCGATAGACTATAAACTTTTCTAATACTGAAAGTTAAAATGTCCTCTTATTAAATAAAATGTTAGCATTTTAAGTACATTTTTAGCACGCTCATCTTTATTCTGTCCATTCAGCGCAAATCTCAAAAATTAGTGGTACCAGGCCCGTATCTAGGGAGGATGTTCCAGGGGCCCGGACCTTGCCAAAAGCACTGTTTTCAAAATTACGACGATGCTCGGAAAAAAGGCATAGATCAGAAGCTTTTATATTTTAATATCGATTGATGTCGATAATTTGGACCGCCCTCAAAACTGGTTTTATTCCCAATATTATATTTAGTTATATTGTTTTTTTTTACATTAGAATTAACTTGTATATTATGGACCTTACCAACTCAAACTCAACGTTTATTGCAATCTAAATGTGTACAGATCTTATGTTGTTGTTAGTGCTTATAACTTAGATGAATATTGACTCGTATAGACGTTGCAAATTTGGAACACAACTTAAGGCGAGGCATTGATAAACTTTTAATTTCAAATCGGTGCCTTAGGGGAGTGGAGTGACGGGGACTTACTCCATACAAATATGCGCTCACGAACTAGCTTATGCCATAAGGTCGTATGCGGCAAAACAGTATTTTTCATTTAAAATTACCAACTATAAGTAATTTAATAAATCCAATCGGCCATATTGAAGAGTATTTGTAGACTAATTTAAATAAAAAGCCAAAAGGCTTTATTCGATCCCGTTTGTCAGTAAAATAGAAATCTCTGTTTTAAAAGAGGTTTTCCAAATAATTTTTTCTCTGCTATGAATATTAATCAATCTACTAAATCTTCCAGCACAATGATTTCAATTAAATGCTTAATCTAGTATATCAATTGGTAATGACATATGCTTTTTTATTGCTGAGAAAAATGGAGATCCATTTCGCCAAAATTTCGTGGCGTCGCCTTAAAGCTAACATAAAAATTATTGAAACAATATAGGTAAGTATAAAATTTATAACATTAACCTATAAAATATACTATACAATTTTAATTTATATTTAACATTTTAATATAGCACAAAGGTGAATAAAACAATAAAAAAACAGAACAAATGATTTGATTTAGAATCATGAATACGTACGTGCCTCGTGCCTGACTGGAACTGTTAAATATTTCAGGAATACAACACGTATCGTTTCCACACATCTCAGACAGACAGCCCGTCCATGGTCCGGGATTTACCCGGGAAATTCTGAAAGACGTATCTCGTAACAGATAGGAACAAAACGAAGAGCTGTCAGTTTTGCATCGAAATATTTTGCCAATACCAGCTAAGCTACGTTATCTTTACCAGCTGCAGCTTTATTTGAAAAGCTAATTTTACGTTATAATCTAGACTGGAGAAAAATATCTAGTAAGACCCTTGAGAACCGTTTTTAATTTATCAGATTCTTGGTTATGAATCAGAATTAGGCAAAGCTAGCAGAAAATGCGAAAAATTTAAAAGAAAGCTGGAGTACCCGTTCTGGATTTTAATAAAAGTAATAAAATGAAATATTTATATTTGAAAAGGGTAAAGTTCTAAAAAGGACTGTCGAATTCGATTGTTTCAGTGTACACTCGAGTGAATCTATTAATAAAATTTTGAATAACCTCTTTAAACTGATACACATGCAGTTTTATAAACTACTACTTTTAGCTTGATAGTTATTTTTTGTTAAATTTTTTTACAACTTACATATACCAGGCCCAGCTATTTCTTGCAGGTAGAGACTACAGATTTCCATTTGACGCACCTATTTCACGTCTTATTTGATTCAAAACTGACGAATCAATCTGTATAAACCAATTATTTGTAGGTTCTAGTACCTTCTCCAAGGTAGCTATATAATATCTAGATAACACACACAAGCAGTACATAAAGCAAGATACTACGCCTCATTATTCTCAATTTTCCACATGAATGTTCTGGGAGCATTCACTCTTCAGGAAATATCCTCGATTGCTCTGGAACACCCTGAACCCTGCGTGAGGGCATCTAGGGTGTCAGTCAAAGGAATTGATTTGCCCCCGTAATATCGCCCTTTTGTATGAACCCTTATTATTGGATTTTTTTGATAGTACCTTTGTGTTTTTGTAATTTTTTTGGGTTTCGTATCGTGAAAAAGAGGGAAAACCTCATCAAAACGAAAGACATTGTTCTTATTATTAGAGTGCATTACAAACCAGAAAAGATAAATTAGAAACAAATGTAAAGATAAGAATTTGAAAAAATTCCTCGGGCCAGAATTTGTTGACGTTGTTCTTCTTAGACTTTGAGCAAAAATACCTAATTAGGTGGGTCACAAAAAATATTTTGTAGCGGCTAAACCCTACTCATATGCATCAAGGATTTAGAAACGTTTGCAGACAGTTTTCAGACACTAGCTATGTGTGAGGTTGGGGATATATTTTTAAACAAATAGTGAGACGGTCATCTCTTGAAATATGTCCTGTAACCATATACAAAAACTGGCTTAGTTGTATACTTTCAAGTTTATTTTCAGATTGTGACGCAATTTCAAACGCACATAATTATGCTAAGGTACTCTAAAATTTTATAGGATCTATTCAGAGGTCCATATATTAGGGTACTTAATTAATAACTTAAATTATACAGGTAACGAAATAAACACGCCAAAATTGTACCAAATATCCAGATAAAAAAACGTTACGTACGAAAATCAAATCTTCGTGTACTCCGCGTAAACGAAATTCTCAAGCCAGACGACTTTTTCTTGGCAGACAGATCATATGCTTGGTTTTTCGTTGTTTTTCCCTCAGAGTAATGTATTGGCAATGATTTCCATTTTAGATAGGAAAATATTGGCTCGTCAGCTGATATGCGATATTTTTCTGTTTTTTCATCCAACTTCAGCTTTGGCCCTTTGGCCTTGCTTTAACTCGCACGCTAGGATTGTAAAGAGTATTTATTGTTGAATTGCTTAAGGCCTAGTACAAAGATAAACTTAAGTCGTGCTCCAACTCTTTTGTTTTTAATTATCACAAGTCTTCAGTTATTTTGAATTTACGACTAAATTACGACATGTAATGAAAAATCCATCTCCTAATGTCTTAGGTAATGTATGTAGGAAATTCTCACAAATTTTGAGATTTATAGCTTTAAAATATATGTCATAATTAAAATATATTTTGAGATAATTTTAGAGGAAACTTTGCGTTTTTTTTTTCTATTGAGCGAAGTTAATCAATAAAGTATTCAGTTCTCAAGTATGTCCTCTTAATGATAATTAACCGACAATATGAATTAAACAAAAGGTGCATTTAGCACGGGCCTTAAGTGATGATTTTGGCTAAATCTTATCAAATCAAATCAAATCAAAATATTTATTTTTGCAAAATAGATACTTAATGTATACTTTTATGTAATAATACGGGATATAAAATATACACCTGCATTAAATAGAGGAATCTAGGAATAAATATATTATATATACATAATGCAATGAAGAAATAAGTTCATAAATAACAAAGGGAAATACATACAAAAATATTAAGGTTGGGCTACTAAAATGTAATGAAGTTATAAGTCACCTGCATAAAATAGAGAAATATAGGAATAAAAATATTATATATACAAAATGCCTAACCATCCGCACCATTCGATTAGTATTGCTAAGAAGAAGGGCAAGAAACTCAGCAAACATTCCTTTTTTTTAAATAAAACATATGATACAAAATCATATACATACCTACTCAAGTAAAGGCATAAAAAAATATAAGACTGCAGGAATTAGTCACGAGAAAAAAATATATCTTAGTCAACCCGTCTCATATTGTCTATTACCTTTAACAAAGTAAGTTTACATATTAATTAATTTTAAGCCTTTAGAGGAATCATACAGTATTAAAATATGCTAATTATGAATTACAATTTTGAATAAGATTATTATTATTTATTACACCATGCTTCATTATCGTCCAAATAATCATTGATTTATAATAAGCTTTCTTAAGTAGTCCCTGCTTAATATATAGTTTAAACTTATTTTCAGGCAAACTAAGGACCTCCCCTGGAAGCTTATTGTAAAATCTTATACCATGTCCTACAAAAGAGGTACCTACTTTGGCAAGTCTTAATTTTGGAAAAGCTAGTTTATGTTTGTTTCTGGTTTCAACAGAGTGGTGTACACCAAGCCTCGGGAAATTATCAATATTTTTTCTGACATATCTAATAACTTGATAAATAAATTCACATGCGACCGTAAATATATCAATTTCTTTAAACTTTTCTCTTAATGAATCTCGGTACTTCATGTTATAAATAGACCGAATTGCTCTCTTTTGCAAGACAAAGACTGCTTCTATATCCGCGGCTCTACCCCACAACATTATGCCATATGACATAATGCTGTGAAAATAACTGAAGTATACTAATCTAGCAGTATCTTCATCAGTAATCTGCCTTATGCGTCTAACAGCGTATGCGGCTGAACTAAGTCTACCACAGAGAGCTTCTATGTGGGGACCCCACTGAAGACGAGAGTCTATAGTAATACCCAAAAACTTAGTTTCGTTAACTAACTCCAGCTTGGTCCCTTGCAAAAATAAACTGACATCTACTTGAATTACATTTGGTAAAGTAAACTTTATACATTTCGTCTTTTTTGCATTTAGAACTAAATTATTTGCAGTGAACCAATCAAGAATCAGAGAGGGAGTTGAATTTGCGTCATCAAGAATATCGTCATGTCGATTCACATAAAAAATAACTGACGTGTCATCTGCGAATAGAACTATCTCAGATAAATCTCTAACTAAGTAAGGAAGGTCATTTATGTATATTAAAAACAATAGGGGCCCCAATATGGAGCCCTGCGGAACACCCATTTTAACTAATGCTCCAGATGACTTTACTCCATTAATCTTATAACCGTATAGATCAATTTAATCCTGTAAATATATAACGTTCGATGGCGGATGTAAGGTTTTATAAAAGAGAAAAATAGTTGTTCTAAGAATGCTTTTAATAATTGTATTATGTATTATTTAAATAATAATTAGGTACATCATTAATTTACTTTTTTATTAATAAAACAATGATTGTCATCTTATCAGGACTTTTTGCATTTTATTTAACGGTAGGTTTTTAATGCAGTCGTAATTATGTATTTTTTGTTGCCAAGTTTTGCGGACAACCATCTTCTCCGTATTGCGCGGCCATCTTGATTACGAAGTTAAATTGTTATATTTTTTTGCATTAAACAATTTTATCCGAACTGGAATAACTTTCTACATTCCTTGTTTGGATCCTTCATTTTGTCCATATTTGTGCATTATTTATTTTTGTGATTGTTTAAGCAATTGGCACAATTCTGTAGTCCGTTCAGTCGATAGGTACGTTTTCATTTATTGAATACGCTCCCCGTCGGCTCACAGAGAGATCTCCTCATGAACCAATATAATATGAACTGATTTCATCGCTCCCGGAATATAGCCATGTTTTATACTATTTTTTTATCCGTCACAAATAAAATATTCACTTTACTATATTGAGTTATTCTATTTGGATTGGGATTTATGTATCTGTAGTGGAGTAATTGATATTAGATGGTGAAAAAAATGAACTATATCAAAGGCAAAATGAATATTTTAGCGTTTTATTGAATTAGATACTTGGATTTTTTATTTATGGAACAAGTATGCAACCCGCCAAAAATTTCGTTATTCATGTTTACCATAAAAAAGTATTTACTGTCAAATAAGCAAGATGAGTGAAATTTATAACGTAGGTTTTGTGTGTGATGTAAAGTCCTTACAAGTCTTGAAGTCTGATTCAAGATGACTCACAGCCGGGGTATGGATGACAGCTTACTATTTTTCTAGTCAATTGTGTGCAGGATAGTATGACTTAAAATGAATTGAATTGTTTTTCAACATAATTAGACAATGGTTCAGAAATGTCACCAAATTACTCCCTACAAAAATAACGTATTTGAGGAAAGAGTAGAGGAAGTAAATTCAACTAACCATTTGTTTATACTTTAACGTTTCTATGTATAGTTTACTTCTGTGTCTTTTCCATGAAATAAATAAATAAATGAATGATCCCATGTCTTTATCGGACCGGAAATGTGTCTGTTGCACGTTTTCGTTTTAACAATTTCCAGGCAGGTTTCAGGATAGGTTTCAATAACAGGTAAAATCAAGCGAGCCGGCAGTCACTTCACAAGCGGGCAGTCCTTTCACAAGCGGGCAGTCACTTCACAAGCGGCAAAGCGTAAATCCGAGCGCCAAATAATTGGCAGTGACGCTGAATTGCATAGAGTTAGGGATTAAAAGACGTGAAGGATAAAATGGCGGCCAACTGGCGCAGTGAGGAGTTTTGCACAACAAGTGCTTGAAAAAAAAAAATATTTCCACGTTTGATTTCAGGAAAGCATATTACTTTAAAAGGCGATTAAAATAAAATATCGTATCCAAAGAAATTTTATAGCCTCCAGAATCAGTAAGTTGAAGTGGCAGTGGGCAGGCCATATTTGTCGCCGACATGATGGCCGTTGGGGCCGAAAGGCTTTAGAATGGAGACCACGTACAGCAAAGCGTAGTGTAGGCCGACCTCGTGCCCGCTGGACCGACAACCTGAAGGACGTTGCGGGGGGCGGCTGGATGAGGAGGACCGACATGAGTAACGAAATTTGGGAAAGGCCTATGTCCAGCAGTGGACGAACACGGGCTGATGGATCCAAAGAAACGTTCGTTTAAATTAAGTCCATTTGTTGAAAAAAAATTTGTTTAATAATTCAGTGCCATTTTAATTAAGGCCGTATCATCAATGTGCAATGATTGATGTATCAGCGGCACCTGTGCTCTTAACATCCGAAATAAACACATGTTCGACACAATTACATCGCATTTACATGCAGGTGAAGCCTTGACTTAAAGTGAAGGTACGAGTTTACTTGTAAGTACTTATGTAAATAAATTATTTATCCGCGAATTCAAAAAGCATTATAGTCGATGTATAAAATCACTCGTGCAGCTGTCAGTTCGTGATCCAGTAATGCGATATGGAACATAGAGGCAGTAATAGTACGTAGAGAGATATAGGCAGTCATCTTTGTATCAGTTTCGAATTGTTAAATGTCTGTTAGGACCAATAAAAACAATATTTCATATTAGGATAATTTTGTTCAAATGCGATTTTTGCTATCCTTAATCCTGCTATTTTTTCATTATCGCTAAAACAATACATTGCAGTTCAGCCCCCTTATTTTCTTTTCAACATCGACCACTATTGCTTTCGAATGTATCGTGATTGGCTAGAAATTACATCACACATAATTTTTGGCTAATTACAGCACATTTAAAAGCGATTACGATAGATGTTGAACTTAGACATTAAGGCCCCTGCTCGTGTCTCAGATCTATCTTACAAATTAAAAACGTAAATAAAGCTTTACTAATAGTACATAAGGCTTTGTTAAAAGTAGATAAGGCTATATTAATAACACATACAAAGTTTAACGTTATTTACTACGTGAGCCTGAACCTGGGTTTGTATGAAATTTTGGTGTCAGCGTATTTGTTTAGCTTTGTACCTCTAGTGCAACATTTATCTCTATGATATGGATATGGCGCAAATCTGAGATAGGTCGAGGTGTCGATAATTGGCACTGACAGAATTGCAGAGTTAAAAAATAATAATGGTGGAGTAGGAACTAGGAATTTCGTTGATATTTTTATTAATTGGCTTAATATCTCTTTAAGGGCCCATAATACCTCAATTCGCAGTCCTGCTCTAACGCTTCTGCTTTTTAGCAGTCTATCCTATTCTAATCAGATGCCGCGCACGCAAAAACATCAGTTGTTTTGAAATCGCGGCTACACTGATGGTTTTTTCATTTTTATGTTACAGTCTGCAGCTGCTTTATACTAATATCAGTTATATTATGCAAAGTTTCAGATCTAATATCAAGTATTTATTGAATGCTATCGGTTTATTGTACGGTTTGGAGGTAACATTGTAACTTTGTTCTATAGAGTAAATTTAATGGAATCAAGTTTTCACCATTGCGTTGACATAGCATTAGTCATCAACTTTACCACATATCAATTTCAGAGTGATTGTTGCAGTATTTGTTGGTATAAAGCAGGATCATGCGAAGCGAAGTGAGACACCCTAAACCACAGAATAAATCCAATTCTGAAGACTTTAAGTTTAGTTTTAGTGCTGTCAAAACTAAATTTTCTTCATTCCAAAATAGTTCTTTAGTATTTACAACAGATGCTATATTAGTTTGGAAAAATTTAAGTTATGACAGCACTAAAACTAAAATTAAAGCCTTCAGAGCATCTTCAGAACCGGCTTTATTATTAAAATAGTTACTACTCTAATGGAAGTTGATAGTTGAGATTGTCGGCACTTGGTGGAATTTATCAAACATTGTTGTGATAAAAAAACACTTGTACTTTTCCACAGATAATATTTAATTCTACACTACCCAACCGGTTTCACTATATAAGCATCATCAGGGGCTTTTTAATTACATAATTTTATATATAATTATTTATTTAAACAATCTTTCTGTTGCTAGATGTCCGTGCAATTTGATTGATTTGATTTAGATTGCACGGACATCTAGCAACAGAAAGATTGTTTAAATAAATAATTATATATAAAATTATGTAATTAAAAAGCCCCTGATGATGCTTATATAGTGAAACCGGTTGGGTAGTGTAGAATTAAATATTATCTGTGGAAAAGTACAAGTGTTTTTTTATCACAACTACTCTAATGGTTTATTCTCTGGATGGATTTGTTTTAAGTATTGCTGCTAATCTATAGGTGTCTGATCCAAAATTGCTATAAATCATATACGGTCACTTTGGTTTATATGACCAAATTCATACTGGAGACTCGGAAAGTGGTCAGGACCAAGGTTCAGTGACAACTAGGCACATACGGATTTTTCGTTTTTTGGAAAGCTCATTGAACCTTGGTTTTGACCGCTTATCGAGTCTCCAGTATGAATTTGACTATATAAACGAAAGTCACTTTATACCGAATTTTTGGTGAATATTCAAGGTATATTTTTTTCTCGTAATGACATCAGAATCGTGTATACTTTCATACCCTAAAAGGATTCTTGACTTTGCATTTACAACCTGTATATGATAAATTTACAAATTTTAATGTTAATATCTAGTACCAGCCAGTCTCGGGACCGTCTCTCTAGCAACAGACGGAAAAAAAACAAACAAAGCTATAGAAGTTGCCGTACCTTCTATAAAACTCCTAGCTCTACCCACCGAGCTCAGACCAAAGCGACACTAGTCTAAAAAGTAAATAAAAAAAAGCTTCAAACGTTCCCGTTTTCCGTCCAACACATCCACGAGGGATGGAAACCACCCCCCGCCGCGCCGTACCCCCTACGTTTAGGCCAGAAATGCACCTCAGCGCAATAACCAGTTACTTAAAAAACAAAACATAAACCTATGAGGTATTGACGAAATATACAAATATGAATTTTATGATTAACTAACCTTTGTTCGCGGCTCTGCCTGCGTTTATTCAATCTCTGCCCCGTTTTCGGCTTGAGCGTTATTTCATGAACATCCCTTATAGCCTGTATGTTGACCAGAATCACTACAATGTTAATTTAAAAAAAACGCATCAAAATCCGTTAATTGGTTATTAACATACATACAGACAGACAGACAAAAATTCTAAAAATGGTAGTTTTGGTTTCAGTACAATACAACACACCACAATAACCCATGACAGTACAGTACAATACAACATTTATTTTAAAAAAATCAATGTACATACAGATACGACTTTTTTACTACTTTATTATTAGTATAGCGAAATCCATCGCTTAGGAAACTCTAAATATTATAAGTGTGCATTACAGGATAGAAAAACAATTTAAATAAAATTCTCTTGTTACTACTTCATTTCAACAGTTATTCCTTTAAACATTGTTTCTCTATTCCTACAAAATATGATAACCTTAACACGAATATTTCATTTGACGCCTTGAAAATTGTCGTTATTTTGATACTACACGATTTTCCTGTGATCGCTTCCATATTTGGGGGTTGCCCAAAAACATAAAGCAGTACTTCTAGGTATTGATTCGGAAGCCTGCCTATAGTATAAGTCCGAACCGTTGTGTATTTTTATATTTTATTAACCCTTGGTTAGGTCTAATTAAGTTTTTTGTTTTACTGGCCATTTTCAGTAAATAAGTATTCAGTTATCCATCCCATCCATCCATCAGTCTGTTTCGTCCACTGCTGGACATAGGCCTTTCTAGGATTTCGCCACTTTTGGCGGTCCTCCTGGAAGAAATTCCCATACTCACATACGCTGGGCAGGCGGGTTGGTGAGCGCGGTGCCGAAACCCTTGCACCAGTGACGCCGCTACCCGTCACCAGTCTGTTTTATATAAGGCCCGGCAATTGGGGATGGATATACCGCCATCCATCGGTCCCAGGCAATGGTGGGCCGCCTGGTTTTGCCTGAGAGCTGTTATCTTACTCTCTCCCGAATAGCTTCGGGAGGATTTGCGAGTAAGATGGTGCTACCTCCACAGTCGAGCTCGGCATCAGCTCTACCACCTACACAATAAATATAATAATATAATAATATAATACAACACACAATGCATTACTCAAAAACACAATATCATCCATATTCTATTTCATCTACAGGATGTAAAGTATATTTTGTCTCCGCTCACGCTAGCTCTCTACACAGGTAAGCCTCAAGTAAATGTATAGATTCTCGTCTATTGACGTAGCCCTGTCAAGCGTACCTGTCGTCGAGATAAGGAACGACTAGGGTTGACACTAACGCCCTGTTCTCATTCGCTGCAAAACGATAAAATTGTATATCATCCTTTTAGTTTTCGTAGTTTTATGTTTACTACGCTCTTTATTTATTGGAAGAACTAAGTTGTCTGTCAAATTTGTATTCTTATTCTAATACTAATATAAATTTCTTGTAATTGATAGGGCAATGATGGAGCTTCCCAGCGTAGATTATTATTGACCGTTGTATACATCTTCTTATATGTGTTACTTATTATTATGGATATTTTCCGAAACCGGTCGGGAGTTATATTGTAAAATAAACCTTTGAAACTAGTACAAGTGTATTTAATCATGATAACATAAGATAAGACACCAAGTTAACAAATAAAAAGTATTTGAATTTGATTTGGTTTTTAAAGCCTGTATTATACAGTTCTATCCAAAGTAATAGGTTGGGGAAAAACTCTTTTCGCAAAATGTATGTATGTATGAACTTATAATAAAACCTATTTGGCTATACCATTTGTATCTGGCTGGTTTTGGTATTATTAAAAAGTTTAAATTTTAAAAAAGATGATTCCAAATTCAAATTAGGCAAAATTTGTGATTTTCATTTGTTTTTCTTACTGTTGAGATGAGTGAATCTAATGAAGAAATTCGACACATTTTTAAATTTTACTACAAAAAAGGTAAAAATGCAACGCAAGCCGCAAAAAAATTGTGATGTTTATGGACCTAGTGCAGTGTCTGTGAGAGTAGCACAAATTTGGTTTGAGCGTTTTCAATCCGGAAATTTTGATGTCAAAGATGCACTTCGCTCTGAGCGCCCTGTTACGGATCAAATGGATGCCATTTTTGAAAAAGTGGAGCAACATCGGCATGTCAGTAGTTACGATGTAGCTGAAGAACTGCGGATTGAACACATATATTTTTGAAAAATGCTGGGTACACAAAAAAGCTCACTGAGAGAAACACCCGTAGAGTCATAGTCGTGACGATCGTCACGCCAAGGCCGAATTATAAAAAAAATATATATTATTTTTAGTTAATATATTATAAACCTAGTGATATGGGTATTTTTCGAAAGCTATTAAGATAAGCAACAAAAAAAATGAAAAAAAACAATTATAATAATATAAAAAAAAGTTGTGGATTGTAATTGTGGGCCCAAATTTTCTTTTTTTTAAATATATGTATAGAGTTATATATTTTTTATTATTCTTTATATTTTTTTACAATATTATAAAATTTGAATACACATATATATATATATATATATATATATATAGTATACATACATATATTTATATATATAACTAAGGTTTTTTCAAGGAGAAACCCCCTCCCCAACTTTCCCCAAGAAAAAAAAATGTTTTCTTGTAGGAAATTTTATCTAGTTTTAGAAAAAAAAACCGCATTAGAATTGGGAAACTAGTTCCGGAGATATAGCAAAAAACAAAATTGGCGGGAAAATTTGCAAATTGGCAAAAACGCGCGTTTTACAACTGAACCGTGTACTCATTTGTAATTTTTTACTACGACGTAATGAAACCGAACCATTTTTAGAAAACCTGATAACTGGTGATGAAAAGTGGATCACGTACGACAAGAACGTGCGAAAAAGGTCGTGGTCAAAGGCTGGTCAGGCTTCACAGACTCTGGCGAAACCCGGGTTATCTCGCAACAAGGTAATGCTGTGTGTATGGTGGGATTGGAAGGGCATTATTCATTATGAGCTGTTACCGCCAGGCAGGACCATCGATTTTGAACTCTACTGCGAACAACTGATAAGATTAAAGCAAGAAGTTGAGAGAAAGCGGCTGGAATTAGTCAACAGAAGGGGAGTGGTTTTTCATCATGATAACGCTAGACCTCACACATCTTTAACCACTCAGCAAAAATTAAGAGAGTTTGGCTGGGACGTATTAATGCATCCGCCGTATAGTCCCGACCTTGCACCTTCAGATTTCCACTTGTTTCGGTCTCTTCAGAATTCTGTAGGCAGTGTCGGGTTAACATCACGAGAGGACTGCCAAAACTAGTTATCGCGGTTTTTTGATCAGAAGTCCCAGAATTTCTATAGCAATGGGATCATGTCCCTACCTACAAAATGGCATAAAGTTATCGAACAAAATGGCACCTACATACTTTAGTTACATGTAAATAAACTTTATTATTTTTTTTTTTGAATTTTCATATAATATGCGAAGAAACTTTTTCCCCAACCTATGTATGTAATGTAGTATCCTAATTTGTTAATATTAAAAGGGAGGATTGTCTTGAAATTTCTCACTGGCCAGACATCTGACAACCCTAAACTTCAATCTGCCCGAATGAGCAGAATCCCTGGGAGACGCTGCAGTGAGGTGCCTTATCTGAACAGACCGTGTCATTTATGACATAGCACCTCGTACGCTTGCTAATTCCTCAGGCTATTAGACGAATGTCTTGAGTTTAGCGACATCCTGTAAATATTGTTTCGAATGCAGCGAAACATTTTAGTACAATTTGAAAAATATTATCTTACGTAGCCTAAACTTTTGTGACATTAGGTTAGATAAACCATTTGCTTTTGTAGCTTTTTTCCGTAGTCCGACAAGGAACCCTTATAGTTTCGCCATGTCGGTCTGTCCGTCTGCCCGCGGCTTAGCGCAGATACTATTAGTACTATAAAGCTGTAATTTGGCACGGATATAAATATTAATATGGTAAAATAAAATCTCGATATTTTTTTTTCTAAGGGTACCTCCCCTACACGTAAACTGAAGATGATTTTTTTGTGTCGTCTATCCCATAGTTTGGGATACCTACCTAACTTTAGCAATTTTTATATAGTCATATTTTGGTTTCCAGGTAAAGTAATTTTCAATTACCCTTTAAGAAATAATGTAACGAATGCACTAACAAATCATATACATAAATAAACTGTTCGTTTCTGCCATGAAACTGCTTGTTATTTCAATTTTGAAACATAAACATTAGCTTGAACTTGAGTCAACATTTAAATAATTACTCAAATATTCACACAGACCTACAAATATAACTAGATATATACAATACGTACATACATAGATAGGTAATCAAAATAGACAAAACTCATTTGTGGTAGACCGACCCCGCGTAACATTGAAATGATTTAATTAATTTAATTGGTTTTGACGTGTGATCCTGTATATAATTAACATTGTACTCAAACTTCAAATGTCAACAGCTTTAAGAAAACAAAGTTGTATTTTGATAATAAGGCGTTAACAGTATGGACAATAATAAATAACGAAACGCAAAAAATTTATGAAGCTAGAAAATTTACGAAAGAAAATTTACTTAAAACTAGCAAAATCTACGCCGGAATCACCCAAAGTACGGAGCGTACGATGATTGTATTACATCCTCCCGAAGCATATTCCATTCATTAAACCTTATAATAATACTTCTTGCATCTTCTCGCATCGCCAAGACAAAACAAATAATTGGTTGTACACGGAACAAGACTATGGGAATTAAAACATAACGACCGATTTTGATGTTTTTTTTATTGTTACTTAGAGGTCTATTATGAATATTTGAAAATACAATTTTAATAAAACAAGTCTGAAAAATACTTTTATCAAAGTATTATGTACTAGCTAGTTCCACTATCAATATAAACGAGGCTTTATCATATAACACCTTCGTTCTATCGATTTCAGCTTGTAATAATTAACAATATGGTGTCTCAAATACTTGCTTACAATACCTATTCAAATTGTGTTTTCGAGAATCACTGAAGTTGTTGTTTGAAAATTCGTATTCGTGTTCATGGGACAAATTCTCTGTGTTACAATGTAGAATATTCAACACAAAAGGGTGAGTATTTCGGGTGCTAATTGTTTTGGTACACAATCTTTCATTCTAAGCATGATAATTATTACAGGGGATAAAAGTGAGGCAATAACAAATAAACTTATCGAAAAAAAAAAATACTTTCAAAATTAAAAAATAGCTTCCGTTAAGTTACATAGTGGCCCTTCTTTTCCAGACACAACAAAAAATCGATTGTGTCTGGAAAACATTGGCCTCTCTGGCACTGAACGCAATAAAAAAAAATCAACTGAGGTATTATTCTCCTTTGACACTGCAGTGATATGGATTCCTCACCTCATATAACGTTGATGAAGTTTTGACCTTGTATATGTATAAAAAAAGGTATACTAAGTTGATATCTGGAGCTATTTAGCAACTGCGCTAAATTATATTTTATAAACGTAGAATGTGACACGTAATTATAACAAAATTAAATAAAAAATCATGAGAGCGTCAATTTTGTAGCATCATTTGAAAGTGCACTCTCTTTCTGATTTGACCATAAAAGCGGGTTCCTTATTTTCTTTTGCCATTGCACCCATTAGATTTAACGGTACCCTTTTAAAAATAAAGTAAGAAATTATAATGATGGTGAAAACGAAAAGATGAAATCCAAAATTAGTTAAATTTTGGTAAGTACCTTCATTTTCGTTCCTTCTTTACCTCGGATATGATGTAAGCCAATGCCTTCTAAGCCCCCTTAGCACAGGTGATTAAGGCGCCTGTTTGTATGAGATATGGCGGCATTCAGGATAAATTATGCGGATTGAACCGCCATCTAGAGGCCGATTGGCTTTACTTGTTGTCAAAATCAAAATGGCGGATGCGCGGGAAAGGTGTGTTTATGTTGATTGATTACGACGTTGTATTGCAGTAATGATAAATGGGTTTGGCTTAATTTTTTGATACTAGGTTTAGTACAGTGATACAAATTCACTTTTTTTGGTACTCCATATGAAGTAAAAAAATTATTATGCGTCGTCAAAGGTGATTGTTTGATTTTTCCAGAGAACTACTTGCCAAATTTTAGTTTGTTTACTCCAGCCGTTTTGACGGGAGATGAATTAAATTTTTGTGTTTTAATGGAAACTAAATATATTTTCCTATTTCCTGTTGATTAGTTTTAAATTTTTCCGGTAAGTAACGTTGTTGTTCTCTTAATTTTTCCATCCATCCATCCATCAAAAGTTTGGGATAAGCTACTCGTAGCATTCAAAGTTTTGTTTTCAGCTTTTGTTTTGGTGCAATTTCCCTTACGTACTTGCTCCAAGAGCAACGTAAAATCGGAAGCAATTGGGTCAGCAAAAATATCTCAGAGATCTAGGTTATGCAAACCAGCCAGCTTACCATTGTCGTTTCCGAAGATCCAATTAAGGCGCGAATAGACGGGCAAATTGAAGACGCTAAAACACTTCTAAATCCGCGAACACACCTACCGATTGCCAGTAAAATTGCTCCGAGGTTATCTCGGGGTAAAAAAATGCTCCGTACAAAAAAGCAACCGAAGCGTGGTTTCCCATTTAGGGATTTTCTAGACTGTGACCAAGGTTTAGGCCTGGCTTAAAATACGGCATCCTAAAAATGACGTAAGTAAAATTAAAATTTGTAAAATTGTTGTAGAAAGGGGAGAAACACTCCCCACGCTAAATCCTCATACTCGACTGATCAATCACGCTTAACATACCAGCGCAAATGAAAATATAATATTTACAAAAAATAAGCGAGGACTTCACAATAATCATAATTATACAACTGTGATTCACGAAAGTTGTTCAACATGATTGTTCCATATGAGGTTCCAATAAATATCAACCCCCCCCCCGGTAAGCGAGAGGTCCCGAGTTCGAATCCCAGTTCGGAGCTCCTCATGTCCAGATTTACTTTTCTGATATTCTATATCGCAATGTTATAAAGTTATTTTACTGTTTACTTGGATAATAATAATAAACTAACAATTTTACTAAAAATACTTATTATATAAACATAAAACCTATCTAAGAAATTAAATCTAATGATATCAAATAAATAAATAAATACAAATTTTGTTATCTCCTTGCGATGGATAAATTGCCAAGTGTTTAAAATATATAAAATGTTGATGGTAGTGATTGTCGGCACTTGGTGGAACTTATTATACATCTTGTTAAATTAGACACTTGTACTTGTCCACAGGATTAATATCAATATCAATATCAAGTGTCTTATTTAACAAGATGTAAAATATATAAATTTATTTCGATAATAGTTCCAATAAATATCCGCTGTCAGTTATATTTGTAGTCACAAAATAAAAAGCTTATATTACGGGTTCAAAACCGCAGCCCCAAACCAGATTAATCCGGTTCGAGATTAAACGTACACTCTGCAATATTTTCCACAAAAGGATACCTTAATCCGTAACAAGAGGGAGTAAGCTTGGGTTCCCATTTCAATATTAATATTCCTGGTTTCCTCACACCGATGAGTTTCATCCGCCATTGGAGAAAAATTTTGCCTCTTTTTATTGGAAACTTTTTTTTAATTTACCCCGAGAATACATATAACGTCGTCGTCGTCGTGGCCATTGTTTGAAGTCTGCAATATCAGGTGCAGGTGGAGCCTTAAGTGGGAGAACTAATTTAACAGAATTTCAAATAATTGTTTTCTGTTCTCTTGTTGCTTTTTGTAGGTTTTTCTTTTATTATTTGCTAAATAAATTGGCTGGTGTTCGGTTAAGAGTTTCGGATTTAGAAAATTTATTTGTTCTTATAATTCTTTTGTTTTACTATTTAACAACAAATTTTAAACTGGCAAAGAGCGAATCGGATCTTGGGATACGTAAGGGATCGGGAGGGGGGGAAACGTCATTTCTATCAAATTATGAGCTTTGTCATTATTACCCCTACTGCACCAAACATTATAAAAAAGTAGTTCATTCAAATAATAGTTCACACATATACATAAATTATAATTCACATAATACTCCCACTTTAACCTACAAATCTTAATACTGTCTGCCGATATATGTGCACAATGGTTTAATTTTTAGTGTTCCGTACCTCAAGAGGGAGAAACGGAGCCCTTATAGGATCACTTTGTGGTCCGTCTGTTTGTCCATCCGTTCGTCCGTCCGTCAAGCCCTTTTATCTCGAGAACGCGTGGAGGTATCGAGTTGAAATTAAAACTATATACTCAAGTTTACAGTCTCTTGAAGCTGTAAAAAAATCAAAGTTCGAAGTTAACGTAAAAAAATATGCGGCCGTTTATGCCCCAAAAACGTATATTTCAAGGGAATCAAAATTTATAGAGTATTTTTCGTTGACCTAGAACTATGAAATTTGGCAAGTCTTAATTAAAGCATCTTATATTAAAAGTAGGTATAGGGAAAAATCTGAAAACTATACAATTTTAATTAAAGCATAAAAAATATAGTCTTTATCGGAATCCTCGGTGGGTGAGTCCGACTCACACTTGTCCGGTTTTTTCCTTTTAGGTATGGAACTCTAAAAATACCGACGACCTGAACGATAAGTGGCGGCTAAATGAGGAGAACGAAGGACCGCCAAGAGTAGCGAAATATTGGATTATAGGCTTATGGATAGATGGATGAAGAATTATTATATCCAGGGATATGATTCAAAATATTTGCCTTGTTCATTTCAAATAATTATTTTTTGTTTGTAATGCATTCTAAATAATGTTTAAAGTATCCAAAAGCGATATATTTCGCTAAAAACCTTAAAGGCTATCAAAACATGAATTTTTGGTCAAATCTAAATTCCAAAATATTTTTTTTCTCACAATCCTGAGAATTCAACTGCTAGGTTTTTTTTAACTTCTTTACCGATTCTTAGATAACAAATTCCAAGTCATTATTTGCGACATTAGCTTTTCGTATTGACATAATTTCGCATTAAATATAGCGATAAAATCGAAACCAGTTTTGTAATCTAATACAGGTGCTATAACTGTGACCCCCCGTGTTTTGTCTACTGATTCGATAATTCGATTCATATTATTATTTTATTAATAACTTCGTGAATATATTAATGATCGATTCACAAAATTACGATAATTCATCTGTAGGTGGTGAACTTATTAATTTTAATTATAACATTATTTTATTAAATAACTATATGTATTTGTGATATAACAGCCCGCGCGTATCTGACATTTTGAACGTGGATTTCTCAAGGGGACAACAGTTGCTGGCGACCTTGAAACGCCGTGAGAAGGTTCGGCTTTTTTATAGACTATCCTTTACTCTCCACCCGTGTTCATTCAATATCTGCCCCGTTTTTGGCTTGACCGTTATTTTATGAACAACCCCATATGCTGACTACGATGATAATAAAAAAACCGCATTCAAATCCGTTAAGTGGTGCTCGAGTTAAAACGGAACATACATACACATACATACATATACACATAAACAAACAGGCAAAAAAATTCAAAATTGTAGTTTTGGCAGCAAAGCGTAGTGTAGGACGACCTCGTGCCCGCTGGACCGACGACCTGAATGACGTTGCGGGGGGCGGCTGGATGAGGAGGACGGAGGACCGACATGAGTGGCGAAATTTGGGAACGGCCTATATCCAGCAGTGGACGAACACGGGCTGATGGATGGATGGATGGTAGTTTTGGCGTCAGTACAATAGCAATCACCCATTTCATTTAAAATTTCAAAAAGATAGTCATATTACAGACACGACTTTCTTACTACTTTAACATTAGATATCGTTTATATTGCATCTCGCTCTATTTTCGCGTTACGTCATCAATTCTCTACATTTTCGCGTTTCACGGCGTCATCGGTAAAAGCCCCTTAATTTACTGTGTGCCATAGACATTATTTTTAACTTATCCAATGATAATGCCAAAAGCGTTTATTCTTGTAATTAACATGATTTAAAATTAACCATAATTTACCGCAACTCAGAAGCTTGGGAGCTAATTTCAAGTATGAAACAGTTTTTATGCCGCAGTAAAACTCGGCTCTCGTAACATTTAGCATAAATCTGCAATTATTAAGGCGAGTTCCTGGAAGAAAAGACAGCTTAAAATTCTCAAATAATATATTTATGTTCCTTGTACAGAGTTATCTCCAGGGGAAGAAAAGTTAGAAGTTTAAAATTTGCGGTTGAGTTAATCTTTCATTATGATTTTTTTTATTGGACCTCTTTATTTTAAGTTCTTTTTGTTTTATAGCCGTAAGATGATAATCATTGTGTTGATGGTCTTAATCTTGACAGGTTTAGAGTTATCTATTTAGTTAATTTTATAAATCGATTCATTTTAATTATACCACACTACAGTCGATATTTTAATACTCTACTCAGTGGTTCTTAAACTTTTTGTAGTCACGGACCACTTTTAGAATTTCAAAGATTCCACGAACCCCTGTTGAAGAAATTTTTAGTAAAAGAAAATAAAGCATAATATTAAAAATTACTTTTATTGGTTAGTATTTTATACTGCATTAAATAGTATCAAAACTAAGATAATGAAGAGGATATCGTTGTTTGGACACTGTATAATAAATATGTTAACAGTGAACTGAGTGGCTGTGGACCCCTGGCACTCATGTTAATCAGGGGTCCATGGACCCCAGTTTGAGAAACCCTAAAATAGATAGATATGATAATCCAATATATATGTTCATATGAGAACAATAATTTACACAAAATTATCTTTTTACCGATTTATTAACTCAAATACAACGCAGCATAGATATTTAAAAAAAACAAACCTTTTTCGCAATATCTCTTCGGATCAAGAGGATCCCACGCGTTTTCATGTCTAGTTGAATAATGAAGTGGCTTTGAATAAGTAATATCATTTTAAAATCAAACAAAACCAAGATAATCTGTAAGAAATCATCAAGGCCCTCCAAATATCATCGTTATGGCCTTAAAAGAGAATATAAAATTTTAATTACGAAAAGTTCGCTCACAAACCAACCTATAATAATGGCACAAAGGGCCTTAAGCGGGTGTCTTCGGAGAGAAAGGGGTGATTTTCCTATTAAAATAATATTAATTGATAGAGAATCGATTGTCTGCAGTTTCTTACAAAAAGGGTTCTCTCTTCTCAAACGATTTGTTAAATGCCTTTGTTATTTATCGAGCTTTTGTTTTTGTGCATTTGAAAAGATTTCTTATTGCTTATTGTGTTAACGACACCCTTATATGGGTTTCTTTTTATTTCGTAGAAAAATAAATAAAATAGGTACTCTTAAGGCGAGGTTATCCAGAGAAATCTGTCCTGCTCCAACGCTTTCATTTTTCACATGTTTATCCGGAAGCGGGCCGCTCTGAAAACTCGCGGTTTTGAGGTGTTTTCATTTATTATTTTAGAATTAGAGGGATTAGTTTTTAATATGTCGGCCGTTTTAGGTATATCACATTTCAAGTCGTTTATTTTAGTACAAGTTGTCCAAAACTTAATATAGCTCAAATGAAATGATATTTATCATATGATCATAGTTTAGACCAATCTTTGCGATTTAATTGGATATAGAAAACTGCAAGTAATCGTATATCGAACAGTCGATATATTAAAATCAAAGAGTGAAATATGACACATATTTTTTACAAAATTTTGTCATCGCTATTTATTCGTTTAAAATGAATTTTAAAAGAGACATATTCGGGATAACCCCCCCTTAAGCCGTTGGTCCCGGCTACTGATGAAATTTGGTAATCAAATACAAAAAGAGACTTTATTTTCAGAAAGCTACGATACAAATTATACCAACAATAGTTTCGTTACGGCACGGTCAGTCGCGGTGGTAACAGAGGACCTCAGTGCAAAATTAATATCATAACATTGTTTTCATAACATTAAAATAAAGAATTAACATTATAGTACATTATGATACAAGTGAGTTGCGTTGGACATTACAGTCGAGGTGGGATTGCAGGCCGAGCGGAAGGCGAGGGCGTAATGGAGCCGAGAGTGTAATGTCTAATGCTCACGTGTTTCATGCGACGTTTTTCAACACATTTGCAAGGAAAGATAATAAAATTTCGTTGACTTATTTTTCCACATGATCAAAACCACAGCTTTGACAATTTTCTATGAAAAATGGCGGCGGAGATTTTGTTTTTTGCGCAGATGGAAATAGAGGCACTGACCCAAAAAGCCAAACAGTCAAATATTGCCAAAGAGCCAAATATTAAATATTAACAAACTGAATATTTTTGTATTTACAACAAAAATTTGAGTTAATTTGTTGATAAAAATAAATAATTTGATTGAATTATTTATTACATCTTAACTGAGACAGTCTTTTATTCGCAAAAACTTTATTATTTCTCAAGACATCAAAACTCTTTGCTAAGATTAAAAAAAAATCTGTAAAACTAAAGCACTAGTGCGATAATGTAAAGTAAAAAGCATGCGTGTTTAATATGCTGCATTATGACCCTCAGAACGCTGCAATAAGGGCCACTTTATAAGAAAGTGTGTTGAAAAAATAATTAAGTGTTTTTATTTTTCTATTTAGCACGTTTCCATTTATATGCGTCCAGACTTAGCAGGTCTACAAAGCAGCAAAACCATGAAATTGTAGTATTTGCTACGCCTTAAATTATACAAAAAGTACTCACGACATAAATCCCCAAGGGGGTGTCAGAGGTGTTTCCGTGCATGGACAGTGAAATGCAAGTCCTATTGTCGTACTTCAGGCACAAATATGGGCAGCTTAAGAGGCCGCCTACATTTTCATGCGAAACTTTAAAACTTCTGGTGCATAATTTACCATGTTAGGAAAGACTTCAATACTGTTGAATACATGTTAATCATAGACCAATCTTTCGCAGTGATTATTAATGTATTACATTTGCAGATACTACTTCATATTTTTTGTAGTGATTAATAACTCCTACACCTCGTTTACAGGAAATTAAGGACATTGTCAACTTCAAAGAGCTAAATCTTTCGTTCAGGTTCAATAACTTTGCTGAAAAAAATTGCCAATACATCAGACATATAATGTTGGAACATGACGAACCAGAATCTATATTATGTTTCACATTAACTGTTGAAAAAAATAATACTTCCGTAAATTTTTCTGATTAACGTCGCCAGTTTACCACGATTTTTTGTATTTAATAAAGATAATTTATACTAATCGATGAACAATCGAATTCTGCCATTAAATTGACAATCCATTCATTTAATTAGACCGTAAAAAATAATTAACATCACTCAAAATTTCAAGAAAATCACGATCAACATATATTTATATACAAACATATATTTATTTACGTAATTTGGAAGAACCAAAGCTAGCGCTTCTGCTTTTTAACTGTCTATCCTACTCTAATCAGATGCCGCGCAAGCAAAAACATCAGTTATTTTGAAATCGCGGCTACACTGATGGTTTTTTCATTTTTATAGAACAGTCTGCAGCTGCTTTATACTAATATCAGTTATATTATGCAAAGTTTCAGATCTAATTTCAAGTATTCATTGAATGCTATCGGTTTATTGTACGGTTTGGAGGTAATTTTGTAATTTGTTTCTATCAAGAAAATTTAATGGAATTAAGTTTTCACCATTGTGTTGACATAGCATTAGTCCTCAACTTTAGCATATATTTGTGTTTGTCACAGTAATTTTTGGTATAAAGCAGGATCATGCGAAGCGAAAGTGAGGTATTATACACTCTTAAAGTGCCTTTCGAAGCACGCAAATTGAACGCAAGTGTACCGTGATGGGTCCGAACCCGCGTCCTCCTGTAAAGTGGTCGAGATGTTACAAATTCAATTATTACCTTAGTTTCTTAAATAGGCTTTCAATACAAAACGCCACGAACAATCACTTAGCAAATTCCTTCAGGACTTCCTTTCAAAAAGCTTTCATACATACCCTAACAAAGTTACTTATGTATACTTTTCAGGTAAATAATATGTTAAGTGAAACAAGGCTTTATAAAGCCTTAAAAGCGCTGTCAAAAGGTATGACGTCACAAATGTTTTCTTAGACGCCGTGTCGTTTTAGTTGTCCCATGTCGAAGTGTAGATTCGTCCTAAAGTTAAGATGATAAGGTGTTAATAAAGGACTTTTGTAATGAGGTCTTCTCTAAAAAGCATTTTAGACAATGAAACTTCGCTTCAGGCCTCAAATGAACTGAAACTGAAGGCAATACCTATAAAAATATATTGTCACGACTGAAATCCCAAAAGGGGGTTTCAGATTAGTCTCAAAGTATGGACTGTTGTATTAAAGTCGCAATTCATAAACGTACATTCACTTTTCACCGACGATTATTACATCCCTTGTGTTGGGCCCTTTCGTCGTATTTCGGGCATAAATATGGACGTGCTTAGCGCGCCCTTCGAAGCACGAAGACCGAACACAAACGTTCTCTGGATTTGAACCAGCGAGTGCGAGTTTGCTTGGTGATTCGATGTGTTTTTAAAAGTTTCTTAATATAACTCTGTCCCTTCGAAAAGAAATGGGGAGATTTAGATTAAATAGCATTTCGTTTTTCTAAAAGTTAGATAATGCAGATGGGCAGATTTTACCTACCTTATATCCTTCACTATAGAGACTAATGTCGTACTGCAAGTGTATAACTTCATGTGTTCTTTACTGTATGAGAGGTTACGGATATCTCAATAATTTGGCCAAGTGCAAGTTGGATTCGTGCAAAGAGGGTTCCGTATCACCCTACAATAGGGTTTCAGAACCCTTAAAACATGGCAAATGACAACAATATACATGCCAAAAAATTGTCGCCATCTGCTTACGGAACTCTTTATTTATAATTTTATTATTTATTTATTTATTTAACACACACACACGAAATACATTACAGACACAAATCCAATGCGTATAACATGGTAGACAAATTATTAACAAATTTACTTAACCTGAGAGAAAAAAAAAATATATACAGATATATTAGCTAAAAATGCACATGTACACTTAAAATATACTAAAAAGTAGACAATCACTCCTCTAAGTACTTCACCACACGTGTGTGGATGTGGACTAGGGATGCAGAAAAAATATCCACCTCTGGTTGATCTCTGGCTATACCGTTGAGCAAGCGAAGCACGCGGCTGAGAGGGGCCTTAGCTGCGAGGTTGGTGCGAGCCCCCGGAAGCTCGAACAGTCTGTGACTGCGCGCGCGCTCGTACCGAACCGGCAACCACAGACATATCAGTGCCAGCAACGACGGAACATGAATCAAACCCCTAAGAATTTTTACCACAAACATAGTCATTGTGGAGCCCCTTCTTAACTCTAAGCTGTTATACCCTAACATGCCCAACAAAAACATTGTTGGGTATAAGAAAGGATAATACTTAAAGCTTCGTTTATAAATATTACGAAGGAATAGTTTCTGGATATAGTTAATAGTTTATGTTTTACTTTAGAGTATGTTCCACAATCTGAGAAAATTTAATAGTTTTATTATTTATTAAGGTCTTTAAGTGAGAGCCAACGTTTAAAAAATGAAACTTTTTCAAGGTTTCTTAATTTTTTTATAACTTGTTATTTGAAGTGTTAGAGGCCATAGTAACACCTATTCTGTGAACATTTCAACTTTCTACCTGTTACGGTTGAATTTGTAGACCCTTGTGTGGACAGAGAGACAGCGGAGGCTTAGTAGGGTCCCGTTTGGCACCCTTCGGTGCCGAACCGAACCTTAAAAAAGGCTAGGTTCAATCCTAGGCATAAACCAACGCGTTTTTTTGACATCTCTGTCGTTTATAGTCACAGATTATAGTAGTTGTGTGACAGCCTCTTTTATTTAGTTAAATGTCGTCGCCAATAGTCATATTTTGTGTTCGATAAGCTGTTGGTCCATATTATGTGTATAATAAGCCACATCTCCTTAGGATGGAATCGGAATTATTTTTAACTATCGTTTCGCCCACGGCTTGCCCGTGTTTGTTCAATCTCTGCCCGTTCTCGGCTTGCGCGTTATTTTATCAACAAATGACAAGACTTCCCAACTGATGCCGGGCCCAGCAGGGCCTGAAATATGTATATCTTGAGTCATTTTGTTTAAAAATACAAAATAAAAGCTTTTAGAAGAGCATATATTTATTTATTAAAAAGTTTACTCGCATTATGATGCCAATAAAGATTTAAACGTATTTTTTCTAACATAGATTAAAAATTAGCGAATGTTTATTTTTCGTATTAAGTTACATAAAATTGAAATATAAGTAATTAATAATTAAACCGTGAGTCGTAGTTCAAACATAAAATAATATTTCTTATAGGAAAGACATGCAAAACGTGCGTTTGCGATTTTTTATTTAATTTTAACACTAAAATTTTTTAAAATGGTATATCTAAGTATACCGAGCATCAAATGTAGTGTAAAGCGCTAGCTATCTACAAACACAGGTATACCAAGAACCAAATATAGCGTAAAGAGCTAGCTATCGCCACATCGCTGTCGAGGCTCGACCGCGACGCCTGTGTAATTAAAAATTTACATTTTGAAAGGATGTTTTAATTCATTATTAAAATTTTGCGGGCAGAGTCGCTTTAACGAACATAACTCACGTAATTCACGACATGTATTATACAAGTTCTAGCTTCCCCATTGTTTTATGCGAAAAGGCCCTTTGTCCCTAACTCTTAGCTCGGAATCTTTTAAAACTTCTCTAAATTATTATGTCATAACGTAATTTCGGCCCTTTTTTCCCTGGGAAAGGGCAAGTTATTGTGTTCCCCAAGTTTTTGTTTCTTCACCCCTTTCGCTGAAACGTTAGGATGTCTCTGACTGCTCATTTGTTTTTAAGTCTTTGTGAGTTAGGGAAAGTTCGAGATTTTGTTTATGATTTTAAAGCTGAGCATTTCAAAAGAAATTTTCTTCCTTTCTGCAAAAAATCGACCGATGATCTGCCAATCACGTCCCACTGAAAAAACAAAAGCCTATCTGATGTAGGATTACTTTGTCACAAGTAGGAATCAAAGACAATTTATTCACCCCCCTCGCTTCCCCCCTTCAACCCCGCCAATGTAAGGAAATGTCAACAGAAAACAGAAGAAAGATTCGCTTTCGTATTTAACTACGTTTGATTTTCGAACGCCACGAAATGTATTAGGGTTCGGCCTCATAGAACCTTGAAATTGGACCAATTAAATTTGACCGATTTTCTCCTCCTTCACGTGAATTAAAAAAATACTTATACAGAACAAATAACAAAAAATCTTTCTTACATTGAAAATAGCAAAAGGAAACAAAGGTACCGTCACGTATGGAGTAATCTCTTTGAGCAATCCGACGAATAAAGATCTGTAAGTCGTTGAAGCAATCACAACTTACATACTTTCTGTTGAAATAATTTAAACAAAGATAAATCCCTGGGTTTCCAAACGGGTACTAAACTCTCAAATGTTTAAACCAAAAACTTTTCTATTCCAAATGGCACTCTATCTATTCAGGACAAAGTTTAAAATAGTACCTTCAGACGTGCTTGAGATTCATCGTGAAAACCTCTGTAAGTAAACCACGATGACAAGCAAAAAGCTCCCTTAACATTGTCCAATAAGAGTCAATAATATCACAGTGAGTAAGTAAGAACTTATTTCGACCTACCCACCTTCGGTATGAATAATTCAACTTCCGCTTAATAACAGTAGTTCTGGATTGGCTTCGGGCTAAAACATGGCTGGGATATTTAGGAAATTGGTTTGCTAGAAATTGACATTATAACAAGGTAATAAGATTTGATAAAATGTCCCAATTTTACTAGTGATATCCACGTATATAATTATAGAATTTATGGAGGTTGCTCTAACCTAGGGGTTAGGTCATATAGTTAGGCTAAAGAAGTATTTGGGCTCGTTATTATTTGAAGCATTGAAAACAGAGGGCTAAACTTTGCAGACACAATCGGTTTTTAATTGTGTCTGGAAATGTTAGGGCTCTCTTGTTCTCAATGCTTCATTTAGCAATCGAAAATCTTCATGCATCCAATGACGTATTGATTTATTCATGTCGCGATCTTCCAAAAATTCATAAAGATTCTATCAAAGACAAAACACGAGCAGATTCACGTTTAGATTCCATTCTGAATGTCCCCTTGATCTATTGTAAAAGTACAAGGAAATCTAATGAAATGGTAAAAAGTCAAGAAGGTGTATTTCTCAGTGCCCTGGTGTAACAGAGTGGCGAGCACTACAAGTGAAAGGTAGAGACAAAAAGACACCTGTTATGAATTTTCTGCTCCAATAAATCTAGTAATAGAATGGTGTCTAAGTTATTTTAGCAGAAAATGTACATAGTATAGTAATGTGAAAAGTATAATAAATAATGTTTTTCAGGGTAGGAGCATTAAGCTGAGTTGACTCCCTTTTTATTTACCACCTTTTTTCTAAACGTTTAAATCACATTACCTAAATTATATTATACATTCTTCCTGTTTGTTATTTTAATTGTGTGTGATTTTTCATCGAAAATTGCAAACCGTTTAGCCGGCAACTAACTTGAAATAGACAAAAGAATTCCAGTTTAGCCTACTGACTCTTAACTTGACGCATTTTATTTTGTAATTTGTTTCCTTGTCCCACATGTTTCTTCTTCTAATAAAAATGTATTTCTTCCGCAGGTACAGCATCGTAAAAACCACCTTACAGTGTTGCCAAGTACTTGGTACAAGTAAGTGCTAGAGAAAAGTAATCAACACGTTGAAACCACAAATTTTTGCTACTAACTTTAACTGTAAATTTTACAGGAACTGCACTATGTCGCACGACGCCATCTAGCGGCGAGGAGCGTAACTAGTTTCAAACTTTTGAAGTAAAATACCCCTTTCTGTCTTTTTCTCGACTTGTTTGTCAAAAATGTTTTCGAGATGAGGTTCTTTTTGGAGTTGTTATTGTAAAAGTGTGACTTGGATTGATGCCAGGCTGCAGAGAATGAAAGCATGCGTTTCTTGAAAACAATGTAATTTATACGACTGAGTTTGGTTGCTGAAAATAGGGAAACATTTTGTTGATTTATTGAAATAAGTAAAATAGAATATCCGTTACACGTGCAACGTGTAATAGCGGTGTTTCGCCAAATTAGCAGAATTTAACTAAAACACTAAAAATAATATTTTGAAAATCAATTTAGGGTCAAATGAATATGTTCTATAGTAGATTACGTTTAATGAGGGACTTTTTTTATAATTGTATAAGACGTACTCTCAGCAGAGTTTTTAGGATCCCATACATGGGCATCGGAAGACGAAAGTCTAGGCTGGGGCGACCTCTTTCAAATATCAACAGGATTTATAGTTGAAAAATAAAAAAAATTGATGACGATGATGACGACCCCACTGAGGGGTCGAAATATAGCACATTTTACTTCGTATTATTTCTGTATATTCATTAATAAAAATAAAAACTAACAAATAAAAGCCATTAACTGGTTTTTTGAAGAAAATTATATTTACCAAGCTATTTTTTTAAATAAAAAAACGCTTTTTTGTGCAAACAAAAACTACCGATCGGTCTCGTCTCTCGTATGTCTACTATATGTGTACTTGAGTACTATTTTTTACTGTCCCATTCCATTTCCTACCCCACACTTCCGACGCCCATGGTTCCGTACCCGAAGGGTGCCAAACGGGACCCTATTACTAAGCTTCCGCTGTCTGTCTGTCCATCTGTCAAGGGTCTATAGCTTCAACCGTAAGAATTAGAAAGTTGAAATTTTCACAGATTACGTATTACTGTGGCTAAGACAAATAATAAAATATTTAAAAAAAAATTCAAGGAGGGTCCTACAAGAAACCTCAAAAATATTGAAATATTTTAACGTTATTGATTTGGCTCTTACTTTAAGGTAATACATACAAGTTTTAAATTAAGTCAGATTGTAGGACATAATCTAAAATAAAATAAAAAAACATTAAAGTGCCAAATGTTTTGTCAGGCGCTACCATTTTAGCCCCTTGTTTTTTTGTAGCCTTGGTGTTGCGTTAGCATTTACCTATATATTGTTGTTTATTTACCATACTATTTTTAGGGTTCCGTACCCGTATTGTGGGTTGGTACGGAACCCTTTGTGTGTGAGTCTGACTCGCACTTGGCCAAAGTATTAAGTACTATTTTTATTCAAATCCCCAAAATTTCAAGACAAAAATAAGCAGTAAGAATGCTTGCAATTAGTGCCGAATACTGAACAGGCTAATTGTTTTTCAGACTAGATTGACAGTATTGTAAAATATTCAAGAAACGAAGTCAGTAGAGTTAAGAATTTCAGCAAGTTTCAAGCTAACGAACATGTAACGAAACGATAGAGATGACATTGTATAATTACAAGTTCTGTGTGGTCTTTTCGTTCTTCATTCATATAATATGATAGCATTAACATACATATGTCAGTATAGTGCAGTATTTACAAAAGAAATAGGTTTTTCCTTTTTCATCTTGCCTTCTAGATTAGGGCCGACTTGCACCAAGTAAACTTAACTCGGGTTAACTAATTTTTTATGCTTTGTCCTTATTTTTATAATAATGTAATCTTTATTTCAGGCAGTGCCCATAGTGTTAGTAACAAGGTCTTAAAAACTATATATATTAGTACTACAGTATTAGTGTAAGGTGGTAGAGCTGATGCCGGGCTCGACTGTGGAGGTACCACCATCTTACTCGGAAATCCTCCCGAAGTTATTCGGGGGGGAGTAAGAGAACAGCTCTCAGGCATAACCAGGCGACCCACCATCGCCTGGGACCGATGGATGGCGGTTTATCCATCCCCAATCGCCGGGCCTCATTTAAAACAGACTAGCGACGGGCAGCGGCGTCACTGGTGCAAGGGTTTCGGCACCGCGCTCGCCAACCCGCCTTCCCAGCGTGTGTGAGTATGGGCATTTCTTCCAAGAGGACCGCCAAGAGTGGCTAAATCCTGGAAAGGCACCAGCATCCAGCAGTGGATGAAACAGGCTGATGGATGGATTGGTATTACAATAATGATGTAATTAATTTAACTTAATCTAACTGAATCTTGTGCCACTGCCTGTCGAAGTGGTATGCGATAACACCCAGTGACACGAGATGGGACCGCTCGTCCTCTCGGCAAACACTTTCAGGAGGCTGTTAGAGCTACTCCTAACCCTGCACAACAGGGATTATGGTTTGATGTGAAAAGGACAAAACATAAAAAGTTAGTTAACCCGAGTTAAGTTTGCTTGGTGCAAGTCGGTCTTAAAGGGTTTTTGCTTAAATATGCGGAATGACTTACTCACATGATCAACGTGAAACTCACAGACCTGTTGTTTCAGGCCTTTATCTTTTAGTTGTAAAGACAGATACTAATTGAACAGATTTCACTCGATTGTTTTTTTTTAAATGGCGCCTGGTTAGGTGATAAATACGTTTTTGTTACGAATTTTATTTCCGAAATAGATGCTAAAGCAAAAAAAAAATCATATTATATATTAAAATAAAAAGTACCTGCACCAAAAACTTTTTCCTAAAATCTGGAAAAACCTCAAAATTCACTGATGATGCGCACCAGCAGTGCGTGAAGCGGGCGTTCTTTTTGACAATATACTTAAGGTGGTTAAACCGAATCCCGGTGCAAAATGCACATCATAATATTGTTTCCCTTACTTTTGAATAAAAAGTATGCAAAAATTGTGTTTTACACCGAGATTTGGTTCGACAGCCTTAAGTTCAAAATCACTCAACAAGATTGTCTTGCCCTATGAATGTAAATAATAAAAAATACAATTTAAATATATATTTTGACCCTATCAATAGGGTTGTCATGCAGGCGAATTGATCCTTAATATAAAACAATTAGTTATAAAAAATATATTCTTATTCTCTTTTAACTATTCATTAAGTTTACATTACAAAGTACCTATAGTTCAAACACTCATTTCATGTAATTTCCACCGTCACTTTCCTATACGGATATTTTCTAGCACGCTTGTTTATAAACATATAACGGAGTCATTCTTCACCGTATTTCTTGTGAAACCGTATTATTGTTTGCGAAACTAAGCAATACATTGCAGTGGTTGTGAGTATTGTATTATTTTCAATACCTACATTACACTGTTTGACGTTGAATGGGAGAATAAATTGTAAAAGTTATGTTCGTGAGTAGATTTTGATTTATTTTAACCAAATAAACAACGTATATTTTTAACTTTACCATGATTGTTTGTGAAATTCAACCGAAATGTACCTTTTCAGGGTTCAGTCTAAAATGGGAACCGTTGTAGCGAAGTGATATAGCTAAGTCAGTGGAACTTCAAACACGGGTTCGAATCCAACCAGAAAACAATGTATGGTTAATCTGCATGCCGTAAAAAGCGCGTAAAAATGGGGTGAAATTCGATAACGAAATTCGAAAAATATATTTTTTTGCTCCCGTACTGGTTGGACTACAAGAACAAGAAGTACAATTCCTAGCCCAGTCAGTAAGGAAGCAATATATATATTAAATTTCACCAAAAGTGTAATTGAACCTTGTTTCTGATCACTTACCGAGTCTCCAGTATAAATTTGGTCGATTGATTGGATTTCACCTAGTGCCCGAAATATGGTGACAAGGCACACCTCCTAAAACCTACAGCAACGTAAAAAATCGTCGGTAAAAAAAAGGTGTACGAGTATTGACTGTTTTAGTGACATTCTAACTTTGAAACAGCTCAGATATTCTTGAAAGTATATGTTCGTTGTTATTACAAAGCTTCAGTGTCAGTTTGTCTGTCCAACACATAACTATATTAATCTATAATAAACAAGTAAACTTAACATAATTTTTATAGTCCATTTATTTAAAAAACCGGCCAAGTGCTAGTCGGACTCGCGCACGAAGGGTTCCGTTCCGTACCATTATCTATAAAAAAGCAAAAAAATCATTTCTGTTGTATGGGAGTGCGTGGGTCCAACTCGCACTTGGCCGGTTTTTGTATTTGTTGTTATGGTGGTAACAGAAATACATCATCTGTGAATTTCAACTGTCTAACTATCACGGTTCATAAGATACAGCCTGGTGACAGTCGGACGGACAGCAGAGTCCACTCAAGCTATCCATACAACCAAAAATAAACCATAACTTCTTACTTCGTACGACCTCTTCTTGAACAGCACTTCTATTCGAGGAATAAATAAAAGTCGTTGGTAGGAGAAGACCCCGATTTACATACTAACAAATTACTAACACCGCAGCAGCACAAACTAACACCATAAACTAACTCTAGACCTCCGGAACCAAGCGATTCACAGCTGCCGGTGTTGCATAGGGCAGCCGCACATAGGTTGACGGTCTTAAAATATTGATATTGATGGAGGATCCATCAATATTTATGTCAAAAGATGTTGAACAACGAATCAATTAAATATAGAAAAATATGGAGATTTGATCATATTCCTGAATTTGCTTAGTTATGTTCACGCTTATTTTTCGTGGTATATCAGTTATTCGGTATACAAATTTGTTTTAAAGAACAGTAGGACGCCTATAAAGACGGAAGGATGACTTATGTTCGTATTTTCAATGACGGAACAAGTGCAAAAATATCATCAGTTTCATTTTTGCTTTAAAAACTAATTTAATTATATAAATAAAAAAAGTGGTTTTGTTAAAATTTGTAATTGGATTATCTGTCAGTAATTTTGTATGTTTTATATGTATACTATAGCTGGAAGTTTTCCTCAAATAATGAAATAAAATAAAACTATAATATATTATATGAACTTTGCAAATATTTTTATTTTTATTTTGTTTTAACACATACAACTTTCATACTAAAAAGTCACACATAAATTGATTAAGTGGCAGTCCTATCGCACCCATAACTAATTTAGAATTGCCTACAACAAGTAAATGGTAATAAACTTTATTTTACTTTCAAATAAATATCAGTTTAAATTTCATCTAAAATAACTTATTTTCAATACTAATTTCTCACTGTGTTTACATTTTCCTTAAATGCTCCAATCCAAGCAAGAGATATTGAGACAATAGTTTTCATTGACGTTAAGTCCATCAAACTGGTCAAATCGTGTGCGGTTAACCATGCACCTATTCGACCTACATCGGATGTGGTCTCCAAGAGATGCAGTACAAACTTATCCAAGGAGCGTATACTGGACGTTTCAGCTCTTATTCCAAATAAATAAAGCCTGCATTAACCGTATAAATAAGTTGGTGGAGTCTTCAGCAAACTGTTCAAGTTGACTCGGCATGTATCGCAAATCAGCAGTATTGTTTGGGGTTTAGGTGGATGTGACTAGACAGGAAAATGTCATGAATTTTAAGTAACTTGGCTGTGTGTAACTCTATGTTCAGGAAGTAATATTCTATGATTAGTTCTACATCGAATGGATGGCACCCAAAACATTTATTTTATGCATAAGGGCAATTTAATGCAAAATCTTGTTAAGATAACAAACTATAGTACCTTCAGAATGTCACTGCCACGTCGCTGCCTCTATCGCTTTCAAGCGTATCTTGATAGCTAGAAATGATGTGCGACGTCGTTTTTAGCCAATTACTATACTTTTGAAAACGATAAAATGTTAAAGTTAAAGTGATAATATAAAAACGAAAAAGAAACAGTTTTTATTGCAAAATGATTTAAATGTATTGATTATTTTATAGTAATTGGTCCGCGTCTGATGGAAAGCATCAATGAGACCTAGGATGAAGTGCGCTCGTCCAGAAAGTTGGAGAGTTGGAGCAGGCGAGGTTTTTTAATCAGCTTGTCCGAGGACTTCTGCAAAATGTTCGCAAATCGGTAACGGTCTAATGACTGACACTGTAACCATTCTCTCGATAAAAAAGTACCTCAAAAAGTCGTCTCCACTCGGGCTGAAGTACGGTTAACGGCAAATGCAACCCTAAAAACGCAAAATCCTGCAACCACTCATCGCTTACTGAAGCTACAACTCAAACACTCTAACTCACAAACTCGGCTCCAACGAACAATCAGCGCCCTGAACAATATGAGTATATACCGCAATTCTCACACGTTGCCACAGTTTTTCACTTGTTTGGCGAAACTGGGTCAGTTGAGTGAGAGATGGGAAACCGGTTGTTCTATTTTTCATTTTTGTATATTGTCCAAAATAAAAAGCAAGTTTATCGGGAACAAAACACGACTTCAAAAAGCACCTAGTAACATTCTTTATGAAGCCGCAATCCTTTGTCTGAATCTAAAAGATACTTCACCAAAGATTTGAACATATTTCATTTTGGGACGGACTTACGCATCATAATTCAGGAATTCCCATATATTTTCGAGGTAACACAAAATCGTGTATGCGAATGAAAAATGGGGAAGTGTTTTTCAGTTGTTTTCTACAACTGGGTCAGTCAGTGGGTAGAACAAAGCTGGAACTAGTTTTGTTGGTACTTTTTGTAACTTTTAGTGCGTTTGTAGTCAAAACAGATTGGGAACGCTTTGAAAATATACTTTATTGGCTTTTAAATACGGTTCTTGTTTCCTAGATAATGATTTACAGGATTTTTTTATTGATATACGATTCAAATATGCTATCTCACGAAGTCCGTTTGGCTAAGGTTGTAGTAGTGACATGTACAGATAAGCGCGTTTTGTGTGTGTGGCGTGTTTTGTAGCGCTCCCGAGGTTACGCACACTACAAAAAACCGGACAAGTGCAAGTCGGACTCGCCCACCGAGGGTTCCGTTAAAGACTACATTTTTTATGATTTAAATGCAAATGTCAGTTTTCACATATTTTCCTACATTTGTACTATAAGATACCATACTTGCCAAATTCCATAGTTCTAGGTCAACGGAAAATACCCTATAAATTTTGATTCCCTTGAGAGTGTCGAAATATAGATTTTTTTGCGGCATAAACGGCCGTATCTTTTCTTACGTTTACTTGGAAATTTGATTTTTTCTCAGCTTCAAGGGACTGTAGACTGGAGTATATAGTTTTAATTTCATTTCGATACCTCCACGAGTTCCTTAGATAAAGGGTCTTGACAGACGGACGGACGGACAGACGGACAACCAAGTGATCCTATAAGAGCTCCGAGTTTTCCTCTTGAGGTACGGAACCCTAAAAAGTGCGTGTGCACGCACTCCTACAACCATAGCAAAACTGACTTATTCTGACTGTTTGAATATCTGTTACACATTTTTATGAAATATTCAATGTTACCTATTCAAATTCAATTTGTAAGATGCATCTGAGCCACGGTCCGGACTATGATCTGTTGTTTTTTATTGTTTTAACGTTTAAAATGCAATACAATTGTAGCAAAACTGGGCGGCTATTCTCCAACATTTTTCACATGTTTTATTTTTCATACGACTTTGTTAATCGCGTGATAAATGACTTGAAAACATGTAAAAAATCCTGGTGAGACGTTTCTGTAAAAAGCTTCTGACTATCACCTCCCTTCAACATTCTCAAATTTGTTTAAATTTTAGAATTACTATCTCGTGACCAAGGCCGATATCACTTTTGCCAAAATACTAGGAAATAGTTATTTCAATAAAACCTTAATTATAATTTTAATGATGAAGAGAAGTGAAAGAATCTGAATTCTATAAGAAACAAACTTTACTACTTGTAAGAATTTTTTGGTATCTATTGTAAATTTTACATTAAAGTCACTTTTAAGTTATTTTTTTTTTAACTTAGACGAAGTCTCTATAAATAAAATTCATACCAAATGTGACATCCTCGTAAAAGTCCTCAACATTCCCAAAATGCATATTTTCACAGCGCAAACTTTAAGTCGTCTCAAATATAAATTTATGTAAAAAGAAATGTCATACTAAAATAAGATTATAATTTTTTAATTTTATCTCCAACTAATGTAGCGTGTTTGTTGTAGAGAACTCAATTACGCTTTTTGTTGAAGTTTTTAACATTACTAATGACTTAATTGAATTAACTTGAAAGTTTTAAAAGTCCATTTGAATATTTGAAATTTTATATTTCTTTAAATGAAAAATGTTTTGTGGAGATATTAAAAGTTATTTGTTGACTCTAGCTTTATATACCTTTTGACTTTCAGTAATTTTGTTTATAATTGATTCTTTTTAGTTTGTAATGCACTCTATTAATAATATTTAGAGTATTCAAAAGCGATGGATTTCGCAATAAAAAGATAATTTCAGTAAGAAATTTACTTATTTATTTTGTTGAGGGTATTTAAACTTTTTTTTTCATCAAACCTTATTAAACAAACAATGAAAAACATGATAAGTTTTGTGCGAAATCCAGCGCTTTGTTAATTATTCTAGGTGTTAAAATCTTATCGAGAATCAATTTTAAATTAAAATATAGGTATATATTATTGGCTATATAAAGCTTTATATTTCTTCATTTTGAGCATCAATCAATATTGTACAATTTTGTACGTAAAAACCAAAAAACCTTTGATAATGCTATAACAGCGAAACCGGTAAGGGAAATAATATAAATAAGTGGACAAGTACAAGTGTTTATCAAACAAAAAATGTTCCAAAAGTTCCACCAAGTGCCAACAATCACGAGCATCAACTCCATTGGAAATAATACTTTATCTGCGACCATCAAAATATCGTTTTGCGTGACATTATTTATAATCTTCATTACAATCTTTGTTTAGCTACAATGAGACACCGCTGCTTCAAAAAAAAAATTCTAGCCTTTGCCCATGGTTTCGCCCGCCTTTCTGCAAAGTTTGCCCCGTTTTCAGCTTGGGCGTTATTTTATGAACAAGGAGTGCCTATATTAAGTTGACCTGTAGGTATATGATGATGATAATTCAAAAAACCGCATCCAAATCCGTTGAGTGGTTCTCGAGTTAAAACGGAACATACAGACAGACAAAAATTAACAATACATTTACAATGTCGCGAAAATATTCAATAAGAAATTATTTAATGAACAGACACGTTTTTTTAACTATTTTATTATTTTATAGATATAGGTAGATTAAGTTTGATTATCTCCAACTGAAGATATTAACCACTAGGACACTCGTGCACTAGTACTTGTATCCCAATAATGGCTCTATTATATTATAGTTGCACAAAATGTATTATTTATTAGTCGAAGTATACGAATAAAAAACCCTATAAAGAAATTTTATTGATATTAACGCCATAAATTTTTTGATCAAATTCAATCTTCTATAGTTATAGATAAGTTCTAGCGCCTATTGACACTACATGGTAGTATAATAATTATACATTATATAATTATACAACCATCGTCAGTATTATACTATACATCCCAATATCTTCAAAATTCTCATAATATGATAATAAATACAATTCTTCCATCATAAATCTTCGGTAATAAAGATTTCGTTAGGCATTAAGGCGCAGTCACCCGCGCATCAATATCAGTTATAAATCTATAATCCATATCTACTGTTAATATATTTTTAGGGTTCCTTGGTTAAATGCATAAACTAGAAGTAATGATATCATGAATGGTGAAATGGGATTTTTTTTCAAAAGTAACGATACAGAAAACATTTATCTGACGTCAAAAATTAAATCCATCCATCCATCCATCAGCCTGTGTTCATCCACTGCTGAATATTTAAAAAATATATTGCGAAAAGAGGAGACGCCATGGAAACTGACCATCGGCTCGGAGACACTCAAGCGGGTCCTTGTCAGATAAGGTGTCAAAACATGAAAGAAAACAACAAATAATATTCAGAGGAAAAAAAAATGTCTAAAACAATTTATGCTAGAATTTCGATTTGGTTTTACATTTACTTACTTAAATACTGGAATAAAAGATTACTTTTTAAATAAAAAAATTGATTCTATAATAGAAAAAACTTAGGGCTAATTGAAAATAAGTGTAGAAGCAAATACGACTGTAGACAAAATTTGTGATTTACTAACATAAATCGTCTCGACATGACTCTTTGAGGGGGTGTCAGAGGTGTTCTAAGTGTGAACTGTGAAATGCAAGCCACTGACAATAATTACGTCACAAACGTGATGGCCCTATGAACGTGCCTTCCGAATTAATGTGCACTGAGAAAATTCAAACCCATGATCTCTGGGTTGTTTCAAGTTTTCGTTAACAATGTTTAATACATAACCCATACATTATAGCATAGTAGTAAGAAGAACCCTCAGCTCTTTGGAAACCGGTCGCACTTGACCAGTATTTTTCAACGGCCCCATATTTTCGCCTAACCCCGTCTGTTCGAGGAGCCATTACAAGAGCATAGTAAGCCGTTTAATCACCTAAGTGAATGGCGTTACACCGTAACAAACCACGCGAATTTTTTTATTTTTTACTTAATAAACACCTTGAAAAGCTATTTTGGACCATATTTGTATGTCGCTAGATTTAAATTTGTACGAGTTACGTGAAACTAGGTCTTTGTTTATGCTTCGAATGAATAATAGCAGTAGCGAGAATGATGTTACGTGGTATGAGGTAGGGAAATAATTGATAGTGACTACAAATGAAACAAAGTCTGAAAACATTTTTTTTTGTTTTGGACTACAAGCAAGAGTAAATTTTGCTCTTAAAATGCCGACATCACTGATACCTTTATTTAAAATAAGATGCTTAAACATCTTAAATCTATTTAGGTATTGCAAAAAAGAAATACAGATCTTGGCTCAGATTCATCTTATATAAAGTGACTTAAATTTGTGCAGCCAACCTCATACTGGAGGCTTGGTAAGTGATCAGTAACACGGATCGATAACACTTTTTGCATATTTCGCAAAATAAAATCTTGACGTCCCATAGTAATTGACTGGGGGCTGAGCTTGCGTTTGTAAGGAACACGAAAGTAATAATTTACGAATTTCACAAATGGGTCATCGAACTTTGTTACTGAGCACTTGCCGAGTCTTCAGTAAGAATTTGCCTGCATAAATTAAAGTCACCTTATATATGGCTTAAAATAAATTTTCTTGGCATACCACGAGAATAAAATCTTTATTCAACTTATTTGTTATTTTTAATACAGCAAAAGCGATAGGTGCAAGGGTAATAAATCATCATTTAATTAGTACCTCTAAATCTATTACTTCTTTAATAATGTGTCATTACATTAGTTTTGCTCGTAATCTCATTTTTTTTTGTTGTTTAAATATTCAAGCAAAGTCAATAAAATTGGTTCCATCTTACATAACGATGACAGTTAGCCGCGACACGCGACAGAGCACTCATAATCGCACCCTCCGGTTTACGATAGAGAGAGAAATAAATGCTTTATCGATCGGACGTCGCCTTAAATGGTGTACTGAAGTTACAGTCACTTTATTTATTTTTTGTAAGTAGGATACTAAAAGTAGGCGAGGCATTAATCAGTCTGTCCGGGGACTTTACCCAAATGTACGGAAGTCGGTAAAGGAGGACTTACTGATACTACGCAAGCATTTGAAGTAAAACGATTGGCCAGTTATATGTGCCTTGATCAGATTGTCCAGGTTACGCCAGGACGTCAAATGTGACACGTGCGAAAATTTGCACAGGTGGAAGGCGGGTTATGTTTACAATCTCTACGGAAATGTATCAAGGTTTTTTAAAATAAAATCCTTTTACCCAATTTTATAACGTATTTTACATGTGTTAAGGAGTTATGGTTCATGGAATTATCATCACACGGCATTTATCACGCAATAAATAACGTTGTATGAAAATAAAGCGTCTGAAAAATATATCCAGATTAGCTTTCCACACATTTGAAATAATTTGTGGCGGTTACTCAATTTTAGCCACTCGGTGAGCCTTTTTACACTTTACCATCAGCAGTATCATCTTTGATTGTACTTATACCCGCCAATTTAGATAACCCGAATTGTTTTTCAGCGTGGTCACACGCGTCGTGGTCGTATTTTGTTTCTGTAACATAATAAAGGATTATTTTAAATTAATTCATTTGGCTATATTTGTAGGTGGTAGAGCTGACGCCGAGCTCGACTGTGGAGGTACCACCATCTTACTCGCAAATCCTCCCGAAGTTATTCGGGGGAGAGTAAGAGAACAGCTCTCAGGCAAAACCAGGCGGCCCACCATTGCCTGGGACCGATGGATGGCGGTATATCCATCCCAAATTGCCAGGCCTTAAAACAGACTAGTGACGGGCAGCGGCGTCACTGGTGCAAGGGTTTCGGCACCGCGCTCACCAACCCGCCTGCCCAGCGTGTGTGAGTATGGGCATTTCTTCCAGGGGGACCGCCAAGAGTGGTGAAATCCTGGAAAGGCCTATGTCCAGCAGTGGACGAAACAGGCTGATGGATGGATGGATGGATGGCTATATAACTTTTTCATGGATTTGACGAAAAGCAGGTTGTAAGAAAACGTTTCCTTCTTTGGTTAATTATGACTGGATTACAGTCTTGAAAAGTCTGTAAGATTCTCTCAACGTATACTTTTTCAAAGTCCTCAATGGTCAACGCGTTTTGTTCTGACGGAACCAAATAAAAACCGATAAAATATAACTGATTCGGTTGTTCCCATACTACTTTGAACGCATTTACGCTACTGTTTCCTCTCTAAACGAGATCACTTCAAACGTTTTCGCTACTCTTTATTCACACGCAGTATGTTTGTTTGTGTATTCATATAAATATGAAACATATAGAGACATAGTGACATATAGAAAGGAAGAATGGAAGATTATGCGATACTGCGCACAAATGGAAGATAAACCATGACCGGGCCGCCGTAGAAGGACGTATGCCGATCAAATTGGCGACATAGTGATGAAGGGCAAAGCCAAAAATACCTGGAATAGAAGAAAGAGCTTGGATGACTAGATTGATGGATGTGGAAGACGCAAAAAATATGTGTTGGGTTGTTGGGATCGTTGCAGGTGCAAATCTCTAGTATTATGTATGAATTAATATAAAATTACGTACGGCTTTACAAACGTAATATTTGTTTTCTGTACGATAGACCTACTTGTTTTAATTTCGTGCAATTTTTATATTCCACTAGCTTTTGCCCGCGACTTCGCCCGCGTTGAATTAGATTTTGTATACTCCCATACAATCTGCCAATATTTTTCGGACTGTTATCTACAGTAAACACAGCTGGTGAAATGTGTGTTTTATGCGCCTCTGTATTTCCCATTTTGTGTGTCTCTTTTTTAGCTTTTCAATGGGAACTGTTTATGGGATAAAAAGTAGTTTTTGTCATATTCTAGATCTAGAAATACATTTATGCAAAATTTCAGCCCAATCAGTTTCGTAAGCATGGCGACACATCACTTGTCTATAGAAATTTGAAAGCTCATTTTCATCCCATAGAAACTGATTTATGGGATAAACAGTAGCCTATGTCCTACTCCAGGTAAAGAACTACATTCATGTAAAATTTCAGCCGAATCGGTTCAGTAATTACGGCGTGAAAGAGTAACAAACATCCATCCATCCATCCATACATCCAAACTTTCGCATTTATAATATTAGTGGGACTGCATAGTAGTTGAAAACTAAACGAGCAAATTTATTATCTGAATCTAAATTGTTTTGCTTACTTCTCGAAATCTTTATTGTCAATTTATTTTTTATTTGAAAATATGAGTAGGTACTTGGAACGATTTAAAAAACAAGTAATATTGTAGCCACATATTCCACTGACCACACTGAACTGACCATTCAAAAGTAAACTCCACTTAGTAAAAGTAACCTCAAAAACCCACAAACCACATCCAAATGAATACAGTAACTCAACGATTGTATTTCACACACCAGCACAGATTCCCCGGCACGTGACCCTCAAAACCACCACGTGTCATATACAGGGTGATGCACTCTACACACAGGGTGTTCTCGTTAATAAAGGCCCTATTGTCCATCCCCCTATATTTATTTCTGGAAAGATAATCTTTTATTATACTCCGTCACAATTTATGGCTGCCTGTCGAATTTCATTTGTCATTTGTGATCTTTTGTTTGTCACCGAACTCGGACTATTATATCTGACTTCTATTAGCTTCGCAATAAAGGTTAATTTTGCTCGGGAGGTGTCCAAATAGGAACGTATTGCAGGACAGCTGGGACAATGTTTTCTGGATTATCAGTATAATCGATAGTTTTGTTCTATTCGTAAGTCATTTTGTACTATATTGTGTTTAATAGCATAAGAAGCAAATGGCGCATACTATAGCGTTTCTGGTTTTCTAGTTATCGAACAAAAGTAGTTTCTGTTACAGATACAAGAAGTCGGGTACATCTGTGTATTTGACATGAAATCGACTTTTAAGGGGATAGCCGCGCTTGCAAAGGTCACAATTTACTCCATGCACGATCCGCAGTGCGAGAGAGACGAACTTCAGGAAAAATTTCCTTAAAAAAAGTGTTTTCCTTATTAAAACTAAATAAAATTAAGTAAATTTCAAAATGTCTGTTTTAAATTAATATGAAATGAATTAAAATAGAAGTTTAATACAAAAAGTATGTATTTCCCGTATTTATTTATCAACTTTGTTGTTCATTGCATTATGTATGTATATACCTATATAATATTCTTATTCCTAGATTTCTTTATGTTATGCAGGTGTACCTATATAATTACAGTTTAGTGGCCCAATCTTAATATTTTTTTATGTATTATCCCATGTTAGTATATATTTTTTTATATGCTAAAGATATATATTGTAAAGATTAACTTTGACTTGTAGAAAGTATACTTTATGTATCTATTTTACAAAATAAATATTTTGATTCTTTGATTCTTGTAGTTACATTGACCTCTCATAAACAACAAGACACACAGTCAGAAAAGTTCGTCAGAAAGTGTCCGAACGGCAACGTGCATAGTAGCAAAAATGCATTTAACCAAATTAAGACGTTGTCGTTAAAATAAGATGCAGTGTCAGTTGTACGCAATTGTCATTCGATCTTGTCACGTCGTAGCGGTGACAAGATGCATCGCGGACGCTTTTTAAGCGAGATTGTGAGACTCACAGATATAGATCCAAATAGATGCCGCGAGTGTATGTACTTCGCGTGCCCAATTGCGCGCCAAAAGGGAGAGCAATGCTCTTCCTTCACAGATATTGACTCCCCCAACTTTGACTCTTATGTATCATGTCTTAAGTCTTACAATCCCTTCTAAGATTCAAACCGCTGTCAACCAATTTCATTGTAAAATGTGACACGCTTGATTTTAATAGAGTTTGATGCACTTGCGTCATCTATTTAGATCTATATCTGTGGTGAGACTAGTTGCTTATGAGAGGTCAGTGAGTAGTTATCAAAATTACAAACTAGCGAAATTTAGATATTGTTAAAATCCATTCAATAGAATATCGTTGAGGTCTGTATGTCATTCATATTTGTTAAACTATGAGAATGTACTTACTAATTATTTAACAAACTATTGACTTCTTCTAATAAGCAGGTGAACAACTTCAAAATGTGCTGATTTTAGCAAATAGCGATTGGAAGCTTAGCTGTTTCATACACTTTTATGGTTGCACCTAAATTATAATTACGCCTGTTCAATTAACTGACATAAAGTTTCTTGCGGCCGGCTCTTTATTAGTAATTTGGTACGAGTCAGAAATATAATATACTAGCTATTGCCCGCGGCTCCGCCCGCGTGTTATTCGGTTTAACGACATGCTTTTTTCCTGGATAAAAAGTAACCTATGTGTTAAATTGGGGTATAAGCTATATCCATTCGAAATTTCATCCAAATCCGTCAAGCCGTTTCAGCGTTAAAGTGTAACAAACATACACACACACACAAACTTTCGCATTTATAATATTAGTGTGAAGTATGATGAGATCACATACCCTTGTCTGATGTATGAAATAAACAAAGTCTTGTCTTTTTTCCACAAACGATAGACCGCGCTAATTAGACACCTGATTTTTCAATGATATTGATCTACCTTACAGGAACCATGCATTTTTCCGGGATAAAAAGTAGCCTATGTGTGAAGTTAGGGTATAAGCTATGACAATTCTAAATTTCATTCAAATCTGTTAAGCCGTTTCAGCGTGAAAGAGTAACAAACATACACACACACACGCACAAATATTCGCATTTATAATATTAGTAGGAAGTAGGATTAGTAGGATAGGATTATGCTTCACATATAATGTGCTACGTTTCCAACTCGGTGATTGGTTGAAGTGACAACCCTATGTTTGACCAGAGCGCGTAATTACAGAAATCTCATTTTGCTTAGCCGTACAATTTACCCAGAAAGTTTGCACATTTGCACTTCAATATTAACTGTAATAATCGCAGAATCAGTCGTGTTGCTTTAATGACTTTTATACTTTTGCACTTTGATTCGAACTTTACTTTACGACTCTAAACAGCGATAAAGCGATAAGCAAAGAGTATAAGCTAGAGCAGGAGCTAGAAACGTTGTTCAAGACACACCAAAATTTTGTTAAAAAGTTTTTGTAACGATAAGCTGATTACTTTTTGAAAATAATGACAATTTATTGCTTATAATACTATATTATTTTAGTTTGCTTAAATGTGGCATAGTATATTAATATAATGGACGTATTTCATATTTTTGACATATTTGATAATATTAACAATCGAATAAAGAGGGTAAAATATATCAATAATAAATGTTTTGTTGATATTTACATAACAATTATATCCACAATAAATAAATAAAGGTAACAAAAGTAAAAAATGTACATTTTCGACGTACCTTTTCCTATACCTAAATAGCGTGAAATAAAATAGTTTTTGAGAAGTAAAATTGATATTAATATATCGTAATCAAATTGTAATTGGACAAAAAAGATAATATATTTAACCCATTTTAAAGACTTTTTTAATAATAATGAAAGTTGCCACCTCCTAGTATTTGTTCATTTCAACAAACCGGCCGCGGCCTGTAAGGAGATTTTATGATTCTGAAACAATCATTGACTCAGTTATTGAGTACAAACGATTTGCTTTGCTTTTTTATTGTTTTACTTCTGATTTCTCATGCTCAGGACGCCTATTCGGGCGAATTTGCAAAAAAATATATTTAATGATTTTAAAAGAGGTTATCTACGAATACAATAATTGTAATGAAATATGAAATTTACGATATACTACCAACAAAAAGTTAAAAATAGGTGCGACACGACAACGAGCAAAACGAGGAGTGTATTAGTTTGCTAGTGGTTATACAGGGTGGGCCAGAAAGGCGTACGATTTTGAAAAAATAATAATGAAAAAACTAAATAAAATTCACATACAAATTTTTATTTCAATTAAAATACATCTGGGAAATTCATTTCTTAAAAATAACATCATCCAGGTGTGCACCATCGCGCTGCAAATATTCCTCGAATCTGAACCTCACATTGGTAATAACTCGCTGGCACATTGCGCGGGGAATAGCTGTCATTTCTTCTCGGATATTAGTCTTCAACTGGTTAATTGTGGCTGGGTTATTGGAGTAGACTCTACTTTTCAGGTATCCCCACATAAAAAAGTCCGGTGGCGTTAGATCCGGACTTCTAGGCGGCTATGCAATGTCACCTCGGCGCGATATCAGTTTCCCAGCAAACATCTCGTTTACGACCGCCAAAGAGGCATTAGATGTATGGCGTGTCGCGCCATCTTGTTGAAACCATGTCGCACGATTATAAATCAAATCGCTTCAAATTGTCGCAGTCGCGGAAAGAAAAAATCCCTTAACATGGCTATGTATCGGTCAGAATTTACAGTGACAGATTGCCCTTGTTGATTTTCAAAGAAATAGGGTCCGATAATTCCGTGCGCTGATATGGCCGCCCAAACAGATTCGAGGAATGTTTGCAGCGCGATGGTGCACACCTGGATGATGTTATTTTTAAGAAATGAATTTCCCAGATGACTATTTTAATTGAAATAAAAATTTGTATGTGAATTGTATTTAGTTTTTTTATTATTATTTTTTCAAAATCGTACGCCTTTCTGGCCCACCCTTTACTTGTAATTTAGTGCAAAGCGTCGGCGACTCCTTTCTTTAAAATGGTTTCATGATATGTCAACTCTACGATATGGCCACGACACATCATGAAACCATTTTAAAGAAAGGAGTCGCCGACGCTTTGCACTAAATTATAAGTATAACCACTAGCAAACTAATACACTCCTCGTTTTGCTCGTTGTCGTGTCGCACCTATTTTTAACTTTTTGTCAATTCTACGATATGGCCACGACATATCATGAAACCATTTTAAAGAAAGGAGTCGCCGACGCTTTGCACTAAATTATAAGTATAACCACTAGCAAACTAATACACTCCTCGTTTTGCTCGTTGTCGTGTCGCACCTATTTTTAACTTTTTGTCAATTCTACGATATGGCCACGACACATCATGAAACCATTTTAAAGAAAGGAGTCGCCGACGCTTTGAACTAAATTATAAGTATAACCACTAGCAAACTAATACACTCCTCGTTTTGCTCGTTGTCGTGTCGCACCTATTTTTAACTTTTTGTCAATTCTACGATATGGCCACGACATATCATGAAACCATTTTAAAGAAAGGAGTCGCCGACGTTTTGCACTAAATTATAAGTATAACCACTAGCAAACTAATACACTCCTCGTTTTGCTCGTTGTCGTGTCGCACCTATTTTTAACTTTTTGTCAATTCTACGATATAGCCACGACATATCATGAAACCATTTTAAAGAAAGGAGTCGCCGACGCTTTGCACTAAATTATAAGTATAACCACTAGCAAACTAATACACTCCTCGTTTTGCTCGTTGTCGTGTCGCACCTATTTTTAACTTTTTGTCAATTCTACGATATGGCCACGACACATCATGAAACCATTTTAAAGAAAGGAGTCGCCGACGCTTTGAACTAAATTATAAGTATAACCACTAGCAAACTAATACACTCCTCGTTTTGCTCGTTGTCGTGTCGCACCTATTTTTAACTTTATGTCAATTCTACGATATGGCCACGACATATCATGAAACCATTTTAAAGAAAGGAGTCGCCGACGTTTTGCACTAAATTATAAGTATAACCACTAGCAAACTAATACACTCCTCGTTTTGCTCGTTGTCGTGTCGCACCTATTTTTAACTTTTTGTCAATTCTACGATATAGCCACGACATATCATGAAACCATTTTAAAGAAAGGAGTCGCCGACGCTTTGCACTAAATTATAAGTATAACCACTAGCAAACTAATACACTCCTCGTTTTGCTCGTTGTCGTGTCGCACCTATTTTTAACTTTTTGTCAATTCTACGATATGGCCACGACATATCATGAAACCATTTTAAAGAAAGGAGTCGCCGACGCTTTGCACTAAATTATAAGTATAACCACTAGCAAACTAATACACTCCTCGTTTTGCTCGTTGTCGTGTCGCACCTATTTTTAACTTTTTGTCAATTCTACGATATGGCCACGACACATCATGAAACCATTTTAAAGAAAGGAGTCGCCGACGCTTTGAACTAAATTATAAGTATAACCACTAGCAAACTAATACACTCCTCGTTTTGCTCGTTGTCGTGTCGCACCTATTTTTAACTTTTTGTCAATTCTACGATATGGCCACGACATATCATGAAACCATTTTAAAGAAAGGAGTCGCCGACGTTTTGCACTAAATTATAAGTATAACCACTAGCAAACTAATACACTCCTCGTTTTGCTCGTTGTCGTGTCGCACCTATTTTTAACTTTTTGTCAATTCTACGATATAGCCACGACATATCATGAAACCATTTTAAAGAAAGGAGTCGCCGACGCTTTGCACTAAATTATAAGTATAACCACTAGCAAACTAATACACTCCTCGTTTTGCTCGTTGTCGTGTCGCACCTATTTTTAACTTTTTGTCAATTCTACGATATGGCCACGACACATCATGAAACCATTTTAAAGAAAGGAGTCGCCGACGCTTTGAACTAAATTATAAGTATAACCACTAGCAAACTAATACACTCCTCGTTTTGCTCGTTGTCGTGTCGCACCTATTTTTAACTTTTTGTCAATTCTACGATATGGCCACGACATATCATGAAACCATTTTAAAGAAAGGAGTCGCCGACGTTTTGCACTAAATTATAAGTATAACCACTAGCAAACTAATACACTCCTCGTTTTGCTCGTTGTCGTGTCGCACCTATTTTTAACTTTTTGTCAATTCTACGATATAGCCACGACATATCATGAAACCATTTTAAAGAAAGGAGTCGCCGACGCTTTGCACTAAATTATAAGTATAACCACTAGCAAACTAATATACTCCTCGTTTTGCTCGTTGTCGTGTCGCACCTATTTTTAACTTTTTGTCAATTCTACGATATAGCCACGACATATCATGAAACCATTTTAAAGAAAGGAGTCGCCGACGTTTTGCACTAAATTATAAGTATAACCACTAGCAAACTAATATACTCCTCGTTTTGCTCGTTGTCGTGTCGCACCTATTTTTAACTTTTTGTTGGTAGACTATCGTAAATTTCATATTTCATTCTTCATGATATGGCCAGTTTAACAATAAATATGGCTACGATATATATTTTTTTTCGAACAAAGCTATAGGTATTACAAATTTTTCATAATTTTTATCTGATGGGGTGTAGTCAACATTTTACATTGGATAGCACATAATGTCAGAATTGCATTACCAAATACTATATCATGTAAAATCGAGTGAGTAAATGTAAGGAATACACCAAGTAAGAAATGCATAACCTTAAAAAACAGCTTTAAAATCACTCGACAAGACCTAACATCACTAGACTGCCAGAATTGCCACCCTGCACTACTATTTTTATGTCGTAAAAACGTTGGCTTACCGCATGAATTGTTTTTCTTTTTTGTATCCGTTTTAAATTAAGGATTTACTCCATCATGGAACCAAGGAACCCTTATAGTCCTTTGTTATCTGTCTGTCTGTCTGTCGGTGTTTCAAGGCCCTTTTTCGGGAACGGTTTTAGTTATCAGGTTGAAATTTAATTCGAATACTGAGAGCCTTATACTGTTCTAGATAAATCAAGTTTATAGTATACCACAATTAAAATTTTTCGGCCTTTGTTTTTCATATTAAAAATCCAACTCACAGACTGATCATCTAAGCCTATAGGGTACGCCCCGGTAACCTACCCACAGTGATCTAAGCCTATAGAATATTCCCCAGTAACCTACAGTCGTCTAAACCTATAGGGTACGCCCCGGTAACCTACCCACAGTTATCTAAGCCTATAGAATATTCCCCAGTAACCTACAGTCGTCTAAACCTATAGGGTACGCCCCGGTAACCTACCCACAGTGATCTAAGCCTATATAATATTCCCCAGTAACCTACAGTCATCTAAACCTATAGGGTACGCCCCGGTAACCTACCCACAGTGATCTAAGCCTATATAATATTCCCCAGTAACTTACAGTCATCTAAACCTATAGGTTACGCCCCGGTAACCTACCCACAGTGATCTAAGCCTATAGAATATTCCCCAGTAACCTACAGTCGTCTAAACCTATAGGGTACGCCCCAGTAACCTACCCACAGTGATCTAAGCCTATATAATATTCCCCAGTAACCTACAGTCGTCTAAACCTATAGGGTACGCCCCAGTAACCTACCCACAGTGATCTAAGCCTATAGAATATTCCCCAGTAACCTACAGTCATCTAAACCTATAGGGTACGCCCAGGTAAACTAACGACAGTCATCTACAAGTGAAGGAATGAATCCAAAAATCATTTCTAATACTATGTGGAATAATACTTGCTTGACTAAGTTTATTTTGCAGTTTCTTTCCTACATTTTGCACGTACTGAGAAGTTTGTATTTTTAGTTTAAGTCTACTAACTTATTTAACCCGTCCGATTACGTGCATTTTTGCAAGTTTGCAAATTTTCCCGCCAATTTTGTTTTTGGCTATATCTCCGGAACTAGTTATCCAATTCTAATGCAGTTTTGTTTTTCTAAAACTAGATACAATTTCCTACAAGAAAACATTTTTTTTTTCTTGGGGTAAGTTGGGGGAGGCTTTCTCCTTGAAAAAATCTTAGTTATATATATGAATATATGTATGTATACTATATATATATGTCTATTCAAATTTTATAATGTTATAAAAAATATAAAGAATAATAAAAAAAAATAAAAAAAAATAACTCTATACATATATTTAAAAAAAAGAAGATTTGGGCCTAGAATAACAATCCACAACTTTTTTTTATATTACTGTAATATTTTTTTTTTATTGCTCATGTTAATAGCTTTCGAAAAATACCAATATCACTAGGTTTATAATATATTAACTAACAATAATAATTTTTTATTTACAATTCGGCGCAGGCGTGACGATCGTCACGACTGTGACTCTACGGGTATAACGGTACAGAACCTTAATGGCAGGAGTCAAAAAACCGGTCAAGTGCGACTCACTCGTTGTTGGGTTTTAGATAATGACATGTATCAAGAAGCTTTGACTTATGGGAGCACCAAGCGGCGTAGTCTTTATTTCAGCAGGCGAAGTCGCGGGCAAAACATGATTGAAATGATGCCTTAACGAGTTTTTAATTACCTAACTTTCATGGGGTTCACATACTTTTAAGGTATAATTAAAATATGACGTATACCCATCATAAACATTTTAGTATTTCATGAAATAAGTACACGGAAAATTAAAATCAGTTTCTTGTATATTCTGATTATTAATTTAGGGTTTTGTTTTTGGGAAACATGTTCGGATACATTTTCCTCCAAATAATTATGTGTTTGAATTGAAATCAAACACACAGAATCATTTACATTACTCAAACATATTTTATTACATAAGATGTAACAGTATACAAGGCGACATTTATTTATACAGCCAAATTCACACTGGGGGATATGGATAAAAAGCTTGGTAAGTTATCAGTGCCTTATCTTAAGTCTAAATTCGTAGCGGGGGCGATGAGTCCTGCACTGACTCTCCGTGATCGGGAGTACCTATTGTGCACTTCCCCCCGGTCAGTCAGCCCAGCCAGGACAGCTCCGAACAGCTTTAGCATGCTGACACAAACACTGGTCCAGTGAAGGGAAGGTGGAGCTCGTCGCAATCCCTGCTTTTCGTCTTATGTCTATCAGTATCACAAATTAATATTTTCTTCGCGTAATATAAAAAGGGAATTTTGAATTTCGAATGTTTTGACTTTTCTATGTATCGACTGGGAGCTGAGCTTGCGTTAGTAGGGAGCAGGAGGAAAAGAATATTCGAATTTTCCAACTACTTATTGAACCTTCAGTATGAATTTTACTGCATTAAGAAATGTCACCTTATATAGATGTTAAATTTTGGATATTTTGCTAGCCATTTTCCTTTTTATTTATAAAAATAAAAAACATAATTTTTCTCTTTCAAGCTGAATCCGTCCCTCTTGCCCTGCGTGTTCTTTTGCTTGCTGTGACAGTGACAAAAAATTACATAGCCTCTTTCGGAAGGTATGTTAATGAATACGAGTATTATCTTTGTTCGGGCGTTATTTTATGAACATCCCTTATAGCTTATATGTTGACCAGTGTTCCTACAATGATAATAAAAAAACCGCATCCAAATCCATTGAGTGGTTCTTGAGTTACGATGGAACATACGTACAACAGACAGACAAAAATCCTAGAAATTGTGGTTTTGTCCGCGGTATAGTACTAAAAACCCATTTCATAAAAATATTCAATGTACAGAAACGACCTTTTGACTACTTTATTATTAGTATAGATATCAATTTGTGGCATTTATTAAATTAAAGAACGGGTAGTGCAAAATCCTCGATAGTAATTGAATGCCTTTAAATAAGTAACGATTGAAAGGAAATCATAAAAAGCCAGGACAAAGCTAAGTATGCTTTCATCATATCCATTTAATAAAGAAGGAACGATGCAAAGGCATTGTTATAACTTCAGAAGTAAAATATAACTCATTTAACACTTATGAGAGTCAGAAATCATTATTTTCCAAACCAGGAATTGAACCTGTCCAACCAGTCCATAAGACCCGGGTTTTGACAAATGGGCTTAAGTATGGGGCTTAACAATACTACTAAACTTCAGTTAATAAAATTTCTTTAAGAAAAGTAAAATTCTCACGAAAATAGCGATTCAGCTCCTATAATATTTCAAAATTGATTTAAATGAAACTAATGCACGCTGATATTAGTACAAAAAGTATTAATTATTACATTAAACATTTTTTTATGTAATAATTAATACTTTTAATGAGTTTTGCGTGCGCAGCAGTTGATTAGAGCAGGATAAACTATTAACAACCAAAATCGTTAGAGGAGTACGGAAGTAAGCACTGTGAAGCTCTTTAAAAAAATTATCCAAGTGAGCTTCGCCGTAAAACTTTTTGAATTTAATTGAAAATCTTTCGCATACAGACAACTTGAAATATGTCATGAATTACTAATCGAGATAGCCTCAAAAGTTGTTTGGCCGGTAGCTTAGCACAAAATTGAATTCGTTTTATGTACGTAATTACTACATAGGTTGTATCTTAGGTCTATATATTGAAGTGATAAGTGACCTACAGAATAGATACTTATTGCTTTATAAAAAAGTATTTTAATTTGAAGTCTCTTCGCATTCCACTTTCTCGTCGATACAAGATCCTATACAAGAAATTTAGTTTTAATTGCCTAAAAGCTACACTGTTGCTTCTTATAACGTTTCCAGCTTCTTCAATTTTCTCCCTCAGCTCATTTTCACATGAAGCTTATTGTGCATATGCTATTTCCTTAAATAACTTCAAACAAAAAATCCAAGTTCAGGAGAGCGTGGATGCCAGTTCATTGGTTCGCGTCTTCTGATCCATCTGTTGGGGTATTTTCGTTTTTTTTTGTTTGTTGTTATTTTTTGGAAATAGCATACACACAAGAAGCATCTTGTGAAAATGAGCTGAGGGAGAAAATGTATTTTTATAAACTTTTCTATTATTTTAAATTTTAAGACTATTATGATTGAACAGTAATTTTGAACTTTCCACTAAATTTTAGTCATGTTCCACAAGATCTAGGTAAACCATGATTTTTAAGGTAGTTACTCCCATTGTTGTCATAAATAATCTTGAAAAAACATTCACAAATATTAGATAGAAAGAGAGAAAAAATCAAAACTAATGTCAGGTAAAAATTATTATTTAAATAATTTAAAATAATCATATCTCCTAAACCACCCTAAAAATCGCGGAACATACCTACATGGAGGTGATTCAGATACCCATATGTAAGGCAGCCAAAAAAAATTTTTGGACGTCTCTTTCCCGGCCAACCTGTATATGCTACAGTTAAAACCTGAAATCAGTTAAAACCCGTTCTTACTATACAAAAAAATACAAAAATGGGTAGGACGACGAGCAAAGCGAGTTGACATGTTAATACATTTAGGAGCCGAGCGGGGCGAGGCGACCCCCGAAGTTTTGTATAACACTAACTAGTAAGAACGGGTTCTAACGGTAACATATACATATTTTTATTTTAAAAATACCTGTCCATTTACTGTGCCTGAATAGATCAAAAGCGATGGTCCATATGGGTACAGTTCCTCAGAAAGCTATAAAACACTGCAACTGGAATGTCTAATTAGAAAGCGATTGCTTTGTACTGGAATAATGCGCGCCATACGATCCCTCCCTACTTGCTAAATACCTACTTTTTAGGGTTCGCCTGTAATTAACTAGACCCTTTTATTGTTCTTTTGACTTCTCGCAGCGTACCTCATAAAATAGGCAATTTAGTTTTTTTGGTTGGATTTTTTCTTTTTAAGGACAGCCCTCACACTCCAACCTCCATACAAAAGCAAAAACAATCGGACCTATTTCTAGCGGACGCAAAATTTAAAACTTGTGTTTTCAAACATAATTATTGGTTAAAGTTATTTTAGATAGAAAACATTTTCTAAAACGATAAAAACAGACTCGACTCTATTGGTAAAACCGTTAATTTTACGGTTTTTATTTGTTTGTTGTTAAGGGTGTATAATACCTCACCTTGATTCGCATAATCCTGTTTTATACCAAGAAATACTGCAACAATCACTCTGAAAACTAGATTCCATTGAATTTTCTCGATAGAAAAATATTTACAATGTTACCTTCAAACCGTACAATAAACCGATAGCATTCAATGAGTACTTGAAATTAGATCTGAAACTTTGCATAATATAACTGATATTAGTATAAAGCAGCTGCAGACTGTAACATAAAAATGAAAAAACCATCAGTGTAGCCGCGATTTCAAAAAACTGATGTTTTGCGTTCGCGGCATCTGATTAGAGTAGGATAGTTGAGCATGACTGCGAATTGAGCTATTATTAGCCCTTAAGATATGATTCAAATTTACCGATTTTTAGTTCAAATTTGTAATAGAACTAGATAACGTCAATGGAGTCAGCATAAAATATTTTAAAAACATTCCACAGATATAACACAATTTAGTGATAGCGTTTGTATGGAACTTTGCGCTTGATGTCTGCCCTTAAGAGTATGGCATACCCTAGGAAAAAATGTTATTACCCGTCAAATACAAAAAGGCCAATGTCAAATACTTTATTAGCTTTTGATAGAGGCGATTATTGGTTAGCTAATTGACCTATTTGTCTTGGACGCGTAATACTAATAATTACGCGCGAAACCGCAGATCGAAGGGTTTTAGCTAATACTGAAATATTTTGTAGGGAAAAAATACTGGATTTAAGTAGAAAACCTTTATATTTCTATTACCTATTTTATGAAAAAAAACACAAGTTGATATCTTAAACGCGTTCTTGAAAATAACGTTTGAAAACCGAAAAAAAGAGGATGGAAAACATTGTTTATAAGTAGATCACCTAGACAAAATCAATAAATAAATAAATCAAATATATTTTTTCCAATATTAAGATAGTCCTACTTTCGTCAAAAGAACCCTCGAAAATCTGGCTTTTTTCATATTCAGGTACAGCCTTAAGAAACTGCATAGCAAGTACGTAAGCATCGGTTCGATAAATTTGGCCGATAAACTCGATAAATTCTAAACGACAACTCTTATTGCTATGAAATAAGAGCTACATTTGGTTTATCAAAACGATATCGAGTCGATAGCATGTTCATACTTGGTACCCTGTTTCGATTCGATTCCTCTATGCCTCTATGGTCTGTCCGTTCGAGTACGACCCCTAATCTGGTGGTCGCACGTTCAAACCCGTTGGAACAAATTCTTGTTTGTCTGCGGACTTCGAAAGGCACGTTAAGCTGTTGGGTCCATCTTTATGCCCGAAGTACGGCGATAGGACTCACCAACCATCACGCTACGACGTTATAATCTTAGACGAAACGTGGGCGCGTGTGGATGTGACTTCCTTTTCACAGTCGATACTCGAAAATTACTCTGACACCCCCTCGGCCATTAATGTCGTAACGATTTCACTTTGTTTTGATTATTTGATGAAACTTGAATACTTCAGGTCACTATAGCTATAGACGTAGATGTTTTTAGTCTCTGCCAGCTCCTCTAATACATTTAATATTCACATGCTTGGGATACATACCTATTATGGATAAAATCCGAAACGAGAAGGTCCGTCGGAGATCGAAAGTGACTGACATAGTTGGCTGACATAAGTCGCCGACGTGATGGCTGTTGGGGCCGAAAGGCGTTAGAATGGAGACCACGTACAGCAAAGCGTAACGTACGCCGAATGCCCGCCAGACCGACGATCTGACGTTCGGCTGGGTTGCGGCTGGATGAGGAGAACGGAGGACCGCCAAGAGTGGCGTAATATTGTAAAGGCTTATGTCCCGGAGTGGACGATGACAGGCTGATGGATGGATGAATATTCACATCCTACTTGTTCCAAGAAAGCCCTAATCTAATATCATCACGCTCCATCCACGAGGAGCTGACCAGCTACCACAAAGGAACCAATCAATATTTTCCGCGAGCAAATGTTTCGCAATAAATACAAAGCACGGTGTACACTGAACCAAAGAACTGCTCGGCAGTCGGCGTGCGAACGCTCACAGATGATTCATAGTCCCCGTTACGGCGCGTAACAGAGCCCCCGCCCTTGTAACGGAGGCTATATTTCATAATTTTATCGTTAATGTAAGCCGGCCAGGTAGGAATGTCTGGAGCCTTGTACTTTGCCGGCTTTTTCCTATCTCAGATGGGAGAGTTGAATGGAAATTATTTTCTAGTGAATATGAATTTAGAATATGAAAAAAGCAATGAAGGTATGTCGGCATTGTAGTAGATTGAGATCTCTAACACCTGCCTACTCTTTTTGAGATAGGCGCGAGTATAAGTATGATTTAATCTGGGATTTTTATAAAAGAAGTGTTCAATTTGTTTGTTAAAACTTTGAATAATGGCGTCATAATATGACTATACGGACGTAGTATTTATGTTACGAGTAATACTAGAAGATAGGATACACCTAGGTTTACACGGGTAATTCTATGTACAACTTCGGAGATCACCTCGTTCCGCTCCGCTTCGCTCGGCGCCTAATAATAATTACAACTGCTCTAAAATTTGTATTTATTTCTGTTTCCATTTATTATTGTAATACATTTTGCTGCATCTATACTAGGTGAAATTAAATCAACCGACCAAATTCATACTGGAGACTCGGTTAGTCATCAGGAACAAGGTTTAGTGACCCTCCACGTGAAATTAGAAAAAAAAATTTTTTTTCCCTTTGAACTTGCACTAGGAATTGTACTTAAACTAGTCCAACCAGTATGGGAGCAAAAAAAAAATATTTTTCGTAATTGGCCAAAAGGATTACTGAACCCAGTTCTTGATCACCAACCGAGTCTCTAGTATGAATTTGGTCGGTTGATTAAATTTCACCCTATATAACAGACAGCCATCGAGACTTCGTTTTTTGACGGAACCTTATAAACTTAATAATAAAGGTTAAAAGAAACATGGATGATCAATAAGGCAAAAACCGCGCTCTCTTTTACTTCCGTGTTCGCGTTCTGTTTCTGCATTGTGTGGACGTTCCGCTCGAATAGCTTCGGCATTTCATTGCGTTCTGTTTTTGCTCCTGATATGTTAGGAGCTTTGTTTTTGAGGAAATGGGGTACTTACTTTAGTTGTGTTTTTGTTACGAAATATGAATGTATTTTCAGAGAACCGATTTGGATGCTTTTTTTATAATCATCGCAGTGTCCATAGTACGTTCATAACGTAACGCCCAAGCCGAAAACGGGGCAGAGATTTAATAAACGAGGGTGTAGCGGTGGGCGAAAGACAAACATAATATATATAACACGTTTTTGTATTTAGAAGATTTTTATACAATGAAAGTTGACACTTAGTTAGGAGTCATGAAGAATGCCAATATTTAAATCGTACATGCTCTGGGTTGTTACAATACAAAGTAGTAAGATGCGTTCCTCGCTCCCGAATATTTTTCATTTAAAATTACAACTATAAGTAATTTAATAAATCCAATCGGCCATTTCAGTGTATTTGTAGACTAATTAAAATAAAAGAACTTGGAGGCTTCATTCGCTCCCGTTTGTCAGTAAAATAGAAATGTCTGTTTTGAAAGAGGTTTTCTAAATATATTTTTCTCAGCTATGAAAATTAATCAATCAACTAAATCTTCGAGCAGAATGATGTCAATGAAATGCTTAATCTAGTATATTATTTTTACGTCATTTGAATTTCCGCTTTCATCAATTTGATAAGGACTATCCAGCTGCTTGCTTGCGTCATAAACCGACGACTTCTCTTAGATATGTCATTACTTCATTATATACTTAGTGGCCATATCGACAGTAGCTCCTTGGTTGCAGAGATTAACTATCGAGTCACAGAGCGCCGGACTCGGACTCGAATCCGACAAATTTTCGTTTAGCGTCCCTCGAGTAAACACGAACTATGCTCAAAATTCCCCTATACTACGTCTTCTTTCAAATTATAACAAACAATTTAATAACATTGATCCCTTTGATTGTAGTAAACCCACCTTCAAGTGGCGAATCCGTAAAACGCTTTCTCTTACTAGGTAGTAGCTTATTTATTTATATTATTTACTTATTTTTATTCTAGTTATTTATTTCTAATCATTACCTATATTTTATAGATGTATATTTATTAATATATATATATTTTTAGATGTTTATGTATAAATTATAATTATTTTATTTATGTATATATACGTATGTGTGTGTGTTCTGATGTTTTATAAATAATATCATAAGATGTATTTGGAGCAACTGTTTAGCTTATAAAAGCATCTTTTAAAAAAAAAATGTATCCTAGAATAAGTTACTAATGTCTGTTTTTGTTTATCCAACTGTGGATTTCTGTTACTGGCGATATCTACTGCATTTTCTTTTCTGTGTTGTTATTAAACTGTATGTGCTGTTGAAATCCGAAAAAAAATAAATAAATAAATAAATAAATTGGTAATTACATATGTTTTTTTATTGCTGAGAAAAATGGAGATCCACATCGCTAAAATTTCGTGGCGTCGCCGCTTTCTGCCATTTTGTGTGTGTGTGTATGTAGTGTTATATTTTGTATATACTGTGTTAGTCTGTAGGGTATTATTGGCCCTTGTCATTGAATTTTTATATGTAGTCCTGTGTTGCCTGAAATAAAAAAAATATTTTATGATATAAAGAAGCAGAATTACCTCGAAAAGGGTAGCAAAGCCGATGCATTCGCTTTTATATAAAAAGTAAAAATCACCAGTCAGGCCGTATTCAGGGTAATTCCAGATAGTTTGGAGTGTGTATCCCTGTTTACGTCACTCATACTCTTGGTATGATTAAGAGAAACCTAGTTTGGATCTGGATATGGGATTTAAGTGTTATTGACATATCACACCCGTATGACAGTTTTATTTCGGCAGCAAATAGAAGGTTGAAAATAGTTTTTTTTTGTTGCTCAGCAACCATTTTAACCTCTGTCTCAATTATGAAATGCAGCGCTGTGATTGGCTGATTCGTCGCCTAAGTATCCAGATTTTGATCTTTCCAGATGATGGTTTTTCTTATTTTTGAGTAAAAAGTATTAGGTAAATGTGATTTATGGCACTGCGCAACAATTGTTTGATGTCAATTAGGCTTTTCTGGCAAAATTGTGTTATTTTATGCATTACTTTGTAAATGATCCTGCAACAACTTAAAAGCGTGTTTTTTAGTGTAACAGGCCTGGTACACTCAAAAATATTCAGTCGATCGTTTAACCTCTTAGTATACGTCCATCTCTGACGCACACATACATGTATGATGCACGACCGAACGATAATTAATCGATCGAATTTTTTTACTTCTGGGTAGCCCCCTTGCCTGCCGTGCCCCGAACTTTTTGCTGGAAAATGCAATGTGAATGTCAAGTATGCCTGGGAAAAAATAAGAAAAATAAAAATCAACATTGAAAATTGTATGATCTTAGATATAGAGCAGATATTTTTTCATTATACAGACATATAACTTAAAGAAAAATTCAAATAATTCAAAAACTTTTTGACTCTTTAACACACAGGAAGCAGCTTTCATAACAAACAATTCGGCAAGCTTATTACGTATCTTGCAAACAGAAAGCAATCGACAATAATTTCTGCTGTCAAAAGTCACTTTCATATTACGGAAGGAGCAATAGCGGAGCGATAGCAAAGAGTCAACGGTGCTGCCACTAGCCAGCAATCATAAAACTAAAAAGTGCATTCTGTCCTTTACAGGGACCAAAGTTTCGTATTACTTATGCCATATTTGACAGCAAGCGACAGCTGTGTGAACGCAATCAGAAACGTCAAAATGCAACAGCCCAAACACTGATCGCTTAGGAATCGCTTTAGTTTTTTTTTGAATATTGAGTTATTTTAGATCATACAAACGAAATATTAATTAATTTTATAGCACACCGTGCGTAAAATGACCACTTTACGCACGCTGCGCTTGCGAAAAGTTGGCATTTTCCGCACTTTTGCTATAAAATATTACACGATACTCGTGCGAGAAACTTTTTCTCGACTCGTGTGATTGCAGCACTCACCTTCGGCTCGTGCCGCAAACCCACACTCGTCAGAAAACGTTTCATCGCTCTCGTATCGTAATGTACTATTAATTTAATTTATTGAGGTAGTCTAGCAGGTGGTTCATTTAGTCCTGGGACACGCGGTTGGACCTACAAAGATTTATATTAAAAATTCATTTAATTGATAGGTATGTGCATATTAAAATCATGAAAAATATTTCTTGAAAAACATACTCTGATTTTCAAATTGGTGCACACACACACACTCGTTTTGTTTACGCTAAAAGGAAAACTAAAACCAAAACTGACTTAATGAAAAACGCACACGCGATACGGCGTTATTTTATTAACCTCAAAACCAATTTAAATAAACAAACAAACTAATAGTTCTCGAATGCTTCGCGATTGCTAGGTGGCACCACTTTCCTCGCCTAAAAGTGAATGATTGAACGAACGAAAAAAATAAAAAGTGCATTCATGTTGCAATAGCAGAAAGCAAACGATTAGCGAGCGATCGCTGTAGCTAATACGAATTTTGTTTGACACATGGCAACCGATTGTGCGATGACTGCGCGATAGTTGCTGATTGCAAAATTTTAGATAATAAGACTGCGGTTAAATCAATTTGCTCGTATGTTTAAAAACATTGCACAATTCCTTTCATCTACACCCACCATTGTTTGTGTGATGTTAAAAAACTAATGTTTTTGTATTTATAACACCAGTAGCTTTTGCCCGCGGCTCCGCCCGCGTGTTATTCGGTTTTACGACGTGCTTTTTTCCGGGATAAAAAATAACTTATGTGTTAAGTTCGGGTATAAGCTATATCCATTCTAAATTTCATCCAAATCCGTTCAGCCGTTCCAGCGTGAAAGAGTAACAAACACACACACACACACACACACACACACCCTCACACACACACACACACACCCTCATACACACACACAAACACATACACACACACAAACACATACACACACACACACAAACTTTCGCATTTATAATTTTAGTGTGATAGTGTGACTACCCATTAGGACATTCGAATCGAATAGATGGAGTTACGAATATATTTTTATAGCTTATTTATTTACCAACTTTGTTATATTTATTGCATTATGTAAAACAATATTTTTTACTTATGTAAGTATATAATTTTATTAAATTTAAGTTTATAAGCCTAACTTTTCACTTTTTAATGTACTTCCCCGTATTATGTTTATTTTTATCGTATTATATTGTTTTCAAAGATTAAAATCGATGTGTAAAATGTGTATTTCATATATATTTCATATACACATTTTACAAAACAAATTATTTGAATTTGACAACTCATGTAGTCTATTACGAATTGAACAAATCGTGTCAAAATGGCTCCCATTATGTAACAATTGCACAAAATCCTATTGTGAAACTTTCAATCATAATATACCTCAGGGACGTACGTAGGTAATTGTCATAATAATTACAAAACTCCTAATCCTACACATAAGCACAAGTGGCTTTACAATTAAATAATCCATTATTGCATTGAGTCATTGATTACGATAGAATTAATTGCTTTTAATAATAAGAACGGAGTTACGTGTAGTTCCATTCAGGGCCATTATTCTGGCAACATTTTTCAAGTTTATTTTTCATTATTTTTCATACGACTTTGGTTATCGCGTGATAAATGCCGTGTGATGATAATTCTAGTAATTATAACTTCTTAAAAAGGCAAAACCAGGCGGCCCACCATTGCCTGGGACCGATGGATGGCGGTATATCCATCCCAAACTGCCGGGCCTTATATAAATCAGACTGGTGACGGGCAGCGGCGTCACTGGTGGAAGGGTTTCGGCACCGCACTCACCAACCAGCCTGTTCAGCGTGTGTGAGTATGGGCCTCTTTTCTAGGAGGATCGCCAAGAATGGCGAAATCTTGGTAAGGCCTATGTCCAGCAGTGGACGAAAATAGCGGATGGGTGGATGGATGGAAAAGACTTGTAAAACGTGCTATGAATCCAGACGAAATGCTTAATATATTTTAAAAGCTTGTTACGTTTCTGTACAAAGAGCTTCTAAAAATCATCGCCTTCGGCCTTTGCAGATTGTCACATATGTCAGAAATCTCTGGAACATTGTTTTAGCTTCTCTATGTTATTATATACAACAACGTTAGAATAGTCAACGTTGTTTATTGGTTATGTTTACGCTTCAAATCAATCAAAACGCTATAAAACACATCGTAACGGTTTTCTTATATTATTGCTACAAAACTACAAACCATTTATTTAAAACCTATTTTGATCTGAATGTAGTTTTTAAAACAGTTGAGTTTATTTTACAATAATATAATAATGTTACAAAATAATGTTTCTTTATGCGAAGCCGCAAACGACAGACGATTCATCAGTGTATTTTCAAAAACTACTACGACAATTAAACTGAAACGGGCGATGTAGGAGAAGAAAATTAATTTCTGAGGTTAAACCACTTTTTAAATTAAACGAAACCCGTAGGTATATTACGGTTTCTTTAAAAAGTAAATAGTGAAGGCTTACGTTTAATTTTTCTGTGAAAACTCTGTTTTTTTTTGTGTGGGCAAAGCTGCGGGCGTAATCGTTGCGATTTAAAGAACCAAACGATTACGAAACAAATTATTCACATGTCTCGTGTTATTACTTTATGTACTATCGGCTATATTTCTCTGGAACCACTTTTCGATCGTAATGCAATTGACCATGTCTACTTATACGATAATAACTTTTTTTTAATTTTATTGGTTTGTGACTTGATTTTTGAGTCTTCGGTAAGATAAATTAATATTTGTTTACCGAAAAAACATTTAACTGTACCATATTATTTGGTATGAAACATTGACGTACTAATAAATAGACATCCGGTCTGTGCCCAAAAGTGTCCGAACTAAAAGAGAACCAAAACCTCTATGGTTTAATTTAAAAAGGGCAACAATCACACGTCAATCAAAACTAAGCCGTGCAGCAATGACATACGATTCAGATTCAAATGTTTTGTTTCTTAATATTTTGACACTTCACTAAGGACACTTTTTTGGTACACTTTATACTAGACCCGAGGTCCATTTGGTAGGACGTCAATGGTATGAAATATATAACTTATCGAGAAATTATTGAACCTACCAAATGACGTCACAATGACGAAATAAAATATCAATAATCCCAGTTTCCGTGACAGTACATTGCAGGTACAAACGTATTGTTATTGTATAATGTGTGGTCCGTTTGAACCGCGCTCTCGTAAATGGAGATGGCTCGCTTTGTTATTTATTGCGAAATTTAAAGCTTTTAATTATTTATTCTTGGTAAGGTAACCGCGATAGTTGTTGGACAGATATCAAGTGGCAATCAAAAATGATAGATGTCATAAGAATCCACTATGTATTTTTCCGGGATAAAAGTTGTCCTATGTTCTTTTCCGCCCTTTACTTTATTTAGGTCTATGCAAAATTTCTGCATAATTCAGTAGTTTCAGAGAGTAGACAAACAAACAACGTTTCCTCTTTATTCTATTTGTGTTGATAAACTGAAGAATTATAAGTTTGAATTAATGTCTTTTTTACATTGTTTCAGGTATTTTCAACTTTGCTATTGACCGTCAAATTTCGTCACACGTAATAACTACTTCAACGGTAAGAAAACAACATTCATACGTACACATACTCACGCCTGTCTCCCATAGGGGTAGGCAGAGACTACAGATTTCCATCTGCTACGATTGTGACACACCTCTATTGCTTCTTCCACGTCAATCAATCTAGTCATAGACGTTAATAAGAATGTGAACAAAAATAAAATGTTCGAAAATAGTAATCCTTACCCTAAATGAAAACTGATTCATCGGACGGAATGCACAATGCATTTGAGATGACATTGTTTGTTTCTGCGAAAACATTTTTGTGATGTATTGTTTCACTTTGTTTTCCAGTTACTTTTTTTTTAGCTGTAAGCATATTTATCACGTTACATAAGTGCTGCAAAACCTAAAAAACAAATGATGTGATTGTATTGAAATCAATACGGAACTCAACAGACATTTGAAACTACGCGAAAATTCAATGATGTCTTGAATTAATGAATTACATTTACAAAATAACAGATAGAAGGCAAGAACGGACTATTCCCATAAGAAGATACATGTAGGAACACCGATACATTATGTACGAGTACATAAAATATAAAAAAATGAGTAGCTTAGTCAGTAAGTCATTTAGATATATTGAATAATCTCTTGTATGTAACAGCGTCACGGACAAACAATCTAGGTTTTGCTGGTGTCTTTTTTGTAAATCCTTCTGTTATTTATTAATAAATAAATATGATAAAAACTTAACTTCTAAGATAAAAAACATGTTTTTTTCTCAAAAGCACTTTTAAGGCGGGGTGCAATCACAATAGCCTTAAATGAGGTTTTACTTACAAGTATTGTAAAAAAATGCAATTTATACCGAAGAAAACTAATCAAATCAACAATAGAAATAGTAAAACAACAAATTCCTTCAAACCCACAATTAAGGGCCGGTTTAACTCAGATAATATGTAAGAAAAAAATGTATGATAAACTACAGAATATCTGGAATGATATGCCTCGACCACTATTGTAAATTTTTATCAAAAACTTTAACTAAATAAATACCAAAACAAGGTCCAGATTTACACAACTTAAGACTAAGAAGCGATTTAATTTATTAGGTATGCAAAGAAACAAATTGAAACTTTGTTAAATTGAAGATATTATAACTACAAATGGGTGCTCTTAATTATTTTTAAAGAATTTTAGTTATTATAATTGTAATTAATTATTTATTTAAGTTTTGTGCACGTTCGCAACATGATTCACCCTCAAACGACAGAGAGATCATACGGGACGAGTCGTGTGAGAGAGACAGAGAGATCATACGGGACGAGTCGTGTGAGAGAATGTGACGCACGCACCAAGGTCGTCAACACTAGTTGTCGCCTTGAAATCGAAACATTTTGCATAGGGAGACAAAATTTTTTTTTTTAAAGCTATTTATTTTCGTCAAAGCGAACCTCTGTATTATAAAGAGTCTATAACGTTGAAATATTGTAAAAAAGTAATTTAACTAGGCTTGTAAATATTATATTATTAAGTTTGAAATTTCAAAATACGGGATTTATAAGATCCTAAAATATGCCACGGCACACACACCTCTTGGAAACAATTTACCAAAATTATCGATAACATAATCTTCTCTAAAATATAACCAAATACGGCTCAAGTATTCTACCCGCCTGGAGCATCAAAATTTAGTTTACTAATTCCACAATGTAATTATTCCATAAATATGACAGTGTGAAATTCTGTAATTATTCCACAAATACGTCGAACATAGTAAATTATGTGAAAATTAATTTTCAGGCGTCAGCTCAATGTTCTCTATCATAAATACTAATAATGTGTATGGCAAGGAAGGACGGGACAACCTTTACAATATCACCTTATGTTATTAGGGTTGTCAAAAATAGATGCAAAATTTGTAGTCTGACATTTTTGATATTCCAGCAAAAAGGTCCTAATTCCAAGTCCTGCGAGATGGATCAGAAAATCTCTAGCTGTCATGGAATATCGACAGATTTTTCAGAATATAGCTTGCTTACTAAATTAATTTTTATTTAAACTTCAAATCATAGGGATAATCAACATATTATTCCGTTAATATGTTATAAAAAAGACAAAGTTACAGAAAAAAAATTTTGATCGTTTGCTGGCGGCTAGATTGTTACTCCCGTATAGGTTTTTATATTAAAAATCAGCACCAATTCTGCATGCGTACGGAAGTACTCAAATTAATTTATTATTTCTAAGTAACAAAATAAGGAACATAATATTAAGGGGGTAAATTTTTACCTCGGTACAAAATGCACATCTTAGTATTGTTTTCCTTACTTTTCAATAAAAAGTATGCAATAAATGTGTTTTAAAGCAACTTGCGGAAATAGTTTGTTAATAATAAAGTCTTCACAAAAAAATTACGTACTTTAATGTATTTCATTTTGTTTGCATTACATTAACAAACTTAAAAGCGTGTTTACAGTTGTAATGTAATTACATTATTACAGCTAAAATCTAACGCATAAAATTGAATAATTTTCATGTGATCACCTAACTATTAACAAGCAGTTTGCGCGAATTGCTATAAAACGCATTTATTGCAAACTTTTTATTGAAAAGTAAGGAAAACAATATTATGATGTGCATTTTGCGCCGAGATCCTCCGTTACCACCTTACGGGTACGAAACTCTGACAGATTTTTGTTCTTTTTTCAAACGTAGTCCACCATTTTGTAATCTCGGAACTGTCGAATGTCTGAAGTAGCCTTCTCTTACCGGCCAGTAATTTGAACTACTGCCATCCCCAGGGTTGCCAACTTCCACAATTTACTAGCAAGTTGTCCTGCCATCGCATAACGTATTTACTGCCACGAAATATTAATCTTCTCTGTAATGAACTGGAGATTAGTTTCGGACTGGACAGTATGGCCGCTGAATAAATAGGTAAAATGTTTCCGTGGAGTTGGAAGCAGATTGCTTTTGATATCGATTTTTGGTGATTATTTTGCAATTAACGCGGTGCTCGCGAGTTTATTCATAGTTTATTAAAGTGACTATTTTACGGCTATTTCTATCCATTTTAAACTTACTAAAAACTTGTTTTCTTTGAGATTGTTGTATTCAAGTCTCGGCATATCTAGGACTAGCGGCTCTAATATTTTCCCCGTTTTCGGCTCGGGTGTTACTTTATGAACACCTCTTATAGCCTATGTGTTAACCAGGGTCACTACGATGGGAATAAATAAAACCGCATGCAAATCCGTTGAGTGGTTCTCGAGTTAAAACGGAACATACATGCAGACAGACAGACCAAAATTATAAAATTGTGGTTTTGGCTTCAGTATAATTAAAGTACCATAAATAATAACCGATATCTTTGAAATTTCGCGAATATATTCAATGTCTGGACACGACTTTTTTACAACTTTATTATTAGTAGATCGAGATAATAGCATTGCTTCATACTAAACAAAAGAAGCTCCAACTTAAGTCTAACTTAAGGGTAGTTAAGTTAAAGCTCCAAGTAGTGCACAGACTAATTTCTAAACAAACAGCCTTCCAGTTGAACATAGTTATTGTGGAAGTTGTTTTGCTTCATCAAACCAATCTAAGTTACGTTGACAACAATCTAAAGTTTTCAAGTTTTCCCTTAGAATCGACTTTGTGTTTTGTACAATTTTAATTAGATTCGGCTTAGGTGAAATGTTTGCTATTGTTGCTGGTTATCCAAGTTAACTCGACTTGAGTCTAAGTGTTTTGGAGTAGGTGACATTGTTGTAGATTGGAAGGTAAGGACCGTGCTTGACTTAAAAGGATATGTCACGGTTGCATCAATCAAAGTCCCATAATGCGGAAAGATCCGCAGTGCGAGAGGAACTGATTCCGAAAAAAAATACGTAAATTTTCTCCATTAATTTAATTTTTAAAGAAACTACAAAAAATATCTGTTAATTTCAGAGTTTAATAAAGTTTTACTAAAGGGAAAATATTTCATTTTGTGTATTTTTTTTGCACATGTAAGTTTTAGGGTCATGCTATGGTTTAAAATTGTTATTGTTTTAGTTAGATTTGTGTAATTTTTTTTCTGTTTCCGTTACTAAAAAATTATAAAGTTTATACAGGTTAAACCATAAATAATATGTATAGGTTTTTTCTCAAATAACATTCATCTTCATTGGGTGCCATCTTCATAATGAAGTTTGGAGGTCAGTAGGTTAAATAACTTGCGATTCGTTGTTGTATCCTTCAAGTCTATGAAGCCTAATTTTATTTTATCCTAACTTTGAAATGAACTTTTTTTTAGAGCCAACTTTGTATTTTTTTTTCTCAATAATGGAATTACTTCAAAAGATTATGTTACGATAAGAGTGTGTGTTTTTTTAATACATGTAGTTTTGCTATATTCTACAAACCAGGAAAAAATGGTTTTGTGGAAACTATCCTCTTAAGTTGTGAATGAATGTTACTTCAAATTCAGAACATCGTATAAAACCGTTAAGCAATTGTAAATACTCACACATACACTCACGCCTGTCTCCCAGATTTCCATCTGCTACAAACCTGGCACACTTCTTTTGCACCCTCCACTTCCAATAATCTAGTTATACGAGGTCTTCTATTCCGGGTGTTTTTGACTTGGCTCTTCTGCAGTATGTCGCCAATGTACAAACAATGCATGTTAATTCCGAAAAAAGCATTTTCGCTGCTGCTGTAGATCTTGTACCTGGGCTCCCTGAGGTTGAGAAATAGCTGTTTTTTGTGTTCAGAAAAGAAAATTTTACTTGTCTAAGAGTGAGACGCCTAACGACTGAACTACCGCTAGAATAATTTATTATTATAATTTATTATACATCCATCCATCCATCAGCCTGTTGGACATAGGCCTTTCCAAGATTTCGCCACTCTTCGCGATCCTCCTAGAGGAAATGCCCATACTCACACACGCTGGGCAGGCGGGTTGGTGAGCGCGGTGCCGAAACTCCTGCACCAGTGACGCCGCTGCCCGTCACCAGTCTCACAATTGGGGATGGATATACCGCCATCCATCGATCCCAGGCAATGTTGGGCCGCCTTGTTTTGCCTGAGAGCTGTCCTCTTACTCTCCCCCGAATAACTTCGGGAGGATTTGCGAGTAAGATGGTGGTACCTCCGCAGTCGAGCCTGGCATTAGCTCTACCACCTAAAAAGGTGGTATAATATAATGTAATTATTAGTACATGATAAATAAATATTGATGGTCCTCCCTCCTCCTCATCCAGCCGCCACTCGCAACGTCCTTCAGATCATCGGTTCAGCGGGCACGAGGTCTCTATTCTAACGCCTTTCGGCCCCTACGGCCATCACGTCGGTGACAGATATGACCCGCCCACTGCCTCTTCAACTTACTGATTCGGCAGGCTATGTCGGTCACTTTCGATCTCCGATGGATCTCCTCGTTTCGGGAATTATCCATCAGAGATATTCCAAGCATAGCATGAGGAAGACCGCCAAGAGTGGCACAATATTGGAAAGGCCTATGTCAAGCTGTGGACGCAGACAAGCTGATGGATGGATGGATGGATGAAATAAATATTTATAGTTACTTATTTGCCCTTGCAAGAAACTAAATCAATAAAATAAATTAAATTTTGTCAACCCTGACAAATTACAGTCCACATTTTCCAAAAACTTAGATTGGTGCAAAGCAAAGCGCAACTTCCTAAAATAAAATAAAAAGAATGCCAGAAGAAAGAATCACGTCCAGACCGCAGTGACACCTGCGTCCGTCCCAGGGGCCCACTTCAGAAGGCTCACGTTGTACTGGTCTCTTTGAAGTCGCTTTTAGCATTATATTAACGAATAGAAACCCTGGAATTTTCGTTTGTTTTCTTTCCAGTCTATTTGAAAAAACAATTATTGGTGACCTTAATGGTAGTTTTGCCTTCAGTACAATACTATAGCACATTTCATTTAACATTTTGAAAACATATACATATATTGTACAGGCACGATTTTTGTTGCTACTTTATATGTTACTTTATAGACATCTATGTACAGATGTTAGTTCATGGTGTATCAAATAAATTGCAATTTTTATGTAGATTACTGGCACATTCACAATGGCGGAACCCATTTATTAAATGGAACGTACACTTGACCAGGTTTCCTTTTTTATTCTATTTTTAAAAGCCAAGACTATTTCCTACTCAGACGCGTATTTCTCAGACACAAACCGCTGTCTGTCTGCACAGAAATGCCCAAAAATATTGTGGCCACTTCAAAAACGTACTAACTGTGTACAAACAAAGTAAATGTAAAAATTAAACGAATTGCTGCTACTTTTCTCTACTACGTATGTACAAAATGTTTTTCCGCAGCAAACATTTAAAACGCTTAAAATTTTCCGAAGTTTCTGCAAACAAACTTAGGATTTTGTTTAACATGCTTGCTTTACAATTTTTTTGTTAACGTGGATATTGTTTTAACATAAATGGTGAAAATAACGTAGTGAAGGGATAAAAAATTTGAAAAACATGCTAGTGGAATTGACCTCTATGACTTATACTTTTAGGGGAGTTTTTGGCAAATATTTTTCATATTTTACTACTAATTACTCGTAGTTCCATTTTGATTATGATGCTGTCAAAACTACTTAGCGTTCTACGGCAAAAATAAGGACATATCAAAGAAAACTACGAAATAATTATATAATAATAAAAATGGTTTTTTACATATTGTCATCCGTATTTTTTAACGATAGACTGATTTTTCCAATGTAAGTCTGATTATAAAATTATGCTTGCTTGTAATTTAAATTGATGCGACAGTTTTCAACAACGATCTTCTTGAGTTTTAAGGGCTCGTAGATCGGTGCTGAGGTGAGTAGGCTCTAGGTGGTAGAGCTGATGCCGGGCTCGACTGTGGAGGTACCACCATCTTACTCGCAAATCCTCCCGAAGTTATTCGGGGAAGAGTAAGAGAACAGCTCTCAGGCAAAACCAGGCGGCCCACCATTGCCTGGGACCGATGGATGGCGGTATAACCATCCCCAATTGCCGGGCCTTATATAAAACAAACTGGTGACGGGCAGCGGCGTCACTGGTGCAAGGGTTTCGGCACCGCGCTCACCAACCCGCCTGCCCAGCGTGTGTGAGTATGGGCATTTCTTCCAGGAGGACCGCCAAGAGTGGTGAAATCCTAGAAAGGCCTATGTCCAGCAGTGGACGAAACAGGCTGATGGATGGATGAGATCGGTGCTGACACTTTTATTAGTATTTTTGGTAGGACATATTTGTTTTATGTTTTTCGAGCATCGAGATTTATGTTCGATATCATAGTAAACTAGTCTTGCCCGCGCCTTCACCCGTGTTTATTAAATCTTTACCCCGTTTTCGGCTTGGGCGTTATTATATGAACACCCCTTATAGTTAATATGTTGGCCAGAGTTATTACGATGATCATAAAAAAACTGCATCCAAATCCGTTGAGTGGTTCTCGAGTTAAAACGGAACATACATACATACATACAGACAGACAAAAATTCTAAAAATTGTGGTTTTGGCCTCAGTACAATACTAATAACCCATTTCATTTAAAATTTCGCGAAAATATTCAATGTACAGACACGACTTTTTACTACTTTTATAATTGGTATAGATATAGATTTATGCACTCAGCCACATAATAAAGTATTGATTTTGTATTTTTCGTTCCAAATTTCAAATCTCCAGTAACATCGGCACAAAAATCTTCAAAGTTTTAAAATTATTTTGAACCTTATTTTCATAGTAATTTTTTTCTCATTCTATATAAGTTACGAAGTTATTCTTCCATAGCCGTAAAAGCGCAACGAAAGCTTAACTTTGCAGCTTTTAAGTGCTAACGGTCAGCTTTCTGCCAACCACTTAAAGCGATTCGTTACACCGTGCGCAGAGCGTATGAAATTCATGCAATTTAAAACTTCGTTTGAATTAGTGGACGTTTTTTATAAATGTCTTCTAAGAGGGGCCCGTAGGTTGGGGTAAAGTTTGGCTGTTACAAGAATAGCAGTTTTTAACTTTTCTTAATACTTTTGAGCGTCTCATATTGAAAGCAATTTGAAATTAAATTTTATTAAAACTAGATCGCGTTTCAGATATTTGAAAAAGATGAAATTTTGATCGTCCTTTGATAAACTAAGTAGGAAGTGACTAAAGGACCGCTAGCGGGCCTTTGATTTTTTAAATTATTGATCCTTAAGTTGGAATATCTTCCTTACCAAGTTCTAATAAAGTTTAATTTGCAATGTACAGTTCGGAAAGAGAAGTAAGTCATCATCAGAAAGTGCTCGGAAAATGATTTTTTCTGCATATCGTGAATTCTGTTAAAACTACGGAAGTCGCCTCGCTCCGCTCCGCCTCGCTCCGCTCCGCCTCGCTCCGCTCCGCCTCGCTCGGCTCCCTAATATGTACTTACATGTCAACCTAACCGCTCCTCCTCGCTTCGCTCGTCGTCGCAACCTATCGCTAACGGTCAAATAAAATTAAAACTTTACTGTAAGCTGCTTATTTCAGTTTTTAGACGCTAGAAATTATTTTTATTTTATTTTAACGAGCATTACCTAAGAGAAATACATAACAATGACATGAATCCTCGCGTGTCAGAGGTGTGTTCAAGTATACTCTTTGAAATACAAGTGACAGTCCACACTTGTACAACCAACGTGATGGGTGGTTAGCCCTATCGCCGTACTTCGGGCACAAATGGGGAGCTATCGCGTAACGTGCCTTCCGAAGCACGCATCAGACCGAATAAAAATGTCTACTTACGGGATTAGAACTCACGACCTCACAACACTTCACCACAGAGGATTAAGGCGCAATATGTCCATCGCACAACGAAATAGATAAATATATCTGAAAACGTGCGCGTCCGAGCAGTGCGGTGAATCAAGAAAAATTTAGATATTGCTGTTTTTTAGTGGATAAAAATTAATGTAAATCCATAAAAAAGCGATTACATGTTTTAGATAATAGGTTTATTTGTTTACAACAGTAATTATTGTTATTTTTACTTTGTTAGTTTTAACGGACTACTGTTTTGAACTGAACAAAAGAGTATTTTGCATTTTTTTTCGATTTGTCGGTCACGTTTTGGGCTATGCTATCGTCTTGAAAAAGGCCTCCTATAATTTATAACCCTATCTATTGTAGTAATGTGAGTTTTACTACTTCAAAATTTATTTTTTTACTACCTATGTCGTCTTAATAAAGAATTCTCTAAAATATCCAAGTCACAAGTCCACGCCGTATTTTTAATATTCTTATAAAAACCTTTATAAAAAATTGCAAACTTACGTGTTTAAAGGTTTCTCTAACTGGACAATTTCTCAAAGGCTGAGTGTCTAGTGCCAGACATCTGCTTGAGTTAGACAAATGTTGTAGATCCTAGACTGAAGGAAACGTAGATAAATGCGAAAATATATTTTAAAACTGTATCTCAGGGTGTTGATATATTATTTTATATTATGTACTAGCCTTTGCCCACGGCTTCGCTCGCGTTTATTCAATATTTGCCCCGTTTTCGGCTTGGGCGTTATTTCATAAACATCCCTTATAGCCTATGTGTTGACCAGGATCACTACGATGATAATAAAAAATCTGCATCCAAATCCGTTGAGTGTTTCTCGAGTTAAAAGGGAACATACATCTAACAGAAAGACAGACAGATGGACATAGAGAGATAAAAATTTAAAGATTGTAGTTGTAGGGCATGCAGATTTCCTCACGATGTTTTCCTTCACCGTTCAGGATGTGGTAAGTATGAGGTAAGAACACAAATACTATGCACATAAATTCCGAAAAACTCATTGGTACATGTCCGACCGGGGATCGAACCTGGGTCTCAAGATTAAGAGGCCAGCGTTCTACCGCCTGGGCTACCGCCGCTTTATCATTAGTATAGACTATTGACCACCCCTGTGGCCTTGGCTTCATATCGAAGTCACAGGTTCAAGACCCGGACGGGCACAACACAACTGTTGGACAAGCGAACGGTCTGCGTGCCATGGAAAGAATGTTTTAAGCCGTTGCTCCCGGCTCCTATTGAAAGATAATAGTCATTATGAGGCTATGTAAATTTTATGTTTGTCACCCTCACTCCAAGCAAAAAACGCGTAATGTGATAGGATCGGGCTCAGCGCAAAAGAGAAAAAACATACTTTCTGTTTTTTTCTCAATTTAAAAAACTAAAAAGCATAATTACCAAAATTAAAAATCTAGATATTGTTAAAACCCATCTAATAAAATATGTTTGAGCTCTGTATATGATTCCTACTCGTCAAAAGAGGAGAAAAAGTGTGTATTCAATAATTATTTCTATCGAGGAGCATCTTAAAAGAGGGGACTTTTGGTATTTGCGGCCGCAGAAAATTATTATCGAGTCCGTGCACGCGTCTCCAGGGTGGCGATGAGAAGCACAGAACCCAGTTTGCTGTACCTGTCTCAACGGAATCCTAAAAGCACAATAAAAATAGCCGCACGATAAATAAATATATCCAATCTCTTCTTTTCTGAATAGTTACAATATCCATCCATCCATCCATCAGCCTGTTTCGTCCACTGCTGGACATAGGCCTTTCTAGGATTTCGCCACTCTTGGCGGTCCTCCTGGAAGAAATGCCCATACTCACATACGCTGGGCAGGCGGGTTGGTGAGCGCGGTGCCGAAACCCTCGCACCAGTGACGCCGCTGCCCGTCACCGTCTGTTTTATATAAGGCCCGGCAATTGGGGATGGATATACCGCCATCCATCGGTCCCAGGCAATGGTGGGCCGCCTGGTTTTGCCTGAGAGCTGTCCTCTTACTCTCCCCCGAATAACTTCGGGAGGATTTGCGAGTAAGATGGTGGTACCTCCACAGTCGAGCCGTTACAATATAAAATGTAACATTTGCTGCATGTGTACTTCCGGTTAAGAAAGGTTTCAGGTTATTTATTATTGCGCTTAAGACACTGGGTGCTGACCAGGGAAAATTGTACTCTATATAAAAGGTGAATTCATACTGGAGACTCGGTAAATGCTCAGGACCAAGGTTCATTGACCTTGTTTGCGAAATGAAAAAAAAATGTTTTGTGAACAAGAACAACCTCGACTTAATTAGTATAGGAAGTCTTAATTTTATTTTGCGTATTTCACAGAAAGGGTAATATTGAATCTTGATCACTTACTGAGTCTCCAGTATGAATTTGGCTATATAAACGAAAGTCACCTTATATAGAGTGTAATTCAATCAACCAAATAAATTCATACTGGAGACTCGGTTAGTGATCAGGAACTAGTTTCAGCATAGACTAAATACATTTAGTCTATGGTTTCAGTAATCTTTTTAACCAAATTCTAAAAATATATTTTTTTGCTCCCATACTGGTTGGACTAGTTTAAGTACAATTCCCAGCCCAGTCAGTAAGGAAGTAAAAAAATAGATTTATCGTATTTCACCAAAAGGGTAATTGAACCTTGTTTCTGATCACTAACCGAGCCTCCCGTATAAATTTGGCCAGTTGATTTAATTTCACCTAGTATGTATTTTTGATTATAACTTGGGAACCAATATTATTTGGATGCGTTTCACAAAAACAAAATATTTATTTTGTAAAATAGATACCTACATAAATTTACTTTTTACAGGTCAAAGTTAACCTTTGCAAAAAAATAATATAAAAAACTATATCATAACACGGGAAATACATACAAAAAATATTTAGGTTGGGCTACTAAAATGTAATAAAATTATACACCTGCATAAAATAGAGAAATGTAGGAATAAAAATATTATATGGTATACATAATGCAATGAACCAATGTGTTAAAATTAACTAGATAAAAATAATGCCTAACCATCCGCCCATTCGATTAGTCTTACTAAGAAGAAAAGCAAGAAACTTAGCAAGACATGTCTTATTTTTTTCAATTATCCTTTTTTTTTCTAAAATGTTTGTAAAATAATATGGTCTTATATTTGTTATACCTACTTATGTAAAAGCAATTACAAATATAAGACCACAAAAATTAGGTCATGAGAAAAAAAAAATATCTTAGTCAACCCGTCTTATATTATGTATTACCTTTAACAGCATCCAAATAATCATTGATAATAAGCTTTTTTAAGTAGTCCCTGCTTAGTATATAGTTTGAACTTATTTTCAGGCAAACTAAGGACCTCCGCTGGAAGTTTATTGTAAAATATTATCCCATGTCCTACAAAAGAGGTAACTACTTTGGCAAGTCTTAATTTTGGAAAAGCTAGTTTATGTTTGTTTCCCACTTTTCAACAGAGTGGTGCACACCAAGCCTCGGGAGATTATCAATATTTTTTCTGACATATCTAATAACTTGATAAATAATCACATGGGACCGTAAATATATTAATTTCTTTAAACTTTTCTGTTTTTAATCTCGGTACTTCATGTACATCTAAAGGATTTCTAGAATAAGAAGTTCTAAGGGGATCAAAAAAAAAAACAAAAAAAAAATTTATTCACACCAAAAAACATGAAACACAAGCCATTCCCGTAAACAAAACAGGTTTTTACAGTGACTCATTTACGGTACACGCTGCAAGACTGTGGAACCGATTGCCTTTGTCAATACAGACATTGAAAAATATAAAATTATTTAAAATTAAAGTAAAGGAATTTTTCTCCGCAGAATACTCATCAAAGTAGAACTCAAATATGCAGTATTATAATATTTGTATGTTTATTTATTATATGTATGTAGGTATGTATTAGTATGTTCATGTATTGTATATGTAAGTTTATGTCTTAGATAAGTCTATTTAGATATATATTTTTAGCTTGATCTTTCCTCACTGATTAGCATTTACTCCTTCCTTTTTATTCTGTCAACTATCTTTCTGTTTGCTTGCAAAGGTTGCCTGGAAGATATTGCTGTTAGCAATAAGTGCCGCCTTTGTACACCATGTTTGATTGTTTTGATATTTTGTATTGATTTTATTTTATGTGCAAAAAGTGTTATAAATAAAAATAAATAAAATGTTTTACAGTGGCCCCAATATAGGCAAAGCCTGACCCGTGGGTGCCGGTTTACAGTTTTCAGATGTTTTATGTATATTTTAGTTGTTCATCTGCAAGTTGCAGCGCAGCGGTGACAGTAGTGTATACCTTATAACTATAAGTTATTTATGACAATAAGAATTTGAAAATCTAAACAAAATTAAAATTGGTATTTTCTTCTTTATACCACTAAGGTATCGTTACGCTATGTGTATACGGAGTTGAGCAGTTACCTATTAGTGAAATAAATCGGAGAGAAAGCTGCCGAGAGCGTTTAAAACCGCGGGCGGACGTCTAGTCGAAGTATCGTTTTTATAGAAACTAGGATTTTGACCTATTTCGACATGGCAACATCGATTTATTATCCAATTATTCCTACATTCCATCTTGTATGTCAGTTAAGGGTAAGCTATCACTAAAGAACAGTTATTTATCGGTTTGAGGTCAATATGACCGTTACTCGGGTGTACGGTTACCTTAGAAGTGCATGACGCTGGTCGACTGTAGCATGAAGATAAGATTGGTTTTGGTTAGTTATGTAGTTTTGGTCATTTTGAGGTTTTGTTATTGTTGTTGTTAATTGATGCTAACAAAACTCTTTGTTGTGTTTACGAACAGACGTACGGAAGTATGTGAAGTATTATTTTTTAAATTTTTGGTTGCGCAACTCTAAAAATATCCAGGTTAAAAATCGAATAGAAACAATGACTGAAACAAGATAGTCGAAAAATAAATTGCAAAAAAATGGTTATACCTAAAAAAACGGTCAAGTGCCATTGTATATGAAAGCTAGCCTTTTTTCCACAGCTCCGCCTGCACCGAAGTAGTAACAAACTTGAACAACCTGTATCACAATCCTTTCTTACTAGTGCTTTGCGTCATATAAGAAATCTGCCTGCTAAATTTCAGTTGCTACCTCTGTAGTTCTGGAGATTTGTGATCCAAGTAAATGGTATTTTACTTTATGTATTTCTGGCACTTGGTTCTGTGCCATTCAAATCAGTAAATAGAATTAAATGTTTGGAATAAAAATTACAGATTTATAATAACCTAGAAAATGCGTGAAACAAAACTGCAAAATTATGTTGGTCGAGCATTTGGGTACAAAAACTTTAAACCTATATTTAAAATCGGCGTTTTTAGTAGGTATTTGTAATTTGTCAGTAATGGATCCATCCATCCATCTATCAGCCTGTATTCGTCCACTGCTGAACATAAGCCTATATATGCATAGATAGTCTTCTAATGCGGTGAGTAAATGGCACATAATACCTATACAGAAAATCCAAATTCCTTAATAGTTTAGTTTACTTTTAGACCCCGTAATAAAAATGGCCTAATTGTAAAACTGTCAAGTTTGATGGCCCTCAATTTTTTTATTTTTCGAGATAAAAAAATAAATAAAACTTAAATTTATGCTCCACTTAATGACACCTCACAGGCTACAATTATTTTTTGGCACCTTTTTATTCATGGCCTGAAAAATAATTTTATTTTATTTTTAATTTAATATTCGGTTTCGGGTCAACATTTAGCTAATTTAATAGATCTGTGAACAACAAGAAGTTAACAAAATAAATAAAAAAATGATTTCATATGCTACGTTTAATATACTTTTTAGTAACTAAAACATTTCAAGCTATCTTGCATTCTCTAAAAGTTCTTTAGAATTTACCAATGTGAAAATTTGAACTTTATTGCTAAAAATGTTATAAAATTAAGAATGCGCGAATAAGAATTCTTAACGACTGACTTTCTTTTATTATTCCAGCAAGTATTTATTTTTCTTTTAACAGTTGGTTGAGTTTGGTATTTTTATGTCTGTTAGCTAGAGTTTATTTATGTACCAAGATTATCATGCAAATACCCAGTTAAAATCTATTTCTAGTAAGCATTAGCGAGTTGGTATATTTTATCTAAACTTTAATAAAATTGTAAGTAGGGTTTAGTCGGTACAAGGGAAAATATAAATAAATAAATTCCGTAGGGATCATGATACGCAAAAACTTTTCTTACAAAAAGTGAGACTTATTTTACCATTTTTTTGTTATCTACCTCCTTGCATAGGGTAGAAACTAATGCGATATGGTAATTAGAACCGAAGATAAAACTTGGACGATTTTCAAAGTTAGTTCTTCTAGGTATGTGTCAGGTTATGAAGTTTTAATCACTGCTTTAATCGTTCGTCAGCTGGCTAAAGCTAATATTTACACATGGCGCGCGAAATGAATGCTGTCGGGGATTGAGGCGAAGGGCGCGATCACTCCCCCCGCCCCGTCCGCTTACCTCCCTCGCACGTCTGTTGTGTAGTGCTGTGTGCGTAGAGAGAACGGCTGTGTATGTATATAGCGCATTACTTAGCTCTGCATTCAACTCGCGCGTTATGTATATGACGCCCAGCACGAAACCTCCGGAACTGTAAAGCCTTCAAACTTAAAATTTTAAAGGTAGGTTCTGTTGAAGTGAAAACTCCAACATTATCTTTACTAATAATAAACTAAAGAGGTGTGTCTGTACATGAATATTTTTCAAATTTACATGATAATTGGTTATTAGTATTTTCTAGAAGCCAAAACTATATTTTTTTTTATTTTTGTCTCTTTGTACTTATGTGTTTATGTATGTATGTTAAGTTTTAACTCGAGAATCACTCAACCGATTTAGGTTTAGGCTGACTCTTATGAATTATAACATTTAATTTTCTATGTATTTAACTTGACACTTTTTTCGTCTCAGTTGTATTTGGACCGAATGTAAAATAATAAGCACAGTGAAAACAGTATGACTAAGTTTAGTTACGTAACTAATATTGAGAAAACAAGATACCTAAAATTTTCACAGAATCCATTATTACGAAACTTTCCCAATAACTAGATAGGGTGACCACATTAATAATTCCAGACTAAACTTTCAGATCCGAAGCTACAAGTTACAACCTCGTGCTAGGTGAAACAAAACCAATCTTCTAAGTGACTAGAACATACCTTGTTGCTAGATAGAACTAATTAGGCAATTGCTTTATTTATTTTATGGTTGACACGTGTCAATACAAACTACAAACGCAAACTCAACAAAGTTGCAAAAAGGACATAAAAATTACTCGTGTCATCTTACTCTGTAACATGGTTCCAAGTCACGATCTGGACTGCAATCTATCGTTTTAATAATAATAATAATTAATATGAAGTTGATGCTCGTATATTGCACGTAAACAACCAAACAAACCTTTGATAATGCTTTAACAGCGAAACCGGTAAGGGAAATTAATATAAATAAGTGGACAAGTACAAGTGTTTATCAAACAAAAAAATTATCAAACAAAAAATTAATATGATATGAAAAAATAGAATGGGTTTTTTGTTAAAATTTCATTAAGTACATAGTACATTGTATTAAATTTCTGATATATGCATTCTAACTATAATTAACCATATAATCTAGAATTTTGTATTTGAAAAACATGGTTGAATAAATTGTTCTCGATAGAAATAATAATTATTGAAATGAGATTTATTACAGACTCAAAACTAATTAATTAGATGGGTTTTAACAAAACCTAGATTTTGGATATTTTGTTAGCTATTTCAGCTTTCTTATGAAGGTAAGAAACATATTTTTGTCTCTTTTGCTCTGAATCCACTCCTCTCGCAGTGTGCGTTTTTACGCTTAGCATAGGCTGAAAATGAAAAATATTAAAATTCACATGGCCTCTTAAGGGTTTCTTTCTGAGACTTTATTAAAGATGCTGGTCTGAAAGAGTTTCGTTCGATATGTATATAATTTTTATATTTTAAAATCTCTCTAACAAGGAATTTTCTCGTCATTCGCAAGTTAGCACCTTGCTCGGCCTCAAAATTTTCATTTTTATGCTGTAATTAGACGAATACTGCTTATTTTAGTAACCTATTTCTAAAAGACTGTCCGAATTTCAAATTTCTGTGACTTACCCGTACATGAAATTTTCACACTAACACCATATAATTATGTAAGGTCGTATATTAAATGTGACAAACTTTTCAGAAACTCAGGGGTAAAACTATTTTGTTTCCGACAGAACCTTTAAGGCCTTTTAAGAACTTCTATTTTCAGTTTCAACAAACTAAGAGGCAAACGTATTGACGTACTCCTTTCTAGGCCACTTTATTTATTAATACATAATGTACCTTTACACACCACATGTCTCTTTCAAAAATATTCCAAGTAGCCCCACAATAGAGTCCAATTTACCCAGTAGCGGGGTAAAACCGTATAATCATAAGTGGTCGGCCCTTAGTCACCTGTGCCCGGATCATGAAAGGGTTATCGGGTAAAGTAAACTACGGTTATAATGGTTTTGTTTATGTAGGATAAGAGATAAGGGGCAAGATGGGAGATTCCATCAATATGGATTGGCTAGCACTCGCAAGGTCGTGTAGAGAGCAATATGTACCGCTTGATTATGTAATGTGTGACTCCATCACACAATTCTATTTTCCTATTATTTTTTAGGTAAGTGAATTTGTTAGTTTAGAATTCATAGAAATCAAACAGATTCCAGTTCCAAAGAGCTAGTTTCTTTTCAATATTTCTGGGTTAAGTTGGGTTGTGGCCACATAAAAGTGACTTAAATATTGTAATTTTACTGAAATGCCTCAAATTTTTTCGAGTCATAAAAGCGAGTTATAGTTAAAACTACATGAAGACCCTAGAGGTATGTATTATGTATGCTGTCCAAATTGGCGACATACTGAAGAAGGGCAAACTCAAAAGTACCCGGAATAAAAGCATATAACTAGATTGATGGATGTGGAAGAAAAGAGTGTAGAATGGAAATCTGTAGTCCTTGCCTACCCCTCTGGAAGACAGGCGTAAGTATATGTATATGGTAGATCATAAAACTTTTTTTTTGTTTTTATCTCATCGATCGAGTCTTTCTCATGTTCATTGCATCAGTCTAAGTGCGAATGGTTCCGTAATTGGTTGTCATTTGAGTACTGTACGGGATAACAACACAACGGGGCAATAATGGACGATAATTATAGAAAATCATTTGCCTGTAATAATTACATAATCCAGCGATAATTGCGGCAAATCATCCTGGCATCCAGCGTTAAGGGTAAGGCGATTAGTTTGACTATTCAATACCTCGCGTAAATGAACGTGAACAGTCCGCTTTTGTGGTTTATCTTGAAAACATCACGGTTATGGTTGCTGACAGTAGCGGAACTTAACAGATTCCATATAAAATCTAACATGAACGCAACGGGGCCATCCATATATACGTCATTTGAAATTAGGGGGGTCAGGTCTGTGGATGACGGTAATATCGTAAACATAAATGGCAATAACCCCCGGTCTTGCCAAAAAAAAAACTATTGTTTAAACAACTTCATTTGTTTTGTACTCATAATATAGATAGCGAAAATTACATTAGTTTTGTGAGAGGATGGGATTATTGGATAACGACGATAGGATGATTATAGGGTGGGTTCGAAAATCGATAAAAAATAGTTATACAAAAGATGAGGACAAAATTATTAGTTCACTCAAATTCATTTAACAGTTTAAGTGTAAATAAGTTTATTATACTTATTGTACCTCCATCCATCCATCAGCCCGTGTTCGTCCACTGCTGGACATAGGCCTTTCCCAAATTTGGCCACTCATGTCGGTCCTCCGTCCTCATCATCCAGCCGCCCCCCGCAACGTCCTTCAGTTCGTCGAACCAGCGGGAACGAGGTCATCCTACACTACGCTGCTGTACGTGGTCTCCATTCTAAAGCCTTTCGGCCCCAACGGCCATCATGTCGGCGACAAATATGGCCTGCCCACTGCCACTTCAACTTACTGATTCTGCAGGCTATGTCGGTTACTTTAGATCTCCGACGGATCTCCTCATTTCGGATTCTATCCATCATTATTGTACCTATATAATATTATTTATTGCTAAATTTTTTGTTAATGCAAGTGTATAATTATTTAACTTTTATATTTTCTTATTACGTTTCCCCGTACTATATTTAGTTGATTTTTTACATTAAAATTAACGTGTTATAAATGTATATGATGCATCTGTTTAATAACTTAAAAGGATTTAATGTGTCCATATAATACAAATTTGCATACCAAAACGCTTCATTTCATACCCCATGCATTTCATTTATTTGTTTCGTTTATTTATTATTATTCATATTATTGAAATAAGCAATCTTTCCCTTAAATAGAATCATAGTTACCATCATCAGTATGAAAATGCATCGTAATCGGGCATTGTGAGCAACATTAAAGATCTATACAATTTCGATATTGAATGCGCTGGCTTCGTTTTTTATCTTATTTTATTTCTATTCGATACTCTCACGCTCGGTGCTTCACAAAAGGCTATCAATAGCATAAATGTCTGTTCCTCTGTCATTAATATGTGACTACTAAATTGAAAAATGGAAGCGTTACGATATTCAACATTAAAAGCATCTTGATTTTTCACAAAAACACTTGTACACTTGTTTCATATATGCTTTCATATATGTTTTACTACCGGTTTCGGAAAATTCCATCTTCAGGGGATAAATAGTTCTTAATATTATTTACGAGCCGTAAATGAACGTCGTTTTGTCAACAAACATTGTGAGAAAGCAGAGAACCAATGTAAGATAGGGTAGAATTTCAAAAGATTGTTGGGGATGTCTTGTTTTACCTTTCGCCGATATTTACCTAAGATTATGTACAATGTTTATCTACTAACTTCATCGTATGATCTGTAGTTTATTTAAGTATTTAAGGTTTTGTCTCACCTTTGTCAAAATTATATCTTACTTTTTTAAAATAATAAATAAATAATAAATATAAATAAACTTCTGTATAACAATATAATAATAAAAGAATATAAGTATAAGAATATTAGAATAAACTGTATAAGAACAAATAAGTAATTGTAAAAAATCCAGATGCCGTCTATGTTTCATCAAGTGTCGACAAGCGCAAATAATAAAAAAAAAATTTACAAGTAGCTCTTAAAAGCTCTTAAATACTAATCTAGAGGTTCCGGATTCAAATCCAAATCCGAACATTTGTGTTTGCTCTTCGTGCTTCGGATGGCATGTTAAGCAGTAGCACAGTGTAATTTTTAAACTATGGCAGTAGCTCACTACGCATTACGCTGGGACGTTAGAATCATCGGTGAAATGTGGGTGTAAAAGTGTAGCTTATAGTTCACAGTCTATATTCAGAGACACCTTTGAAACCTCTACTTACCTATTTTATGTACAGCACCTAAAGTATATTATATATAAATATAAGGTGACTTTTATTTATGCAGCCAAACTCATATTGGAGGCTGGGTAAGTGATCAGTATCACGGGTCGATAACACTTTTTGCCAATTTCGCACAATAAAATCTTGTCATCCCATAGTAATTGTGCACATATAAGGTGACTTTCGTTTATATAGCCAAATTCATACTGAAGACTCGTTAAGGGGTCAGGGCCAAAGTTTAGTGACCCTTTCAGTGAAATATGCAAAATAAAATTTAGAATTCCTATACTAATTGAGTCAAGATTGTGCTTGAACAAGTATACAGGCATAAAAAAATGTTTTTCGTTTTTCGCAAACAGGGTCATTGAACCTTGGTGCAGTCTCCAGTATTAATTTGGCTATATAAAAAAAGTCATCACATATACCTATTAATACCAGAACGACGTAACGGACCAATAAACAAACAAAAAAAAGGATCTAAAAGAAGGTAGCTCTAAAAGAACAGACTGTCACTTTTGTCTTTTCCACATATGTATAGGTATTCTCATTGTCTGCAAAATAATTCATAAGATATCCCTTTTGCCATGAAAATATAATTTCATTTTACGCTTTAATTCACTAAAATGTTTTCCGTTTCCCAATTTCATGGGACGATAAATCTAACAAGATCCAGAGTTGGTCTAATCCTTTTATTTATGGCCACCACTCTGCCAGTTTGCGACCAAGGACCGGCTTGGCCTTAATACAACCTTGACTCTAGAACATGAAGGGAAATGTTTTAGAGTAATTAAATGTTATTTTGCTTACCCTTAATAAATGGCTTTTAAGTTTTCGTTTAAACTGTTTGAAAAATGTTTCATTTGATCCCCCACAAAATATGACGCAACCAATTTTTTTTTTTTTTTCGTAGTCCCTGTGTTGTCTTTTTGATCATTTTTCTCGACCTCTTTCGAGCTTTGTCCTGGGTGGACGCAAACGCAAAGGCTTATCTGTGACGGATTTTTGGCGCAAACCTGTTTAAATAACTTAACTAACCATGAACATAGTATGAGTTAAGCTTTCTTTGCCTTAATGGCAACGCTTTCTCCAGCTCGTCTTTTAAACCAAAATAAGCTTAGAACATCCAATAATACCGTAACTACAATCACAGAGTATGAAACAACGTAGATATCGCTCACAGAAATGACACAATAATCCCATTCATTACACCAAATGAAGCCAGGAATTACTCTCCGAGATTTACTCGAGCGTATCTCTACGTACCGCGTATATCCAAACCCCGGTCCGGGAGACTGCGCAGCCATCAATCATACACCTGTACAGTACAGTGAACCGTGTCACCTTCCTGCGTTATGCTAATTAATGTCGGAATAGGAGCTGCGGATGTAGGCCGCATAAATCTTGGCGGGCACGATGGCAAATCGTGGCGGCCTTTGTATTTACGCGGATAGTATCGGTCGGCCTTTTGCGCGGTTTGTTTATGTACAAAAGAATACAAATATATAACTTCAGTTGTGTAAACATATAACTTCAGTTTGAATTATGTGGGAAGAATATTATTTATTTAGACGTCACGATACAATTTTCCCATCTGTAATGTCTGTCTGGCAGCCTGCAATGTAAAATGTTTTTGTACTAGAGAGCCACTGAAAAATTTGAATGTCGGTGCTAAATTTCACGTTCATAAATATAATAAATGTTGACATATAGTCAATTGAGCCCGAAAATAAATAAATATAAGAATTGGAAATATATTATAAGTACTCGTATAATCAAAATTAAATTTATATCAGTGCGGTATATAAAATCAGAAAAGTAAATCTGGAAGTGAGGAGCTCCTAACCGGGATTCGAACCCAGAACCTTTCCCTTACTGGGCGATTGCTCTACCAACTGAGCTATCCAGTTCTCAAAACGACCTGCGAATTTACGCATCTGCTTTCCCATTACGCAACGATATGTATAAATACTCACTTAAAAGTGAACCTCTTGGCTCCTAGAGGACGCTAGTGTATTCAAGACGAGTCTAAGACTATTACTACTTTTACTATTACTTCACCTGTTACACATTACACTTATCGAAACTATGATAGAAATAAATTTCTATAATTTTAAACACTTGGCGATTTATAAGGAGATAACAAATTAAATTTATATCATTGCGGTATATAAAATTAGAAAATTAAATCTGGACGTGAAGAGCTCTGAACCGGATAAATCGCCAAGTGTTTAAAATTATAGAAATTTATTTCTATCGTAGTTTATATAAATTAAAGTTATAAAATCTACATTACCTCAGCACATTCATCAATGTATGTACTAGGTAAATCCGCGATCCACCCTTCTTCCTTACTATACCGATTACAAACCGGAACCGACGCCAGCCGATGATGGATAACCGGAACTTAACCGGTAGAGTTCGAGCATTACCGGTACATTTCAAATGTTTAAAATCGACTACGGATTCCATTTTCAAAGCGCCGTTTGTAAATGCGCGAAGAACGGGAATGGAAATTCGTTATTTCGTGATAGGAGTATGGACTAAAATAAACGACGTCTGATTATAAATTCGTTTTGAACGTTTAATGATGAATAATTTATTTCCTACCTTGTATACAAACCACATGCGAATGGATTACTAAACTGCTAAGGCGCATGCGTTTGAACAATGTAGGTAGTAAATGTTAAAACTGGCTAAACTCGTTTCAAAGTCGGCATAGGTCGAACTATCGATGAGATAATGTGTCGATGTTATGAATTGACTCATCATCACCAGGGCTGCTATTATCCCCATGATTAGATAATGGAATCTAAAATTAAGGCTGGTACTTTGTATTGCATTGTCATATAGACAGCATAATAGTACATTTCCCCACTTGTGCTATAATAGTACATTACGATACGAGAGCGATGAAACGTTTTCTGACGAGTGTGAGTTTGCGGCACGAGCCGAAGGTGAGTGCTGCAATCACACGAGTCGAGAAAAAGTTTCTCGCACGAGTATCGTATAATATTTTATAGCAAAAATGCGGAAAATGCCGACTTTACGCAAGCGCAGCTCACTCACCTTCGGCTCGTGCCGCAAACTCACACTCGTCAGAAAACGTTTCATCGCTCTCGTATGGTAATGTACTATTCTTTATTAGTTTTCTTTTTCTAGTGCCATTTTTATAAATACATTCGGTGTTATGTGGGTACACCTCAGAATACAGATCTGTATTCTGAGGGGTACATTTGTGTGGGAAGTGTAGGTAAACTATACCTAGAAATTATATAATACTAGCCTTTTCCCGCTGCTCCGCCCGCGTTTATTCAATCTCTGTCCCGTTTTTGGCATGGACGTTGTTTTATGAACATACCTTATAGCCTAACGTATATTTTAACCAGGGTTACTACGATAATAATAATAAAGGCATCCGTTGAGTTGTTGTCCAGTTAAAACGGAACATACATAGATGCAGAAAGACAACATTTCTAAAAACAGTAGTAGTTTTAGCTTCAGTACAAGATAAATAACCCATTTCTTTTTAAATAAAAAAAAATATTCGATGTAAAGACGGGATTTTTTTTCAACCTTATTAATAGTATTGTAGATTAAAGTCTATAATATCACACGTATTTAGTGAATAGTTTCAGCGGGCTACCTATCCTATTAGGCAAACCGTACATTTTTTTCTGCATGTGTGAATAAAGTCATAAATTATGATTCATTAGTCATTAATCACTCAGGCATATTCTCATCGAAAGTTCGAACTGCGCATAAATACACAGATTTCAATGTAAGTTTTTTAAATTTTAACATATCAACTTACTGAAATTTTAAAGATATAATGTACATAGTTTTAAAAAGAGACTAAGTAATTAAAATAGGGGTCCTCGTTTCTGTGTATTTCATGTATGACTTGAGTACATAATCTAGGCTTTTGTTTTTGGAAAACATGTAAAAAAAGATCTTCGATAGAAATAATTAGTGAAATGAGATCTTCAAACACACTTTTTCTTCTCGTTGGCCGAATATGAGTAATTTACAGACTCAAATAATATTATTTTATTTGATGTATTTCAAACAATATCTACATTCTGGTTATTTTGTTAGCTATTTTACTTCTTTTTATAAAATAAAAATAATGAAAAATATATAGAATTTATTAATTGAGCATGTTTTATGCGGGCGGGCGGGCGTTGCACGAGTCTGCATTTTGAATAGCACGACAAGAATTGTTTAGCGGCATATCGCAAATTATATTCATATATCCTTTACTTATAGGTATATAGAATATATATTATAAATAATAATAACTCTTTCATCTTAAATCCGCCTCTCTCACACTGTGTGTTCTTTCACTTAAGGGGGGGTTATCCCGACTTTGTCTCTTTTCAAATTAATTTTAAACCAATAAAACTCAACGATTAAATTCACTCTTTGATCTTAATATTTCGGCTGTTCGATACACGATTGCCTAAACTTTCCTCGATCCGATTAAATCGCTAAGATAGATCTAAACTGCGATCTAAATATAATTTAATTTGAGCTATATTAAGTTTTGAACAATAAAACTTATACTAAAATAAACGTGAAAAATGTGATTTATAACGGCCATCCCTCTAATTCCAAAATAATAAATAAAAACACCTCAAAACCGCGAGTTTTCTGAGCGGCCCGGATACGCGCGTGAAAAATGACAGCGTTGGAGCAGGAGAGATTTCTCTGGATAACCTCGCCTTAAAGTTACAGGGACAAATAAAATTCACTTAGACTCTTAACGTAATGTTTCATTCACTTATTGATTCAGAACATCAAGCAAATGTTAAGCGTATGTTCAACTCTAAGGTAAATACTTAAATTCTGGGTAGATATTCTGTGTTTCTAGTCTAGATAGACGAATCTAAACTGAAGACTTGTGCACACACATACTATCCGATAAGACTGGATTAGCTATACAAACGTTATTGTACTAAGTTTGGGTAGAATTAGTTGAGTAATCGGCTGTGTGAATTATTAATTTTTATGGTTTTAATAAAATGTGTCATTCATAAAATTAATTATACATATTTTTAATTAATGAAGCATTTTAATTACAGTAAGTAATCAACGAATCTCAATCTTTAAGTTTTTCGGAATTTATGTGCATAGTATTTAATACTTATCACTTGCTGAACGGTGAAGGAAAACGTGAGGAAACCTGCATGCCCTAAATAGCGTGTATTTGTGCCCGAAGAACGGCGATAGGGCTCATTACCCATCACGTTGAGACGTAATAATCGTCGGTGAATTGCGGGTGTGCCGGGTGTGGACTGTGACTTGCATTTTTAACACCTGGAACACCTCTGACACCCTCAAGGGGATTCATGTCATGATGATACATTAAATATTTTTATTTTTACGTAATCAATAACTTTCCTTGCTTGCTCATTTTATGACTTTTTTTAAGCATTACATTTTGTTTAATTTTTATGAATTTAGATACTGTTACAGCATAAACGAAACCGTTTTATTTTTGGCATATACAAATATTTAAAACACTTTTTGTCTCTGAATATTTTTTCGAGCTTTTTGTTTCTAGGGTCTGTGTCTATCATAGGGTGACCAGCTTCAGCAGTAATAGGTAGAAAGTTAAAATTTTATAATAAATAATAAAATATATAAGGTGACTTTTATTTATACAGCCAAACTCATACTGGAGGCTTGGTAAGTGACCAGTAATACGGATCGATAACACTTTTTGTTAATTCTGCAAAATAAAATGTTGACGTCCCATAGTAATTGACTCGGGGCTGGGCTGGCGTTTGTATGGAACAAATCAAATCAAATCAAAATCAAAATATTTATTTTTGCAAAATAGATACATAAAGTATACTTTCTACAAGTCAAAGTTAATTTTAACAATGTAATATATCTTTAGAATATAAAAAAATATATACGAGAAATAAAATATACACCTGCATAAAATAGAGGAATCTACGAATAAAAATAATATATATACATAATGCAATGAAGAAATAAGTTCATAAATAAAAACGGGAAATATATACAAAAAATGTTAAGGTTGGGCTAGTAAAATGTAATAAAGTTATACACCTGCATAAAATATAGAAATATAGGAATAAAAATATTATATATACATAATGCCTAACCATCCGCACCATTCGATTAGTATTGCTAAGAAGAAGGGCAAGAAACTTAGCAAACATTCCTTTTTTCGAAATAAAACATATGATACAAAATCATATACATACCAACTCAAGTAAAGGCAAAAAAATTATAAGACTGCAGGAATTAGTCACGAGAAAAAAAAATATCTTAGTCAACCCGTCTCATATTGTCTATTACCTTTAATAACAACAAAGTCAGTTTACATATTAATTACTTTTAAGCCTTTAGAGGAATCATACAGTATTAAAATATGCTAATTATGAATTACAATTTTGAATAAGATTATTATTATTTATTACACCATGCTTTATTATCGTCCAAATAATCATTGATTTTATAATAAGCTTTCTTAAGTAGTCCCTGCTTAATACATAGTTTAAACTTATATAGTTTAAACTATAGTTTAAACTTATTTTCAGGCTAACTAAGGACCTCCTCTGGAAGCTTATTGTAAAATTTTATACCATGTCCTACAAAAGAGGTACCTACTCTGGCAAGTCTTAATTTTGGAAAAGCTAGTTTATGTTTGTTTCTGGTTTCAACAGAGTGGAGCACACCAAGCCTCGGGAAATTATCAATATACACGAAAAGAATAATTTACGAATTTCACAAAAAGAGTCATTGAAACTTGTTACTGAGCACTTACCGAGTCTTCAGTAAGAATTTGGCTGCATAAATAAAAGTCACCTTATATATAAAAGAAACGGTGTGCCTGAGATTCGTGTTATCAATTTCGGACTAACATACTAGTAGTTAATTTATTTTTTAACTTTATAAAAGTGTTTGCCTGGTAATTTTTATTCTGGAAAAATAAACTCATTTCGTATTTTGCTATTAAAAATATCGTAGGCAGCTAAAAATCCAAACGTGATTTATGTAAAAATATTTATTATAATTTTCGGTTCAACATTTTTACTCTGTAATCTGTCACAAACAGAATTTTTCTTAAAATCGTTCACGGGTATTTAACTACTTATGTTGCTAAATTACATTTTTCTCTTAATAAATAAATTAAAAAAAAAACTTATTATATTTGCGATGAAAAAAATCGTATTCAATTTGATATTGAATTTTTGACTGTTTCTGTGGCAGAGTGGTAGACCGTTCGTCTGTCAACCTAAAGGTAGTGGGTTCAATCCCCGCGGTGCAACATTAATTTGTTGTTCGGTCTACGTGCTTTAGAAGGCATTTGTGCCCGAAGTACGGCGATCACAACCCATCTCGTTTGGGACGCAATAATCGTATGTGAAAAGCGGGTGTACCAAGAGTGGATTGTGACTTTCATTACTTAGAAAACCCTCTGATAACCCTCAGGGATTAGGATCAGGAATATGTTCAATGTTTATGTATATAACTAGCTTTTGCCCGCAGCTTCACCCGCGTTGAATTAGTTTTTGTGTACTCCTATAAAATCTGTCAATATTTTTCGGACCATTACAGTCAACATAGCTGGTGAAATGTGTGAGTTATGCGACTCTTGTGTTTCCCATTTTGTATGTCTCTTTTATAGCTTTTCCATGGGAACTGGTTTATGGGATAAAAAGCAGTTTTTGTCCTATTCTAGATCTAGAACTTTATTAGTGCAAAGTTTCAGCCCAATCGATTCAATAGATATATACGGCGTGAAAGGGTGACACATATAGAAACATATAGAAACTTGAAACCACATTTTCATCCCATGCGAACTGATTTTTGAGATAAAAAGTAGCCTATGTCCTATTCCAGGTCTACAACTACATTCATGTAAAATTTCAGCCCAATCGGTTCAGTAGTTACGGCGTGAAAGAGTAACAAACATCCATCCATCCATACGTCCAAACATTCACATTTATAATATTAGTGGGATGGGATGGGATTTTTAACTGGATTTATTACACAAAAGGCAATGTGGAGGTGCAAATATAATATTTCAAATTGACTCCGTTCAGTGGACTTTACCATCTTGTCTTCATATGTACTCAAAACTAGATTTTTCCTATATATTTTCAAATTTTACATACCGAATTCCACTCATTAGTCTAAAAAATACAGTATTCTATTTCCCTTGATAGAAGATGAAGGTTGAAATGGAATTGTTCCCGCGGGACCAGGAATGGTTCTGCAGTTCCCGGTGAACCCTAATGAGAGTAAGAGTGTTACAGGGTGTTCTACGGAATACCTCTTTTTGAAAATTGTATAAATTAGGTTGTTTTTTTGTTAGACTGATCCGAGCTACGTTCTGGACTGCAATCTGTAGTTTTAATAATTAAGAGGGCTACGTGTAACATTTCTAAAAGTATACTCACGCCTGTATCCTATCCCAGAAGGGTAGGCAGAGACTTCAGATTTTCATCTGCTACGTTCTTAACATACCTCTCTTCTATATCCATCAATTCAGTATGTCGTCTATTTGGTTGGCATACGTCCTTCTGGGGTGACCCGTTCGAGTTTTACTTCAACTTTCGCACCATCAATTTCTTTCGTTACTCTAATTTAAATAATGCTCTCTAATAGAAAGTATGTATACGCCAAAACCACTGAAGCATTCTAATTCAAAAGTATATTTAATTAAATGGAATATAATATATTATATGACTTTAAAACCTATACAATTAATTAAAAAAACGAAATACCCCGAGGTGAGCCGTTCATTTAATTTTATGATTAATGTTAAATACAAGTAGAGCAGAAGTTAATTTTAATAAAAAAAAGGAAATATTATCTAAAACATATGTAAGATATTACTTAATAATTAAATTGTGATTTAATAACAAATAAGCGTCTGTGTAACAGGCTTTATAGGACTTAAAATAATATTTTCTTTGAAAGGTTTGCCTCATTCATATGAACCACCTGTATAATAATGGGCACTCCTAAAATGGCTACTTACGTATGCGGAAATTTGGGGCAGCCCACGTAAAATGACGTCCAAAACCGGCATATTCCCTTCATTACCTATGTAAGCTGAATTTTTAGTAGCCCCACTGTTCTTGCTGTGATGTGTTCATTTATCTAGGGCTTTTGCGTTTAATGTGCTTCTATCTTACTCTAACCTTATTTTGTATAAATATGCACTAAAATAGAACTAAAAATTCAATATAATATTTCGATCCACTTTGGTTCGTCGTCGTCAGTCAAAATGCATATCGATTAATTTTTGTAATTTTTTTTCTGTATTATGGCGTTAAATTATTTTAGTTTATGCAAATTAAAAATATAAATGCTCATACAAATTAAAAGTATTTGTTAACATACTATCTAGATTAGACTTTTTGTGACTACATGTTTATTTAAAAAAATATTTTTGTAGCCAGATTATGTAAAAGAAATATCCTACGTACACCGTATTTAGAATTTCGTACGTCGAAATAAGATACAAAACTCTTAGAGGATCACTAAAAAATAAAGTTTTTTAAACAAGTCTAGGTAACTTACTCTTTTATTTTAATATAAGTAGAATCAAGTCCTACTCGCCTTATCTGAATTTTGGCAGAAACATTGTACTGAAATCGTTCCTTTACTTGAGGTCAGGTATATGCTTTCTCTACAATTAGACTTCTGGTATCTAAATTAGTCCATAGAAAACAAATCTGTGTAGCTAGCCCTTTATTATCGATGTGATTTCAAACTATTACCGGAAATGCGGAAATGCATTTTATATTCTGTACTTTGCATGACTCGGAAAGTCTAGAATGAAATATGACAAACAACAGCGCATGTATGTTTTCGTTTTGTGAGAACTTAAATTGTTCTAGATTTTAGTTACTTATTCTCTCTACATACATTACGTAAGTGCTGTTTGTGTTACAGTAAGGTTGGCCTGGCAGTTGTTGATTTTCTGGCCGTCTAATCAATAGATGACATTCTAGAAAGACCCTGGAGTAGTGTGAACAAATCAAAAGAAAAGTCTGTAGTCATCGTGTTATTAGAAATGAGTAAAACTCAATGAAGACACCGACAAGAGCTTTGCTTTTAACTACACGAAGACGAGATCAGCTGCAAATACTGAAGAAGATACTTAGGGCCATTTTACATCATCCATCCATCAGCTTGGTTCGTCTACTGCTGGACATGGGCATAGTATTCTATTGAGTATTGATTTCAAGGACACTGCCTAGTTAAACTACTGTTGTTACCTATACCGTGACATGGGGTTTCCAAGATTTCGCTAGTGGTCAACCTGGAAGAAATGCCCGTACTCACATACGCTGCAGTCCAGCCGTGGACGAAACAGGCTGATGGATGGATGGACAGACCATAGGTGGTCTTATTTTTATTAGGTGTTCGACTGAAGAATTAAAATCACATCAAAATAATCGATGCAAATAAAAAATGATTTTAGTATTTGATTTAATTACTTCAAATATACGAGTTAAAAGATAATAACAACGAAATTTTATGTAATTCAAATTTATGCGTTAATACACTGTAGATGAGTTTATGAATTTAAAATATTATTGATTGAAATAAATATATTTTTTATATTTAATTTCTAATCAATGTTTTATTATTGAATTATACATTTTATGTAATTAATTATCATTATGAATGACATATAATTTTTGACATGTTAAATTCGACTTTGAAAATTACATTTAGAATAAGTATAGACATGTATTATAAAGTTAGGTATTATTACAATTATTTTTTTTTATTGCATAATACCTCATTGACCTGTAACTTACCGTTATTAACAAAGATCTGTATCTGTATCTGGAATTTCGAATTTAGGGAAATTTTGGGAATTTTGACGACGATTGTCACAAAAATAATCTTATATGAGTTTGTTTTTTGTACATTAAAACGAATATATCTTTTAACCGAGTGCGAATTGTTAGTACGAGTATTATATCGAATACTAATAATTCTAGTATCCATTACAGAACGAGTATTCTTACGTTAAAGTGCTGAACAGGCAGGTTAGAGTTCATTTTCAGTTATTTCAGAAAGCAGCGGACAGAGTACAATATAAAGTCAATAACATTAAAACTTTCTAGATACAAAACTTGTAACAACCGAGTCAGAATGATTCTGTCGCGAAGTAACCGGTATAATGGCTTTGGAAACTGCCTCGGAGTTTCTCCCTCAGTGTAACCTTTGCCTTAGCAAGTGATATTGAACTAAAAAAAAAATGGTTTTTAGAATTCTCGCAACGCTTCATTGATTTTTGGTGACATCTTTTTGATTAACCTTTTGTGTAGTTAAAAAAGTTTACGTGGTACGTGTAAATAAACTTTGGACTGCCAAGAGTGGCGAAATCTTGGAAAGGCTTATGTCCAGCAGTGGATGAAAGAGGCTGATGGATAGATAAATAATTGCTAGATTGATCTACCAAATCTTTTCATAATCAAGAAAAATAACATACTCACTGTTGTCCACAAAAAGAAAAACAACAGAAAAAGACGATACATTTCATTAAGGCAACAATCCTTAAAAGGAAATTGGAACTCTTATAATATCACTCTCGCGTCCGTCCGTCTGTCTGTCATAGCGCATTTTCTGTAAGATTATGTAATGTAGAAATTTAAATTTTGGCATAATGTTAGGTGTTGTTTGCATATATCGTCAGTTAAAAAAAAAACATTCAAATGGGGGACAAGATGGCCCAATTAAAAAATATATATATACATTTTGAAAGATCTTCTTAGAGACTGTGTGTCTTGTTGTTTATGAGAGGTCAATGTGTTACAACGATGACTTACCTTAATTTACAAACTGGTTATCTTCTCAGGCCACATGAAACAAAATACCAAGAGACTATATAATTAAAACCATTAGACCAAAAATTATATGAAAATATTTTAGAACCCTTAGCTAGAGAAGTTCTTTAAAATTTATTTATATTTTTAATTGGGCCATTTTGTCTCTATTTGAATGTATTTTTTTATCTTTAAGGCGCCTAGGCACGCCACCGTTTTAGCACAAAGTTTAATAAATAATCCGTTTCTCTGTTGTTTCTCGTAACAGACCAAACTATATGACCTCCATCATCTGGTGCTGGTATTTTTAAAAGGCACCATTTTGCCAAAATTTTGAATATTAATTTTGTTTTAAAGATATTAAGCTGGACAGATTTACATACAAAGTTGTTTTCTTGTCTCAGTTTGTACATATATAAAAATTTAAAATTTCAGCCACATAGCGACTTTGTAAATGCCTGTATTAAACTATTGAGGTCTATACCTTTGGTCTTTAATGAAAAACAACAGAGAAACGGGTTATTAAATTTTGTACTAAAACGGTGGCGTGCCTATGCGCCTTAAGTGATGATATATGCCAACAAGACCTAACATTATGCCAAAATATAAATTTCTGCATTACATGAGGTCAATGTTGTAACATTACTTTTTTATTGTATTTTTTACCATAACCTGATATTTATATGAATCATATACTTATATCTTTTATTCTTGGATGACAATCGCATACTAATGTTTTTGTAGAATGTTTTAAAACCCTATTCCGTATAAAAAGTAAAAAAAAATGCATGCGAATTACATGAAAATCCAGAGAAATCGTGGAAAATAACTGTCAAACAAAACTTAATCGAAAGTTAGTTATTATCGTTAAGCACACCCCATTTCAAGAATATTATCGTCATAAATATACCTTTATATTATATAAATTATTTCATTTAGAGGTCTACCTAACTTAAATTCTACCTTTTCAGCGGAAAAGCCTCATATTTCGGAATATTTTACCTCAAGAATATACATAATTGCGTAGTTAAGTGTGAATTATAAATTATAATGATTTGAAAAGACCCGAGGCTATAGGCGGGGTCTATAGTGATGTACAGCATTATAACTTAATAGCGTAATTGTGGACTATGCATATGGAATTAAGTATGAAACGGGGTTGGAGAAGTTGGGAATTCAAGCAGGTTTAGGCGTTAAGTTGGATCTAAGTTTAAACACCCGAGTTTTTTTTTCTTTTATTAGGTATTGCATTAGTTAGCTTAAGTTTACATGTGAGTTATTTTTTATGATATAGGTATAACATATACATACTCGCGCTTCTATCTCAGAGGGGTAAGTAGACCTTTTTTAATTATATTATTTTATTAACTGTTTTTTATCTCTGTTTCAGGTATGTTGGGCGCATTATTAGAATTATTTGGAATCCTTGATATGTAAGTTTGTATTACTGAATTTTGTGTCTTAGTTGCTTTCGGATAGAAACACAAATACCATAATTGAAAATAAGGTTTTTATAAAAAAATATACAATAAATATATTTTTATTTGAGTTTTATATTTTTACTGAAAATAATATACAATAGTAGCTTTTGCCCGCGACTTCGTTCGCGTGGAGTTCGGTTCAGCCTTAGGGGGCGAATTTTCAAAAATCCTTTCTTAGCGGATGCCTACGTCATTACAACTATCTGTATGCCAAATTTCAGCGAAATCCGTTCAGTAGTTTCGGCTGTGCGTTGATAGATGAGTCAGTCAGGTTTGCCTTTTATATATTCAGAAAGATTTGTATAGGGTACCTTGCCCAACTACGGTAGCGATCTGGCCAACATATTTTATTTGTTCTTTTAAATAGGTGTCCAAAATTTCCTTTTTTCATTTATTTGTATAATATTTAAATTGCTAGGTAATTTTAATTTTTAATTAGTTTAGATTAGATATAAATAGTTATTTAAGTTTTAGATTAGAGTCTTTCTTATACGCAAGAACAATTTCCTGCAATGAAATCGTTCTTGATAGTTTCAGTAAATTTAATTATATATAATAGGTTGGGGAAAAACTCTTTTCGCACATAGTATGTATGAACTTATAATAAAATCTCTTTGGCAATACCATTTGTATCTGGCTGGTTTTGGTATTATTAAAAAGTTTAAATAAAAAAAAATATAATTCTCATTTCAAATTAGGTAAAATGTGTGATTTTCATTTGTTTTTCTTACTGTTAGATGCGTGAATCTAATGAAGAAATTTGATAAATTTTAAAATTTTACTGCAAAAAAAGTTAAAAGGCAAGGCAAGCCGCAAAAAAAATTTGTGATGTTTATGGACCTAGTGCAGTGTCTGTGAGAGTAGCACAAATTTGGTATATGCGTTTTCAATCCGGAAATTTTGATGTCAAAGATGCACCTCGCTCTGGGCACCCTGTTACGGATAAAATGGATGCCATTTTTGAAAAAGTAGAGCAAGATCGGCATATCAGTAGTTACGATGTAGCTGAAGAACTGGGGATTGACCACAAAACAGTTTTGGCGCATTTGATAAAAGCTGGGTACACAAAAAAGCTCGATATTTGGGTGCCTCGTGAGCTCACTGAAAGAAACTTAATTAGCCGTGTACTCATTTGTGATTCTTTATTACGACGTAATAAAACCGAACTATTTTTTAAAAACCTGATAACTGGTGATGAAAAGTGGATCACGTACGACAAGAACGTGCGAAAAAGGTCGTGGTCAAAGGCTGGTCAGGCTGCACAGACTGGCGAAACCCGGGTTATCTCGCAACAAGGTAATGCTGTGTGTATGGTGGGATTGGAAGGGCATTATTCATTATGAGCTGTTACCGCCAGGCAGGACCATCGATTCTGAACTCTACTGTGAACAACTGATGAGATTAAAGCAAGAAGTTGAAAAAAAGCGGCCGGAATAGTCAACAGAAGAGGTGTGGTTTTTCATCATGATAACGCTAGACCTCACACATCTTTAACCACTCAGCAAAAAATAAGAGAGTTTGGCTGGGACGTATTAATGCAAACGCCGTATAGTCCTGACCTTGCACCTTCAGATTTCCACTTGTTTCGGTCTCTTCAGAATTCTTTAGGCAGTGTCAGGTTAACATCACGAGAGGATTGCCAAAACCACTTGTCGCGGTTTTCTGATCAGAAGCCCCAGAATTTCTATAGCAATGGGATCATGTCCCTACCTACAAGATGGCAGAAAGTTATCGAACAAAATGGCACCTACATACTTTAGTTAAATGTAAATTAACTTTATTAAAAAATGTTTTGAATTTTCATATAAAATGCGAAGAAACTTGATTAATTGAAATAGGCGTTACCTTGCGGAAGTCCATCACTAAGTAAAGGATATATGAATATAATTTGCAATATTCCGCTAAACAATTCTCGTCGTGCTATTCAAAATGCAGACTCGTGCACCGCCCGCCCGCCCGCATAAAAACATGCAACAAGCAAGCGATACAAGCAAAGCAATCTTAAATAACAAGCAAGAAAACTTATCGACACGTGTTTCGCCTCTGAACGAGGCATCCTCGGGATGTGTTGCTAGCCCGGCTTCTCCGCAGCAACTGATGTGTTGCTCGCCCAGCCGCGCGAACAACATCAGTTGCTGCGGAGCGGCTGGGCGAGCAACACATCAGTTGCTGCGGAGAAGCCGGGCTAGCAACACATCCCGAGGGTGCCTCGTTCAGAGGCGAAACACGTGTCGATAAGTTTTCTTGCTTGTTATTTAAGATTGCTTTGCTTGTATCGCTTGCTTGTTGCATGTTTTTATGCGGGCGGGCGGGCGGTGCACGAGTCTGCATTTTGAATAGCACGACGAGAATTGTTTAGCGGAATATTGCAAATTATATTCATATATCCTTTACTTAGCGAAGAAACTTTTTTCCCAACCTATATTACATATTATATCGATAAACTGTCAAAAGCCATTTAAAGGAAAGATAATTTAAATTTTGCGACTAATTGTAATCTACGTGAATCAACACCATTAATTTGACAGTCCATTTAGCAAACAAAGCAATATCTAAACTCTGTTCCCAATATTAATTTGATAAAATAATAACATTTAATAACACACCTGTCACCGTGTCTTTTCGCCATGAACATCGGCCATGTTCAGGATACAATATACTGAAATATTATGTAAATTAAACTCTCTTGTTGAAGGTAAACGAATATTTGTATTTTAAGGCTGGACCTGAGCCCTAGAACATTAATAACGCCAGACTTTTAGGGATTCGTTCGAAGACATAAGGACGCCCCATAAATAAAAAAAGTGATTTTTTGATCTTTAAGAAATGAAGACGACGTAGGTAGTAAAAACGGAGTTTTGAACAAAAAGTACTCCCAAACTACAATTGATATGGTTCTGAAATAAATACAAGTTATAAACAAAGCCATATTCAGGGCGATGTAACAGCTCAAAACGCGACAGAGAAAAATTGGCTTGATCGAAAAAAATTACAAAGTGAAGGCTATTGTTTCATTTCAAACAAGCAGTCTGTCGAAACTAATAAAGTTAAAATAACCCATTATCTAAACGATAGTACAGCGATTTTTTTTTAAACGCACCTGTGTGAATTTATTTTCAATTTTATTCATTGAAAAACAGCATTATCCACTGTCTTCTTGATTTACCGCACTGCTCAGGCGCGCGCTTTTTCAGATATGCTTATCTCTTTCGTTGTGCGATTGACCTACTACGCCTTAACTTAAATTATTGATGTTGAATGATATGATTTTATCTTAAAATATGTATCCCAACCCTGTATTTTTTGGTTTTGAACTGTTCCTTAAAAATAACGCATTGCAATATAGGCGTGCAGATCTTTTGAAAGCAATGAGAAGTCAAGTTTGACGATAAAAATAAAATAAAAAAAAACAATTCAAAAAAAAAATTCTATGACTTCATGTTCTCTAGGGTAGGCAGTGCCATTGTCAGTGGCATTGGGCGTCATACGAATCATGATTTTTCAAAGTGACAATGAAATTTTTTCATATTATTTAAATTGTCAACTTGACCTTCTCATTGCATTTTCAGCAAAAAGTTCTAAGCACGCCACTGACCGCAGAGTACCATCGGGCTCCGTATTGCCCTTTGAAACCGTAAAACATAATAACATCATATACCTTCAAAACTCTAACATGGTGCTGGTTTTGAAATACGTAGATATTTATGTATATTTTTTATTTCACTTGATCGGTTACGGTAACTTAAAATTAAAAAAACATTTGAACATGAAAAACGACAAATGAAATAAAAAATGCCAAAGTCAACCCGTTGTAGATTTAATCACTATAAGAGCGTTAACAGATAAATTAACCTTTTCCCAACACATTTTAATGTAAATTTATTATTCGAAATTAATTCATAAAGTCAATAATCCACGGCGGAAACTACAAAGACATCTCAACAATTAGTCCTACTCATAAAACACTTTCACGGTCGCCATCTTGAATGCCGTGCGGTCATGGTCGCTGTTTCGCCTTCTACTTGGAGATTGGACCCACTTCCTGGAAGAAAGTTGTAGTAAGATTAAGTTGGCGAAACCTACTTTTCTAATGTTCCTTTGTAGGTTATGGATGCACTAGATTTATTGGAAAGTTACAAAAAACCAAACCAACATTGAGATTTATGTATGTACTAATAGCTTTTCTGCGCGGCTCCGCCCGCGTTTATTCAGTCTTTTCCAGGTTTTGACTTGGGCGTTATTTTATGAACACCACATAGAGCCTTACGACGAAAATAAAAAACCGCCCCCAAATCCATTGAGTGGTTCTCGTTTTATAAGCGTTTATTCAATCTCTGCTCCGTTTTAGGCATGACGTTATTTTTTGAAAATCCTAATAGCCTATTGTTGACCAGGATCAATAAAATTATAATAATAAAAACCGCATCCAAATCCGTTGCGTGTTTCTCGAGTTAAAACATAACATACAGACAGACAGACAGAGACAGACAAAAATTGTGTCCTTAAAACAACAGGAATAACCCATTTCATTTAAAATTTCGCAAAATTATCTAATTTACTGATACAATTTTCTTACTACTTTATTAATAATATAAATAAATATTATAAGGGACACATTGATATTTGCGTAATCGTGAAGTGGAATATTTTCTTTTACGTTATAGCAAGGTTGAAAATTACGGTCTATTGGGCTCAAACGACCAATAGATTAACAAGGAACAGCCCGTGAAGAATGACCCCTATAATACCCCATGCGGTGTAGGGATATAATTAAGAAATTTTTGTGCTAATGATACAATTAGGGGTTGATTCGGGAATTCGTTATGGTGACAGTTTTAGGTTGAACTGTTCAAATTCAAATTTCATTAGCCAACGCAAATACATTCTACTGACACCTATTCTAATTTCACGGACAGATATCCAAATTTTACATAATCCAACCACCGAGAGTTCTCAATTAATTGTAAAATAAATTCAGAGAACCAAGTTATGTTTTAATTAGTAGGATTTAATAACTGCCGATAGCCAGTAAACACGCAAACCGCACGGTAATGACAGCTCACATTCGGAATTTGAAATTTCGAATACCATTTGGTTTTGCGCGTGATGACAAATATTTTCACAAATTCTGCCTACACTACATGCTCGAATGTCGTATACCGGTGTTATAGCCGAAATGCAATCGAACGGTATGCTAGAGACATGTGTATTGAGAATGTTACATGATTGGATATGGTATTTTAGCGTAGCTGTTGGAATAAAAGATTATTAAGAAGTTGAACAAATACATATCAAATTCTATAAAAGTTGAAGATATAATTCTTTTTACGCACGACTAACATGACATAACATCCTTTTCCAATGAGTTAGAATGTTTTGGGATCAAAATGAAGGTGATTTAATAAGATTATAGTTATTATTATAGTTAATTTGCTATCAAAACAATGAAAATACCCTTATAAGTCTATCGTTCGTAAAGGTGTTAATTCAATGTAAATGTGCCTTATCCAAACCCAACTATGCTCACTATTTCCCACATTAAGGTTGCGGTCCATAGGTCTATGTTAGAGAGAATTTGCCTCTGATACACGTAATTGTGCCTTCCAGGCATTGAACCGTGTACCTCCAGGTAAAATTGAACATTATGCTGCTGGTCTGATTGGGGTAAGCTGGGCTCAAGAACAGAAGGTACGCTTATACGGTCTATGTGCTATAAATGTTTAGGTTGGCACTTAATAGGCGGTGTGTAGGTAGGTTTTGAGAATTTAAGCTGACTGAAATTTAAACAAGCAGTGTGACTTATAATTCGACGATAAATAATTCACTGAAAAAAAATCACTTTGTGTTTTAAATTTTATGGTAGTACTTTATTTGAAGTTCATAAAAATGTTTTTCAACGCTATGAAAAACTTAATCAACCTAAATGTTTCATGTATAAACCATCAAAGGACTTGTAACTTCAAAAGCTACAAAAAATAAAACAATTTCCCCGAACCCTAGAAAATCCATCTACGGAAAAAAAACAAAGCAGATAAAATTTTAAAAATCGCTAAAATAAAACACATAACCTATTACGCAGCCCTAATCCGGTTTGATCCAGACGAGATGAAAAGGGCAATTCACGCATAAGCCCTTCACGCAGGTAAAATCAATAGCCGTGCGGCAGCCCTGTCGATCTGTAATCGGACAAGTCTTAACCGTACTAGATATTGGACCCAAATAACTTGTCAAGTGTCGGTACAGACATTGTATAGTATAACATAGATTATCTTAAAATGTCTGCGCAGTATACGCCCCCACACACCCCCGTTTCCTCAACTGAGCTCCGAAAATGCGCAATTGTGACTCCATCTAAGAGTGACTTCACGCGCGCCTATTGTACTGGCCCAAACACTGGCTTAAAGTGGCATTCATTGCATAATTTTTCAAGTTACAGTGTTGTTCAGCTTAAAAATATTATCGTTTGAGAGGGCTTGAATTGTAGGTACAATGTAATGTACTTATTTCACAAAGTAATTCCAAAATCTACTAAATAGTAACAAAAATTGTTGTTGTCTTAAAAGTGGTTCTTCTTGTCGAAATATGGTTTGAAGACGTACAATATTAAGTCATAAAGATTAAATTAAGATTAAAGTGCGTAAGACTTGTCATTTTTTAATGTTTTTATCCTCCGGGGTCGAATTAGGTGGTATAATCTGTCCAATTCCACTGGTAGCAAGTTCATAGCTGCAGCGCGCTTTGATGTTGCACGGCGGTGAATTTAGCACCAAATTGTGCGAGCGCAGGGTTGCCATACGTGGTTATTTAATCAAATATGTTTATTTGAGAGCTGGAAACCCTCTGCTGATTGGAGGGGCTGAATCAATCAATGGGTAAATTGTAGCTTTAGACAGACAGATATTTAGATGAATGTGGTACTGGCAGCCTTATGTCAAACGTCAGATGCAACAAATTATAAATATAGGCTGGCTAACCCTAATAGTACCTCGTACTTTTTATTGTATTTCGAGAACTTTCTCCAAATTGTTAAATTGTTTGAATCTGAATACCGCTGCAGTGAGCTTTTAATTTATACAAATTGTTTAAGTAAATAAAATAAAACATTTATAAAAGATTTAAGTTTTCGAAGTGGGCCCAAATATATTTCGAAAACATAAATCTTTTATAAATGTTTTATTTTATTAGTTTTAGTCACAAGTTTAACCCACAGACATATAATTATTACTAAATTATGCGTCTATGGTTTAACCATCAAATTTTGATGCGACAGTCAGTCAAGGTATTCAGGGTTCCGTAATCGAAGGGTGCTAAACGAGACTCTATTACCCTAGCCTCCGCTCTCTGTCCGTCCGTTCGTCTGTCACAGGGGTCTACAGCTTCAGCCGTAATAGGTATAAAGCTGAAATTTTCACAAAATAAGTACGATATCCATCACGAAAAAAAAACTACCCAAAGATATGTCCCCAAACAAAAAATCTCGAAAATATAGCATTTGTTATTTGTTTGAGCTCTATCTTGTAAACGGTAATACATACAAGTTTCTAAAGTAAATCAACAAATAATAAAAGTTAGGGTTCCGTACTCTTTATTAGGTGGTAGAGCTGATGCCGGGCTCGACTGTGGAGGTACCACCATCTTACTCGCAAATCCTCCCGAAGTTATTCGGGGGAGAGTAAGAGGACAGCTCTCAGGCAAAACCAGGCGGCCCACCATTGTCTGGGACCAATGGATGGCGGTATATCCATCCCCAATTGCCGGGCCTTATATAAATTAGACTGGTGACGGGCAGCGGCGTCACTGGTGCAAGGGTTTCGGCACCGCGCTCACCAACCCGCCTGTCCAGCGTGTGTGAGTATGGGCATTTCTTCCAGGAGGACCGTCAAGAGTGGCGAAATCCTGGTAAGGCCTATGTCCAGCAGTGGACGAAACAGGCTGATGGATGGATGGATGGATGGACTCTAAGAGTGCCAAATTTTGGTTAGGTACTACCATTTAGCGTCTATGTTTTTTGTCGCCGCAATGTTGCTATGGCACATAATGTAAATTGATCATTATTAACACTTGCGATTGGTGAAACTTCGATAACAATATGATGAACAAAACACTTGTACTCGTTTCACAATACTGTAATATGTTCATCCCACCCGGTTTCGGATTACACCATTATCAAGGGTTTTAATAACTAATTAATAACACATTTTAATTGTACATTGGTTCGACGTGCACGTTAAAACGAAACAAGTGTTTTGTACATCATGATATATATTGATTGTTATTATTTACCATAGTCTTTCGGGATTTTAGGGTTCCGTAACCGTATTGTGTGTTGGTACGGAACCCTTTGGTTCCAGAGTCCAACCCGTTAGCGACTTCCGCAGATTTTGTGAAAGTCCCTAAACAGACTAATAAATGCCTCCCTTGCGTTTAACTCTCCCTTTTTCTAGGAAAACGCCCTTCGTCCTATGTCTCATCGTCGCTTTCTAACAGGTTAGTGGCGAATCGTAAGTATGTATTGTAGTGTAGGTAGCAATCTTAGGTCATATAATTAGATTATAGAACTCTTTGGGCTCGTTATTGGTTGACAATCGGTAATATTTACAACGTCGTATTGATAGATTTATCGAAATGTTCTAAAAATGAAATGATGTCTAGTGAAAAGACAAAGAAACAAGCAGAGTTCTAGTACAGATTGATCCAGAGCTTCCCCTGAAATGTGTTCAGTGAAATGTTAATGTCTAGGATATTTAAATAAATACTAAAGAAGTGAAGACAATCTATCATTCCATGTCCCAAGTGTCGAAGTATACAAGATATATCAATAGATTATTTGTAATTATTGTAATTCAGTAAAATGTGCTCGTATCTAAATAAAAGAACATCTAAAACAAAGTTGAAAGAACCTATAATAATCCAGTTCAAAACAGACAGCCAGCCAATCAGATACTGTCTGATTAAGAGTCCGACATCAAACTGAAACCGAAAATAGCTGTTCCGTAGCACGACAACAACCAGATTTAACAATTAACCGTTTTTTTACTGCTATTTTTCTTCCCAAGTTTCAAGGAACTGATTTGCCCAGGCTATTAAAGAGATTCCAAACAGATCACTCCTGAAAGTTACTCGAGCGAGCATCGTGATAATTATAAAACTACTTTAAAGCTCATATACGACAGATCTTGAAATCGAAATATATGAAACAGTTCTGTGGTTGACTGACTCACTGACTGAGTGTCAATACATAGCCTAATATGCTGAAGATAAAACATGAAGTTCAAAACACAATGGGGTGTAGAGATGCACGAAGAAAGGATTTTTAGAAATTCATCCGATAAGGGGGTGAACTGGGGTATAAACTTTTGTATCAATGATTATTTGGATGATAATGAAGCATGGTGTAATAAATAATAATAATCTTATTCAATATTGTAATTAATAATTAGCATATTTTAATACTGTATGATTCCTCTAAAGGCTTAAAATTAATTAATATGTAAACTTACTTATGTATTTCCCGTTTTTATTCATGAACTTATTTCTTCATTGCATTATGTATATTTAATATTTTTATTCCTAGATTCCTCTGTTTTATTTATTTTTTATTTATTTATTTATTTAAAAACTTACGACTATCATTTATTTATGCAGGTGTATATTTTATTTCCCGTATTATTATATATTTTTTTATATTCTAAAGATAGTTATTGTTAAAATTAACTTTGACTTGTAGAAAGTATACTTAATGTATCTATTTTGCAAAAATAAATATTTTGATTTGATATCGAAAATGCGATTCCAATGGGTTCAACGGCTTGTTTAAATCCCAAATCCATGCGGACGAAGTCGCGATCGTCATAATGAGAACATGGTATTTACTTATAAAGGTCTGATGTGGAGCTGAAGGAATCACCAACTATGCATCGCAATTTGATGAAATGTAGTGACGTCTACACATCGATGCGTAACAGAACAGAGAGAAACTTCTAGTTAAAAGAGATTAAATTTTCTGCTTTTTGCACTAAGATTGTGCTGAATATCCTTATACTGTAAAAATTCATGTACATGTTTTAAATTAATAAATGTTCTATTTTAATTTGAAAACTGTGTAATACATAGTTTTCTTTTATTTCAAACTGATCAAAAGTTATCAGTGGCGTGCATAGAACATTTTGCTGGAAAAGCAATGAGAAGGTCAAGTTTGTAGATAAAAGTGGGTAGCATATTATATTTTTCTTTTATTGTCTGAAATCGTGTACTCTAGGATAGGCAGTGCCTACCCTGGCGTTATACAAATAATGATTTTACAAAGTGACATAATTTTTTTTTTCACATTTTTATTGCCAATATCCAGCAAAAAGTTCTATGCACGCCGCTGAAAGTTATCAAAATAGAATGAAACTCTTAATTTTATTTTAGTGTCATTATTTAAAGTTTTAATTGCGTAGTAACTTCAAAAATCTTCAAAAACAACATAATGTAAAATTGTGCAAATAATTACTCATTTTTTCTTATTTCTGTGTACCAATATAAATTTCTCCAAGTATTGAACGATATCATTCCCGGCCATATTTTGACAGTTATCGTCCTTCGTATAGCCGTCAATTACGGTCTGCATGTAACCAAAACCATAAAACTGAAAAGTAAAACTGTCCCATCCGATCAACCGCCGATCAGACGAGACTCGATCCACTGCAACCGTTTACTATTAAACCCAACTGCAGCTTTTATTTTTAGTTTTGATCATATATCAACAACGGCTTGTCTCAGTTTAAATTGCCCAGGACATCGTCTGTGGGGCAGAGGACAAAAAGATTGACATATGGTACTGTTTTTTATTTCAGTTTTTTGTTCCTGTCAATCTTGGTTCGTGGTCTATATTTTGCCCGCGGTAATGAGGCGTAGAGGTTAAATACAGATTGGTTTAATTCTGTGTTGTGATTTGTTTTGACTGTTTGCGTGCCGTCTGATTTCTAATAAGATTGGTTGTTTATTTTCTAGTCTGTGCTCCGTCTAGTGTTTGATTTGGAAGCTGATTTAGTTATATTTTGAGAGGAGCTTGGTTTGGAGTATGTATTCAATTAGGTGTGGTTTTGAACGGCAGACGACGTTCGTTCTAAACTTATTTATCACATGAATAGATCTGGGGCGTGTGGAAACGTTATCTAAAAATAATATTGTCACTTCATGTCATCTCCTGGATATCGTAAAAGGCTATCTCTTTAGAATTGAGAGTCATAAGGTCATCGGATCTTAGCTACAGAGACGATGTAAAGCCCCTTTCAATAGAATCCGGCAATAATGTAAACAAACCAATTTAAACACAATTACTCCGTAATTACTTACATTTGAATATCAATCCTGATCATATTCACATTTCAAGGAACCATACATTGTTCTTACAATCATTTCGACAACAAATAACTTCTTTATGATAGTTATTTTAATAAAAAATACTCGGACGACGAAAATTTCAATAGTTTTGTAAAATTTCATACTAATATTTTAGTCATCAAAATCTTATTTTTCTTTGGAAAGTTAGTGTTTTTCTTTGTTTTGAATTGATTTTAAAAAGTTTTAAGCATTTCATAGACAACTGTCAAATAATTGGTTTGCTTACATTATGGCCGGATTTTATTGAAAGGGACTTTAGGATCCCATACACTGGTGAATCTGGTGATAGGCTTTGCCAGTGGCTTGTCACCCTCTCATGATAAAACCATGCCGCCAAGCGACTCCCTGTATCCCGGCATGACGTCGTACCTGGACAGTGGTTACAGGCAGTTCCGTAGTGTCAGTCATAGATCCGTTACTGACTTCCGTAGATTTTTGCGGAAGTTCCTGGAAAGACTGATAAACGTCTCGCCTACTGTCACTCTCCTACTTTCCGGGTGAGCATGGTAATGGCAAAGCGCAAGCCCGTCATAGGTTACAAAATTTGGCCAAGTGCGAGTCGGACTCGCCCACAAAGGGTTCCGTACCACCCCACAAATGAGTCCGGAACCCTTAAAATATTATGGTAAATAACAACAAGGCTACAAAAGAGGTAGCTAAAATAGTAGGGCCTGACAAAAAATTTGGCACCGTCTGCGTACGGAACCCAACTTTTTATCATCATCATCATCATCATTTATTAACAAAACAGTGTTTACAATAAGACTTATATACTAACAGTGTGACAAAAACCAGTTTAGGTTTGACCGCACACCGCATTCACACAACATCACTCATTACGTAGGTACTTATAGATAAGGTGCTTACATTCTATACAATTCACAGCTAGCTTTTGTTTGTGTAGACACACTAGGTGATTATTTTTAATGCTTATTTACGAAGATATGGATTGTGAGAAGAAGTGTTTTAATTTGATTTTTATGTTGGTTTTTGTGATTTGATTTTGTATGTTCAGGGGAAGTTGGTTTATTAATGTAGGTACTTGATATTGAAGTAGTTGTTTTCCATATAAGTTATGGAATGGAGGAACTTGCAGTTTCTTAATTAATGCACTTCGTGTATGTTTTTGATTCTGATTCCGGATTATGTTTTGATAGTTTAGGTTAAAGAAATTGTCAATTAAAAGGCTATATTTTACTTGGTTATGTACGGGTATGATTTTAAAATGATGGAATAGTTTGTGATAGTTGTCCTGATGTTTGTTTTTAAGTTTCGGTGGAATGATGGATTTAAGGATCCTTAGTTGTAAAGAGTATATTGGATCAAGATGTGACTTACAGGTTCGGCCGTAAGAACTAAGCCCATAATAAATTATGGTTTCACCCAGGGCTTTATATAATTGCAGCAGTATAGAGTATGGAATTTTTTGTTTTACAAGTCGAAATTTAGCCAAGATTGCTCTTAATTTATCACATACATGGTTAATATGTTCAGTCCATTTGAGTCTATCGTCGAATATCAGCCCAAGATATTTTTGTTTACTGACGACTTCAACGGGTGAGCAACAACAGTTTTGACTGTCCTTCGTGTGAAGACATTTGTGATTGTGTGCAATAAGTTTGAGGTTGACAGTTTGTCTATTCTGGCTTGAACTGATATACATTAATTTTGTCTTTTGTGCATTGAGGACAAGACCTACATCATGTGACCATTTGGCCAATAATGCGAAGTCAGTTTGTAGTTGTTCAAGGGCCATGTTTATATCTTTGTTAGCTGCAATAAGGCATGTGTCATCGGCAAACTGATAGATCTCACAGTTTTTAACAAGATTTACCATATCATTCACGTAAGTTATATAGTGCAGAGGACCTAAGACCGATCCTTGCGCTGTGCCTTGAGATACCGTTATCTTTTTACTTAGCGAATCACAGATTTTTACCATATAAGACCTTTCGTCAAGATAGTCTTTGCACCATTTGCCAAGCGGTCCCCGAATACCACAGTCGTCTAGTTTTTCAATCAGGATATCGTGTTTTAAGGTATCAAATGCCTTACTGTAATCTATAAACAGTACTAAGATATGTTCTTTAGTATTAAGATGTTTGTAAATATTATCCGTAAAACTTGAAAGAAGTTGTGTTGTGCTTTTACCGGTCTGGAATCCGTATTGTTTCTCTGTAATTATGTTATGTTTTTTATAGAATGAATGAATCTGTTTTGATATTGCTTTCTCTGCGATTTTATTTATAGTGTTTAAAATAGTTATTTGGCGATAATTGTCATAATATTTTTGGCATCCATTTTTATGAATTGGCCTGACTATACCCGTTTTAAGCTCTTGTGGATACTTCCCTTGTTTTATGCTTGTATTGACGAACTTTGATAGTATTCCTGCAATATCAATCTGAATAGTTTTTAGGTCTTTAGCACGTATTTTGTCAGATCCTGGTGCTTTACGACTGCTCATTGTTTGTATTTCTGTGAGAATTGATTTAGCTGTTGTTGGTTGAAATCTACAGGTCACATTGGCTGGGGAAATATAATCTTTTTTCTCAAGGAGTTTGGTATCACATTTTGGTACTATATTCTCTACGGCGTTAGCAAAACTTTCTGCAAAGTTATTTGCTATGTTATTTGTCGTGTTATTGTTATTTAGCATTGCGTTCACAATAACTGTGTCTGCTATAGTTTTTGCCCTACCAGTGATACTATTTAATATTTGCCAGAGCGCTCTAGGGTTATTTTTATTAGCGGTTATCTCGTCACGTATGTTTTTATTTTTACATTTATTTATTAGTTTATTTGCGTAGTTTCTTGATGAATTGTATTCTTGTTTGATTATTTTGTCAGTGGGGTCTGAAATCCATTTAATATACAATTTATCCCTATGTTTGCAGGCTTTTATGATTTTATTATTAATCCAGGTATTACTCATACGTTTTATATTAGTAGATGTTTTATCATTTTTATTGTTTTACTTTACAGTTTGTCCTACAATCTGACTAAATTTAAAACTTGTATGTATTACCAACTAAAAGCTAAAACCAATAACGTTTAAATAATGCAACTTATTCGAGTTTCTTGTATGGGGACCCCCCTTATATATATTTTTTTTAATATTTTATTATTTGTCGTGGTAGAGCCTATAGTAATTTGTATTCCCTGAAAATTTCAACTTTCTACCTATTACGGTTAAAGCTGTAGACCCCTATGACAGACGGACGGACAGACAGACAGCGTAGGCTTAGTAATACTAGGGTCCCTAAAAAGACTGTTAAAGGTACAGGACTGACTGTTTCTCACTTTTTTCCTCTATGAAGAAGAAAATCTAATATTATCTAAAATCTTCGTCACATTAACGTTCCCTCACGACATAAAACTTCGAGGGGCTCTCAGAGGTCTTTCTGAGTATATAATGTCAAAAGAGCAGTCAATACCCGTGTACACGTTCATTTCGCAAAGTTTAAATTCTAAATAAAAACCGGCCAAGTGCGTGTCGGGCCACGCGTAGTGTAGGGTTCCGTAGTTGCCCGGTACATTTTATAAGTTGGTCTACTAATACAGATCGTGCCAAACTTCTAGTCCCATACATTTAGAAGAACGGCCCGTACATTGTCGTGTTTAGAGGGGACTAAAAGTTTGGCGCGACCTGTACTCGTAAATCTGTAAAGTTTACTTAGCTGTGATAGTTTTTCTTTTTAATTCATTACATATACTACTTCTGTTATTTTTTTTACATATCCATAAATAACCGTTTAGCCGGCACGGGGGACACTCCACTTTAACAAAAATTTGCACTTTAAAGCTTAATATTTCGCCAACGGATCCCTTAATCGAAAAATGGTTTTCATACACCCACAATGTTTTTAAACGACCCATCTAACGATACCTAACACGATTGGATAGATTTCGTGTTTTATAAGACGTTTCCGGATATTCCGCGATATGTGGGTTTTAAAAAGGTACTTTTTTCTTTGCCATTGCTATTCTAGCAACTATATCTGGTGTACTTCGAGTCATTGGTTATCAGGCTTCCTATGTATCATAAATGTTTTACTTGTTCTATAAAGTTTGAATGTAATTTAATATAAATATCCTTAAAGAAATCATTCCAATTGTTTAAATGTAAATTGACGTACCGCATTACACAAAATGATTAATAATTGACTTGGATTCATTCACCAGATGTCACCCCACATTATCAAGCTGTACGTGATACGAGTAGTAGCTGTTGGCTCAGCCGTCATCATGTCATCAAGATCATACGGAGTAGATTTTACAGAAGTGTTTATGTAACTGAGCAAAGGGCTTGTTGGGCCGATAGGTCTAGCAGCCCACACGATAAGAAGAAGAAGACTGAGCAAAAACATTTGATGATTCAACAAAGAAACTTTTTTGCATTTTTCATCAATAAAATGTCAGAATTTAGTCTCTACTCTATCAGGTTTCCTATGGGTTGAGAAAAATATTGACTAAGTCCACAGACATCTAATTATTACTAAGTAGCAGACCAAACATAAGGATTAAATAGCGTGGCAAGTTTCCATACCAAAAAAAAAGCTACATTTAGGCTTTATGGTACGAAGAACATATTTTTTAATTCCTAAACTAATCTATAGTATATATTTTGTTTGGAAACAAGCAATATTTATATTTAAAAGAGCCCGAAGTTCACGGAGCTAAAATTGCCACGCGTCGACTCTATGCGTTTATTATTAATGTTAGGTCGTCAAAAATTAAAATCAAGTCTGCATTATTATGTATGAAATAAAATTTGATAGTTATTGTTTTTGTGATGAATGGTGAACCATTTAACATTTAACCTTGATCGATTTAACCTTGGTTCAGTGTATGGACCAGTCGGGTACATTATGCACGTAAACAGTGTCGCGAACGTTGTACATAACTCCCAACTATACATGTACGCTGATGATATGTGCCTGCTTTTCGCTGGAAACCATGTTGTGACCATGATAAACAATATACAAGATGATTTTGAGAGAATAACTAAGTGGGCACATGACAACGGGATAATATTAAACCTAAGTAAAACAAAATGCATGCATATCCACTCACCGTACAATATAACTGCTAAAAACATTGATCCATCTATAATAAAAATAATTGGTCACACCTACGATTGCCTACACCTAAACAAAGTAAACTGTGAATGTAATAGTCTAGAATTAGTAAATAAATTTAAATATTTGGGGTTATTAATAGATACAAATTTTAATTGGAAATTACATATAACGTTAGTTTGCAATAAGCTAAGATCAATCTTGGGGAAATTTTATCATTTAAATAAAGTGCTAAATAGGCGCACCTTGTACATTGTTTATCACGCACTCGCGGACTCATTATTGAGCTATGGCTTGAATTGTTACGGCCTGACTTTTAAAACATATTTACAGTCCATACATCAGCTACAGATAAGAATTATGAAATATCTAGTAGACAATAAAACCAAAGAAAACTGTAAACAGGATTATTTTAAGCTATTTGGTATTTGTAAAATATTGCCGGCCAGTAGCAAGGTTAGGTATTTGATAGCTTTAGAGACATATTATAGTGAACAATATAAAACAATAATAAATCACCGACATTTAACAAGATCTCTAAAAAGGGGAAAATTATTACAGCCTATCGCTAAAAACTACTATGGGCAAAGAACCAGAGAGTACTTGACACCAAGAATTTGTAACCATAAGCTCTTCCAGCCTCTTCTACTAAATAAAGAAAAAATAAATTTACCTTGTTTAAAGATTAAATTAAAAACAGCCTTTTTGAAATTGTAATTTTTATTATTTACTATTATTAACTTGTGTTTTTATAATTAAGAAACTGTAATCTTCAGTGTAAAGAGCGCATCACGCCAACAAACTGTTGTACAGTTTGGCGTTATTGTATTTTGTTATCTGTGTATTTACCATAAATAAATTAAAAAAAAAAAAAATGTGTTGAACATTTTCATAACAAATATAATAAGTTATATATTTAACGAAGGGAAAATTACTTTTCCTCATTTAAAAACTTTCAGGATGTTTTTGACGTGAAATACACTTTTGATGTCACCGTTTTTCTTCATTTATAAGTTCCCGTGTGCAAGTTAGTAATCAAAGGTTTATTACCATACATACCTAAACTTACACGTTAAGTAGGTAGTACTAGAAAGTGTGGGGTCCGAAATACACCATGCGTGTCTAACTGCTGAAACATGGCAGCAGGAAAGGGTTAATAACGATAACCCTTGAGACATGGTTGTTTTAGACCCTACTGTTAGAAAAGTGGATTTGTACATTTATCGAAAATGATAGGTTTTAAAAAATAATAGATTCCTATAAAGTAAGTAGAAAAAACTACAAAAGGTAACTAGGATGTTTTGGAAAAAATCGCTTGGTCCTTTATTCTTTATATACATAGAAAACATGTTTATCTCAAAAAGGTGATTTCTTTCAGCACACCAAGGACGAATGACATAATATCTTAAATGATAAAATAAATGTATATAAACTTGGATAGCTTGTTCTTTTATTTTTGTTTTTATTATATTATAGTATATACCTAAAAGAATTTAAAAAATATTTCAAGATATATTTCGGACCCTACTGGGCCCGGCCTCAGTTGATATAATAATTATATAAGTATTTATATATTAATATTATTATAATTTTAATATTATTTGTTATAATTATCTCAACTGATGCCGGGCCCAGTAGGGTCCGAAATATATCTTGAAATATTTTTTTTAATTCTTTTGTGTATATACTATAATATAATAAAAACCATATCTAAAATGAGCACTTTCCTTTAGTTTGCCGTTTGATATTACTTCCCAGAGCTTGATCCTTTTAAGGGACACTATTAGATGGTGCAATAATATACAGAGGTTTTTTTTTGTTGAAAATCACCGGTTTGATACCGGCAAGGGAAGTCTCATGATGTGGTTTTGGTTTTCGAGACTCCTTTGAGCATTTTTTGCTATTCCATGTAGTTTCGGATTTGGCTATTCACGCCCACAAAACATTTACAGTTTATAACAAAATAGACATACTTAAGGAAACAATATTTTATGCACTCTTACATGCCAGGATATGATCCCTCCCATAAAACCCACAAAAAGTAACAAAAATTAATATTTCGTCCGCAAACACAACATTTTATGCGTTGTACATTAAAAACATAAGCGGCCCGATTACGCACCCTCCTCGTTAAGGGTTTACCATGCACTCCGGAACCCTAGTAGCCTCTCAGGGGACGTGGGAACAAAGACTAGAATGTAGATAAGACAAATCATAATATAAAATTTCACTTCCACATCCAATGTTGCAATAAATTGCTTTTTATACATTTTTGTTTATATATTTTTTCGGAATTTATAGTTGCCGATTGTATGTGGTAAAAAAGCGTAAAGCGAAGATAGCTTGAACTATAAGTTCAGTTTATTAAAAAGGTTATGTTAAAAAACATTAAAACTATTTTAAATGTTTTTTAAATTCGAAAACTTGAATTATAAATGCGAAAGTTTGTGCGTGTGTGTGTATGTTTGTTACTCTTTCACGCTGAAACGGCTGGACGGATTTGGATGAAATTTAGAATGGATATAGCTTATACCCTAACTTAACACATAGGTTACATTTTATCCCGTAAAGAAGCATGTTGTTAAACCGAATAACACGCGGGCGGAGCTGCGGGCAAAAGTTAGTAAAGGTGAAATCGGTTGAAAAATTACAAATTAAAGGTACAATATGTACAAGAGGGTTAAGTTTATACGCGTTTATTTAAATTTTACCCATTAAGAATACATACCATTTAATTACTGGCATCTAGGCGACCCCTGACGCATATAGGCGTCCAGACTACGACATAGTGGGTCTATTTTTTTTTGCATATTGCTTGTGACCGGCCGATTTTCATGGCGTCCTCTTTTAAAATACATATTTTTTGTGAAAGTGGGATGCTGTGAACAAACTAGTATTCGTTTATACAAAAATGTTTGATCGCAGAATATTCTGCCCACATTTCCTTTGAAAAATCAATAAACAACTCTAAAATAAAAAGTTTCCAAACTTAAAACTTATATTAGTTTAATTAATAAACACCAAATTTCAACAAACCAACACCAAGTGCTATAAATCAAACGAAATAGGAAATAGAATCACGTTTCTATAATAACTAATCTTTGTCTTTACGAACCCTTAACCTGAAACCAATAATACTCATGCCATTCGTACAATGAATTTTGAACTTTAAGGTTAAGATAATAAAGACGAATGAGGTAGTAAATAGGGTGTGTAGACTTGTAATCAGTATGCGATGTCGGTTCTCTTCGTAGTCGCGTCTGATTGGTTGAGCATTTACATTAGGGCATGGCCAAACTCGACTTGGAATTTCCATGTTTAAACTTTGTTTGTACAAAGCCATTCTTCTACGATAGTTTTTCATTTAAAACCAGTTAAGGTCGAATTTAATTCGCTCACCTGACGTTATTGCCATAGTTTTCATGTTTTATTCACAAGATTCATGTGTCACTCCCTAACCATTAATATTATATAAGGTCCTACAATAATAAGTGAAAATTATTCTAGGGTAGATCATGTATCGTTCACTGATATGATAACAATAAAGAAGAATTCTTTTTATCAATATTTTTTTCACTTCCTAGTACAAATTGGTTCAAATCAGCTGACTAAATTTCTATGGAAAGGTGAAAAATAAAAGTTCGCGCAAAAAATTCATTTTTCATTAGAAGGTGGTCTATTTTGGGGACACTCTATCATTTGTAAAAATTTAAAAATGAAAAAATTTAAAATGTCTGCGTCATACAAAGAACTTCCAGTCCAAATATGTTCCTAGGTACAGCCGTTTGGTCCAGCTAGGCGGTGATAGATCAGTCAATCAGTCAGGTATTATTAATATATAGGTATAATTTATTTTGGCAACTGTAATATCCTTCGGTCTTTGCTCTGGTAATTTTTGTCTCATTGTAAATTAATTTTATGATCAATAAAGTTATTATCTATTTTAAGGCGACATAAAGTTGTTAAATTTGTACTGCCAAATTCATACTGAAGACTAATTTATTAAGGTAATTAGTCAGTATCAAGATTCGATGACCCTTTTTGGAACATCCAAAAATATTTTTTCCCGATCCTTTCAAACGTAAACCCAGCCCCGAGTCAAATACGTGGGACGCACTATAAGTTTCCGGAATGAATATGAAAAAATACTATTAAAGGTACAAAATTAATTTATTGTTTTTCAAAATAATCTCCCTTGGCGTCTATGCACTTTTTCATTCGATCAAACCAGTTTTGAAAACTTTTGTGCCACTCCCCTGTGGTGACCTCTGAAACGTGTTTTTCATACTCCTCGACAGCCTCTTCTGGTGATGAAAATCGTTGACCGCGTAATTGGTTCTTAATTTCTGGGAACAGAAAAAAGTCACAAGGTGCCAGGTCGGGACTGTATGCAGGATGACTCATGAGTTCTATATTTTTCGTCTTCAAAAAGTCGTTTGTCTGTCTGGCCGTGTGAGAACTAGCATTGTCGTGGTGCAGGATGATACGGCGTTTACGGTTATTTTTACGGAGTTCGTCAATAACTTCCGGCAAACAAATGGTCGTGTACCAGTCACTATTCACGGTACGACGATTCTCTAAAGCAACAGTAGCCACGTGTCCAGTTTTATTAAAAAAAGAAGCAATCATCCGCTTAGATGCACTTTTCACGCGCGCCACTTTGGTTGGTTTCGGCTCATCTTGAAAGACCCATACGCTCGATTGCTGCTTTGTTTTGGGATCGTAGCAATAAATCCATGTTTCGTCACCTGTTACTATGTCCCACACCAAATTTGACGCACCTTCGTTGAATCTGGTAAGCATGGCACTGCACCAAGTGACGCGGTCCGTTTCTTGAGCCTCGGTCAAGTTGTGTGGGATCCACCGCGAGCACAGCTTTCTCACACCCAAATGTTTGTGTAGGATTGATTGTATTTGACTCATGCCTATTTCTAAGGATGCGCGAATTTCATGGTAGGTCACATGCCTGTCTGTTTCAATCATACGGCGCACAGCATCGATGTTTTTGTTGGTCACAGCGGTGGACGGCCGACCATCGCGAGATTCGTCACTGAGATTGATACGACCACGCTTGAATTCTGCAAACCAGCTATAAACAGTCGTCTTGCATGGTGCTTCATTGCCAAAAGCTGTTTCAAGCCGAGCGATGCTCTGTTGAGCTGTCAAATTACACTTAAAATCGTAGAAAATCATACTACGAAAATTTTCCCGAGTTAAATCCATGTTGATGCAGACACACAATTTTTTAAATGGCGCCACAAGGTAAAAACAAAAGACAGTCAGATGAAACAAACTGCATTCTACAGCCAAAGAGTTCTATTTTCAAATGTTGCAATAAATTTTTAAATATTGTTTATGTAAGTGGCCAGTTCCGGAAACTTTTAGTGTTACCTATGTACAGGAAAGATTTTTTTTTTAATTTGCTATATAATTTGTTGATCCGTAATAGTGTTCACTTACCAAGCCTACAGTACGAATTTGTCTGTATCAATTATTGTTACTTATGATATATATCGATTTACGATTTTTCAGTCGCATAGTTTTGAAATTATTTTTATAAGAACGTAAAAATGAATGTAAAAAAACAATTTTAGGATATTAAGTGCATCGAATAATATATCAGTTTTCACAATGACATATTTTTGAGAAAAGTGACGATTCAGATGAAAAAATATTACTATAATTTTCGCAAGTTGCTTAAAATATTTAAAACTGTTCAAGTTGGGATGCACCCTTACACAGGGTTGTCAACTTTGGGTCCGCACCGTTTTCGTTCTATTATATCTGATACGCTTGAGTTATTTTAGATTTAATTTAATTTCAGTACAGTTGCATTAGCAAGAAGATTTTACGAAGATATGACAATAAAATTAACCTAAGAAACCATTGTCTTTATCGTCTTCTATTCATACAAATTGGATCATCCGTCTGTATGTTCGCTTAAAATTACAAAAATTCTTGTTTAATTATTACGTAGGGAGTTTTTTGATACAAGTTTTATTTATGGGGCACATAATTACGCTAGACGGAGCTGAAAATTTACAATTTCGGTGAAAAATATGGCCAAAGACACACAGCTAAAACACGGTCGATACCACGTGCAAAAGGATAGTTTAATCGTATGCGAAATAATTTATGTAGAATTTACATTATGTTATAATATAAGGTAACTTGAGAAATTAGATTTGTTTCATTTTACCACAATTCATATCAACGATATGTTGTCGACGTATAATCTTTCCAAAGGACAATGGGCATTTTTGTATGAATTATGCACCAATATTTGTGTACTTCATTTTATTTTATGGCAGCTAATTTCATCTCCAGCGCAAAAATGTTGATCAGCCTTTGCAAAATTGGTGCATAATAAATATTACATGGTCCTTTTGATACTAGCTACCTTGTGTCCGTACTGTGTGTTTACTCCAAACCACTGAACTAATTATGATGCGGTTTTCATTGTTAGGTCGGCACTCCCTTGAAGGAAGTTTAAGGGTATATAATATAAGGTACAGTAAAATTCTTACTAAAGACTCGGTAAATGCTCAGTAACAAGGTTCAATGGCCCTTTTTGTGAAATTCGTAAATTATTCTTTTCGTGTTCCTTACAAACGCAAGCCCAGCCCGAGTCAATCACTATGGGACGTCAACATTTTATTTTGCGAAATTTGGCTGTATAAATAAAAGTCATCTTATATAGGATATCACTACGATATATTTAACGGTGGCCGAGTAGTAACTAGTTTAGTAAAAGAAGTAAGCGATAAAACTTTTTCATCTACAACGCTAAAAAAATAAAAAGAGGTAAACGTTGTTTGTATTTATGTGGGGGTTAATCTCTGGAACTACTGAACCGATTTTGAAAATTCTTTCACTATTGTGACGGTAAGATTTATTACTTAGACAAAATCTATAGTTTGATTCCTGGGTACGGGCAGTTGGCTAGTACTTAACCGGACTAAACCTAGTAGGAAATAATAGTAAAATAACCGACCAAAATGTCTCATACGATTACTGCTGAAGCTTTTTAAAGCTCGATTTTAAAGCCCGATAAAAAAATAAAGCTTAAATTGTAGAGCTTTTATTATGACTCTAAGCAACGTATCTCAGGTACAATCAATTTGTTGCCTTTATTTATTTTGTGTAATAAGAGAAATAAAAATTGGTTCCAATGCTATTGTCTAGACAGATATTTTCTTTTTTAGTACTTTTTCAAATATAATTGTTCTCTTCTTTCTATTCGTATCAATATATGATGCGATTACATCAGAAAAGCTCAGAATAATAATAATTATTACCGGTACCCATATTCAGCTCCTATTCTTTACCTGCGCTCAATGTTTCCTTGTACAAAATTCTTTGTTTACATAAGCGGCCCGTGTCTCTTTTAACCTCTTTTCAGAAAAAGAGAGAAAATATATAATAAAGGAAAACATATCATAATAATAACAGCATTAGTTGCATAATAATATATTGAATTAAAATGTTTGTCTTAATTTGATATTATTATCCCTAATTAAACTTTTAGGAGATGGTAGAGCTGATGCCGGGCTCGACTGTGGAGGTACCACCATCTTACTCGCAAATTCTTCCGAAGTTATTCGGGGGAGAGTAAGAGAACAGCTCTCACACCATTGCCTGGGACCGATGGATGGCGGTATATCCATCCCCAATTGCCGGGCCTTATATAAAACAGACTGGTGACGGGTAGCGGCGTCACTAGTGCGAGGGTTTTGGTACCGCGCTAACCAACCCGCCCGCCTAGCATGTGTGAGTATGGGCAATTCTTCCTGGAGGACCGCCAAGAGCGGCGACATCCTGGAAAAGCCTATGTCGAGCAGTGGACGAAACTGGCTGATGGATGGATGGATCCCTAAATATATGTACAAGTAATTCTTTATTGATATTGAAACGGCTACTCACGGTGTATTAGTTAGATTTCGCCTGACTATTTTCACTGTTTTCGTACAGTTTCTTCGTCAGTTCTTTTTCGTCAGTTTCTTTCCAGTGTCAAACGGGGTACCGCCGCGTAACCATGTTTGCCTTCGAAGTAACTGTACGAATACAGTGAAACTAATCAGGTGAGTGAGTTACCGTTTCAATATGAATCTAAACCACGAATCTTTAGAAGTAATTTTTTTACCACAATTTTTACCAATATCTGTGCTGACGTCATAAAATAGTTTTACTTCGGGAGGTAATTAATTTGCACATCGTCAAACATATTGTGACGTAAATATACGTAGCACTATCTAGTGGCAAACAATCGAACTTTACTGCTGTTCCCTGATCTACTCTGAATTCCGAGACATGAACTATCCAACAGTGGACACCCAAATCTTGATTTACATGAGTTCCGGCCGTATAGGCAGGCTGACGAAAATGTTTGATATATTTGATAATAATAATTAAATTAAATTTTGTCACTATAGGGCAGGGATGGCGAACCAATCAATGGCACCTGTGCCATTGATGGCACGCGACAAAATATTTCAGACAGGCTACCAATCGAAACGATTTTTTTTGGTAGTATTTGAAGAGTTTTGAGTTGTTATTATTTAATTTTATTATCTTCCCAATAATCACCAAGTCAAAGTTATTCGAAGGCACGAACATGGCCTCATTAAACACTTCTTTAGAAAAAATGGCATATCGATCCACAAAGGTTCGCCATCACTGCTCTAGGGGCTCCAAGGAATCTACTTACAAATCGTATAACATTGTTTTCCCTTGTACGTACAAAACCGTACCTTCGATTTTAGTATTTCTGTAGATAAGGTACGTAGAATATTGATAAATCATAAACTTTTGTGTTGGTAACGCTGATTAATAAGACAAATTTGACAGTTTTGTTCCAACTTTGACAGAATCTGTTAATTTTCGGTCGATGACCCCAGACAGTTGCGTTTTTGACAGCTACCCTAACCTTGAGTTATGGTAGTTTTAATTGATTTATATGACCCTCGTTGCCACTTGTTATTCAATTTGCTGTCGGCAGAGCAAGATGTCTGCTAGTAAGACGATAGCTTTTTCTTTGAGGAAAACTTTTCTGGAACTTATATTTGGTAATAATCTCTTAAATAGATCTTTTATTTCTTTTGTGTTTTTACTTATAGTGTATTTACTACTTTATCGCATTAGTTTTAAGTTCCTGTAATGATAGATGTAAGTATTAAATAACATAAAAAAATGACTTTGAAATAAACTAGTTTTAAGCCAAAACTGTAATTTGATTGATTGTAATTTTAGATTGTATTTATTTTGAGGGGTTTTGTTTGTATAACGATTGTATGTTCTTTTCTTTATTATCTATTATTCACAACTAGCCTTTCGCCTGCGACTCCGGCGTTTGTTAAATCTCTGCCCCGTTTTCGGCTTGGGCGTTAATTTATCAACACCCCTTATAGCCTATATTTTGACCAGGGTTACAGCGATGATAATAAAGAAAACCACATGAAAATCCGTTAAGTAGGTCTCGAGTTAAAACGGAGCATACATTCACACAGATAGATATTTAAAAAATCTAAAAATTGTGGTTTTGCCCTCAGTACAATACTCTTAACCCATTTCATTTAAAATTTCACAAAAATATCCAATGTAGAGACACGACTTTTTTACTACTTTATTATTAGTATAAGTAACTATCGTGCCTGATGGAAAGCGTCGATGTTACCTAGGATGAAGCGCGCTCAACTAGAAATTACCTGCTTGATGCCATTCTTACTTTGGGTTCCCATTTAGGAATAAATTCTCTTTGATCTGGTAAGTAGAAATTATTTACGACAAACCATCAAAGCAGACATTTTCTATAGTTTTCAGTTTGTTTTATGACTTTTCCCCTTCAAGCTCAGGGGTACCCAAATCTTCCCTTTTGTGGTCATTTTGATTAATTACCTTGGGCTAGTTTGAATAGGCCCATCACTTGTTTTGATTCCGTGCTCGATGAATAGTGTCTCCAACAGTTTTGATTAAGTTGATTAAATTGATTAAATTTTCCAACTGCCATTTCGGAGGAAGGTTCTGTCGTCGGAATGATTAGTTTTAGTTGATTGATTTTGGTGTTATCCACTCCTGTAGATTGGGTGTTATTGTCAAAGAAGAGGTGATTGAAATTTATTAGAAGTTATATTGAAATAGACGTCAACATGATAACGTAAACATAAAATATATGCATGCTGTAGAAAAAAATAATAGTAAAATGATGTATAAAGTTTAAAAATGTTAAAAAAAATTTTAAGCTTCACTCGTCTTCCAATATGTCTAAACAAAATATATCGAAAAAGAAATACAAAAGTTCAGAATTTTTAGAAGATTCTATCTAATAGAATTTTTAAACGTATGAAAAAAATGAAATGGCACAAGATCTACGATAAATATTTGTTTTTACTCATTCATTTCGGAAGAGAGATCAATTTACCTGTACCATTATAATGCTTTTCAGATAAGAAAAAGGAAAATAATCCTATTACCTCAAAGAAAGCTATTCAGAAAGCATATTTCACGTACAGTAATGGCGTAGAAATATCATTAGGACCATTAATACCCCAAACAAAAGGGAGCGTACCGATATCTACAAATGTTCCAGTTTGCTCAAATTAATGACCAATACTCACCCGGTGTCAAAATAATGACGTCATTGTCCACTCGCCTGGAACAGATAGTGGGCAAGTAAATACTAATTTTGCGTCTTTAATTCTTATTCTAGGTGCATCAGAGTTCAAAATCGATTGTAGAGAGTGTGAAAATATATTTTACAGGACTTTCCAATTGATCAGGCCGCGGGAAAGCAATCTCCTTTGTTGATTCTTTTCGGAGTCGCTTCTTCGAAGTGAGATTTGCATTTACTTGAGTGTGTATCAGAGGGGAAATTTGCTTACCTTTGTTCGATTCGATACTAGCCTGTACAATAAAAGACCATTTTACCCACCCGTCCGCAAAATTATCGGCACATCAGCAGCATGGCGGAAGCGCGTACCGAGTTTTACTAAAACTCCGATATCTCTTGAAGTAAACATCCAAATCCAGTTTGGTAAAGATATTTATCATGCTAATAAAATTATCTTTTGGGCAAGCTAAAGGTTTATCCAAATAAACTGCAAGGAATGTATAAAAAAGCAGTTAGTAGTTGAAATTTAGTAAAAATGTCTGCATAATTTAAATTTCGCTAAGAATTCACTTGATATGGTATAATAACGATGAAACATTAGTAATTCATAAAATACTTACATTTTCTCGGAGAAATAACCACAAAAACACAATATTTTGAAAAATTTCTTTCGAAGCCTCTTCACGCCACAGCACAGAAAGCGCAAGAAAAAATGAGCAGTTTTGTTTACTTTTTATTTTATTTTTTTTTCTCCACGAAAGTTGCCATATGCCATTCAAATGTAGGTCGGTTTCAAAGCAATGCGACGACACACTTATGTTAAATATCAGAGTTGCTTATAAGCCGGTAAAAACGGTTTCAAGTGTATGTGGGCGAGGCGTGACGATCGTCACGAGTATGAGCCGGCGGAAAAATATGTAGGCGTGACGATCGTCACGACTGTGACTTGACGGGCTAGAGTGGGATATAAAACTCATTCTGTTTTTTAGTGTTCAGGGCTTTATTTGATTTGTTTATCAGTATTTTTTACATTTCACTTATTTCTTAAGATTCTTTTGGAACGGTTTCCAATGGAATTGCCTTCTACTTTTTGCTCTGTTCGTTGATGTAGTATGAAACTAAAAATTTCATGTAGATAAATTCATTTTGTTTATTGAGCCTAAGCCAATCCCATTGAAATGGAGAAATTATTCAAGCGTTCAGTACATTCAATTCTATTTTCATCAAAATTCAACGGGTCATATTGCTCAGCAGTAATATTGGCATTGGAGTATAGATTCGAATTGGCGCCATCTTGTTTATTTAGTTAACTGAAGTGATCTTTACGCAGCAGAGAGTGCTGTACCGTCAGAAGCAGTTGTCAGGACATAATTGGACATTTGGAGATGGGAGTTTCATTTAATACTACATTAGGATAAATAATACTACAATAAATCTAACGGTACGAACACTCCATCCGAACAGACTGTAAATATTTCTCTCTATGTAAAGTTTAATGGAACTGTCCTAAGCCCTACATTTTCCCGTTCATCATAAATAGATTGAATTTTATATCAGGGGCTGAAACAATAAAAGTAAATTGCTTTCGTCCCGCAGGCCCGTTTCGTTGTCTGCCAATTCGCTACAAATAAAACAACCATAACGTGTCTCGCCAATAACCTTTCAAATCGATACGCGGTACAGTATAATCTAAATCCTACACAAAAGCCGCTGCTGTTTGAGTAAGTACGCAATTTTCAACTGTCAGCTACATCCCAGGGCAAGCATTTGGTAACCAAGCTGTAATGGCACAATAAATAGTTTGCAGCCCTCACCCATCTGTCACTTAACTAGTAAAATATACAGACGTCATTCAACGTCCCGCGGTGAAAAATCGCGGAATGGTTGAGCACCCCTGCCGCAGTCGACGCTCTCAACCGCTTCTCAATCCAATTGGCACTATAAATCTCAACTTACAAGGTTGATTTTACTTTGTCTAGATTGATGAATAAATTTAAATATTTGTTAACTTAAAATGTAACTCATGTAGCCGGAAATACAGTCTAAATTGCGCAGTTCAACATTTGTTTCTTGAATTCGCGGGCGCGTAAACAATAACTAACTTTATGGCCAACAATTTAGGGTACAAAACGTTGTGAATTATTTCGTGTTTTTGATAGAAGTTCTCTCAGGGGTTATTTAACTTTGAAGTTGTTCAAAAGACCCCCGATTTGGGATTCTGGTGGATTTCTTTTTGGATTAAAGGGCTCATGAATTTAATGATAATGCATTCGCGACCATTCAAGTGCGCTTTCGTCACGCACTTTGAAACATTTTTTTCTTTTTTAAAAATTTCTGCACTGATTGTTTATTTAAGGGTCTGTAAAGTTAATAAATGGTGTTTGCATATCAGATATTTTTCCAATTAAGTCCACAGCAAGTGCAAATTGACTACTCAAGCCTCGGTTTACATTTAAAGATTTTTGTTTATTTTGAACAAATAGATGTTTTCTGTATTGCTTGGATGTTTTTTTATATAATTTAAATGGATGTTTTCTTTGTTGTTTTAGGTTAGCAACTACTACAGTTAATCATCGAAAAATACTACAAAGAAATAAGGTAAATACAACATAACATTGATTTATGCTACCAAAGAATGATCATCTATTATTGAAGAGCCTAGCTCTTGTGGGTGTAGCATCTTCCATCGTTCTCAGTCCAGACCCAAAATCTTCTGTTATTGTTAACTTGCGACTTTTGTCTTTGCCATGATGTTCACTTCCTGGGTCCTTGGCCTGCCTCTCCCTCCTTTCCATTATATTTTTCCTTGCCTATGACTAATAAGAATAAACAATAAACCATGAATGAATGAATGAATAAACACTTTATTGCATACAAAAGAAAATATTTACAAACAGACAGAAGGCAAGGGCGGACTTATTTTCTTCCAGTCAACCTTGGGAAAACATGAAAACATTTTTATTGTACAAATTTACATCAGTGCATAGGTACATATGAGTTAATTCTAAATCTATCTAAACATAAATATACTACATACAAATACATAAATTCACAAATACATACATTTAAATAAACAAGTAGCTTAGTCAGTCATTCAGAGAGAGGAGAGGTAAAAAAATTTCAAGTTATATTTAAAGGAGGACGCAGAAGGAAAATCTTGAGAGACTGACCGTGAAGGATTTGGAGTACATTTTTGTTTTTGAAATCATAGGATAGTTCATCGAGTCTTTTGTGTGGAAAACCAAAATTTAACCTTGCGTATTTTACCTTTCCATAAGTGTTTGTGTTTCCTGCTGAGTCTATAGCATAGTATAAAATCCATTCTAAAATCACTACAATTATTTACACAGACCACAAAAAGAGGTTGGGGCGTAAAAGTTTGAATGCTCTATAGTAAAAGACTCAAAGAGACAAAACAATTCAGGAGGGGTCTTACATCCCCTTAATGTTACTTTTGAATGCAGCCGTAAGTTAAACATATTTCACAAATTACTTAGAAAAAGGTACAAGCCAGCTCACACCATCCTTCTTTATCAAAGTACAGTCTCCCACAAAATACCTCTGTCTATGTACATGTAAGTACAGAATGATTTATTCCGAACACTCAAGGTGTGAATACGATTTACATAAATTTTACATTTAAATTACGAGCTCTTTGCCAGTACCTGTGGCTCCTTCTCTCAAAAACAAAATGGCGGACGAGTTATTCGAAGATTTTTGCCAAAAACTGGTAAAATTCGAGAGAACTTGATAAGAACTTCATTAGTTTTATTTTATTTAAGCTCTAATCGAAATGATTCACGTTTTTATATATCAAAAGGGTTTCTAGTCCACATATTGGGTTGACGAATGAAATATCCATACATTTATCTATTGATTAAAATTGACAACTTTTGTTATTAGGAGGGCGAAGTGAAAAGCTCCCGCGAAAGCTTGTATGACTCGATAAATAATTTTAGAAGGAGCCAAGAAGTATATCAGGATCGTAGCTGATGGGAATGTGTTGTCTCTGCTTCTGCCCTGTGTCTTCCGTAGACAGGCATGAATATACGTATATATCGTAGGTATGTATGTTTTTTTTTCCATTCAATCGAACATGTATTCTATAATACCTTCGACCAAATCCTCACTGCATTACTGGCTTTGCGGTGAATGTATTAGAGTGATGGTTCCTAGGTTATCTAGATTTCAGACTCCAGAAAGGCTTTTGCTGTCTAGCTTAGTACTTGCCTGGATATTAGCCACAAGGGTGTTTAAGTGCCTGGCTCCACAGTTTGGATAATGGAGACAAAACATTTAGAGAGCCAAATATGAATCAGCAATTGATAAGCGAAAATGTATGAACTAGTGTAAGCTGATGTGCTAAAGTGTTTTGACAAACGGATATTACACTCACATTACTGTTGTTTGTTGACTTTAAATCAAGTAAGGGCCGCTTGCATGACGTCGCTTAAATACGTTTAGAAGCATCCTAAACGTATTTAAGACCTATAAACCATTTAGCGTCTTGCACAACTTTATTTTAGTTGCTAATCACATTTAGCGAGCTGTCAAACTTAAATGCCCAAAATCGGCTGTTTAACTTTTTACTCAACCTAAAAGTTTCGTGTTACTAAAAACAAAAGCTTTAGAAATGGATTTATTTTCTGATGATGATGACGAAATGGTTCAATTTATGAAAAGACCAATCGCAGCGAGACAATATTTCCAGAGAAATAATTTATTTGAAAATCTCCTCGAAGATAAATTCTTGTATTTACATTTGTTTCTAATTTATCTTTTCTGGTTTGTAATGCACTCTAATAATAATATTTAGATTATTCCAAAGCGATGGATTTCGCAATAAAAACATAATCTTAGGTACATAAAGTACACGTTTTAAAACATTACAATTTTCAACACAAAGTTCCTTACTCTATGTAAAATTCTTACCAAACTAAACACAGAGACGAGAAGAAGGAGGAAAAGTTTTTATTTTAATTGCTTTGTTGTGACATATCCGGTTCAATTCACGCAACTTTTCTTGTCCGAAACTAAAAAACTCGTTGAACACGTAAAACGGAACGTCGGAACTGCTTTACCGTCGCACTGATTCAGATTAGTAAAGAAATCGCAGTTACAATGTTGTGCAAGACGCTATTAATTCCATTTAAGCTAAATAGTTATTCATGGTTAGTTAAACGAAATGAGTGTTAATTTAAATAGTGTTAATTTAAATCCAATGTTGTGCAAGTGGCTCTAAGTGTCGTTCTTCGGAGGACGACGACGCAAAGTTCACCGTCGTCGCCCATAGGGGTTTGATGCACAAAGCTGGTCAAAACACGAATTTATTTATGAAATTTAATATTTACAATAAAGTTTTTAGAATAGCCTAGGGTTTTACCTGCACCTTTTGTTTTCCATTTCTCGTACCAAAGACCTTTCAACTTTACAGTCGCTGCAAAAAACCGTCTAAGATATTTCTTAAATATTCGTGAATTTATTTTCTATGGTGAAGCTTTCAGTAATGATTTTGATAATGAATGTAAGTAGAGTTTTACTTTTTTAGAACTTTACTTTTTTATCGTCTCCCTGGTCATTTATATCCTTGAAAGTAAACAACATTTTTAAATTTATGTTATTGTATATTTCTGGAATTTATTTCTTTAGAAAGTAAGCAACATTTATCTTATTGTATATCGTATAGGTGGTAGAGCTGATGCCGGGCTCGGGTGTGGAGGTACCACCTTCTTACTCGCATATCCCCCCGAAGTTATTCAGGGGAGAGTAAGAGAACAGCTCTCAGGCAAAACCAGGCGGCCCACCATCATTGCCTGGGACCGATGGATGCCGGGCCTTATATAAAATAGACTGAAAACGGGCAGCGGCGTCACTGGTGCAAGGGTTTCGGCACCGCGCTCACCAACCCGCCTGGCCAGCGTGTGTGAGTATGGGCATTTCTTCCAGAAGGACCGCCAAGAGTGGCGAAATCCTGGAAAGGCCTATGTCCAGCAGTGGACGAAACAGGCTGATGGATGGATGGATAGATTGTTTATTACTAGAAACAAGAGAATTTTAGTTATTTTTGTAAGGATTACCCTGGGTAGGTATCTTAAAAGCAACTTTAGTTCAGTCCTATGTCTCTTTAGAACTATAATAATCTTTGGCTAAAACAAACTATGTTATGTCGAAATGCGTTTTTCTACCAAAAATACAGCTTTTTTCTAAACCCTTTGTCTAAAACGTGATCTTATGCAATGATGAGGCTAGATTATCTAGATTCATAATAGAATAATAATAGCGTTCGTAAAAGCAGATCCAATCTACTTCAGAATAATTTTCCAGACTTATCCGAACGCTATTATTATTTTAATATAATTTATGTAAATAAAGTAATTTCGTTGTATTACCTACTTTTTTTATCGTTATATTTATAGTCATGGGCGTTGGAAGGGTGGGGCAGCGGCCCCCTTCTGTAAACTGAATGGGACAGAAAAAATAGTACTAAAGTATACATACAGCGAACATACGAGAAACAAGACCGATCGGCAGTTTTTGTTTGCACAAAAGTACGTTTTATTATTTCTCAACTATAAATCCTGTTGATAAAATGTAAAAAATAAAATAAAATAGCTTTATTGTTCAAAAACATAGTTAACAACAAGTTGCAAGGGCCCCTGTAATAGACCTGAAAGATCTGTTATTACTGGGTGCCCCGCTTTACCACCAAGACAATTAATATTTTGAGCTTAAAGTAGACACAAGTTTTATCACTAATTATTAATGAATCTTAATCTAAAAAGAAATACTACAATACTATGTGTGTAAATATGTGTGTGAGGGAGGATGTGTATGTGTGTACGTGTGGGGTGTGTATGTATGTGCGAGAGGGTGTTTGCGTGTGTGTATGGGGAGTGTAAGTACGTGTGCGACTTCGTGTTTGTTAATAATTTAGTTGATTAGGTTTTCCGTATCTTCATATTTTAGATTGTTAAGGTGAAGCGACAGTTTCCGTTTTATTTCTGTTACAGTAATTGGGTAGATTTGAATAATCCTGTTAACCTTGTTGTAAATGGATGAGGATTGAGAAGGGAATTGTTTTTGTGCAAATTTAGTTATCTTTTTGTTTCTTCTTCGGATGCCCATATTTATAGTCCTTGTATGATAAAAGTCACTACAGTGTGAAACCGAAAAAACTCACAAGGTTTTCAAAATCAAATTCAGTTTAAATTCAAATAATTTATTTTGTAAAATAGGTACATAAATATTATTATTAGAGTACACTACAAACTAGAAAAGATAAATTAGAAACAAATGTAAAGACTGCTACCCCTTGTTTCGCAGACAAGCGCGCTACCAATTGCGCCACCGAGGTTCTTACTTAGACCGTTGAATTTTTCCACCATACTTGTCCAATGATAATTTTTGTAACTTTTTGATCTAACTAGCTTGTAATGCACATACTGAACGCTCACGAGGGTGTTATGTGATTTGACGCCTTGTTCTTAAGAAACAGTTAACAAAAAATATTCGGTGGACAAGTTGGTGGAAAAATTCTAAATTCAATTGGTAGCGCGCTTGTCTGGGAAACAAGAGGTCGCAGGTTCGAATCCTGGCCCGAGGTATTTTTTAAAATTCTTGTCTTTACATTTGTTTCTAATTTATCTTTTCTGGTTTGTAATGCACTCTAATAATAATATTTGGATTATTCCAAAGCGATGGATTTCGCAATAAAAACATAATCTTAGGTACATAAAGTACATGTTTTAAAACATTACAATTATGGGACATAAGTCAATACAATGTCGTTTATTTTTTTCGAAATTTTGTATTATTCATACGGTCTCTAACTAAACGCAGTTTAGCTTGGGAAGCCCCTTAAGCAACCCAAACATACCAAAATTATTTATTCCGGGATCTTAAGTGTCGCCAATAAAATAATCTAAAATAATTGTAAATATATCAAACGAATAGCGAAAAGATAATATAAAATCACAATTAAAAGCGATTTATGGAATTCCAATATCACCAGGCTAGTATTTTAAACAAGCAATATTATCTAAATTATTAATTTAATACGTTTATTAAAATACCAATAGGACTTGAAATAGGTCTCAAGTAGATAATAATGCAATGGATTTATTAGGTCTGATATTCTAAGATATAAAATAAAAATCTGAAGACATAGGATTTGTTTTTTTTTTTGATAGAGTGATATTTTGGAGATCCGAGAAAATTTTTAAATCTATTTAGCGTCTGTCTGTTTGTCTAGGCTAATTGAGCAGTAGTGTAAATAATTTAAGTAACGAATGCATCATTTAATAAACCAGCCATAAGTGTAAAGACCTGACTGATAGTATTTTTAAAGGAAAACTGTATCTAATAAATTTAATCTTCTCAGTCTTATTATTATGATTTTTCTTACAAGAATTGATTATGTGGCTTGTGATTATGAGTATGTGCTATTTTGTGTTTATGGATCTTAATGATTGAGGTATTTTTGAGTAGGGACCGTAAAATGCAAGACACAGTCCACACTCAACCCACGTTTCCCCGACGATTATTACGTCCAAACGGTTGGTATTATAAGCCCTGTTGCCGTTCTTTGGGCACATATGGATCCACCGCTCAACATGTCCTCCGACGCACGTAGTATGTGATCTATGTATATATGTGATTTGGATTCACGTATTTTATTTATGTACGAGTGTATATGCAGTTATGTTGTCTATGTTTATGTATACTTGAATATTATTTTATTTAATTTAATAGTACCTATGTATATTTATCAAAGAGTTTTCTTAGAAGAAACCTCCGCTGTTGTAAATGCTATTTCTAAGTGCAAGTGTAATTAATATTTAATATTTTATTTTATAGCTTAGTTTAGATTTAAATTATTATTGTTATCTAAGAACTAAGAGTTTTTTTGTTATGAAATATAATTAGTTAATAATATTTATGCAAACAATGAAGAATATAACGTATATGGATACAACTTTTATACTACTTTTAACTTTGAAGAAGGTATGTATAACATTACGACCGTAGATACATAAAATTCTGATATAGAGAAAAGATAATATATCCTTTATCTTAATGAGTAAATGCATTATTCTATTAATTTATAGTTGGATATCTAAGAACTTTCTTATCTTAAGACTTCTAAATAAGGCTTCTTAAATGTACCATTTAAAGCTCTGGTAAGCTTATAAAGTTCTGTTTAAGTTTCATTACTGACTAGCTTTTTGCCCTTGACTTCACCCGCGCTTTATTTGCCTTTGCCGCTTTTTATTTTATTTGTTTTAATAAACTGATTACAGCTCAGCTTATTAAGGCGATACGCCGCAAAGAGTTGGCACTTTTCTAATAAAAAGCTACTAGTTTGATAAATGTTGTATGATTATGATTTAGATACAATATAAGTAGCTTTAAATAAACATAAATAGAAGAATACTTTAAGTTGTGAAATATATTTCGGTCTTTAGAGGATTGACATCTGTCAAGTAATCTTGACTTGTGACAACCGTCATCAATCTCTTGGCTGATGAGTTGATGACGGTCCACCATAGATTTTCTCTACGCGGTCCACTAAGAGTATATATTTCTAGTTTAAAGTATTCTTTTATTTATATATATTTAAAGTATCTCATATTATGATATACAATATAACTTTAACTTAAAATTATAATATTATATATATTAATATCTACTGATTATTATAACCTTTTCATAGAAACGTGACTGTGCACAAGAAAAAAGTAAAAGGAAAACTTGTTTTTAATTTGCACATATTTTGAAAGTTCAGTATGATTAAGTTTAATTTAAAAACACCAGTCTATTTTCACCTGGCATAAAGAATATTTTTTGAATAAAATTGTATTGATTTACATTTTTGGAGCCGTAAAAAGGTTTCATTAAAAACAATGTTATGTAATACATATCTAACTTATGTTACAATTTCAAAGTAAATATTTCTACCATAAATTTTTTCACGATAGCCAAGTCCAAAGCAGCCAGTTGGAACAAACTGCCCAGGGATGCTTTATTCAAATAAGTACATTTTCAAGTTGGTGAAAGACTTAAAGCTGTTCAGGGATAGTCTTGAAGGATATACTGAATCCACAATGTTCCGTTTCTATTTATGCGGTGTAGTTGTAAGAAATGGTTCGCAAAGGAAATACAGAACCCTGGCTAAGATTAGAAAACAGTTGAAGGGAATTCAGGAATATCCCACATACAGAACAGGCTTTGCTAGGTTCTAGTGTACAGTGCCTGTATGGAATGATTTGTGTATTTCTATAAGACATGCTTCATCCTTCGTAGCTAAGTATTTAAAAACGTGATTAACACAAGAAAACCCTAAAACTACTTGAAGAATACGCAACAAAACATAAAAGTACAATAAAAGTAGTTTTCGACCTACTTTTCGAGTAACAGATTTAACGACTTACTGAAATCCAAAAATTATAATTTGTTGCACCTTAACACTGATCCCCCTTATGTAGCTTTTCTCCATCTGCAACGATCCAGACACGCTTCTATTAAATCGAGATTTTTTTTACTCTCCTTGGCTTGGTGTGTAAGTGAACTTTTGACTATTCTGTTTGGTACAGAACCCTCGGTGTGCCGTGTGGGGACCAAACAAAAACTACTAATTTAATTCCAATGACAAATGAAAACTACTTAACTACAAACCATTTCATGAACATACAAATCTAGTCAATAACGATTACAATTTCGATGAAAGACTTCTATCTCCTCTATGATGAGAGAGGACAAAGAAAACAAACGCGTACAGATGTAGATATAATACGTCGTACTTCTTTCGAAGACTGCGTGAAGATGAATTTTGTGATTTATATGTCTCTAATTAAATCACAACATTGAGAACGCGGCATTGCTACATATCTTGAAATTTCTGTTATTTTTTCTGAAGTCACTATAACATTTTACAGCAATTTTTTTTTTCATTTTCTAGAGTAGGAAATGGTATTTATTTTGTGAAGAAATTTTAATATTTACTATCGTCTAAAGTGAGAGTGCCAAACCATATCTTTGCTTGATTAAGGGACTCTGTTGCCAAACCATAGGCTGACCCTGGACCATACAAAAAGATATACCGTAGCGCATGAAGGTCTGTATACCTTGAAAAACCCTCAATCGTTGTTCTCATTTCAAACTGCCCATCAACAATAGCAACAAAAAGCCAATAATGCAGACCAGAACTGAACTAGCAGGCCACGATAGCCAATAATAGAGACATAAATTAATTTGGTTGACAGTTCAACAGTCATGAATTATTTATAATGGCCCCTGGGGGATATTAGCCGGTGGCCACTGTGCATACCAGTGACCTAATGATTGTTCTGACCTGGTTGCTAGATATCTTCATGAGGCAGTTTTGGCTGCTGCAGGAATGTGTATTCCGTGTGGGCTTGTTGTTTTGGCACTCCATTTAAAGCTACGGTATAGATGACGTTTCAAAACAGTTGGTATTTAGTCAAGATCAGTGTTTAAACCATTTTCCTCAGTATGTTTAGTATTGTCACCAAAAAAAACGTAGACACGTTGTCAGATTTAGATATGTATTATAGTTAGGGTTCTGTGCCCGAAGGGTGCCAAAGGAAACCCTATTACTAAGCTTCCACTATCTGTCCATCTGTCAGAGGGGTTTACAACTTCAACCATAATAGGTAGGAAATTGAAATTTTCACAGAATACGTGTTACTATGGCCTTAACCACGACATATAATAAAAATATAAATTAAAAACATTATTCCCATAAACTTCGTGTAAACCATAGCGCCATCTGAGATGAATTGTTTTACAGCTTTTATCGAGGTGATGGCTCTAAAATTATCAACCTTTTGCACCGGGGTTCATTAGTAAAATGATAGGTAGCGCTAAGATCTTAAAAGCGGTCATTTGTTTTTAATAATATAATGTTTTAAGGGTTCAGTACCAGTAATATGTGGTAGTACGAAACCCTTTATATGCCATTCCGACTCTCACTTGGTCAAATTATTTTCTTTTTGCGAAGGTGGCAAGCAAAATCTTTCCAAGCTATTATATAACAGCCGCACCATTTCTTCAATAGAGTGTACCACCATGCAATTACCAACATTATAAGGCAGCGCAAAGTTGTACCAAGTTAGGTAGTGAGATCACGCGCACAAAGTCTTTGGAACACCTGTACAGCATCAGGAACATCAGCGAAGTTTTACAGCAATTTAGATATTTACTTAGAGTTTCTGTTGTGAAAATGTTGGAGAGTTGAGATTTTAAACGGTACGTTTTAAGCTTTTATTGCCTTTATATGAGTTTCGGAAGGTTTCAAGGGCGTTTTTGATCGCTTCGAGTTGGAAGTTGTTGAGCTTTTTGTCTGGAAACGGAAAGTAAAAAGCTGTGAAGCGTACAGCCTCCAATCCGTTAATATCATCTTAGTTGTTACGACACTTTAACTAGTTCCGTTAAAATATGTTTTTTTTTTAATTATTATTTAATGTTTTGTCCAAATGTGACGTCATCAAAGATTTTTCACAAATTTCTTGGGTTTCCAGCTTAATTCTTTGCTTAACTGTACCTATATACTCTATAAAAGGTGACATTTATATATTCAGTCAAATTCATACTGGAGGCTCGGTAAGTGATTAATATCACGGATCTTTAATAAGTTTTGCTAATTTTGCAAAATAAATTGTAGACCTCCCATAGTAATTGACCCGGGGCTGGGCTTTGTATGAAACACGAAAAAATTATTTACAAATTTTGCAATATTGGTCATCGAACCTTGATACTGATCACTTACCAAGTCTTCAGCATGAATTTGACTGCATAAATAAATGTCCCCTTTAGGTATATGAAGTAACGCACCCAACTGCAGTAAACGGTTAGTTTAAAGTTTACCTATTTAAGATTTATGATAATTCCTGCAACTAAAACTTAAACAATCTTAAGTAATCTTAACACGGGGCTAAACTTGGGGCCCTATCAACGCTGACGGGAAAGTAAAGCTAAATCTCGTATGTAAATTTGGGAATTGTTAAACCAGGGCTTCCCAAAAGTTGGACCTACAGCAGCGTATTCGCGGGTAACTGCCAAAACATCCATTACTCTGGGAAAATTATATTATTTTTTGAAAAATACACGGTAAAGTTCATGTTGTTTTGGAAACCAATACGAGTAGTCCATACAAACAACTTTTGAGAGCCAAACCTAAAATTGCGAAAAATTTCACCTGCCAAATGCTTGACCAAAATGACACAAATATATATTTCTTTAATTTTGGTATTTCGTGAATAAACGAGTAAGGAGGAAATTTATGAGTAAGGACAATATTCCAAGTTCAAAGCCTTTAAAGCGCATGCTTAATTAGTCAGTCACAAAAGAATCGAATCGAGATGATTCAGAGGGCGGTTAATTTGTTGCGGTCTCGCAGACGATTGTGTGTGGTGCGATGCGACGTAGTAAAAAATCAACGTCACCGTTACAATAAGTATTACTCTGTACTGAATCCTTTTTAAATCCACTTTTTTTACCTACTAAATGTGCGGACCTAAACGAGTTAAAAGTTTATCACCAGAAAAATTAAAATTATTTTTGAATAAAAAAACGTAGCAATGCAAGATCACCTCAGTATCTTTAGATAAAATGTTGTGTTCATATACGCGCAGTTTATAAAAACCATTCAAAATTATATTCATATATTTTTTTAAGTTAGAGCCACTTGAACAACGAAAATAAAAATCAAAACACTTGAAGAAATAAGATAAATATATCGCGCGATCCCATTATTTTGGACTATAATATACTTGTACGGGAATGGCTGGGATAACCATACATTTTCATTTCCAAGTAACATTTTAAATAATATTTTGACTTCTAATTTTAATTGTTTTTACATTAAAATGTATTCTACTTACATTTCTTAATAACCTCTGAAATTATTGGGGTTTGTTCAAAAGTTGACCTGTATATGATTATTTAACAATTTTAATTGAATACAGTTTCTCTTTCCCACTAAGGTTTGCTGGTGTACATGTGTACCGTTTAATTAATTTTGTCTCATAAATAAATTTTCTGTTTTTACAATAAAACTAGACAGAGAGGCTTATAAGGATTTCTGTTTTTGATGAAACCCTAAAAAAGTAAAATCCGTCACAGACATAACCCTAAGTTGAAAAAAACATTAAAATTACCGTCACACAAGCCAGTAACCAGATGACTTAAGAGCTTGTTCGGGCTAAGCGGGCCAAGATAAGGCGAAGTTTGCACACCCCTGTCTCAGACGGATCATACGGGGCACCCCCGATTATGCATATTAGTTGCAAACTGCGGGTAAGTTAGAATAACTTTCGGTCGTCACCACTAATCCAGTTTTAGTATGAATTTCTCGGGTTATTGGGTGCGGTGGGAGCTGAAACGATGACTAAGAGAACCCAGCTGGAATTGAATAATCTAAGCGAGACATACTTATGTGGCTGACCAGGACGGCTATCCGGCATTATTTTTCACTCGCAATATCACTCATTAGATATTTGTTTAAAGTTTGATAAATGCCATGAGGTGAAAGTTAGAGTGATGAAACTACATCAAATAAAAATTAAATGTTTTCAAACAAAAAAATCAATACATATCCATCCGTACAAAATCCCCTTTAAAGTCACCCGCAATCTACCTTAGCAAATTTTGCGCACGTGCCCGAATTGAGGGCCAGCCAATCATTAAGGCCCTAAAATTATATTATGAACATTTTGGTTAATTCATAAAATACAAAAATACATGTTACAAAAGAGGACAAACTTTATGCATGAGTAGATCTGAAAACGTAATTTGATTTACTTCGCTCGATAGAAAAAAATCAGTAAGCTCCACAAATTGCGAAAAAATGTGTTAATAGCAAAGTTGTTCAGCTGAGAGAATTGAGACTACTCTTTAATTTTCCTTACACATAACCAAAGACATTTGTAGACCGTTTTAATTTATTTCTGAATACTTTTTCAGAAATTCCAGAAAAATCTCGAAAATGTATGACTACTTTTTGACAATATACTTGAATTCAAAATCACTTGATAAGACGCTGGTGTTCCATAGTCAGGGCCTAAAGGCTTAGGTTCAAGCCACACAGAAGCGGCGCGGCGCGCATCGAGCGCGCGGGCGTCATTCAAATTTCGTACAAAACGCATGGAAATAAAGTCGCAATTTGAACACATCGAATGGTATGTATCAGGCGGTGTCGGGTGTGGAGCGGGCGTCCTTGCGATACCTCAAATTGCGACTTTATTTCCATGTGCTTTGTACGAAACTTGAATGACGCCCGCGCGCCCGATGCGCGCCGCGCCGTTTCTGTGTGGCTTGCACCTAAGACGCACGTGCTCATAAGTTGCATGCTAAGAAGGAGTGGACCTTTAGGAAGAAAAGAAAGAACTGACTACTTTTCTTTCCTTCTTATAGCTCCTTATCTTCTAAGCATGCAACTATGAGCGTATAATATTGAGGTTTTCAAGATGACCAATGCATGCGACTTTTTCATAGATTCAACAATATCCTTTCTCTGAACACTGTCTCCCATATTAAAATTTCATGGAGTTTGGATTAAGAAACATCTGAAACAGAAAGATATAAAAACTTGGAATTGTAAAATAAGATTATGTTCCCTCATTATTTTTGGAAGTTGGTTTAGTTAGCGTAAGAATCTGCATACATAACTCGAATAACAGAGAGTTAAGAAAGCGTTACAGATATGCTATCTCACGAAGTCCGTTTGTCTATGTTTGTACTAGTGACGTGTACAGACAGATAAGCTCGTTTTATGTGTGTGGCGCAAATAAAATATTTTCAAATAGCATATTTTCAACGTTTATTGTTTCAGCTCTATCTTAAAAACGGTAATACATAAAAATTTCAAATTTGTTTGAATTGTAGTGCATACTCCATAGCATAACGACAAATAATAAAATTATGGTTCCGTACTCAGAAGGGGCCAATTAAGCCGCTGCCATTGTAGTGCCTTCTTTTGTTCTAATTGACGTTGCTATGGCATACACGTAGACAAATCATATACATAAATTATTGTTATCACACTATCATTATAAATTCGAAAGTTTGTGTGTGTGTGTGTGAGGGTGTGTGTGTGTGTGTATGTTTGTTACTCTTTCACGCTGAAACGCCTGAACGGATTTGGATGAAAATTAGAATGCGGATATAGCTTATAGCCTTACCACATAGGCTACTTTTTATCTCGGAAAAAAGCATGTCATTAAACCAAGTAACACGAATAATGTTTCTAAGGTTCCGTACCCGATTTGTGCTAAACATCAAAATCCAACTATCATACAGTATTTATATTGCGTGGTAGAACGGAACTCTCTGTGCGCAAGTCCGGCTCGCACTTTGCCGATGATTTATTTTGCTATATAGCTTTTACCATACAGTAATATGTTTCACGTACATAATTTTATATTAGAATATTTCTACAAAAATCATGAAATATCTATTTGAATCTTTATACCTCCACGTACTTATTACATCCCCGAAGGGCCAAGGGTGCCTGTAATGATCTAACTTGATAATCTCTATGAAATTAATGTGCCTAAAGAAGCGGAAAATTTTCCGCCTCGCCTGACCCGCGCCGCGTCACGGAGTACTAAAGTTCGTGTCGTAGTCGTGTCTATGAGATTATATTTTCGTTTATGGTTTTTTTTAAAAATGGGACTTTGTGTGACTGTTTTTTTTAGCACAGACATGTAACTACTATTACTAAGTAGCAGACCAAACATAAGGATTAAATAGCGTGGCAAGTTTCCATACAAAAAATAAGCTACATTTAGGCTTCATGGTACGAAGAAACGTATAAAAATGGGTTGTACTGGCTGGTTTATGCTTGGAACATATTTATTAATTCATAAACAAATTTCTAGTATATATTTTGTTTGGAAAAAAGTTATATTTATATTTAAAATAGCCCAAAGTTCACTGAGCTAAAATTGCCACGCGTCAACACTATGCGTTTATTATTAATTAATGTTAGATCTGCTACTGTATTATACGTCTCTGCTTTTGTGTGACTGTTTGAGTTTTTAGATATCAATGAATCTATATATAAAGGTTGTCTCGAAACCTACTTGAATTTTGAATTTCGAATTATTTTTGTTGTGTCAAACATGGAACGGGGATAAAATTTGCAGTTGTCATCAGCAAAGTTTGAGGTTTAGTCACGCATCGTTTTCCAGTCGAGCAGCGCATAGAAATTGTGACAGACCAAACAGCTGAACCTAGGAAAAAAAATGAATAAACACTTTATTGCACACAAAACAAGATATTCACAAACATACAAAGAACAGACAGAAGGCAAGCGTGGACTTATTCCTACAAGGAATTTCTTCCAGTCAACATTGGGAAAACATGAAAACATTTTTATTGTACAAATTAACATCAGTGCATACATTAAGGGTTAATTCTAAATCTATAATCTAAACATAAAAACATGAAATTTTGGACTATAGGTTTCTTGTTTGACGTAGACACTAAGACGCTAAGAATATAAATTAGTATAAAAGCTAATAAAGCCGATCCTGAAAGTTTTAATTTTAGTTTTAGTGCTGTCAAAACTTCATTCCAAAATAATTCTTTGGTGTAAACAACAGAAGCTATATTACTTTAAAAAATATATATATTGACAGCACTAAAACTAAAATTTAAGCCTTCAGAAACCACTTTAGTGTAGGTATAAACGATATTACTATGTTAAATAAACCCAAAACCTCTTTTAAGAAAATTGGTAGAGTAAATACTTTCAAACAAACTTATTTAGTTTAATTCTTATTAAAAAAAGAAACAAAAATAGTCTGGTCCGTATTTTACCACCCGAAATCCTTTCCAAGCCCTTTTAAAAACAATAGGACAAAACAGGGGACGTTTTTGTCGGTGGCTCACCTTTATTTCAGAAGTTTATTTATTGAATTTGTAAACGAATTGAATTATTAAGAATTCCATTATGTATTTAAACAGAATGGTAATTTTGCGATTTCTGGAGAATTATCTTGGATTAAAATTGCTACAGGGCAATGATCGAGAGAATAATTTAAAATGTTTGTAACTAAGAAAACATAAATTATTAAGTAAAATTGTTTGAAGTTACGGGTATATTTGATTTTAAATTAATTTCTTTTTTATTTATTTTAATCAAATATAACGTGCAATTTTACACGGAGGTGTATCAGAAACCGTTTGGGGCTTTTATGTACACCCAGTTTCAAGTCTCGTCTTAAAACATTATTCAACACATTGTCTCCTAGCTTTTTGAGTAACATAGTTATTTTATAAAAACAAATTATGTCTACACGCATTAAAGAACACAGTCACACATGGTGCCTGTTAACATCAGAATAACAAATAAAATTACGTGTGTAGATACTAATTGGATACATTCTTATTACTATTAACTTAGGGACTATTTGAGCTTACTAAGAGCGTATTACAATAAGTTTGAATTGTTAGATGGAAGATAAGGATTTACACTGCTAGCTGCTATACAGGAGGATATATATGTTATCATTCTGGGTTCGATGAAATTGCTTTTAAATATGAAAAACTAGCTTTTGCCCGCGGTTTCACCCGCGTTGACTTGGTTTTTACGTACTCCTATAAAACCAGTCAATATCATTCGGACTGTTACCTACAGTAAACACAGCTGGTAAAATGTGTGTGTTATGCGCCTCTGTTTCCCATTTTGTGTGTCTCTTTTATAGTTTTTCCATGGGAACAAAGGGAAAAAGTAGTTTTTATCCTATTCAAAGTCTAGAACTACATTTATGCAAAATTTTAGCCTAATCGGTTTCGTAAGCATGGCGTAAAACACATCACTTTTCTATAGAAATTTGAAAGCTCATTTTCATCCCATGGGAACTGATTTATGGGATAAAAAGTAGCCTATGTCCTATTACAGGTCTAAAACTACATTCATGTAAAATTTCAGCCCAATCGGTTCAGTAGTTACGGCGTGAAAGAGTAACAAACATCCATCCATCCATTAATCCATGCATCCAAACTTTCGCATTTATAATATTAGTGGGATGGGATAAACAATAACAGATTTATTGTTAGAAGTTTACAAGAATGTACTTTCTAACCTAATAAAACAATGACACTTCAATCTAAAACACAACCAAAAATAATAAAGTAATAAAAAATAAACAACCATTTCAATTATATCAGACATAATCCGACTCATTTGTGTTATGGCCTTACCCCTGGTGCACGATAATCTTACTGAGCGATTTTGAACTTCAGTATGTTGTCAGAAAGTCTACATTAGAACGCTCTCTTTGCGCGTTGGCGGCACGCAAAATCAGTGAATTTTAGAGGTTTTTCTGGATTTTACGAAAAAGTATTTGATGTAGGAGTTTTTCCACCTGATATCGGAAAATAAACCATGTTTTCTTGTTATAGCAGTAATTTCAGACATAAAACTCAAGCCGTTCAGACATAAAACGAAATAATAACTTAAAAAGGCATCATTTTCAAAAATAAAATCTATCGAGCGAAATGTGTCCACTTAGGTAACCGACTTGACAACGGAAAGACAAAAGTCTGAAAAAACACGTGTCCAAGTTTTACATTGATCAGATAAGTAGTTGACTCAGCATACTAAAACAAAAACCGTTGAAAGACCCAGTACAAGCCCTTAAGCCTGAATGCTTGGAAAGGGAGTCCATATTTTTGCCTGAAGCAAGGCGATACGGTGCACTACCTATCATGTTGGGACGTAATAATTGTCGGTGAATTGTAGGTGTACTAGCGTGGCTTGCATTTCACAATGGCGGGTTGTGTAGCGCTTCCGTGGTTAGGCACACTAGAAAAAGTGCGTGTGCACACACTACATTATCAAACGGACTTCGTGAAATAGAATATCTGTATTATCGTACGATTTTAGCATCTATGCAGTATTGTTAAGAACTACCATAACAACTCAGTTCACGGCACAAAGTTACTTCCTGAGATTATTGGCAGTTTAAAAGCAGGATTACCAATTTTCTGGAGATTTCAATGATGATTCTTACGGAACACTTGAAAAATTAAATACATAATTGTATATTTTTATGTATTAAATTATATGGCTGTAAATTGATTTTAAAATTACAGCCAGATAAAATAATAATTAAAAGTAATCTGAATATTCTGAATTAATAACAGAAACTGTCGAACACATTTTTTTTTTCAATATTTTTTATAATTTACTATTTTTAGGGTTGTGTACCCGAAAGGTGCCAATCGGGATGCCATTACCAAGCCTTCGCTGTCTGTCTGTCTGTCCATCTGTCACAGGGGTAACTGTGACAATGTTGAAATTTTCACAAAATACGTGTTTTCATGGCCTCTACCACGACCAATAATAACACATTAAAAAAAATGAAATTTAAGGAGGAAAAAGTTGCATTATTTAAACGTTATAGCTTATAACTCCTACTTAAGGAAGATAAAATGTACAAGTTTAAAACTTTAAACTTATTTAGTCAGATTGTAGGACATACTCTAAAGTAAAATAAAAAATAATAAAAAGTAGGGTTCCGTACGCAGACGGTGCCAAATATTTTGTGAGGCGTTACCATTTTTACGACTTTTTTTTATAGCCTTGATGTTGCTTTGGCAGGTTTCTGTCGCCGCCGTCTGGTTAAATCAGCCGCCTGGTCTGGCGCAGAAGAAAGGCGGTAGCTTTGGTTGGAAGGTTATGGCTTAGGTATGGCGAGTCGTACGTAACCTTCGTGGTTATTTCTTATGACCACCAAGAGATGAAATTTTAACCAAAAGGCTAGCCATTTGGAAGTGGCTGATTTAACCAGATTGCAGCGACATTATAGGTATGTATCGTTGTTATTTACTATAATCCATCCATCCATCAGCCTGTTCCGTCCACTGCTGGACATAGGCCTTTCCAGGATTTCGCCACTCTTGGCGGTCCTCCTGGAAGAAATGCCCATACTCACACACGCTGGGCAGGCGGGTTGGTGAACGCGGTGCCGAAACATTTGCATTAGTGACGCCGCTGCCCGTCACTAGTCTGTTTTATATAAGGCCCGGCGATTGGGGATGGATATACCGCCATCCGTCGGGCCCAGGCAGTGGTGGGCCACCTGGTTTTGCCTGAGAGCTGTTCTCTTACTCTCCCCCGAATATCTTCGGGAGGATTTGCGAGTAAGATGGTGGTACCTCCACAGTCGAGCCCGGCATCAGCTCTACCACCTAATATACTAGCCTTTTGCACGTGGTATCGACCGTGCTTTAGCTGTGTGTCTTTAGCCACATTTTTCACCAAAATTATGAATTTTCAGCTCCGTCTAGCGTAATTATGTGTCCCATAAATAAAACTTGTATCAAAAAACTCCCTCCGTAATAATAAAACAAGAATTTTTGTCATTTTAAGCGAACATACAGACGGATGTTCCAATTTGTATGAATAGAAAACGATAAAGACAATGGTTTCTTAGGTTAACTTTATTGTCATATCTTCGTAAAATCTTCTTGCTCATGCAACTGTACTGAAATTGAATTAAATCTAGAATAACTTCGGGAGGATTTGCGAGTAAGATGGTGGTATAACTATAATATATTATTTACTATAATATAATATATATAATCTTTTGAGGGTTCCGCAGCTAGCGGTACGGAATCCTTTGTGCGCGAGTCCGACTCGCACTTAGTGTAGCATCTAAACTTTCATATTAAATCATAAATCATTTAGTAACTATCACAGGAAGTCGTTGGAAGCGGAACTATGAAGTGTAGAATTCCTTGCGTATATCGAAATACACAGTCTATCCGTATTTATAAGACCTATCACAGATCACAGATAGACATTAGAAGCGGAACTGTATAATTCCTAGAGTATAACAAAATACGCAATGTAAAAGACCCGTGTTCAAAACTTTATACTGGCAAAGTCCTTCGTGTCAATTTTCCGATTTCAAAAGTTATGATAAAATTTATTATTGCAAAAAGTTGCGCTTCCCCCAGGCGAGCAAAGTCAGGTAATCAAATTAGTCGAGTTTGATTGATTTTAATTAGACCAAGGTTTAAGGGGTCTCAGTTGACACCAGGAATAGCTGTTTCAATTCAATTCATTCAAGATTCTGATATTTATTTATGTCCAAGGAAGGCAGACATCATTGAAATTTATTAATTTATGAGTTTATGACACTTTTTGTAAATTTACAAAGTAACTTGTAATAAGACAATTAAGATTTTAAATTTATACTGTCTAATAAACATTATGAGGAGTACGGTACTCATCGTGTTTGTTTTTTTATATTTTCTCGAATTTTCCACAGTGTTACATCTGTGGTGGTCGCGGGATGACTGGTAGGTGCGGTGATGATGCCAGGCTAGGAATATCGATCTACCCTCCGTCTCTGTTTTTTATTGCTACTTGTGGCGACAACTGGAATTTCTCCATCGATCTACAAGTAGTATACTAATAATTAATTGGTAAAATAGTCGTGTCTATAAATAAATTCTTATTTTGAAATTTTTTTATTACATTTTTTTTTGTCTGCCAATTTTAAAATATTATTTTGATTGAAATACCTTAGCAAAAGACGATTAAATGCTCCATTACCTGTAGAAGTGGTACTTATTGCTGATAGCAATATCTTACGAGCAACCTTAGGTGAAAAAGAGGTTGATAAAAATAAAAAAAGGTACAAATTGAACGAGGCAAATATATAATTTTCATTTTGTATTGTACCATCTTGGAAAGAGCAGTTATCCAATTAATATGCGATTGTAGCTGTTATGACATCGCTGTAAGGTCATTAAATAAGACCATTTATCAAAGTCTTAATTTCACTGATTTAAGAACACCTTTGACCTATCATATGTATGTTATTATGAGATATTTTATAAGGAATCAAGCTACAACCACATGAACGCTCAGCTGCCAAACAATAACTAACCTTATCATTTGCGGTTTGTGGTCGATTTCTCTTTGGCACATCGATGTAATATGGGATGTTTTTATATATAAGTGATGGTTATTGTCCTATATAAATGTTAACAAAATGTACGATTCGCGTGTTTTGCCATACTTACCGTATTTTTACTATTTTGCATACATTAGCCTTAAATTCTATCGTGAAAGGTTTTTCTATAGGTTTGCTATTATTCGACGTTTTTTATGTGGTTTTGAGAAAATTAGGGTTATTTACAGTTTCCATCGATTTTCATGTAAATAAGGTTAAAGACTACGCTGCCAAATCTGTTTCTAACTGACTTCAATAGTGTAGTGTCATAGTGTATGTCTGTTTAGTTTTTTCGTTTATACCTCGGAAATGAAATTTAAAATTTCTTTGTGATAACTTGAATTGAGAAATAGCAGACCAAAATCCTATTTTTAGTTTCGAATTGAAAGATTGTATTTAAAATGAACTATAGCGTCATCCGCCGAACTGTAAATACTTGTTCTGTTAAAATTTAATTCTGTGTAAATAGAGTAATCATTTATATAGTAAATAGAAAGCACCAAACATTTAAATAGCTGTTCATTAAAAACATCATTAGACTGTAATGTTATAAAATACAAAAACGATATTGTATTTATTTATATCGATATAGAACGCGAAAAATAACGTTACGTGTCGGTACTAGGTATGTGAAAACATATGTCATTTAAAACTAAGTTAGCTGTAAGGTTTACAAAAAAAATCTACATGTCGTGTATTTATTTAGATACATTTAATGCTATTAATAACAAAACGAATCAATTAAAACACTTCACATTAGAATTCTGAACGTTTTCAATATCTTGATAGCACTAATATCATTGGTATCACGCGAAAAGAAACAGAGAACTTACACAAAAACTATTTTCCCTTTTTAGCCGAACTCTGACGGCGACGGTTTAGTTTAAAAAAAATTTACTTCACTACATTTAAGCACAAAGGTTTAATGTAATGAACCCTAAACTTTAAACTTAAATCTACTTAACAGATTCATAACTGTCGTCGCTTGCCTACTTAAAACTTACTTGAGTTAAGATCACCATATTCAGTAGTTACGACACCCACGGTGTACTTAAACTACACTTACTTAATTATAAGTAGGGGCTTAATTTATAATGAGCGAAGGTATGCGCCACATAAGGGGCCGATCACACAGAGGGCGTTCTGCGTTCTAAACGACCAGAACGCGCGTTCTCCTCTACCTATGCCATCTGTGTGTGTAAATATCGGAGCCATTGTTAAGGTATCGACGTATCGCCAACTTCATGTCGAAGATAAGGTCCAACTGTCCTTAGCTATTAAGTATAAACACACTGTAGGTATAGCACAATTTCACTTTAAAAACATAGCTTTCCTTTTACTTTTAGTTACTTGTATGACTCTCGGATCTTTGAGTCCATATTTATCTTCCATTTTACTTTTGTTCGTGTATTCAAACATAAGGGCACGCATTATCTACGAACGCACACCCCTTTTCCGGAGAGAAACTTATCCAAAAATCCAAAAAGGATCACCCTCCATCTTCTTTCCAACTACATCGCATAATATATCTCAAAACATTCGCTGAACGGTGGAAATCTAAGCACACCAGTCCATTCCCCGTATCTAAATCTACATTAAAATCTCATAGATGAAGCCCATAGCCCTTCTTTAAAGACATCTGAAATACTTGGGATTTATTAATATAAGTTATAGAATAGATAAGGCGTTTTTTACCGCAAAAAAATATCGTTTCAAAAGTTGAAAACCAAAACTTGTTCAGTATAATCAGACTAACAAGTATAAAAACACTGTTCTGTTTAGTCAAGAATCGAAACAATTGGTTCCATTGTTATATTTTTATGAACGCATGGGTTAAAATTTGTAACACTGCACAAATAGACCTTTGTTAAAATATATTTTTCATAATATTATATTATGCAAATAATAATATTTTTTTCATGTTTAGGGGCTTAAGTGTGGCTACACCTCTTTCTAGCTGGAATGAATTTGCCTAAAAAGTAAAACTTCAACACTCTCTTTAAGCTACAGAGGAAAAAGCATCGAAACTAATCCACTAGTTTTTAGTTTATAAGCAATAATAAATATTGCTTATGAACTGAAAACTAGTGGATTATTAAATATGGCTTGTAAATAAAAGAAAAAAAATTAAGTAAGTAAATAAGTATGTTCGTCTAAATTATTAAACGAACAACATACTTATTTACTTTTTTTTATCCATTCTTTAAAAGCTTCGCTCATGTTGGGGAAGTACCTACCACTCTTCTCCTCTCCACCATACTCTTCTAAAATACAATAAACGACCTTTAATTAGGTCTACGCAGCTACGTCGCGTGCCGTAGCAAGCATTGTAGAAGCGCTACGAAAAAAGCTACGCGCGTCTATTTCTTCTAACTACGTAGGTTCAACATTATCATAAGTTTAGAGCCATCCCAGCATCAGAAGAGCCTGGCTCAAGAAGGCTTTATGGCTCAAGGCTACGTCCTCGGCTTAAGCTGACGGACATTGAAATAAATGGACGCCATGCTGTATCGCTTTTGTGACAGTTACGTGCTAACGTCCGTTTTGAGATGAGATGGTGGGATTCGATGTTAATGTTTTTTATGCTTTTTCAGGTATGAAGACACATTTGCTGATCCTATCAAAGTGGTAAGAAATAGTTTTGTAGTAAATAATTTGTTGGATAACTGCAAAAGTGTGAAAAGTGTATGTTATATAAACAATAAAGTGTATACGTCTAACACAGTGTATTGCTTTTTGAAAAGTTTAGATGTCATACACCATTGTATTACTGTTTGGAAATGCGCTTTACTAGCTACATCACATGTAATACCAAAATATTATCAATGACGTCGTCGAAGATTTTCAACGTGTCCTGTGGTCACAGATATTCCACATTTCATGTCAAATCTTTGCTCAATCAGTTAGCCACTTTAAAGTAAATTTAATAAATTCAATAAAATTAAAATAAATTTTTATCCATCTGCGTTAAAGCCTATTTTGCAATGAAAAGTTTTAGGTTATGGCAGCTCTAAATCTAATTTTGCTACACGAGAATAACGACACCTATTCTCCTGTAGCAAATATTAGATTTAGAGCTGCCATAACCTATAACTTTTCATTGCAAAATAGGCTTTAACGCTGATGGATAAAAGTTAAATGAGCTTGTATTATTTTAGGTTTTTCAACTCTAAATTTAAGGTTTGCTGCACTAGAATAGGTCACTATGTCTTAATTTGGTTGAAGATTTTTGCTACTATGCACGTTGCACGTTCGGACGCTTTCTGACGATATTTTCTTAGAGACTGTGTGTTTAGTTGTTTATGAGAGGTCAATTTTGTTGATTTATAAACGGGTATAAAATAAAACTGTTTTTCTCAGACCCTGTTCGTTTTAAAATATCATGCAATATTGATTTTTATCAACATGTCATTTATAACACTTGACTCAAGAAAACTACACAGAGAAATACGTTTATTCAATTTATCGAAGCTTCAGCCTATTTTAAGGATAGATATTGCTAGATAGAAGCCTAGACCAGAGATTTTCAACCCTTGGATATTTTTACAAAATGGATCAATTTATGATTGTGTCGAAGAGTCATAAAATAGGGAAACAATGTGATCAAATTAAGTAGTCTATTTCTGTAGACTTAACCTTTTTATCATGTACCACCGAAGAAAATTTGGATGACCCGAATTTTACAATTTTTCTTCGATTGTACTTTTAATTTGAAAGAAATTCGAGAAAAACTGTCTGGAAAAGTTTGGAAGCTACTGGTTTTAGAGTTCCAGTAGTAGAGCAAATAATTTTGTGAGCTTATTGGTTTAGAGGAGCAGGCAGCCGTTGCATCGGCAATCTTCGGTCTAGGTACGGATATAGATTTTATGAGAGCCACTCGCTCTATCTTAGGTAGAGAATGGACTGAAAAGCTGTTTTAGAATGTAGCGTTTCTTTATTGCTTAGGACCGAAATATCTTTCCCAATTTATCTTTTTATAGTTGTGTCAATAGATGTCAGTCTTTTTATCATGCCGTTAAACAAAGTCCACAATTTTACAACTAAAAGATTCGTGGTTTAGATTCTGACTGTCTAACGGGGCACCGCCGCGTTACCACGTTTGCCTCCAAACAAACTGTACGAATACAGTGAAACCTGACTATAATAAATCGTGAGTAGCCGTCTCAATATCAGCATAAAAGTCCACAATGTTTAGTAACCACAAATGCAAGTCCCAGGAAAAATACATTTTGTCTGAAGCTGTTTTTGCACACGTAAGCAGATTCTAGTGCACTCTCTGCTAGTTTGCATTTTGTGCAACTATTTTTTTGAATGGCGTAAGCAAATCTTAAGGTTTTGTCATTATTTATTTGCCTAAAAACATCTTTTAGTTACATTTCGAACATTGCATAGCTACTGAATTTATTGTCTCAAGAATAAGATTAAAAATGATTTCTTACCAAAAAGCTTAAAAAATACAGAAAAATTATAATATTAAAAAAGATATATAGGTATAGTACTTGCAATCTACAAGCGCACGGCGCCTTTAGTTGTGTGGGGGACCAATCTGTTTACGCGTCAATGTAGGCGTGACAGTGACCGTGCGTACGGTTAGCAAACAAAAATTAATTAATTGAAGTTGTGGATATTTCCAATTTTTTAATTTTAAGGTCTTCTTTATATTTATGAGGATTGGTCAAAATAAATAAAAGTCAACACCTTTAAAGTTATATATATATATATATAATTAATTACAGGTAGAAAATTAAATAAACACAAAAGAAATTAAACCTAAACATATCTTTACACAACATAAAAAGATCTGTCAATAATATGATTAACATACATAATTTATATCAATCCTTCATCTAATGTTTCTACACTGTCACTATCATCATCCTCACTGTCATTGTCACTTTCATCATCTTCTCCAACATTTATTGATAAACTGGAAATCATAATCAAAATACTTCATGTATTCTTTTTCAATGTTTTCAACGTGATTGCATGTATTTCGCCAGGTGGTTTGGTCTATATCATTTATGCATTCATCTATTAAACTTTGAACAATGGTCATGTTTTGACCTATGTTTTTTGAAGCAATGCGGTTTTTTATAATACCCCAAATATTTTCTATCGGGTTTAGCTCTGGGTGATACGGAGGAAGTCTTAAGATTTCAAAACCTTTTCTTCTTATAAATTCATCTATTTTAAATGTTATGAATCGGTCCTTGTTATTTTTGATCAAATCATATAGTTCAACTTTTTTTTAATTACTATCAAATGAAATGTCATTCTCTGTCAACCAGTTTCTACCTTACTTCGCTATGAATTACTTTGCGTTTTCCTTCACCCGTGTGATTTGACATGCTGATGGTACTTCATGCACATTAGCAGCGTGAAAACACTATGCACAAGTGACTCGAACGATGGCTCGCTCGCTACTGACCGCTCCGTCGGGTACACACACTAACGCAATTATGTATTTACGTTTACAACTACAAATAATGATCACGTGCGCTCGTAGATTGTAGAAACTATAATATAATAAAATAAAAGTATTTATATTAACTTGGTATAAAACAATTTAGCTTTATTTTGGTAAAGTGACTACTTCCTACGTGACCAGCCAGTGATCAGTATACGACCAGCGTATGCTGTCGGACAACGAGGTTTCAAACAGCGCTGTTTTTGCAGGTTTTTTTTTAAATGGTGCACTAAAGGCGCGCAGAATGGTAATCAATTAATAAAAAATAATTAAGAGGGAGACTTGTATAAAGTTAAGTACTTAAAATATAGTTGTAATAAATTTTCGTATTTAAAACTAACAATATATTATGTAATTATTAACTTTTTATTGGGGTCTTACTCGCGATCACTAACAACATACCTTAATAGATGCTTGACGTTTCGACGCCTCTGTAGGCTGTCGTGGTCACAAGCTAACTGAGTTGTAGTTGTAGTTTTTTCCATAATAATATATAAATAAAATACAGAATAAGAAAATAAAAAGGAAATAGGCAGAACAGTTATTTTCCATTGTCATTTGACGAGACGAGTAATTGGCTTGTGACCACGACAGCCTATAGAGGCGTCGAAACGTCAAGCACATATCTATCTATTAAGGTATGTTGTTAGTTATACCGAGTAAGACCCCAATAAAAAGTTAATAATGTGTGAAAATCGCGAAAGTTTAAAGTTTACTATTAGGTATGTAATTGTTTTTTTCATCACTAATGCTCTGAAAGTAAGTCATATATGACTCGAAATGCGGAAGGTAAATTCGATTTACCTACCTAGGGACTTACAGTAACTATGTGGTCAATTACTCGTCTCGCCAAATGACAATGGAAAATAACTCTTCTGCCTATTTTCTTTTTATTTTCTTAAAACCTCCCTTGAATAACAATCTAAGATTAAATTGTACTAACATTATACTAATCAAATTATACATTACTTTACACTAATATTCACCGTTCCCTGTTTTAACGTAATCAATTTCACACAAATCGGCCCACCAAGAAAACCAACTAGAGCACTTGCAGTTGACTTAGAAACTTGAAATTCCATCCACAAGTAGATTTTATAGCACACGTCTGGGAAAGTAGGTATCTGAAAATTACCGATATTTAATTATTCAAAGAGAAACGAACATCAAATTTTTAGACCCTTTGGATAGATGGGGTTTAATAGATTGTAAGTGTTAAGTTAGTTTGGTGGTTATTAAAGTAACTATTGTATTTGTGGCAACTGCCCGTAACCGCTCTCCCGGTACAGCTTCTAATGACGTCATACCGGAGCACGCGGAAATTGTTTTATAGTTCCATTCTGAAGCTTTGTCATGTTATAAAATAAATTCTCCAATTTCCGTGACGTCACAGAGCAGAAATATCCAACAATGCGCAACAATATCAACTCTACACCAAAGATCGATCTGAATGCACCATGAAGACTCTCCCTCTAAAAATTGCCTCTGTACCAATCGAATAAGTTTGATTTTTGATCGACAAGAAATTCTAGTACGAATTTCCATACGCACACACGACAAGGAAATCTGGACTTATTGGTCGCCCCTGAGGGATTCAATATATTCACCTATTTTGACTATTTCTATTTACTTGAAAGGAGATGCGTCGAAGCCTTTAGAATGGGAGACGGTGCCTGAATACGTTATACTTGACAGTCGGCCATTTTGGGGGATTTGCACGTGTTATATAAAAACTTGTCAGTTCTTCGTATGCCCAAACTTGCGAAATCAAACCACGGGCTTATACGTAACATGTAACAAATAACATAATAAAAAAAAAATACTGTTGTCTTTAAAATATTTGCGCGGTATCAGTCATTCGCCTGTTACCGACTTCCGTAGATTTTTGACAGGAAAGACTGTACGCTTCGCTTGCTGTCCCTTTCCCAGTTTTTGGGTGAGCGCGCTTCAGCTGGGTAACGACCAAGCGTAAGCCTATAGTAGGTAAAAAAATATATACATAAAACATGAATATAATCAGTTTGAATTGTTTTTTATACACGTCATGAGACACGCTACTGGAATACATGAATATTTTAAAAATGTGACGTCATTAATATTATTCCTTATTTTTCTACGCATTCTTCGTTAATTATCTGCGTACTTGCCAAATTTCACCTTAATGAGCTCAGAGATATATCAACAGACACAAGGGTTTAAATTGATTTAAAAAAACGCTTAAATCACGAATGTATACGTATTATTTATTTGTAAGCGAGATAAAATATAATTGAACTGTCTTTATCACATTAATTTAAATGTAAAACCATTGTAATAATAATTGTAATACTAAAATGACTTGTTAATTATGTAATAATTTATCAACAAATCAGTATTTTATTAAGTATATTTTGGGACTCAACTATGCATACAAAGCTATCGAAATCCTGAAATTAAATTAAAGTAAGGTAAAAAAAAGAAAACCCTTATCCGGATCCTTCCAAAGTTACCTCAGAAACTCGCCAAAAATTATGCGGGACTTTTTAATTAATAAAAATGGCGACTGAAAATGGCGGCAACTCAAACAGCGCAGCCGATGGAGGCTTTGTGTGCGTATGGTAATGCGTGACAACCCTGGCGAATGGAATTGTCGTGTAAGGGTTGTCATTAGGCTTTCGAGGTGCTATGTTGGTTGGTTAAATACGTACACTAAAAAATTAAGGTAATTGCGATTGTACTTGTCCGTAAACGCAAAACTTAAATAAAAAGTATTAAATAAATGTGGCTTATTGCACGATGCGACAATTGTTTCAGGTGGTAACAGAGGATCTCCGTGCAAAATGCATATCATTGTTTTCATTTAATTTGAATAAAAAGTATGCTATAAATGCGTGTTATATTCGCGCAAACCGCTGGTTAATAGTTAAGTGATCACATGAAAATTATTCCATTTTATACTTTTTTTAAACATTGTTTGCATTGCCAGATGTCCGTGTAATTATTTTCAATCCTTTTTTTTCTCATCAAAATTCTACCTAAAAGTGCAGTGTGTTGACAGTGTTATAATTATAACAATTCAGGCTGAATAATATTATAATAATAAAATATATAACTTGTGAAAAATCACAATAAATAAATGAATGTCCTATAGTATCTATACCTATATATCTGCTATAAAATTTTAAATTTATTTTCTCCCTGAGACTACATTAATATAAAATCTTTCAGATTCTTATGCTACATTCAACAATACAAAAAAGCTTTCAACTTCCACAATGCAAGAACCTAATGATGTTTCAATCAAACTTTTCCGCAGCTTCTCAAGACAGCTTCCTTCATCTTGAATACGAAAACAATACATAAAATAGTTTTCAAAAAAACTAAACCGACATAAAAATTTGACTGAAAAAAAGAAACAAGCCTTTTGCATGGTTTAATTGTGTATTCCGCATTAACTAAAAAGTAAATAAAAAATTGGTTAAACCCGTAGAATTTCTTCAGCCACGATCGTGTTGGAAATATAGGTATGTTGTGAATCAATTGTTATCGAGAATCTATAATTATACTGCTTAAGTTGTTACACATACATACGGGAAGAATCTAAACCTCTTTTTCTGAAGTAAGTAAAAAGCTTCTGGTCGAAAAGCTCTTGAATTGAGTTTGCATTTTAACAGCCTACTTTCAGTACAAAATGTTCGAATAAATAAGGCGGTAGAATTTTAACATTCGTCCGTATAAAATCTTCGGGTAGCTCGAGGGCGAAGCGATCCGTTTGTTTTCCGTTTTCAGGGTTCCGTGGATTAAGTATCCTTAAAAAATACACATTCGCAAAAGCCAAGTTTTTTGCAATCCTATAAAATGTTTATCTTTTGTTAGGAATTTTCGGAATGTTTCTGCTTAAGGCGTATAGGCACGCCACCGTTATAGTACAATATTTGATAACCCATTTCTCTGTTGTTTTTGGTTATAGACTAAAGTTTAAGACCTCTATAGTTTAATACAGGCATTTACAAAGACACTATGTGGCAGAAATGTAAAATTTTGGTATATTTAGCTACAATTTAAGACAAGAAAACAACTGTGTATGTAAATCTGTCCAGCTTGATATCTTTACAACAAAATCAATATTCTAAATTTTGGCAAAATTACGCCTTTTAAAATATCAGTGCCAGATGATAGAGGTCTTCTACTTTGGTCTATAACGAAAAATAACGAAGAAACTGTTATCAAATTTTGTGCTAAAACGGTGGCATGCTTATGTGGTGTAAGAACAGTTTCACAGACGTTTTTCGTTTGATATAAAATTAAGACAAAATGATTTAAGTAAATCAATTTAAAATGCAGTAGATTAAATTATTATATATTTTTCATTTTCTTTATTTTATGAAACATACGGGTGGTAGAGCTGATGCCGGACTCGACTGTGGAGGTACCACCATCTTACTCGCAAATCCTCCCGAAGTTATTCGGGGGAGAGTAAGAGAACAGCTCTTAGGCAAAACCAGGCGGCCCACCATTGCCTGGGACATTGCCATGGCGGTATATGCATCCCCAATGGCCGGGCCTTACATAAAACAGACTGGTGACGGGCAGCGGCGTCACTGGTGCAAAGGTTTCGGCACCGCGCTCACCAACCCGCCTGCCCAGCGTGTGTGAGTATGGGCATTTCTTCCAGGAGGACCGCCAAGAGTGGCGAAATCCTGGAAAGGCCTAATGTCCAGCAGTGGACGATACCGGCTGATGGATGGATGGATGTGAAACATAAACGGTCACAAGAACTGACTATAAAGTCTCTATTTTTCAGAAACCTGTATAGTAGATACTAAATCAAATGGGGATCATAAAATAAATGTTAATAAATGTACGCCACACTTTGAAGATTCATGTGTAGTGGTTGTGGACAGTTTTGAAATTATAAATCTGGTTAATACCTGCAAAGACGGACCCCATATTCTGTATACGACGTACACTTACCCGACTTTTATTCTGCGTTTAGCCTGAAAAAGTTCGGTTTCTTTCGAAGAACTGCGCTTGATGGGGCCTTAAATTTACGACTTTCGGTACTTAGCGTGAACGCTTTACTTCCTAATTCTAAACCTTACATAGGGGAGCCCACAACTTATTTTAAAGTTTTTAAGGCCAACGATGAATTAATTTGCAAGGTAATTCTTTTTATATGTGGTCTTTTTCTCTTTCTTCTCTCTGTTACAGAGTTAGATTTAAATGTATTGTCCCTTATACTCGCATAACAAATCAATGATTGACGATTCCCACAAGTAGAATATATATTGAAAAAATTATGACTTATAATATTGAAATCCATTATACAAAAATCTAATTAATATAATATTAATATTTTATTTAATCCCTAATATGTGTAAGTTTTGGACTAAACTGATGTGTTCACGGCCTGTTCAGCTCCCCTACCATACATTGCTACTAGAAATATTTTCCAGTCTTTTTGCAAGATAAAGCCGTCTGGACAAGTCTGTTGCTATTTTACTTTTATTTTCTCTGGTGTTTACTTTTATTTTTCTTATGTCTGAAGAAGAATGGTGTGTAGGTGTCTAAAGGAATTGTTTTATCTCTCCAATCTTCTTGGTTTTACGTTTTTCTTTACTTCTACCTAATAAAAAAACTAGTTAGTTCCATAAACATGAATAATACTTTTATACCACAACACTGGCATACCTCTTTCGCCCATTACTGGAAAGTTATATTTAAAAAAAATGTTAGTGATTGAAAAAGTCCGTATGTTTACAAAAAGCTACACCCAAAGTTGCACTGTTTGGTTTGATTATAGCGACTGTTGCTGTGAAGTTTTTAGAGTCGGATTTTATTTTATTTTCCGCATGACAAAAACAATATTACGGATCAGTGGTGAACATAGAACTTTTTGCTGGAATAGTAATGAGAAGGTCAATTTTGATGATAAAAATAACCTTGAAAAAATTAAAAACAAATTGGATTTTTTTGAATGACATAATGTACTGTATGGTAGGCAGTGCCTACCCTGGCGTCATAAAATTAATGATTTTTCAAAGTGACACTTAAAATCATATTTTTTATTGTCAAACTTGACCTTCTCATTGCATTTGCAGCAAAAAGTTCTATGCACGGCACTGCTACGGATATGCACCTATTACAGAGAAGTTAAAGGAAATCAGGTAACGGTGGACGTGCACTGAGCTGAGAAGATAACTACGTCGTAAAAAAAGCCATAAACGTTCCAAATCAACCAAAAGGGAGCTCTAGAAGATGATCACCACCAACCTGGTGGTCCAATATCGAGAAGGAAATTAAAGATCGCAACCCACAACGATAACTCGGTGTGGAATGATGGTCTCCTTACCGACACGGCTACAGCGACTGCTGTTGGCATAAAGGGCTTCGTTGGTATACCCGGATGTGGCTGACGTAACCAATCTTGGTTACAGTATAGAATATCCTGGCGCTGACATAATGAGGAGGCCCGACTCCAGCTCAACTGGGAAGATGGCTAGAGAAAGAAGTAGAAACACCGTGCTACGTCAAGTTGAGTGCCTGTTACTGATTTGAAAAAATTATATGGTGGATATAAGGCACCCCTTACCAAAAATTTTCTAATGTATAATCAGGGGGATTAAAAGGCTAATCAAATGAAAACTAATCGGAAGAATCGGAACGTATCCGTAGAAAACCCATTTCAAAATCATTCGAAATCTACCTTCGCAATTTTTTGTATGTGCTAGTATCTATAGCCGACACAAATCGAAAACTTGAAATGTGACGTAAGAAAGCATTTCCAATGTATTTCGAAGAAATCAGCCCAGAAATTTAAAATGCTGCCTAAAAATGCCAAACTATGCGATGGTTAAATAAATCAAAAGGTTTCTAAACCTTAAAAGAACCCGGAAAAAAGGGATAAAATAGAATGTCCCTATAGTTATTTACGATCGACGAATGGCACAATTTATACATAGTCAAGTCTCCTAGTGGAAACCACAAAAAAGTTATGGTTGAGGACATCCTTAGCTAGCCTAGTAAAACTGAAAGGTTCTCTTGGGATATATCTATAATCTATATATGAAAAAAGGCCCTGACTGACTGAACAATACGCCCACACCAAATGGCTGGACCTAGGAACATAAAAGAAGAATGCCACGAGATCGTACCAAATGGCGTCACAACCAAATAAAAGTCACAAAATTACTTAGATATTTTAAAATCCGATCAACATCTTTTTGATCTAAAGAGTTCACTTAAATCCGGAATTCGAACATAATAATAACAAATGTTTCGATATTTTCATTTCCGTTGCCGCTTCACTATAATTAGGATGCCAACCAATAATCGCCTCTCTTATAAAGCAATAAAGTCTTTGCAATTGCCCTTGTCAGTGTACAGTAAATTCGAATCGTCGATATTAATTTAAATGAGATTTGGTGATTTGGTAAGTACATTTTAGTTTCCCTATAATTAACTTGGTTTGGTGTTGACGCCACGACTTTGGGTTCGGTCAGAGCCGTCTTTACCTATAGTGCAGGGTGTGCAGCGCACACGGGCGCAGGGTCTTAGGGGGCGCCGAACGCCACTCGCGATACTTGCAACCACCGGGCCCTTGTTATGGCCGAAGCCGGTGTTATAGTCGAACCATAGCCAGGGCCCAGTCTCTATTATCCTAGCATTAAGGCTACTGTTTAGCTAGATGCTGTCTGCATTTTCGCGGACATCGAAGCGTTAGATCACTGTATGATTTTTACACTGTGGCATTACACGATAACTTTTGTTTCAACGTGGAAACAAAAAAGTTGTGCCTTAATATTCTTGTAACCCCTTCCTTCCTAAAAATGCTTTTTAGTTGTGCACTTAAGATTGCAACATTTGCACTTGAATTTCCGTTCATTGGTGAAAATGTAACTGTAAGTATTCCATTTAGACCGCGCGCCTACTAGAGGGCGCCAGGGTTATGATTGCACACAGGCGCTACATGGGCTAAAGACGGCTCTGGGTTCGGTACGAGTTGTCATATATTACGCGGCATTCTCCTTTGTACTGTAGGTTCCTTGTTTCAGGAAATTTCCACGGGTTCTGGGAATACAGGATCCACGGGAGCAGAGCTGCGAAACGTCCGCTAGTACTATAAAATGTCCTGATATTTTCCTGAAACTTTGTGCTGTAATATAATAAACGGGCTGTTGTGTATCCTTTTTTTTGTGGTATGGTTCTTTAGTAAGGAAGGAACACTTATGGATTCCCTTTTACTAGCATAGACTGATGAAACTAATAGAGAAGTTTTGTCTCTAGACGAAGCGTTTGACCAATGAAAACGCAGGACACGTAGTTTATCGAAGCGATGGTCACGTGATATAGCTTTCGTGCGTTTCCATTGGTCAAACCCATCTTCGAAAGACAAAAGTCCTCTATTATTTTCATCTATGCTATCTATGTTGGAAAGGTGAAGACAAATTAAACTCACTATAGTCGATCAAATACTCTCTGTCTGTCTTTGTGTCACAAGCTGCTTCTTTAAATATTTATTTATTTATAAACAAATTATCCTAGGAACCATAAAATTGTACAGTGAAAGAATTTCATGAGCAGAGGCAAATTAATTTTTCTTTTAAATATACATTATATTTATTTATGGGGATAAAAGGGGGGTCAAATGACTAGGCATTTTGCGATACCAAGAGCTGAGTAATTTGGCTGTAGACAGAACACGATAGAAGATGCTACACCGACAAGAGGTATGCTCTTAAATAATATAATTGACTATGGGTATTTAATGAAAGCTGATAATAATTTCTATAATAATTTGGTTAATTGTGAGTTGAGAGTTCCATACCACCACACAATGCGGGTACGGAACCCTAAAAATATAGTAAATCACTACAAACTACGTAAATGCCAAAGCAACATGAAGGCAACAAAAAACAAGGTGCTAAAATGGTAGCGTCCGCCAAACAATTCGGCACCCTTGAGTACAGAACCCTAATTCGTATTATTATATAATAAATAATGTTTAATAATCTCAACAAATTTTAAATTTGTACGTATTACCATCTTAAAGATAGAGCTGAAACAAATAACGTTGAAAATTCTTATTTTTTCGGGTATATTGTATTATATTGTTTTTTTATTGTAAATAATATACATTGAGGCTTGATTCAGCACAAATTCTTCGCTATATTTGCTAAATAAAGCACAAACTTACGAGAATACTTTCTTTTCCCTTTATGCTAATGTTACTCTCAATACATTTAAATAAGTGCAAGGAAAACGCAAAAACCGATATTCAATTACAATGCTCCAACATAAACATGAATCTTCGGGAAGCAGATCTAAAACAATGTATCACTCGCCTTAAACTTTAAAACGGAGAGAAGCTCTTAAGGCCATACTTACCAAAAATTTGCTGTAAACTGTAAGTAGTAGTGTCAGCACCGCACGTGCAATGGCAGCTTTTGCTATTTTGATTGGTTATGTCAAACAGAAGATATTCATTTATATGAAATATTATATTATATTCATATTATATAAAAATATTGTTTTTTATTATTTTCTCAAAATAAAGAAATAAAAAGCTTAAAATAGCTAATAATATATATATTTTAATTTAAAATTCATATTATATAAAACATAAGTTATTTTGAATTACAGAAATAAAATCAATTTTCGAAATATATTTCGGCCCACTATGGGGCCGGCAATTTGACTGATGCCGGCCCCATAGTGGGCCGAAATATATTTCGAAAATTATTTTTTTTTATTTTTTTTTTTTTATTATTAATAAGAGTTAAAGGAAACTAAAGGCTTTATATAGCTTAATTATATATATTTATTTCAAGAAATAAAATCAGGTATAAATAAATTTGAAAGTACTCGCTGAAGAGAATTTGTTTTTTTAATGATTTTTCTGTCTGTGTCTGGTAATGCACTTTTACAAAATTTAGACTAATAGATTTCTCGTAAAATCATGTAACGGTATGAATGTTACTTAAAGGAGTAAAAGAAAAGAAATGTATATTTTATAAAAACGCAACATACTGTTTTCTAACTATACTTTCCAACAAAACAACAAAGTTTAAGTTGAAGCAGATTTATAGCATCTATATCATTACTATAGGTATTACCTAACCTCTATGCCCACGTGCACCCGCACTATTTCACGAATGTAAGCGCCTTAACACGTTAAAACGGCAGCATTTCTTTAAATGCATCTCTGGAACCGTTATCAGGATAATATATGCGCATCCCGAGCTCAGATGCAAAATGCAATGCGGGGCCTTAACCAGTAGTCATTTATTTATTGAAACTCTTGCATACAAATTGTGTAAATGGTAGTCTATTTCTATATCATTACTATAGGTATTACCTAACCTCTATGCCCACGTGCACCCGCACTATTTCACGAATGTAAGCGCCTTAACACGTTAAAACGGCAGCATTTCTTTAAATGCATCTCTGGAACCGTTATCAGGATAATATATGCGCATCCCGAGCTCAGATGCAAAATGCAATGCGGGGCCTTAACCAGTAGTCATTTATTTATTGAAACTCTTGCATACAAATTGTGTAAATGGTAGTCTATTTCTATGCCCTTAAAAAAGGAGATTCCCGTTCTGTAAGGCGTCATAATTCTTTGGTGGATAGATTAATTTGAATACATAATTCTGAAGCGCATTTTTCTGTAACAGTCTTTTCGATTGGGCGTTCTATTACTAAGACTCCGCTGTCCGTCTGTCTGTCTATCTGTTCGTCCGTATGTCACCAGGCTATATCTCATGAACCGTGATAGTTAGACAGTTGAAATTTTCACAGATGATGTATTTCTGTTGCCGCTATAACAACAAATACTAAAACTGTCCAAGTGCGAGTCGGAGCTGCGCACTGCCATACAACAGACATGATTGTTTTGCCGTTCTTATAGATAATGGTATGGAACCCTTCGTGCGCGATTCCGACTCGCACTTGGCCGGTTTTTATAAATTTACTGACGTTTTTCAACTTTTTACTATTTCTGCAAATTGCATTCATTTTAGGTAAAAGGTATATGAATATGTCATATAGCGATATAGCGACAAAAACTAATGTAAATAATAAAAAATATGTTAAAGAAATTATCGTTAATACGATGAAATTATCGTTAAGACAAATCTCCGAGAGGGTGTTGGAGGTATTATTGAGTGTTCATTATAAGAAACATGCTTGCCGTACGAAATATAATGGGCCATATTGTGACCTCAACTAGCATAATTTTTTTTTCCCAGAAATGGGATTTAGTGAAAACCTAATGTAAAAATCGAGCCTTATTTGTATTTTTAGTAATGCGATACAGCACCTTAAATTCAATTATCGTGTTACTAAAACCACGGACAACTTGTCCGCGACATCATTAAACACTCGACCACTCATTTAACCGTAGTCAGTTAAACCAATACATAGGTAACACTAAAAGTTTCCGGAACTGGCCACTTACATAAACAATATTTAAAAATTTATTGCAACATTTGAAAATAGAACTCTTTGGCTGTAGAATGCAGTTTGTTTCATCTGACTGTCTTTTGTTTTTACCTTGTGGCGCCATTTAAAAGATTGTGTGTCTGCATCAACATGGATTTAACTCGGGAAAATTTTCGTAGTATGATTTTCTACGATTTTAAGTGTAATTTGACAGCTCAACAGAGCATCGCTCGGCTTGAAACAGCTTTTGGCAATGAAGCACCATGCAAGACGACTGTTTATAGCTGGTTTGCAGAATTCAAGCGTGGTCGTATCAATCTCAGTGACGAATCTCGCGATGGTCGGCCGTCCACCGCTGTGACCAACAAAAACATCGATGCTGTGCGCCGTATGATTGAAACAGACAGGCATGTGACCTACCATGAAATTCGCGCATTCTTAGAAATAGGCATGAGTCAAATACAATCAATCCTACACAAACATTTGGGTGTGAGAAAGCTGTGCTCGCGGTGGATCCCACACAACTTGACCGAGGCTCAAAAAACGGACCGCGTCACTTGGTGCAGTGCCATGCTTACCAGATTCAACGAAGGTGCGTCAAATTTGGTGTGGGACATAGTAACAGGTGACGAAACATGGATTTATTGCTACGATCCCAAAACAAAGCAGCAATCGAGCGTATGGGTCTTTCAAGATGAGCCGAAACCAACCAAAGTGGCGCGCGTGAAAAGTGCATCTAAGCGGATGATTGCTTCTTTTTTTAATAAAACTGGACACGTGGCTACTGTTGCTTTAGAGAATCGTCGTACCGTGAATAGTGACTGGTACACGACCATTTGTTTGCCGGAAGTTATTGACGAACTCCGTAAAAATAACCGTAAACGCCGTATCATCCTGCACCACGACAATGCTAGTTCTCACACGGCCAGACAGACAAACGACTTTTTGAAGACGAAAAATGTAGAACTCATGAGTCATCCTGCATACAGTCCCGACCTGGCACCTTGTGACTTTTTTCTGTTCCCAAAAATTAAAAACCAATTACGCGGTCAACAATTTTCATCACCAGAAGAGGCTGTCGAGGAGTATGAAAAACACGTTTCAGAGGTCACCACAGGGGAGTGGCACAAAAGTTTTCAAAACTGGTTTGATCGAATGAAAAAGTGCATAGACGCCAAGGGAGATTATTTTGAAAAACAATAAATTAATTTTGTACCTTTAATAGTATTTTTTCATATTCATTCCGGAAACTTATAGTGCGTCCCACGTATTAGCCACTTTCACGAGAACAAACCAAACAAAAATTTTCATATCTACCAAACATTTGATCCCAACACTTGGGGCGAAACGGGAACGAAACCAATGTTTACTTCATACTGCAAACATTGCGTGTTTATACGGAATCCTGTATGGGTTTGGTATTCAAATATAGGCTATATATCGTAGTAATAAGGGTGAGGGGATTTAATAAGAAATGTAGGGGTATTTTGGTTCATGAATTCCTTTATAGTGTTCATTTACTCTTAGCATATGTTTTGTTATTACATGACAGATTGTGGCGTAGGAATTCTGTTAACTAAATACTCTTTATTTTAATTACTACCTCTATTAAACGTACCATTTTGTGATACTCCGATAAAGAAATATTCTTCTAGCTGTAAGTACTAAGCTAAACTCTAAATGTATTATGATCTAAATTAACTTATATTATTTAATACTTACCACTAAACAGTGAAGGAAAACATCGCGAGGAAACCTGCATGCCCTAAAAAGCGTGATATGTGCCCAAAGTACGGCGATAGGGCTCACCACCCATCACGTTGGGACGTAAAAATCGTCGATGAAACGCGGGTGTGCCGAGTGTAAACTGTGTCTTGCATTTCACAGTTCACACCCGAAACACCTCTGACACTCCCTCGGGGATTTATGTCGTGACGATATATTAAATGAACTTATACGTGACTCCGGTTTTTTTAAATATTATAGTTTCAAAAAGATCTATTAGAAAAAAGGAGTTTTTTTTTCTCTTACACTTTTGTAATACAATACCTGTTAAGTATATAATTTGTGACTTTTTATCGAAAAAAGATCACCTTTACTTATTCTTTTAATATTTTTGCAACAATGGGGCAGATTTGGATTCATGGAATATAATTTCTATTTTCATTAATAACAATTTCAATAATAAGTATTTTTTGTTTTTTCCAGGTACTTAAGGCAATTTCAACATCACTTAACACATCTGGACAAGGTAAACATCCCAAAATCCGTAACGCTGAACCAACTTAAGTTATATTTTTATAACTGCTATAACGTTATTGCTAAGCTAGGGTCTTTTCTCTAGAACTCATAAAATGGGGTAAATTTCTGAAGTAATTGTCAGTAGATTGCCTGGTTATAAAGATTTTATGTGACCATTATGACCATATCATCACTGGATCAGTATACGTTGAGAGAAAATAATTAAATTTTTGTTCTTTTTCCTCTTGCATGACTCCTAGTCACTAAGACCACCCGCGGCCACTTACTACACTTATGCAGACTAGTATTGAGTAATTAAACGTATAGCGTATAAAATTAGCGCGCTAATTACTTTTCACGAATAGCGCGCGCTAAAAAGGATTACGTTTAGAGCTATTTTTTAACGAGGTTCGACATCGCGCGCTTTGCTTAGCAGCAGTGGATCCCGACGGAAGCCACGCGACGCGATTCGTTCGTTTCGTACAGAGGTCACTCACCCCGCACCTGTGCCCCGCGATTCGGATGCATTTCGCGCGTTTTTATGTCATTTTTGAATATTGTTTATTTTAACGTTTAGTACCGAACAGCTTTCGCTTGAGCGTGTACGCCTGCCTAAATTGATTTAGTGCGCGAATATTAGCGAGTATTTTTAGTAAATAAAAAAAGCTTTTGTGATAAATTTATGCATCTAGAACTTTTTAAGAAATAAAGTTTGGAAATAGTTCGTTTTAAGTCTAAATAATTGAATATCATTAATTTTATTTCCTAATAATAACAACTCAAGCTTAAATAGCGTTTAATTATTGACAGTCCTAAGCCTGCAAAGTATGAAGGGAAGTTCATTGAATGTTTGAAACTGTGTATATTTATTAATATAAACAAAAATATCGTACGTCGTAACATATTAATAAAAACTGCCTTCAGTAAAATTTAACAAAGTTACGTTTTTTTTTTTCAAAACAGCCCATTGTGTCTCCCTCAATTAATTTATCCGTTTATTATAGCTGACAGTCGCTAAAGCTACAACACAACGAACATTCATGCTTTTTCATTCGTTAAAACTATAGATGCTAATCTAGTTTTAAAATATAACGTTAAAACATAGCTGAAAAAATAGCGCGCTATTTGCAATTAGCGTATAGCTTTTAGCGCGTTAACAAAATATAGCCGTTATGCACACTACTAATGCAGACACTAGCCTTTGCCAGAGGCTCCGCATTTATTCAATCTTTACCCCGTTTTCGGCTTGGACGTTATTTGATGAACAGCCTATAGCATATGTGTTGACCAGGGTCACTACGATGATAATAAAAGAACACATCCAAATCCGTTAAAGGCGTTTATCAATCTTTGCTCAGTTTCTGGCTTAGGCGTTATTTTATGAACACCCCCTATAACCTATGTGTTGACTAGGGTCACTACGGTGATAATGGGAAAAACCGCATCCAAATCCGTTGAGTTATTCTCGAGTTAAAACAGACAGACAAAAATTCGCGAAAATATTCAATGTACAGATTCGACGTTTTTACTTTTTTATTATTAATAGTGGTAAAGATATAAAAGATATAGATTGCGCACGAGGGCTTACTAGGAAAATCGGGTACATTAACCATCTTTGGGCACACCGGCGTCGAAGTGATTGCCATGACCCATAGATCAAAAACGGTTGGAGCCCATCATCATCCTCATCCATCCATCCATCCATCCAGCAGCTCGTGATCGTCCACTGCTGGACATAGGCCTTTCCCAAATTTCGCCACTCATGTCGGTCCTCCGTCCTCCTCATCCAGCCGCCCCCCGGAACATCCTTCAGGTCGTCCAGCGGGCACGAGGTCGGCCTACACTACGCTTTGCTGTACGTGGTCTTTATTTTTTTTATTCATTTATTTATTTATTTATTTATTTATTTCTCTCTTACATCTATCATTACAGGTTCTTAACCTAATGCGACAGTGTATTTCCATAACAAAGGATACCAAGTGTAACCTTTGTGAATTCGCTTAGCGTACAAGAAAACAAATCGATTTCCTCCGCGACCATGTTGAGAGTGTGCAGTGCACGCGTTAAGGGCGTCTTGCTCAGTAGGTTGGTGCGAGCTTTCGGCACTACCAGCAACCGCGGCCGCCGCCGCCGACCCACGAACCCGTCAGGCACGCACAGATCTACTCTTCTAAGCAACTCCGGATTATGTGTCTTCCCGTTAATCAATTTAAACAAATAGCTTACTAATGCTAATATCCTACGAACTCGTAGCTCAACGTATCCCACCATACCTAGTATAAATAGAGTCGGGTACATGAGTGGGTAAAATGGATATACCCCATATTGTCTAAAGAATAAATATCTAATAAATTTGTTTTGTATTTTCTCCATCATGAGACTATATTTAATCTCATGAGGAGCCCAGATGACTGCGTTGCTTTCTAGCTGACTCCTAACCAATGCATTGTATAAAGCAATTATGGCCCTAATATTCGTAAAACCATGCACTCTGCGTAATATAAACCCTAAATTTCTAAAAGCTTTTTTACAGATTTTAATAATATGCTCCCTAAAGGATAAATTTGTAGTAAATCTCACCCCAAGATCTCGCACTTCAGTTACTCTTTTGACAGGTTCTGTGTCAACTTTGTACTCGTGATGGTAAGGAGCATGCGACTTTGAGAATGAGATAGTCAAGCATTTAGACGTGTTAAACTGCAGTTTGTTAGCTTTACTCCACGCCACCACTGCATCGATATCCTCCTGTAATCCTACACCTTCTGAGGAGTTCTTGACATTTAATGATAATTTGAGGTCATCAGCAAACAATAAACATCTCGCGTTTTTTACCACATTGGGTAGATCGTTTATCATAATCAAAAATTCTAGCGGCCCCAAATTACTGCCTTGACTGACCCCAGATCGCGTGTAATAAAGATCAGATCTATGACATTCGTATACTACATACTGCTGTCTGTCCGCCATGTAGCTGGAGAAAAATTTCAGCAGCTGGTGGGCACAACCGACCCCCGCCAACTTATGTAGCAAGATATCATTATCGACTAAATCGAATGCTTTTTTAAAGTCAAAGTATACGGTGTCGATTTGCCCACCGGAATCCACTGTTGGCACCACTTGCGCCTTTCGGCTTCAACGGCTATCATGTCGGCGACATATATGGCCTGTCCACTAACACTTCAATTTACTGATTCTACAGGCTATCTTGGTTACTTTCGATCTCCGATGGATCTCCTCATTTCAGATTCTATCCATGAGAGACACCCCAAGCATAGTACGCTCCATAGTTGAGCTGAGCGACCTTAAATCGGTGGATCAGGCCCTTTGTAAGAGACCACGTCTCAGCGCATCCTCATCATCAATGGATTTAACCGCTTCAATTGTTTTTTTATTAACTGTAAATAAAATCTTTTATAACCCTCTTTACTCTGTTTATGACTTCATATTGATTTTCTCTCGACTATCGAATTCGGGATTAAATTGGTTGTTTCTATATAAAATTTGTTAGAATGATACCTAGCGATTTTGAAAAAACTGTGTTTTTGTTAAAGTTGGAGTATTAAAAACTCAGTCTTAAGGGTTCCGCGCCCAAAAGGCAAAACGCAGCCCTTTTAATGTCGCTCTGCTGTTTGTCTGTCCGTATGTCACGGGTCTCTAAGTCCTGAAAGTCCTGCCAAGAATAATAATTTCTGTGTGTGGCAGCACTTTCGCAGCTCTTATGGCCTTAAGGACCCAACGTTGATAGAAAGTTAGGATAAGACGCTTTATCTAAGATACTTCCTTACAGAATCATGAAAAAAATAATTGCGTCGTAAATATACGGACGTTAAAAACAAAGAAAACCATCAACAAAAGCATTCCCGACGCCATATCTCCCACAAAAAATAAAAGACATGAACTTTACTCTTTTATGCGGCGCAAGTTATCAATTTTTCACTAAGCTCCTACTTGCGGACAGTCTTCTGTACATACGAGGTCAAAACCCTTCTGAAGAACAACAGAGCACTTGTGAGCGCGAGTGTACATTCCGCAAACATGGCGGCACTCGCGGAACAAATATTTGTCTTCCGACGCTTGATAGATATGTGTGTTGTGTGCATGACTGTACTGTATGTTTTTACGGTTCCGTACCTCAAAAGGAAAAAACGGAACCCTTATAGGATCACTTTGTTGTCCGTCTGTCTGTCAAGACCCTTTATCTCGGGAACGCGTAGAGGTATCGAGTTGAAATTAAAACCATGTACTCAAATCTACAGTCCCTTGAAGCTGTAAAAAATCAAACTTCTAAGTTAACGTGATAAAGAGATACGGCCGTTTATGCCGCAAAAAACGTAAATTTCGACACTCAAATTTATAGGGTATTTCCCGTTAACCTAGAACTATGAAATTTGGCAAGTAATACCGTCTAATACTACGAGTATAGGAAAAAATCTTAAAACTATACATTTGTAATTAAGTCACAAAAAAATCATCGAGGTTAAGAAACGGTATGCGCGTTCATAATTGTACGGGTGACTTAATATTTTTTTAGATTATTTTTTAACTTTTAGTTTCCTTTAACATTCTTAGGTAGGTACTTGTAATAATAATAAAAATTTATTAATTTTCGAAATATATTTCGGCCCACCATGGGGCCGGCATCAGTCGAATACTTAAATGACATAATGTAAAAATGATATGATGATATATACAACCTTAGGACTAACTAACTTTTTAACTTTTACTCATTTGTACGGAACCCTCGGTGGGCCGGTCCGACTCGCACGTGTCCGGTTTTTTCTTTTCTTTTGTGTGTCTGTCACATACGAGTACAATATTTTTTTTATTATAAACCATAGTACAAAAAATACTCTTTTGAGCCTAAAATACAATTTCCACGTAAAATAAAACTACAAAGGCTGATAAAATAGATTGCCAATTAAAGACTGGACTTTGAAGTCAGACTGTACTGTTTTTATTTTGTGTGTTTGTAACATTTGAATACAATATTTTTTATTATAAACCATAATCCAAACTTTATTTTTTGGAGCCTTAAATTAAATTGTGAAGTAAAATAAAACTATAAAATACTTTGAAGTCAATAAAATTAGATCAAACGATTCGATGGCGTATTAGTATTACCGTCAATTATGAGATCAAAACAATTAATGTTCATTAAAAATTCATGAATTAATTATTAAACCAATGAGTTAGACCTTGTCTACATGCCGCGTTTTACACGCGCGTGTAAGCACTCGCGCGTAGTATTTATTGTATTTAATTTTTTGAGAAAAATTGTCGTTTTGGGCCATTTAGTCCACGGGAAACTGTCAAAGTGATGAGAATCGGGTGACGACACAATAGTAGTTTATGAAACAGGTACATAAAAAGGTTATTAAAAACACGAGTGACAGTTTAAAAAACAAGCCGAAGGCGAGTTTCTTAATAGAACAAGAGTGTTTTATTACCTAGTTATGTATAGTTTCATACACTACTTTATCTAAACTCATAACCTGTTTTCATAATCTTGATAAAATTTGTCGTTAGCCATTTTGATTTTTCTTGTAAACGCTTGTTCTAAAAGTGTATGTAATTTCCGTCGTCATTTCCAAAATGTCAGGTGGACTCAAATATTATCGCCATCACTGCTGTCAGTAATTTTAGGGCAAAATAATTCTTTTGACCCAATAAACCACAATAAGTAATAAATAAATTTTCTCGAAAACTATAGCACAACAAACAGTTCATCCATTGACAGACCGAGTCCAACGCACCGTAAGCCATAGACAATACCTGGCCTAAAATAAAGTTGGCTATTATAACCTCGTTACTGTTTTGTATGTATTGGAGAACATTATATAAAAACCTCATTGTATTTGATATTAAACCTCAGACATGGCTGTATGGGCTAAGTTCCCTTTGCCTTCCTAGTTATCACATGTACTGTAATCTTAGAAAAAGTTTTTCATTGCATTTTGTTGTTTGGAGACCTAAACTATCATTTCATTTTTTTATTTTACTGGGGACGTTCATGAAAAATATTTTTCACTATGCCAATAGTTTTGAGTTCGTAATGCGGATTTTACGATATGAGGTTAGACATAATATATTTCTCTTCTATCCGCACAAACATATAATACTATCGTGGTAGACCCTATTAAATGCGATAGTTTAAATTTGTATATAATTCAATATTTTTATGTATTTAATGTGAGTAATCAATCATTCAATTACGGAAATATATTTCTTATTTTATTACATTAAAGTGTAAATGTGTCAATAAAACTCGTCATGTCTGTGTCAGAAAATTCCCGGGCTGAAACCTACGTAGGTAAAATAACTGATAAAATAAAAATATGTTTCCAATTTCGTAGACAATAATTATGATTCTACAATATTTATGTCGGCTAACAGCAAAATGATGTTACGGATATATTCCTCAAATTTTATCAGGTGAAACTGCTTTTGACTTTGAAATTCCACCCTTCGAATATCAAGCTCTAACGCTTTTGTTTTTGAATTTTCTACCCTGCTCTAATCCACTGCCGTGCACGCAAAAATCGAGTTGAGACATGAACTATTTTAAAATCTCTACCAATTATAAAGTAGTGAAAAATTCGTTTCTGTACATTGAATATTTTCGCAAAATTTTAAATGAAATGGGTTATTCATATTTTACTGAGGCCAAAACCACATTTTTTAGGATTTTTGTCTGTCTTTCTGTCTGTTTGTCTGTATGTTTCTTTTTAACTCGAGAACCCCTTAGCGGATTTGGATACGCCTTTATTTATTATCATCGTAGTGACCCTGGTCAACACACAGGCTATAAGAGGTGTTCATAAAACAACGCCCAAGCCGAACACGGGGCAAAAGCTGAATAAAAGCTTTTGACTCGAGAACCACTCAATGGATTTTGATGCGGTTTTTTATCATTGTGGTGACCCTGGTCAACACATAGGCTACAAGGGGGGTTCATTAAATAACGCACAAGGCGAAAATAGGGCAAAGATTTAACTAACGCGGGCAAAGACTATAGTTGTGCAATAAAAATAGTATTTTTAGTAAGTATCTGCGTGTATTAGTTTCGTTTTAATCGGTTTTGAAATACCTATAAGAGCTGAATAGCTTTATTTGTGAAATTTATACTTTTTTTAAAAGATAGATTGATCGTTGATTTGTTTGTTATTAATTATTAATGAAAAGTAATGCTTATTTGATCGGAACAATAAAAATTACGAAATGAACTCGTAAATAAACTCTACGAATTTTAAAGACGAGCGCTGCCATCACTGACACAATAGATTATCACATTATTATAATAATAACTATGCCCGCCATTGATTGAAAGGCGGTATAAAAAGTGTCCACTTAAATAATTTACGGTTGGTATTTCTGACACAACCCGCTGCTTATTAATTTATTTTATTATTATTTCTAATGTTGACCAATGAAAAGGTCCGACAGGTTGAAAGCCGTATCGGATACAAAATTCCCTTTGAAGGTTGAAAGACATTTTAGGGGAAATAATCGACTTGCGTCCCTAATACTTACGATTTTCATGACAAAAAAACCTATGAACATTGGTTCCTTTTGAAGTGGGCCTTTTGAGTTATGGGTATCTGAATAACGTACATTCGTTTGCTGACAAATTTCAGACCTTATTTTTATTTTATTCAATACTGCAGGAAGTTGTCTTAACAAGTATGGATGGTTACGCAAAATTATAACAGGATTCATTTTTTTAATTCAAATTAGGTATATACTTCTTGGACTTTGCACGGTATGGAAAAGTAATCAAGAAAACGTTTGTAGTTTTCCACAAATTCAGCATAGTTTTAATTAATTTGTACAAAATAACAAGTGTTTTCTTTATGATAAGTTCTACAAGGTAATCACGGTCACCCTTCTGTTTAATAAGGGCTTAATAAACAATAAATAATATGCGGTTTTTTATCAGTCAACTTCTTAGACCATTATATGGTCTAAGGTCAACGTATATGCACTTTTCAATTCTTTAATTTAAAACATGACAATCATCAATCATCATCTTCGAAGATCATCATCAAGTCATCCATAAAGTCACATAAATGTATTGAAAGTACACTTTTAATAACATGCTTCTATAACAAAAAATAACCCTCAACAAAAAGTAACTCTTGTATCTATAGATTTATAAAACTTAATCAAAATTAGCCTCTATCACCAAGCAATAGGAATGTGTGATTCCTCATTTTATTCGACTCAAATATTCTATAGATAACTGGAAAAGGGAATCCCAGTTTTGTCCGATCCAAATCCAGAATGGCATGGCGTCGCAAAATGGCGGACAGAATGGCCAGCGTATTCTTGTGCTCGTAGAATATGAGGTAGCAACGTATGTTGTTGTGGCAGTTTGCAAATAGCGTCCTACTCCAGTCTCAATCTTGTTGACGGGACGCCGTGGGGGCGACAATGACGTCAATGTTCTAAGGCTAGTACGACACAACCTCGACTGAGTTCCAGGTGAAAGGGACAAATCTAGGATAGACAATATTGGCTTCAATCTTTCCCGCTTACTCTCAAAGTTTTATCTTTTTCCTCTAAATCGAATCGGATTAGGGTAGGCATAGCTTAATAGCTGAATCAAAACAATTCTATTGACACATCTCGTTCTTCTGTATTATTACTTTCCGTTTAAATAATGAATCAGTGCCGAACAAGATAATTAAATATTGCTTGATTTGCATTGTCATATTTCTAAGCATTTATTCCATCTCCTAAAAGAAACCAAAAATAAATTCAGAATTGTAGCATGGAGTAGGAAACTCACTAGCTTAAAAATACAGTCCAATTTGTCACCTTGTCACGAAGACACGTTCATGGTCTGCTTGGAAAAGTGAACTTCGATGAGTAGAACATGGTCCTAGTCAACTTTGATCTACTAGATTCATACAAAATTATCATCTAAGTGCAGTGTCAAGGTGTACTCTGATCGTGTCAACGCGGCTTTAGAGGAACTTCTAAAAATAAATTGAGTTTTGAGCTGTTGTGCCTGCTATTTTCGTATATTTTAGACGATTCGTTGCTAGCTCTCAAGCTATGTGTTCTAAGAAAGAGGCTACAATTTCTTTGCCTTAAGGGGCGAGCCGTGTGTCTGGGTCCTATTTAGGTATGACATTAGAAACTGAGGGTACTCGAATTACAATACGGTATCGGATTAGTTATTCATTGTGCAGAATACCGTTTTAATAGTTACATTTACAAGACAAAACTGTATGCTGTCCTTTAAGGTTGATATTTCCGTGTTGGTTTGTCTTGTCTTAGTATTATAGAAAGATATATGAGTCAATTCGTAGGTTGTATTGAGACCGGGATAGCTCAATTTGTATAGCAATCGCCCGATATGCGAGAGGTCCCGAATTTGAGTCCCAGCTTAGAGATCCCTCTCTCATTCTCATTCTCACACCTAAGTTAACTTTTTTTGTATTTCTTTTCCGTAATGGTATATGTTAATTTTCTCTATGTTTATAATAATAAATAATATAATAATAAATTTATTTGTTTATTTTTTTGTTTAAACAATGCCACCGTTTTAGTGCAAAATTGGATATTCCGTTTCTCTGTTGTTTTTCGGTTATAGACTAAAGTTTGAGAACTCTATAGTTTAATACAGGCATTTACAAAGTCAGTATCAGGCTGAAATGTTAAATTTTGATATAGGTACAATTTAAGGCAAGTAAACAAGTGTGTATGTAAATCTGTTCAAAACAAAATCAACATTCAAAATTTTGCCAAAATGATTCCTTTTAAAATATCAGTACCAGATGATAGAGGTCTTATACTGTGGTTTATAACGAAAAACAACTGAGAAAAGGATTATCACATTTTGTACTACAAAGGTGGCGTGCCTATACCCCTTAAAACCTAGGTAATTTGTTGACTTTTGGTTTAAAGTAACGATAGGACAACTTTTTTTTAATATTCTAAAGATATATTATATTGTTATCATTAACTTTGACTTGTAGAAAGTATACTTTAAGTATCTATTTTGCAAAAATAAATATTTTAATTTGATTTGATTGTATTATATTATTTATTATATCATTGGATAGGATAGGACAGTCTCTATGCATTTGAGGTACAAAACCTTGTTTTTAAATGTCATAGCATTTTCATTTGTAAATATATTCTTTCATTTCAGGTTACGTACTCGTTCATTTTATGTGCACAAGTCATGAAATTATGTAGATTTTCCTGCAAAGCATTTACAACATTCTTGAAAAAACAAATTCTAGGTTAAGTGATTTGGCAAACTTTAAAACCCATTAAATCCAAGCTCGATTCAGTCCGAACGATGGCATACTTTCTGATTTCCCTTATTCCGATAAGCATCTAGGTTCTAGACATCGTGCCATGTCAGTTATCTACTTGAATAAACCATTTCCGTACTTATACTAAGGCAGTAAAAGCTACGACGCTATCTTTGTATTTGAGACCATTCCCGAACGCTCGATTCTGTATTCTCTATGGTCTATCTATCTTGTCTATAGGTTATTCTGGAGTTATAAAAATAAAACGAGTGGATTGGTTTCGGATGTGACCTCCTTGGTTATGATATTTATAAACAATAAAGGGTAGGTATTTGAGAAAACTTCTAAAGTAAACCTTTTTAGCTTTTTAGCCTTCTTTGTGCCAGTAAAAATATTGGTTTTGAGTTTGTTCTAAATAACGATTTACGAAAAGACATTTCTGCAGACAAAACAGTTTCAAATATTATAGGTACATGCTTTCAAAATGTTCCTACAAAGACGCCGTTCTACTTAGCTTGAAAATTATGAAATCTTTTCCTTCAAAAGTTCTGATATGCTGAAGCTTTTTTCATCGTAAAAGTCAATGAGATGTACGCCAATAAGCTTTCAGTATAATGCACACAATCTCTATGCACTTTACTTGATAGTACGGGAATGCATCTTGCATTAAAATAAATGTAGAAAATACTGTCCCGTCTTCAAACTCAAACTCTAGAAGTTATGTTATTTTATCTAAACGTTTGTTTTGAAACTGTGATACACATAATTAAGTTGTGTACTTTTGTACATACGAATAGATTTAGTTTTACGATTTAAAAAACACGCTTCTATGCATACAAGTATGCAGTCATTGAAATAACAAACGTTGTGTTGCTTTGACAGCTCGATATACACACTGTCTGTCCCTCTTTAGGTAGATCAACAGAGTGAGACAGAGCACTGTATCAAGCGCTATCGAGCTCGATATGGTTTGCTATGCTAGACTAGCAGGAAAAAATCTAAAAATTACCGATGGTATTTAATTATTTCTTCTCGTAAAATAAGTTTTTGTTTTAAATTGTATGTAAGGAACCCTCAGGGCATGAGTCGTACTCGCACTTTGACAAATTTTTTAAAAACTTATTTTGAAAGCCAACTGTGAATTTTTATATTTACTTTTGCAGAATTACAAAACAATACAAAAGTATATGAGTAAATTGTATTAAGGCATGCAAAAGTAACGAATTATCAATTCATATTAACTTAAAATTAATTACTCAGTAATACGAGAGTCAGTCTTATTTAAAAATATTTGCAACTTAATTTTAACTATGGTTCAGACACTTTGAAAAATTATACAACAATAACAATACTGTAATAAACAATAAAAAGAAAATATTATGCAATAAAATGAATGAAAAAATCATTAGCATACATAAAAAGTTTCCTAGCTAACTTTATTAGTTTATTATTTTAGGTCCTGGATAACATGAAATAAAATATATATTTGGCTAGTAGTAAACTTTTCATTAAATTTAACACTCTTAGGCACAATAAAAACAATTAATAAAATGTTTTTGAATTATCATCATCATCATAAATACTTTATTGCACAAAAAATAAGTACAAAAAGGCGGACTTAATGCATAAAGCATTTTCTACCAGTCAACCCACAGATGGTACAAGATAAATAGGTAGGTGGGCGTGCAAGAAGAGTAAAAACTTTAAAATTACAAATTAAATGAAGATACTACTCTAAATTTATAACTATAGGTAACAATACCTAAAAAGAATATATGTTAATACATAAATAAATACAAGTTTTAATAAGTATATTGTAAATAAATACATAAATAAATACATACCATGACTGCAAAAAATAATAAGACTTAAAGAAGTTCATATTTGTGTGTTTTTGGAGAGGTAGTGTCTGTGCACAGAATACTTAAAAGAGTTACGGGAGGGGGCTTTTCTGACATCGTCGGGAAGTTCGTTCCAGAGACGAACAGCAACCACACTAAAAGAATTGGATACAAATCCGGAATGATGCAAAGGAATCGAGAGAAGAAGGTTATTTGAGGATCTGAGCATTCTATCGTGATTGTCAGACAAGAGATGTATCATTGACTTGAGGTATGAGGGGGTATTTGGATCGGTAATTATACTATAAAGAAGGCAAACAATTCTTAGGTTAATTAATTAATTAATTATTATATTTCGGCCCATTTTGGGAACGGCATCTGTCAAATGAATGACAAACTATAATAATGACAGAAAAATATATACTTACACTTACAACCATGGACGAATTTAAATCATGTCATCCATGCTTACAACTTTATGATTAACTAGCTTTTGCCCGCGGCTCCGCCCGCGTGTTATTCGGCTTAACGACATTCTTTTTTCCGGGATAAAAGTAGCCTATGTGTTATGTTAGGGTATAAGCTATATCCAATCTTAATTTCATCCAAATCCGTCCAGCCGTTTCAGCGTGAAAGAGTAACATACATACACACACACAAACTTTCGCATTTATAATATTAGTGTGAAGTGTGATGAGATAACATAGCCTTGTCTTATTTCACCACAAACGATTAATGACCGCGCTAATTAGACACCTGATGTATGAAATAACAAAGCATTGTCTTATTTTACCACAAACGAAGAGGTCCGCGCTAATTAGACACCTGATTTTTCAATGATATTGATCTATCCTACAGGAACCATGCATTTTTCCGGGATAAAAAGTAGCCTATGTGTTAAGTTAGAGTATAAGCTATATAAATTCTAAATTTCATCCAAATCCGTTCAGCCGTTTCAGCGTGAAAGAGTAACAAACATACACACACACACACACACGCACAAAATTTCGCATTTATAATATTAGTAGGAAGTGGGATAGTAGGATAGGATACTAGGATAGTAGGATTAACCGGCTTTTCTCTCCAACCATTTTTTTTGTTATTAATACAGTTTTTGTTAAAAGCAGGACAGTAGGTTAATTACTCATATAGTTGTACATATTTTTATGTCTTTTTATAGTTTGTCATTAATTAATTAATGCAACTGATGCCCAAAAGTGTCCGAAATATATTTCGAAAACATTTTATTTATTGAATTAAATTTATATCACTGCGGAATAGAAAATCAGAGAAGTAAATCTGGACGTGAGGAGCTATGAACCGGGATTCGAACCCGGAACCGGTCGCTTATTTATTTATTGTCTTTATTAGGCCTAAGAGTCCTGGATAATTGAAATTTTTGTGAAACACTCCTTAACCAAGTTCTTTATCGCAAGTGTGTTTCTTTAGGGAAAATTGTTCAGTAGGTATGATAAGTAAACTTTTTTTTTTGAAATTTGTTCATTATGATCAGTAGATTATGTGGTTTCATTTCAAGATACCTGTCCGTTTATTCAAAATCAGGTCGTTTCGCGCTTTGGTAGCTAAAATGTAGTCGTTTCGTAGCTGCACGACCGGCACAATATAGTAAATGCATTTCTTCACTAAATCGCTCTAAGTATTGAGTGTGGTGTGAAATTTTCATAGTCTAAGTGCCGAAGCCTGACTCGTTAAGGTAAAAGTTCGTAACGATTTGACCTAAAATCAAGATATTTCGAAGTGTTGGAAAAGGCGAGGTGTGGAAACAGGGTAATCTTCCAATCGATTCGTCTGTGCTGTGAAAGTTTATGGATTTTGACGTGGTTTCTACTGTTAAGGCCTGGCCCATGGTGTACGATAATCTTATTGAGTGATTTTGAACTTAAGTATATTGTCAGAAAGTCTAGATTCGGGCGAAGGGTGTGTTACCACCACATATTAAGGGTATGCAACCCCAAAAACACCACCTTTAAGATCTTAGCGCCATCTATCATCTTACTAATTAACCTCAATGCAAAAATGTTGACAAGCTACTCTCAGCGCCGTCTATCATCTGATCAATGAACCTCGGTAAAACCTGTCAAACAAGGCATCTCAGATGGAGCTATGGTTAACACGAGATTTATTGTATGTGGTTTTGGGTTCTACTTTTTTAATTTCACATTTTATTATTTTGACGTGGCAGAGGCCATAGTAACACGCGTTTTGTGAAAATTTCAACTTTTCACCAATAACGCTTGAGACTGTAGCCCCTCTGAGAGACGACTGACAGACAGACAGACAGCGAAGCCTTAGTAATAGGATCCCATTTGGCACCATTTGAGTGAAACCCTAAAAATTATTATAATAAGGCAAAAAATATTTCTTCCTTTAATCTTAAGTTGAAATAAAAACTTAGTTCTAAAAAATGCAACGTCAACCAGCCAAGAACAAAGCACCATCCAGCTTTTTATTTTATAACAAAGTGCTGCTTTTCTTGCAAAGTAAAAACTAGATTTCACGATGACGTCACGAATGTTGCGGGCTGGGACACCTGGGCCTGAAGCGCTGGATGCTGCCACGGACTCGCTGTCTAGCGGGGAACAATGTGGTCACGCGGTTCGAATATCTCGACCACCGCAAAGGCACACTTGTGTTCGGTCTGCGTGCTTCGAACGGCACCTTAAGGCGAGGTTATCCAGAGAAATCTGTCCTGCTCCAACGCTTTCATTTTACACATGTTCATCCTGCTCAGCGGAGGCGAGCCGCTCAGAAAACTCGCGGTTTAGAGGGGTTTTTATTTATTATTTTAGAATTAGAAGGATGGGCTTTTAATATAACGGCCGTTTTATATCACATTTTTCTCGACGATTATTTTAGTATAAGTTTTATTGTCCAAAACTTAGTATAGCTCAAATGTAATGATATTTAGATCATAGTTTAGACCTATCTTTGCGATTTAATCGGATCAAGGGAAATGCAAGTAATCGTGTTTCGAACGGCCGAAATATTAAGATCAGAGAGTGAAATATGACATATATTTTTTACAAAATTTAATCATCGCTTTTTATTGATTTAAAATTAATTTGAAAAGAGACAAAATCGAGATAACCCCCCCTTAACGTGTAGATCCATATTTGTCCCCAAACTACAGCAATAAGGGTTACCACCTCTCACGCTGACACATGATAATCAGCTACTCAACATTCTCATTTAACTAGAAATTGTTCGATTTCATTTATCTATCGCTAAAGTCAAGGTGTATGTTTGTTGTTTCTCCTAAAATATAAGGTCCTACAATAATAAGTGAAAATAATTCTAGGGTAGATCATGTATCCTTAACTGACCATATTCCAGAAGGATTTTTTTTTTCGCTTAAATAATTTTTTCTCTCCGAAGTTCAAAGTGGTTCAATCAGCTGACTAAATTTCTATGGAAAGGAGAAAAAAGTTCGCGCGAAAAAAAAACTTTGAAGTGGTCTATTAGGGATACTCTATCATCTCTTAAAATTGGAATTGTAGGACCTTATATGCAATTAAATACCAGTGATATTAAATTCCATAAAACCACATCATTCGAAAACATACTTAAAATGTATCTTTGTGAACAGGCATTTTATAAAGTACAATACTTAATGAAACAATAATACGAAATTATCTGTGTTTAGAGGAAGCTATTCCCCAAAATCATTTTAAAATAAGAACCTCAAGAAAATTCAATAGAAAAAATCTCGTATACATTTAATTCGTCTCTTTTCCACGTCGCTTCGCTTATCGCTTCGCTCGTCGTTTGGTTTGACTAGTGGTCTAGTTTGCAGCGTTTGCCCTGCCGCTTGAGTATCATTTTTTAAAGTTGCCTTGCATTTATCAGGATTTATTTATGTGCTTTTGTTATTATTAATATTATTTTAAATTGCTCACAAGATACTTCTCATAAGAGAGAGACTGCTCGTAGGTGATTTAAATTACAACTACAAGTTTTATTTTACATAAAATATTCTGTAATTTAAATGGTGGCTGAATTAGAGAATGAATATTTGAAGTATTACAGTTCAGATATCTCCACGTCCAGAGTTAGAGAGAATGGAATGAACGCTCAAGAGTGCATAAATAAATAAACACTCGAAGGTACAAGTAGGTAGAGCTGATGCCGGACTCGATTGTGGAGGTGCCACAATCTTACTCGCAAACCCTCCCAAAGTAATAGGCATGATACTAAAAATTTCATTTGTCCGTCAGTTAGATTATCAGAAAATATTGGACACGTATTTTTTTTTTTCAATTAAACAAACATAGATGAAGATATAGCCCGCTGAAGTTCCGCGTGACGTCACATCTAGGTACAATTTTACTTAGAAGTGATGTCATTTTCCCCCACTCTCAAACTTTGACGCGCTTTATTTCTGTAATTTTTTGTGTGATTGACAAAAGAAAAAATACATGTCCAATATTTTTTGATAATTTAAATGACGGACTAAATAGAATCATGTTTTGTTTACCCTATGTACAAGCCTATTCGGGGGAGAGAAGGGGCAGCTCTCAAACATGCACAGCCTGATGGTCCATCATGCTTGAGACCGATTGATGGCGGTACATCTATTCCCAGTTGCCGGCCCTATATAAAACAGACTGTGACGGGCAGCGGCGTCACTGGTGCGAGGGTTTTGGCACCGGGCTTACCAACCCCCAAAGTGTGTGAGTTTGAACCTTTCTTCCAGAGGGGCCAAGAGTAGCGAAATTTTAGAAAGGCCTATGTCCTGCTGTGGGTGAACGAGGCTTATGGATGGATGGATGAATGAGGGAACAAAGAAAATAACAATTTAACATAAATCTCAACTAATAATAAAGTAGTGTAATAGTCTGTACATTGAATATTTTTACAAAATTAAAAATGAAATGGGATATTAGTATTATACTGAGGATAAAAACCAAATTTTTTAAAATTTTTGTCTGTCTGTCTGTCTTTCTGACTGTATGTTCCGTTTTAACTCGAGAACCACTTTTTTATTATCATTGTTGGGACCTTAGTCAACATATAAGCTATAAGGGGTGTTCATAAAATATCTTCCAAGCCTAACGTTTCAAAAACCAAATAAATAAATAAAAATAAATAAAACGGGCCAAAGATCGCATAAACGTCGGAGCCGCAGGCAAAGGCTAGTTTTGAAATGTATAAGGAACGAAGACGGATATAATATATCACATTACAAAGTGGAAAATAGATGCTGTTAGATGCTGTTTATATTATTTTATGAATAGCTCGAATAAATAAAAAAGACTGTACTGCGCCAAACTAAAACAATTGAATTGAGAGCACAAAAACAAACAATTGAGAGCACAAAAGTCAAACTTTTCGAACAAAACATTATTCCTTAAGTATTATAAACCATCCCTAAGTTCTGGAGCGAAGTTTTCAATTACTTCAAGATCAAGATCACGTTTCATCCATATTTTTTATGTCCAACGACCCTGGAAATTTGTTCCCGGGATAAAGTAGGGGTCCGATAACCGGTCGTAACCGGGAATCGCTCCTGGGCCCCTGGGAAGCCAGGACGAGCTAGAAGTTCAGGTGGGCAAGAAGTTTCCCCTTTGAATGTCCTTTGCAGGTGTCGTGAGTTATTGGGCCATTGCATTTGCTTTTATGTGTTCGTTGCTTTTGTTTAGGATGGGATTCTTGGTTCTTGCATAACTTCGAAGGCAAATTCCACTCCAATTGCCACTACCGCCCTTGTTGGAAAGCGTCGCTATAAGATATGTACAGTAAATCGACCGTCAAATTATGTAACTTTACACGTTACTCGCAGCTTGATACAATCTTCAAGACACTTTAACTGTATTTATTCTAAGAAAACCGGATTAACTTCGCGTGACGGATTTGTCTTTTTCCACTCGATCTAATTATTTACTATTAACTCCTTGATGAATAACGTTATGGGGCATTCCATTGTGACTGGTGGGACAGTTTACTCCAGAATCCCTAATGTTTAGACCTGTAACTTTGTAGTTTGATCTAAAATAATGATCAAATAGATATTTTACCATAGATTATGAACCGACTTTTAAACTTAATTATCGAAAAATATTACTTAATAAATATTTTGGTGACATTTCAGTGGTTAAAGGAGTGTGACTGGTGGGACAGTCAAAAATACCTCACCTCTGCCTTCTGCACTGTCAATTGAGATTGACAAACTTTTACTTGACGTAAAGAAACAATAAATCTTTAACTCTTAGGTCATACTTATCTAACCTAAATTATTCAAATGCACTCATTGATTAAACCCCTAAAACTGACCACAAATATTTACTTCCCACTTAATCACTTCCACCCAAGCATAACTGCTAAACTTTTAATCTGAAACGGTTTCAGAACGCCCTTTAGAGTATTAAATTTGAGTAAATATGCCTGTCGACAAGCAGGAGATTCGCGAAGAAGAAATATAAACAATCATTAATTCTAACAATCCTAGTGTCGAGGTGGAACCATCAGACAAACTTCCGGTTCACCAGTTTTAGCTCTTGTTACAAAGGGATAGGGCTTGGAAAGGATATTGCGAAAATGGAACGCTTTTTTAACAGGTTTCAACCGTCAAGACCCTGGTTTTGACCCATTTCTGGCAAATTAAAGAGAAGTAAATTAATTTTTACTACTAAAAGATTCGTGGTTTATATTGTAATTAATACAAATCGCTGTACGATTATAGTGAAACTGGTCAGGCGAAATCTGATTAATACATCATGAGTAGTCGTTTTTATTCATTATTGAAAACAATTTTGATGAGGTTTCATTGTTAGTTAAATAATTACCTAATAGTCTTATCAAAGCATTTTTGCGAGGTCCATAAACGGAAATCGACTTAAAAAAAATCAATGCCAGTTACTAATTGAAAAAATTAAAAGAGTATGTTATCAGAGTTGTCACTTCTTGATGGAACGTTTCAACAATAATATAAAAAATATGACGGCTACCGAAGGCCAGGCAGACCAAAAAGACGATGGCGGGACGATCTTGACTCATTTTTACCGGGGTGGTTGGAAGTAGCACTGGACCGCGATGTGTGGTTTCAGCAAGGGAAGGCCTTTGCCCAGCAGTGGGATACATTAGACGCTACATGAAAAAAGAAATAGAAAGTTCTTGTACTTTGTTCCAATGACATATTTGTCAGAACGGTTATCCAGTTGTACCGGTTTCATCGATTTAATCGACAATCAACAGGTTTTTTTTTTCTATTATTAATTTCAAAGGGTACAAACTCTTGGTCCGACGGGAACCCTCATCCCCCAGGCCAGCGGGGTCCCAGATACCCAGGTGCAACAATTCCTCGTTTCTCACCCTCCCAGCAACAACTTGACGAATTATTTGTTTTGTGTGCAAAATTCCCCGTTAGAACGTTTGTTTTTAGGATTTCCGAATGGCGTTTTATGCAGTTTACACGCGTTGTGTGGTTTTGTTTACGTTCGTCGGGATTCGGTTGGGGATTGTTTTAATTTGAATAATAACCTGGTCATAGCGCAAGGTTTCCTCATCTTATAGTTAGCCTGTTTAAAGAGTACCCACAGTAACGAATAAAAAAATGTAAAACTGTGAATCAACCTACACTTAAAATTACCACGTAAGCAGGATCTTGTCTGAACAAGGCAGAAAAAAATTTAAAAGTATCTTCCATAATTTAAAATTTATCAATATTATTTTGTTTGTCTGTGTTTGTGATTCACGTAAAAAGTACTCAACGCATTTGAATTTGGTTATCAATCACTTTTGTGTAACTGGGAGTAACACGTACCAAAAGTTCCACACGGACAAACTCGCGGGCGAAAGTTAGTTGCAAATATATTTCCATGCTCTTGCAAAACTTATAGGTTATTTAAGAAAATGGAAACTAATATCAAAGTGGCGGTGTCTGCATGTTTCTCCATCTGTAGTATAAATACGAGTAAGTCCAAGCTGAATTCGCTGAAAGATTAGGTGCAAAAATAGATACAGTTCTCAAAAAAAAAACAAAACACTACCAAGACTTTCTTTCTGGCGACAAATAAAAAAAAAAGTGGTTTAATTCTTTAAAAAAAAATAGTTTAAATTTGGAACGTCAGTATAGGGAATTCGAAACCTTGTACTACAGTGAAAGTACGTGTTTTTATACTTGACCCAAAATTACCAGTCGCTAGGACCTATTGTCTCAACAACAATGTATAGGTATCGTATGTCTTTAGCACTGGTTTGGCTTAGGTATCTGACACACTTAATTAAACTCATATCAGTCTAGCAATAGAGGTGATTTTGAAGAGCCTTTGTATCTTGAGATTGGTTTTGTTTGTTCAAGTATAAAAACACGTTCTATGCCTACTTTTGTACGACATTTTATTTTTTCCGTTTATTACAATATTTTACTAATAATCCATCAAAAACACAAACTTAAGAAGTGTTTCGATTTTTTTTATGAGAAGTGTATTTAATAAATGATGATAATAAGTAATAATAAAAATGTATATATTTGTCCGATGTACGACGATATGGTTGAAATGTGGGTGTACAAGTGCGGACAGACATATGTGCGGTTTGCACATCAATTCTTGTACTAAGATAGGTAACGTGCCAAATGAAGCCTTATTGACAACAATTTGCTCTTGATAGACTTCTAATGAATGACATATTATTGAAAAAAGTGCACAAGCCCGTTTTAATAAGGTTCATATTTCCTACGTACCACGTGACGGAATCCTCTTGTGTGGAGCAAGCGGTAAGCTAATCTATTTGTCTAAAGAGGGATGTGTAGACAGATTAATGAGGGACAGTTTAGTCTTACTTGCTGGACCTCGTACCACCTGCGTCCCTCAAAATAGTGCAGTGAATAAAGGCGCAAATTTAGTTAAATACCGGGTGTTAATAGACACCACATAATATACTGATCGTACTGAACAATATCACCAACAGAACATATCAGCGGAAATTAAACAACTTGTTATACAAGGGAAGTAAGTGATCAGTTACACCCGATTTAGAGGCACGAGCGAGTGGAGCAAGCGAAGGTGTTTATAGTTCGAGGTTGTGATTAATCACATACACCCGCGTTGAACACTCTATTTTTCATCACGAAGGCGATGAAAATAAGTTTGCAATTATATTTTTAACAAGTAAATTTTAGTGCCGCCAATTATTTAAAAGCGTCTTTGCAGACAGACGTCCAACAAAGTGATCCTATAAGTGTTCCGTTTTTTAAATTTTCTATAAAACCCTAAAAAGTTTAAAATTTGCCGTTTATTAAAGGAATTTTTAAAATCTAGGAACGACTATTTGTCTGAAGAGGGATGAGCAGACAGATTAATGAGGGCGATTTAGTTTAACATCCTGGACATTGTAGCACCTGGGCTCGCTGGTGAAATAGTGCCGCTAAAGCATGTGGCGAAACATTGTCCGTATTTGAGGACGATACTTTATTATTTATACGGAACCCGTTTTAGCTTTAGTATCTGTGTTTGGACATGCATGACTCTAAAATTACTGAGCTCTTTATACAAAACTATGTTCAAAACACACAAACTGACGACGTCATTTAAAAAAAAACATGTTTGTTTCAAATAACTCAGGAGCGTATCTAGTAAGTAAGTAATCTGTAATAATTAAATCACCGAAGATATGTTGTAAATACAAAACTATATGAATATAAGTATATTAAGATATTTCGTTATATATTTCGACCAACTTGTGGTCGTCAGCAGTCGAATGAAGATAATGCTGGACATTATTGATGATGTTGACGACCATAACTTAGTCGAAATATATATATTTAGAAATATCTTAATTTATTTCTATTTATATAAACTTAATCCATTTCACTATAATAAAGGGCATTAGAAGCTATCAAATACAAAAGCAACTTAAGATACATTGTGTACTAAAATAACTTGAGAAATGTTAAAAACGCTTTTTTTTGTTCAGATAAAGTAAGTATTAATGAATAAATAAGAAACTTTATTTGGTGGACAGAACAAGGCGTATTACTGCAGTTTGTTTGAATTGGGTACATTATTCATCTTCCATATGAACAAATAAGTTACTCGCCCGGGGCGAAGCGGATTGTAAAACGGCCGCCCCTGTAATTCTGACCCACTGGCAGCCCCGTACTGTTGAATTTCATTTTTTTATAATTTTTATTATATTTATTTTTTTTCGGCGTCAAAACAAAACTCATGTTTAAGTTATTTATTAAAAATGTATTCCCGATATCTAATTGTTTTTGAGGCTGACTCAGTAATTTTTTTTTCATAATAAAAGTCACAATCACGTTTAAAATGTACCAGGGGTGCAGAACTTTAATAATACTTGTAGCTACCCACTGCCTAATAATTCCTAAAGCGAATGATAATTTTCTACCACTATCAAGGAGGAAAATAATATCTAAACCTCACAAACAGTCGTTAAAACCGATTTCAATTATTCCTCTGGTGCTGATCAATCAAAACGCTTTTAATGAGGCTTAGCAAAGAGGGCGCCTCATTAGGTACAGGCACAGGTCCTTGAAGTAGTCTGTAACTGCACAGTGTAATGAGGAGTAACAGTGGTTTATTGTTGTATTGAAGATAGCGAATGAATAATTTGAAGTCGAATCCTTATTTATATTCGCCCTCTTAATTTGCTTTATCGCTAAAATAATACCGCCCAAAGGCGTTAGAATGAAAACCATATAAAGCAAACCGTATCGTAAGCCGACCTCGTGCCCGCTGGATCGACGATCTGAAGGATGTTGCGCGTGGCGGTGGAAATCTTGGAAAGACCTAAGTAGGTCCAGCAGTGGATAAATATAGGATTAATGGATGGATGGATAGATGGAATAGATCGCAGTCCGGCTTCAATAAAATATTAAAATAAATGGCCATGGCACCCCAGATCATAAGATACCTAAACAGCATGGACTCAACACGAGAGCAACTGCTCAGTAAATATGAAACAGTAAAAGTGAATAATAACTTTGGCGGCAGATTGCTTAAACGCAAAATTCCAATGTTATATAATGAAATGCCTATTCGTATAAGATCTGAACAAAATAAATATAAATTTGCAAAATTATATAAAACTTACCTTCTACAAAACATGTAAATATAGATTAAAATAACATTGTTATTATTTATTGTTAATGTACCAACCTACTTATAACTAATTATAGAAAAAGAAGTGCGACTCCCTCACCACAGACAAACCAAATTCCTACTTGGTTTTGTGGGATGTATTTAGATTTAAGTTACCCTTGAAATAAATAAATATATTCATTCATATAATATTATATTTTGAGTAAAAAGTGTTGTTTGTTTTTTTTATAACTCAGCAAACAACTGTCAGATTGTGATTGAACTTTTGCATTTACAATTTTTCATGACCTGAACCCGCGATTTTTGTCCTCGGGAATGGAGAAATGTCCTAGAAATTATAAAAAAATCCAATGGAATGCTAACAAAGCCTCGGGCAAAGAGCTTGAAATTTGCAGTTTTTCGTCATAGCAAAACGAAATTCATCGTTTCCCAGACGTCACTATATTTCAGGGTACTCTACAACAGAAGTCCGATCGTTAATCCTCTGTTCAAAACAAGTTCATCTCAGAGCCCTTTTATCACCGTCAGGAGACGCAGGTGTAGCCAATGCACCCTCAAGCCGGAGAACAGCTCTTAAACTGCCTAGAAACATTCTGAACACTACTTTTATTTGATGAAAAGGAAGAGTGGAGTGACGTTTAAAGATGCTTGATTTTTACATATTAGGGTTTTGAATGAATCCACGAGGGGGTGTCAGATGTGATGCCAAGTGTGAACTGTGAAATGCAAATTCATACTTAGTACACCCGCTTTTTACGGACGATTATTACGTCCCAAACATGATGGGTGGTACGCCGTACTTTGGGCACAAATTGACTGACAGCTTAACGTGCCCTCCGAAGCACGCATACCTTGGACAAATTTATGTTCAGCGCAGAGATTGAAACCACGACTTCTGAGTTAGCAGGCGAGCGTTTTCTACTGGGCCAAAGAGGAGGCTTCGTCAGTAAATAAAGGAATTTTCATCGTGAGTCTGTCCATTTTCCTACAAAATAACTTTGGCTATCTTGTAATACAAAATTATGATAAAATCCCAATTAAATAAACTGAAACAATGATAAATTAATGCACACCTGAAATAAAAACATAGGTACGCCACGACAAGAAAGATAAAGCTGACCAAACAATAGAATTTTTCCAATAAGTTATTTCATGATAAGATTTCACCCAATGTTTTCCCGTTTTCGCGAAGATTGGCTCAAACTGCACCATAAATTCAGATATTACAATGACATCCAACATGTAAATATGGATGAAAACCATCGCCTAATGCAACGTCTTTGTCGTTTGTGGTCAGTCGCCAATCTGACTCCGTGGCACTCGCACGAAACAAGCCAATGAGGAAGTCTCGTATTTCGGAGTGAAGCGATTCACACATGACGGGCTGGCACGCTAGTGTTTTAATTTAATTTAAATAGGATAATTCAGGCACTAATAATGGAATTTAAAATTATGATTAAAAATAAAAGATTTAGATTCAAATAATATTTACTTATGCAATGGTGCAGTTTGACAAGTGATTATTTTTGGGGAGATTCAACTTAGAATGCACAAGCAGTGAACGCTACGAAGTATTAATAAGGTTTTCACTTTTTTTTATTTCTCACGTTTTTGTTGTCCAGTGTATAAGATCCGCCAATGTAAAAGTAAAATGCTTCAAACAGGAATTTAAACAAAGAGGCATTTTACATACATTTCATATTTTATATATTCTACAAATAGGCATTTTAAAAAGTTCAAGTTCTAGTTACCAACTTGAATTTATAGTAAGCGTAAAACGAAGCTACACTTATATTCTACCGTTGGCACAAAAATATAGTTTTACAGACAGACCGATAAAGGAATTGAATTGACGCTAAGAATACAGGAACAGTATTCAAATTTGCGTAATTTTTCAAGTCGATGACTCATTTCCAATATGCCTCCTTACTGTTCTTCGAGTTGACTAATACCAGCACTCCACTTTGCCCTCCCCTCCCTCCCAGAGAGCAGATAACACACTGTCTCATCTCTTGATGAATTGTTTATTACATCGTCTATGTCGTTCTTGTATTGGGGAAAATGGAAGGAGATGTGTTTTATGTTATAATGTAACCTTCTGAATTTCGCCCGTTTTATTTTCTGTTTCTCATTCCGTCAATGGACTGTACTTGTTTGGGAATATTGACTCATTCTGAACAAGTTCGAGGTAGTTACGACAAAATGTTGTTTAAAGATAAAATACATTTAATAAGTATGATGAAGAAATATAGCACCAAAAGCAAATAGGGGCTGTTCATTTATTACATAAGACAGTTTAGATCTATTGTTGATCCTCCCTTCCCTATTTAAGAAATAATTAGATTTGTTTGATGCCCCTTCCCCTATCAATCCTACGTAAGATCGAATTTTAAAGAAAATATTAATTAATTCAAATTTAATTTATTAGAAAATAATACTTAATTTGAGGAGAAAAAAATACGTAATTACGTAATTAATGAAAAGCTCCCGAATACTTATCGCTTAGTAAAAAAAAACGTTACTCAACACTGATTGTGTAAGCTAAATGAAAAAATTGGCCAAGTGCGAGTTGGACTTGCGCACAGAGAGTTCCGTACCACCACACAAAACGGGTACGGAAGCCTAAAAAAATAAAAAACAACAATATACCATAGCAACACCAAGGCTATAAAAAATAAGGCGCTGAAATGTTAGTGCCTGAGAAAAAAATTGGCGCTATCTGCGTACGGAACCCTACTTTTATAATGTTTCGTTTTACTTATGAGTATATCCTACAATCTGACTAAATTTAAAACTTGTATGAATTACCGACTTTAAGTAAGAGCCAAAACCAATAACGTTTACATAATGCAACTTTTTCGATTTTTCTTTTTTGGGGACAACCCGATTATTTTTTAACTATTTGTCGTGATGAAGGCCATAGTAACACGTATTCTGTGAAAATTTCAACTTAATACTTATGACGGTTGAAACTGTAGGCCCCTGCGACAAACGGACCGGTTTTTAATATAAAACTTATATGACAATTTAAGTATTTCGGGAAGAAATTTTATACAGGAATAAGTCCGCCCTTTCTTAGTAAATATCTTCTATTTTGTGCAGTTAATTAAAACATTTATTATATATAACTAGGAGTACAAAACACTAAAACACCAGTCCCTTTATAAATTTCATTTCAATCTTTAACAATATGGCCGACTTTTTTGCCGTTCGACGCGACGGCGCAGTAATAATTTATCGGTACAGCTACTGCAGCGTTTACCTAATTATGTTGTTTTATGTTTTTATTGACGCCATTCAAGTTGATTGGTTGATAATGTGGTTTAGTTCTTTTTTTGCTCCCCCATCAATTGCTTACATCTATTACAGATGCCGAAAAAAAAACAGGAATTTTCGTAAGCTTGTTCACTTATAGACTGTTTGTCTAGTTTAACATACATATATATATAATCATGCTTGTCTCCCAGAGGATTAGGCCGAAACTACAGATTTCCATCTGCTACGATCCTGACACACTTCTTTTGCTTCTACATCAATAAGTCTAGTCATACAAGTCTAATACGGATACTTTTTACTCTGCCTGGTCGAGATTTGTCTTCTACTTGTGCACATAAATTTCTTTCGTCACTCTACTTTCTTTCATTCTCTCTGTAAATAGAATTGGAAATGGAAATCTTTTAATTAAAACACATACTTATGCTGAATTGAACTGTTCTTTTGTTCGCCAATATTTACGATTAGAAAACGGCTTCGAGGAAAATTCACTGATTTTAAAATATAAGTGTTTATCCTTAATTGAATGAAAAAAGCGGCGTTTTTCATTTGACCTTCAGAGATATCAGCACATCACATTTCAATATGAAAAAAAAAATCTTGAACGCATCCTAAAGTCTAACAAGGATCCGACCGTTAAACTTAATACGATGACGTCACTTCCTTTCATGTAAATACTAAAATGCTTATAAAATCGGTTTAAAAGATAAAAAAAATTTTTTTTTTTTAATTGCAAATAATTGAAGATTAATATTTTAAGTTGCCAATTTTTCGGTCTGCGTGCTTCGGCGCGTAAAGGCGTAGTTCCATATTTGTGCCCGAAGCACGGAACGCTGGGGCGTAATAAAATAACAGACATTGAAATGTGAGTGTGAACTTGCCTTTCACAGTATACACTCGGAAACACCTCAGACACCCCCCCGAGGATTTATGTCGTGACTATACTAGGTGAAATTAAATCAACCGACCAAATTCATACCGGAAACTCGGTTAGTCATCTCATCAGGAACAAGGCTTAATGACACTACAGGTGAAACACGAAAAAAAAATTTTTTTTTCCTATATTGCCTGCACTAGGAATTGTACTTAAACTAGTCCAACAAGAAAGGAAGCAAAAAAAAAATAATTTTTCGGAATTGGCCAAAAGGATTACTGAACCTAGTTCTTGATCACTAACCGTATCCGGTATGAATTTGGTCGGTTGATTGAATTTCACCCTATATATTTCAATATTTTCGTTAATGACTTTCGTTTTATTTTGCATCATGCATCGCACCCTTTTGTAACCTTTTCCCGGGGAAATAGTAATATTCAGTGCACTGCGGACATTTTTATTAATATTTTACCGATCTTTTCGATGAGGACAATGGGCTGCGACACAAAAGAGGTCCCATTTTATACTTTTATAGTATTCTAAAAGAGAATTTAATATTTTTAAAACGTCCAATAATAACGCGTCCAGTATTGTGAAATAGTGCTTTTTTATTGTGCTATACCCGTTGATAGCATGTGTACATAGACTTAGAATATGCCAATATATTCTGATTCTGTACCTCAGTTCATAGTGTGATGAAATAAAACAAACAGGTACCATAGATATTATACTATACTAGCACAGACAGCTAATATTTACCTGGAACCGTAATGTTCTACTGACTACTCGTATAAACAAATATAACGCGCAAAATTCATTTTTAACTTCTTCTTTAGGCTGTCCGAGATATCATGATATGGGTGACAGTTGGAGTTAATGCTCGTGATTGTTGGCACTTGGTGGAACTTTTGAAACATTTTTTGTTTGATAAACACTTGTACTTGTCCACTTATTTATATTAATTTCCCTTACCGGTTTCGCTGTTAAAGCATTATCAAAGGTTTTGTTTGAAAACAGCGAAACCGGTAAGGGAAATTAATATAAATAAGTGGACAAGTACAAGTGTTTATCAAACAAAAAATGGGTGACAGTTCGTAATTTTCCGTTTCACCTATACTACTCACACCATACTACATACACCCAGGCACAAAAGAAAATAATAAGTTTTAGAAATAATGTAAATATTGTTTGCAAAAACACAATAAATAATGTCTCTATAAATCGGAACAAAAATCTCAGTGTATTCGTTAAATTTAACGAAGAAAAGATTCAGTAAATAATAATGTCTTTTTGCTACGTGATGCGTGGATCGGAACGCTAACCCATAGGTACTGACACTACATAATCGAAAATATATCGATGAATCGGTGCGGCCATCATATAGGATCGCGTCACTATGAGTACATCTTGTATGCGGTTAGTGTTTTCGTTGCGGTTGCTTTACGCGCTATTTGTTTTGACGTTTGTTACAGTTTTTGTTGATTTTTTGTTTTGTTATTGGTGAAATTCCGAGAAAAACAAAACAAAACTTTGAACCCTCAAGCTCTGGAGTTATTGGTTCGTTTAATTTAACTAATTTAGTAATTAACAAAAAATAGTTTGGATAATCAAAGATCAATCAAATGAAAAATCGATTTGATAGCCCTTGTTAACTTTCTCGATACTAAAAAAAATCGATTATATTTCGTTAGGGTGCATCACTGTAACTGTCAACTTTGAACTGCCACCCATATCATGATATCTCGGACAGCCTAGTTGTGTTTTTTCTGATTGTCAAGATACATACACATTTTTTTCGTATTTAGGAAAAATTAATATAGATAACTTTTAATACGGAGCAAACCTTGAAATCGTAAAAAAGAAACAGATTTTTCATACATTTTGGTCGAGTAGGTATTTAACTTTTCTATCAAACAGCTTGTTTTTTTGTCGCGTTTTGTGGGTTGTCCATAATTCATGAGTAGAACACCCTATTCGAAGGAAACAGGATTATTGTATTGAATATTATCTCGTTTTCATTCTTTATTGTACACAAAAATACGTAATTACGCAAGTAAGTATATTAAAATTTGTGTACAGCGGCGAGCTTATCTCAATGAGAAATTTCCTCGAGATGTTTTTGCGAAATTTCAAATAAATTTGGTTATATTTTTCTTGTACTGACAAATTCAATCACAGTTTTTCTTTTTTTTCTTTCTGTCTCTATTTATGTTTCTATATAGGGTGAAATTAAATCAACCGACCAAATTTATACTAGATACTTGGTTAGTGATCAGGAACTAAGTTCAGTAATCCTTTTGGCCAAATTCTAAAAATATATTTTTTGCTCCCTTACTGGTTGGACTAGTTAAAGTACAATTCCTAGTCTAGGCAGTAAGGAAGCATAATTTTTTTTTTCGAATTTCACCAAAAGGGTAATTGAAGCTTGTTTCCGATCGCTAACCGAGTCTCCAGTATGAATTTGGTCGGTTAATTTAATTTCACCTTGTATAACTCGGGAACCACGCAACGGTTCTTTATTATCATTATCATCGAAATGGCTTTAGTCAACATAAATACTATAAGGGCTGTTGTTAAAATAACGCCTGAGCCGAAACGGGACGGAAAATAAAACAACGCGGGACAAAAATATTAAATATTTTATTTCTTAACTTTGTTTTTCAATTGTTTCAGATGAACTATCAAGATGACTCAGGAATTTGACCAAATCCAAGATCAAATCTAGCAACAACTTAAACCAAACATGAGTTGGCAACCAAACCAAGAGCCAGCCTTGGACCCTTTAGAAAAGACCATCTCAGCCAAAAGGCAGACCTTGCAAGATCTCAGATCTCTACTAGAAGATAGAGGGGAGAGAAATGTCGAAAGAAAAACTAGAAAATTCAAAAGAAGTGTTTTCGAAAAGGACAAATTAACTAATTCTAGCAATAATAGTTCTAATGGCGTAGACACTAAGTGTAGATTTCAAATTGGAAGTGACTGCAAAAGACCCGTGGATAGAATGTGGTGCTTTAGATTTAAAATGTTGTTATTGCTGGTTATTCTGATGGTTGCCGTTTTGGATACGACGAAGATGCATGCTGAGGCCAGGAGTTCAGGTGAGAACTATTTGATTTTATAATATCTACTGGAATGAATGAATGAATGAATCAATTAATGAATGAATGAACACTTACTGCACAGAAAATTAAAATTAAAACACAGCATACAGAATAACAGAAGGCAAGGGCGGACATTATTCCTCAAAGAAATGTCTTCCAGTCAACCGATGGTATTAGAAAAATTAAAATCCTAGGTGATTGATCTGGTGACTTTAATTTATGCAGCCAAATTCATACTGAAGGCTCGGTAAGTGCTCAGAAACAAGGTTCAATGACCCTTTTTGTGAAATTCGTAAATTATTCTTTGGTAGTTCAGGTGAGAACTATTTGATTTTATAATATCTACTGGAATGAATGAATGAATGAACACTTACTGCACAGAAAATTAAAATTAAAACACAGCATACAGAATAACAGACGGCAAGGGCGGACATTATTCTTCAAAGAAATGTCTTCCAGTCAACCGATGGTATTAGAAAAATTAAAATCCTAGGTGATTGATCTGGTGACTTTAATTTATGCAGCCAAATTCATACTGAAGGCTCGGTAAGTGCTCAGAAACAAGGTTCAATGACCCTTTTTGTGAAATTCGTAAATTATTCTTTGGTAGTTCAGGTGAGAACTATTTGATTTTATAATATCTACTGGAATGAATGAATGAATGAACACTTACTGCACAGAAAATTAAAATTAAAACACAGCATACAGAATAACAGACGGCAAGGGCGGACATTATTCCTCAAAGAAATGTCTTCCAGTCAACCGATGGTATTAGAAAAATTAAAATCCTAGGTGATTGATCTGGTGACTTTAATTTATGCAGCCAAATTCATACTGAAGGCTCGGTAAGTGCTCAGAAACAAGGTTCAATGACCCTTTTTGTGAAATTCGTAAATTATTCTTTTCGTGTACCTTACAAACGCAAGCCCAGCCCCGAGTCAACTAATATGGGGCGTTATCGACCCGCGTTACTGATCACTTACCAAGCCTCCAGTATGAGTTTGGCTGCATAGTTTAAAGTCAACTTACCTATACAGGTTGAACCAAACGAATGCCCCTTGGAGAGAAAGTACCTTAAATATTAAAGATAGCTAATTTTACTTAAAAGGTAGGTTGTATATCTCTGAGCCACGGGCGTATGGTTTATACGGGAAAAGAAATATTCGCGTAATATTTACATTTTGTATCCGTTACGAATTATCCATGCCAAATACAAAGTGACATGAATGTATACAGCCAAATTCATACTGAAGACTCGGTAAGTGCTCATTATTAGGATTTGATGACCCTTGTTGTAAAATTCGTAAATTAATTTTTTGGTGTTTCCTACAAACACAAGCTCACCCGAGTCAATGGGTATTGGTACTCTATGGGAGATCAACATTTTATTTTGCACTAGCTTTTGCCCGCGGCTCCGCCCGCGTGTTATTCTGTTTGACGTCCGGGATAACAAGTAGCCTATGTATTAAGGTAGGGTATAAGCTATATCCATTCTAAATTTCATCCAAATCCGTCCAGCCGTTTCAGCGTGAAAGAGTAACAAACACACACACTCACACACAAACTTTGATAGTGTGATTTTGGATTCTTGGACCATAGGACTCGTGGAATAAGATTGTGTTTTAAAGGTATATACGGAACCTTCAGGGCACGAGTCCTATTCGCTCTTGACCAGTTTTTAGGGTTCCGTAGTTCGACAAGGAACCCTTATAGTTTCGCCATGTCCGTCTATCCGTCCGTCCGTCCGTCTGTCCGCGGCTTAGCTCAGAGACTATTAGGACCAGAAATCTGTAATTTGGCATGAGTATACCTATACATATTAATCACGCCGAAAAACGGTAAAACATTTGAAAATAGAACTCTTTGGCTGTAGAATGCAGTTTGTTTCATCTGACTGTCTTTTGTATTTACCTTGTGGCGCCATTTAAAAAATTGTGTGTCTGCGTCAACATGGATTTAACTCGGGAAAATTTTCGTAGTATGATTTTCTACGATTTTAAGTGTAATTTAACAGCTCAACAGAGCATCGCTCGGCTTGAAACAGCTTTTGGCAATGAAGCACCATGCAAGACGACTGTTTATAGCTGGTTTGCAGAATTCAAGCGTGGTCGTATCAATCTCAGTGACGAATCTCGCGATGGTCGGCCGTCCACCGCTGTGACCAACAAAAACATCGATGCTGTGCGCCGTATGATTGAAACAGACAGGCATGTGACCTACCATGAAATTCATGCATCCTTAGAAATAGGCATGAGTCAAATACAATCAATCCTACACAAACATTTGGGTGTGAGAAAGCTGTGCTCGCGGTGGATCCCACACAACTTGACCGAGGCTCAAAAAACGGACCGCGTCACTTGGTGCAGTGCCATGCTTACCAGATTCAACGAAGGTGCGTCAAATTTGGTGTGGGACATAGTAACAGGTGACGAAACATGGATTTATTGCTACGATCCCAAAACAAAGCAGCAATCGAGCGTATGGGTCTTTCAAGATAAGCCGAAACCAACCAAAGTGGCGCGCGTGAAAAGTGCATCTAAGCGGATGATTGCTTCTTTTTTTAATAAAACTGGACACGTGGCTACTGTTGCTTTAGAGAATCGTCGTACCGTGAATAGTGACTGGTACACGACCATTTGTTTGCCGGAAGTTATTGACGAACTCCGTAAAAATAACCGTAAACGCCGTATCATCCTGCACAACGACAATGCTAGTTCTCACACGGCCAGACAGACAAACGACTTTTTGAAGACGAAAAATGTAGAACTCATGAGTCATCCTGCATACAGTCCCGACCTGGCACCTTGTGACTTTTTTCTGTTCCCAAAAATTAAGAACCAATTACGCGGTCAACGATTTTCATCACCAGAAGAGGCTGTCGAGGAGTATGAAAAACACGTTTCAGAGGTCACCACAGGGGAGTGGCACAAAAGTTTTCAAAACTGGTTTGATCGAATGAAAAAGTGCATAGACGCCAAGGGAGATTATTTTGAAAAACAATAAATTAATTTTGTACCTTTAATAGTATTTTTTCATATTCATTCCGGAAACTTATAGTGCGTCCCACGTAGAAGAGAACAATTGCAGTCGATTCGACTATATAATGCCTTATGCAAAAGTGAACCATTTCTAAGATATTTTGAATTTAAGCTTTTTTTCTAAAGTAAACTTTAAAGAATATATTAAAACATCCAATATTTTTTCATTTTTTTTTCGCTTTGATAACATAGTCCCAGCCAATAACCAATAACCCTAAAATGCACATTATTGACGTAAACCTTGACACTGTGCTCCAAAACAATTGAAAACTCTTGAAAATCGCAAAAGATTTACACAAAAAAGCTAGGTTAAAACAAAAAGTCTCTATGCAATTTTCTGTACGTATTAGCTTGAAAACATTTGCATTTTACTAGCTTTCGAATGAGGTACAAAAATCTTAAATTGACAAAGGAATGATAAAAATATGGCCAATAGAGTAAGAGCAGGTAGAATATTAGAAACAAATCTTATGCATACAAAATGTAAGTTTATAATCCATTGTTTTCAAATTTAACCGATAATTTTTTTTTTTCTACATGCTACTATTGTTTTAGCCATATTTTTATCATTCCTCTATCAATTTGAGATTTTTGTAACTCATTCGAAAGCTAGTAAAATGCAAATGTTTTCAAGCTAATACGCATAGAAAATTGCATAGAGACTTTTTGTTTTAACCTAGCTTTTTTGTGTAAATCTTTTGCGATTTTCAAGAGTTTCAATTGTTTTGGAGCGCAGTGACAAGGTTTATGTCAATAATGTGCATTTTAGGGTTATTGTTTATTGGCTGGGATGTTATCAAAGCGAAACAAATAAAAAAAATCTAAAATATTGGCTGGCTTTTTTATATATTTTTTTCAAGTTTACTTTAAAAAAAAGCTTAAATTCAAAATATCTCAGAAATGGTTCACTTTTGCATAAGGCATTATATAGTCGAATTGACTGCAATTGTTCTCTTCTACAACCCCTTCAAAGGATCTCATCTAATTACCAATCGGCCTGTATAATATTTTTATTCCTACATTTCTCTATTTTATGCAGGAGTATAACTTTATTACATTTTAGTAGCCCAACCCAAATATTTTTTGTATGTAGGTATTTCCCTTATTAGTTTATATTTTTTTTATATTCTAAAGATATAGAATGTAAAGATTAACTTTGACTAGTTGAAATTATACTTTATGTATCTATCTATTTTACAAAATAAATTAATAAATATATATATATATATCACTGACTGTTCGGGGCGGTACGAAGTTCGCCGGGTCAGCTAGTAACATAAAAAGGATCTTAATTCTTTATATGGGCTTATGGTCATATTATATGCCACCAAAAATTACGTAACATCTGTTGGCACTTTAGTTTAATAATAGATTATATGTACTGAAACAAAAGGAAGAATAGTAAAAAAAAAGTGTAATAAATAACAGTTAATATTATACAATAATTTTAAAACAATATAAAAATAAAATTAAAAGAACGTGTTTTTATTTTCCACATTTTTGAATCAGTGTCATTAACCGCTGTTGTTACATTCATAAGCTTTTTTATTTTTACGCAGACACTTTTCTTATTAGTGTGGTATGCATGGACCTTTCCATGATGGTACATGATACATTTTATAGACCAAGTAGGTTAATAGATTAGGGTGGGTAAGATATTATTTATTATATGGAAATAATTAAAATATTAAATAAATATGGTTTCACCCTCAATGAAGAAACTGGTGGAGTTGGGATTTTAAAGTTAAATTTACTTCTATTTAAGAGAATAATTGAAAGGGACACGTTGAAGGTTGACAAGGCAGACAGAAAGTCTAAGCATTCTCGTAGGGATTAAAGTAATTCATTCTACCTAAAAAATAAATTTACATAAAAACCTTTAACTTCTGAACAGTTGGAGTGTTTATTTTAAAACTTTTAAAACTCTTTTTATTTTATTTTATTAATCCACCTCGGCTCAGATTACCTATTAGATAAAAAGTTCACAAAGCGTAAAGTGTACAGTAAACGGTTTCAATCATTTAATTTTCCTCTCCTAATCCTCATCTAATTCTAAAACCAAATACAGAATGTTACCTCAATCAAACTATAATATTATAGTAAATTTTTTTAATTTTTTAATTTAGATGCCCGCCATTTTCGGTAAAAAGTTTCATGAATCGATGAATCCCAAGGAAATCTATCTATATCTTATATATACAGTAGTAAAAAAGTAAATAGTTTCTGTACATTGAATATTTTCGAAAAATTTTGAAATGAAATGGGTTATTAGTATTGTACTGAGACCAAAACAACAATTTTTAGAATATTTGTCTGTCTGTCTGTATGTATGTTCCTTTTGAACTCGAGAAACATGCAACGGATTTGGATGCTCCTTTTATTATTATCACTGTAGTGACCCTGGTCAACACATATGCTATAAGGAATGTTCATAAAATAAAGCCCAAGCCGAAAACGGGGCAAAGATCGTTTTCAACCACTCAACGAATTTTTTTATTATTATCGTAGTCACCCTAGTCACCGTAGGCTATAAGGGGTGTTAACAAAATAACACCTCAGCTAAAAACGAGGCAAAGATTGAATATACGCGGGCGGAGCCGCGAGCAAAGGCTAGTTTGTATATATTAAGTTTACATGAACTGAACTGTGTTATTGTAGCATTTGTTTACAGTAACGTTTTAGAAAATGGTGCTATTTATTTTGGTGGCCACCTTTTATTTACTTGTTGGGAGCTTTGAAAGTCTCGTTCGTAATTAAAACGTTTGGAAACTCTAAATAAATAAACATTTTAAAGTAATTTATTTAGTTCAAATGTTTACATCTAAACTGTCACCTCAACATTTTCGAGTTTATTCAAAAGTGAACTTTGTCGCTATATACAGATGTGAGGTGACTTTCTTTGATTTACACAAATTCATATTGGAGACTTTGTCAGTAACAAGGTTCCATGAAACTATCTGTAAATATCTCAAAATAAAATTTAGATTTATTTTATAATTTTACTCAATTTTGTTTTAAAAAACATGTTAAAATGGCATAATTATAATTTTTTCGTTTTTTTGCAAAAAAGTATCATTGATGCTTAATATAATAATTTATTAATAATAATTTAGCTGTATAAATTAATGATTTAAAATAATATAAATGTTTAAAAAATCTCAATTCTTTATTCTTTATTGTACATAAAACTTGAAAAAAAAGCAACACAATTTTATAAATAAAGTAAACAAATTTGTACAGTGGCGAGCTTATTTCTACAAAGAAATCTCTTCCAGCCAACCTGTGGGCATGATGAGATTTAAAAAAATGTTAAAGTAGGTGAAAGTGTAAATACAACAAATACCAAAAATATTACAACTAAATAACTTAACTTAAATTAATAAAAGAATACTAGGTACATAAACTAATAAATATGCAGATGATACAAATATATATAATAAATACATGTATACTTATATATTCAAAATACATATTCTAGCTGTTTGAGGTCAACGCTCTCTCTAACCTCGCCCGTATTTCGGTGCGTTAGGGTTCACGAATTTTTGTTTGAAACTCAATTATTTCCTAAACTAAGGCTGTCCGTGGGTATGACTCTTGGGAAAAGTGGTTCAGTAGGGTCAGTAAAATATGTGGTTTCATTTAATGGTAGCAGTCTATTTACACCCGGTATACAAGATAACATATCGTCACGACATGAATCCCCGAGGGGGTGTCAGAGGTGAACTGTGAACTGTAAGTCATAGTCTATACTTATAACACCCTTTTTCGAATACAATTTTCGATATCTTTTTGTAAACTGTACAGGAAAACCACAGAAAAAATACTTTTAATGAATTAAATTGCACCTGCCGATTGGGACAAACTTCTCAAAAACTACGAAGAAACCTCAATATTACTCATACAGTCCATACAAATATTAGTCATACAAACTATTGTACGTGTGAATTCCTATGAATTCAGTTGAAATCTAAACAATAGAACGCACTGAGTGATCTTTACAAAGGTGATAATTACACTTTTATAATAGTTTGAACTCGTCGTCTTTTTCTGCGGAATTTTCTCCTATATTAACTACCGTTATTAAGAGACATATACCAGAATGACAGCAAAAAAAAAATGTAATGTGTTTAGCATCAATATTTTGTATTCTCTACATATTTACATTAAACACGCCATAAGTACGTGCCTGGTCGTTTCTCTCCCAACCACACATCGGCGCCACCTTAAAAGCGATCCATATCGGGGCACTCACGAATAAAAAATATCTCAAAAACTCATAAACTTTAAAAACACACTATACACTTTTGTGGCTGGGTACTCTCTGGCCCCCGTCGTAAAGACCAACAGTAAAACAAATAAATATTTACGCATAAAAAGTAACACAAAAAAAAATTACATAGAATTATTAAAAAACCAAAAAGATACGCTCTACATCTATATCTATACTAAAAATAAGGTAGTTGAGTCTTGTCTGTACTCTGAATATTTTTGCGAAATTTTATTTGAAATGGGTTGTTAGGTTATTACAAAACAACAACTTTTAGAATCTTTGTCTGTCTTTAACTCAATAACCACTCAACGGATTTGGATGCTCGTAGCCTGCTCGAAGTCGCTTCCTTCCTAGCAATAGTTTTGCAACTGTGGGGGACTGTCCGTTAGTGTATCTCATTGATACATTGAGTGAGAGGCCTCCATGGATGCGGCCACCTCACATTTAGATTAAATGGTACTAAGGCCTCTTCAATGTTGGCTTCGGTCCCATGAATGCCTTTCAATTGACCGGGTCTCTATGGGCCCATGACTAAAAAGTGTACCTACATAAAAATAATAATAATAACGGAAATTTCATTTCGAAGGCTAATCTTCTGGTTGGGTATAAGTAGCTAAGACCAGGACCTACCCTTGTTCTTCCCAGGAATTCAAATTGTTGAGTTAAATTTTTGCATTTTTAGGATTTAGATGGTCATTTTATGAAATGTGCATTTTTTAGCCATAGACAACAAAAATCTATTTGAGAAAAAGAGTGCTGATTCTTCTCCTTAGCCCATCAATGTAATCTGTTAAAAATACGCCTCATCGGCCGCGTGTGTGTACATAAACTTTAATATTTCAAAAGTGTGCCGTTTCCGACAGTTTTCCGTTTTTTCTCGGCACTCCAGTTTAATGCTTACATGCCATATTTCAGCATAATCAGCTTAGCTCTTCTCGATCTAGACTTGACGGAAAGACGAGCGTGCGCGCTTCATCGTAGGACTTATTATAGACGCTTTACGTGGACAATAGTCAAGCGTAAGCCCACTGAAAAAAAAACTGGCCAAGTTCGTGTCAGGCCACGCGCAGTGTAGGGTTCCTTAGTTGCCCAGTACATTTTATAAGTTGGTCTACTAATACAGATCGCGCCAAACTTCTAGTCCCATACATGTAGAAGAACATTGTCGTGCTTAGAGAGGATTAAAAGTTTGGCGCGACCTGTAGTCGTAAACCTGTAAAGCCTACTTAGCTGTGATAGTTTTCCTTTTAAATTCATTATATATACTACTTCTGTGAATTTTCTCACACATCCATAAACAACCGTTTAGCCGGCAGGGGGGGGGGGGACAACCCACTCTAATAAAAATTTGCACTAACTTAATATTTTGCCAACGGATCCCTAAGTCGAAAAATGGTTTTCATACACCCACAATAAAATTGTTAATATTGTCCTGGTAATTGTAATTTAGTATTTGATTAATTATTATGTTGTTAACATTTTATTACACAATAATTGTATCGTAATAATGCTGTGTACGCCTGTAATTGATGGCAACACCAGATATAGGCCCTATGTTTACTTTCTTCTTTTTTTGAATGTGTGTGTTGACATTGTTGGTGTACCTTTTTGTAATAAATAAATAAATAAATAAAATGATTCTAAAGGCTTTAATTTTAGTTTTAGTGCTGTCAAAACTTGAACTTTTCCACAGTAAAAAGGCTGCTGTTGTTAACACTAAAGAACTATTTTGGAACGAATAAAATTTAGTTATGATAGCACTATAACTAAAATTAAAGCCTTCTGAATCGGTTTTAAGATTTTGAACAACCTATCTAACGATAACGATATAGAAAAAAAAATCACCCATTTACGTGTATGGGAGGTACCATTAAAAAAATATTTTTCATGATTTTATTTTATTGTTTTGTCGGCGTGATTAATATGTATACTCGTGCCAAATTACAGCTTTTTAGTACTAATTAATAGTCTCTGAGCTAAGCCGCGAACGGACGGACGGACAGACGGACATGGCGAAACTATAAGGGTTCCTTGTCGGACTACGGAATCCCAAAAAAGACAGGTTTCAAAGCTTCACTACAAGAGTACTGCAAAAATATCTTGTTTTATACTTTGAGTGCAGTCATAGGTTATCTACAAGTAACGGATCGTCCATTAATCACGTGAGGCTCAAAATGGGAGGGGGGGGTTCGGAAAAAAAACACGAAATATCATAAGGGGGGACGGGTTCTAGTGAGAAATCACGTGTATTTATTGCGCACACTGGCCGATTTATAGTCCGTAGCTAGACTTAAATTTTTAAGATCCTTTGTACCAAAAATAATACACCTGATTATGGATTTGGGTACCTAGTCTTAAATCTCACTACGTATCACCAGAGGAGAGGGGGGGTTAAAAAGTTGCTAAAAAACCTAAAATAAAGTAAACTAAAAAGAGAAGTGTCTCCAAAACCCATAACCTCGCCGTTTCTTCGTCGGTCGAGCTCCTTTGGCGTTGACAAGCCGTCGAAATGGCGAAAGCTTCTAACAGGCGGCCCCATTTGTACTCAATACTCGCATTTTCTCCAACCTTTACATGTAATAACAAAACGCAAGTTTGCATTACCGTCGATCAAGGAAACATGTATAAATCGTGACACCCTGCCGCGCCCGTACTTATACTACTGAACAAGGTAATGCTGGCCCTTAGTTATAGCAGTACAATGTGAACTTAATTCTACTAGATTGTATCGAAAAATCGTTGTATTTCAGTTTCTAAAGCTGATTCTGAAGGCTTTAATTTTAGTGCTGTCAAAATTCAATTTTCTTCATTCCAAAATGGTTTTTTAGTGTAAAAACAGAAGCTATTACCTACTTTGAACAAATTTTAGCTTTGACAGCACTAAAACTAAAATTAAAGCCTTCAGAATCGACTTTAATTATTATCTTTAATTTCTTAGTTGGATCAGAGACACGATGTGGACTGCAATTTATTGTTTGACTATTTTTTTATTATTATTTAGGATAATCTTTTCAGTGTCGGCTTGGCGGTTATTTTATTTACATCCTTTATATTATAATAACCTATGTTGACCAGAGCTAATGCGATGATAATAAAAAAAAACGTTAAGTTGTTTTGGAGTTAAATCAAGAGAGAGACAAAAAATACTAAAAATTGTAGTTTCGGCCTCGGTACAATACTAATAACCCGTTTCATTTAAAATTTCGCTAAAATACAGACACGAGTTGCTTAATAGTTACTTATTAGTAGTCTGCGATGAAGCACGTCAAAATATTTTCTTCTAGGGCCTTTACTCTATTTAATTTATTTTTAGGATTTATCAAAAAAACGGAAAATCTCGTCTTTTATTATATTTTTTGTATTATTAAGGCGCTTATGTCATGCAACTTATTTGAAATAATGTCGAGATAAAATGATTGCGGATTATATTTTCTATATTATCCATTAATTTTGTTATTTATTTTTTGTTCTATTTGTTATCTGCACTCCAAAACTGTAAATATACCATCAATTGTTCCATCAACATTTCCACAATTTCAATTAATTTTTATGGAGTTGATGCTCGTGATTGTTGGCACTTGGTGGAACTTTTGAAACATTTTTTGTACAAATATTATATTGTACGTAAACAACCAAACAAACCTTTGATAATGCTTTAACAGCGAAACCGGTAAGGGAAATAATATAAATAAGTGGACAAGTACAAGTGTTTATCAAACAAAAAAAAATAATTTTTATTGTCTGTTTAATCACGCAGATGTTCTTACATTTCGTATGTCTATGAATAAGGCCGGGTCTAGAAGTACAATACCTAAGTATGGAAGACAGCTAACAACTACTTTCTCCTCTTCGTAACTTGCATTACCTTATAGGTAACCTAAGTTATAGGCTACAGTAACTTAGACCTGATGAATAGTCTGAAAAAGTGTGTAGGTTGCTAACACGGCTCTCAAGTTGTATTTATGCATTATCCAAGTTATATCGCTTAATCTACCTTGTTTGGTTGTGATAGTATGTCTTATTTAGTCACCTAGATATTGCTTTTTAGGGTTCCGTACCCGAAGGTTGCCAAACGGGACCCTGATACGAAGCCTCTTCTGTCTGTCTGTCACAGGGGTCTACAGCTTCAGCCGTAATAGGTATACAGTTGAAATTTTCACAGGATATGTAGTATAATTGCCTTTAATTAACAAGTAATAAAAATTTCAAAAATATGAAAAACAATAGGTGTCTCTATACGAGAAACCTTGAAAAAATTATTTTTATTAAAGTTATTTGTTTCAGCACTTTTAAAGACCGTAATACATACAAATTTCAAATTAGGTAAGATTGTTACACATACTCTTAAATAAAAATAAAATGTAATAAAAATTTGAGTTCCTTACTAAATGTATGCCGGATTATTTGAAAGACGCTTTCATTTTAGCGGCTTTTTTGACGCCTTTATTTTCCTATGCTATCTATATTGTTGTTTTTATCATGTTTTTAGGGTTCCTTAGCCGTTTTTATGCGGTGGTACGGAACCCATTGTGCGCGAGTCCGACTCTCACTTGGCCAAATTAATCAAATTCGACTAAATACTTTTTATTCAAAAATAACAAACACGTTCATAATCTGTGCGTTTTTGGAACACGCCGCAACAACCTTAAAAAGTTGAACCAAAACATTCCATTTAAAAGCAAAACGTGTACTTAACACAAATAATTTCACTCTCTTCAATACAAACTATGTCTTATGACTAAGGAATAGGAGCCATAAGAAGACTTCCCAAATTTAGGTATTTTATCCCGTTTAGCACGTTTGTTGCTTAAGCAAAATGGACTCTTCCTTCCTGAAGATAAGGTTTTATTTCAGTTGCGATGGCAGTAATTAGCGAATAGTGCTGGCATGGGTGAACAAAAGAGAGATGGGAATTGTTACATGTTGATGTAATGTGTGGAGTGGACTAAGTAATAAAAGGAATCGTGATAGCGTTTTGAAGAAGTCATTTAAAGGTTTTCTTCTTCTCAACTTTTAGTATGTAGGCCTAGAATAACCTATAAAATAAAAACTACTTTATTTATGTTGCACATTAGAGAATTTATTAATATTCGAATCTAACCTACAAATTGAGTGACATAGTAAGCATATCCCTACCTACATAAAACAAGTAGAATTTTATCAAGGTAAAAGAAAATAATGTGTTTATCCCACTCCCACTAATATTATAAATGCGGAAGTTTGGATGGATGGATGTTTATTACTCTTTCACGCCGTTACTACTGAACCGATCGGGCTGAAATTTTACATGAATGTAGTTCTAGACCTGGAATAGGACGTAGGCTACTTTTTATCCCATGAATCAGTTCCCATGGGATGAAAATGAGCTTTCAAATTTCTATAGAAAAGTGATGTGTCACCCTTTCACGCCATGCTGACGAAACCGATTAGGCTGAAATTTTGAATAGGATAAAAACTACTTTTTCCCTTTGTTCCCATGGAAAAACTATAAAAGAGACACACAAAATGGGAAACATTTCACCAGCTGTTTACTGTAGGTAACAGTCCGAATAATATTGACTGATTTTATAGGAGTACACAAAAACTAATTCAACGCAGATGAAACCGCGGGCAAAAGCTAGTTGCTAATATTTGGTAAAAACTAAAATATTAATAAAGATACTTGCTTTGTCAAAGCATTTTATTTAGTAATATTTGTAAAGAATATATTTAAGTAACAATAAAAAATAAAAACAATTTATTTGACTTATTTCGGCAGCTTCAATGAGGCTCATCAATCAAATAATTGAGACTGGAAATAATTATAAAATTATTAATAAAAACTAAAAGGAATGTAGCAATAATAACGAATATACCGAATTTTTCGATAGATTTCGGCCTCTTCGAAGATTGATACATTAATGTAAAATGTAATAAATAAATGGAAAAGAAACAAAAATACAAAAAAGCTCTCAATTGTAAAAATAATCCTATTCTTTGCTTTCACTTAGACATAAAGTTACTAAGTCCACGATTTAAGGAATATAAAATAAATCATAATATATGTTATGTATACGCAAAAACAGTGCACAAACCGACATTCGGTTCGTTCGATACGGTATCCTAAAAAAATACAAAATTAGACCTGCCGCGCGTATGTAGCATAGTTGTGCAAATTCAACATAATTATCGCTAGAGCTGTTAATTTCTGCTTTCTATCGCGATATTTTTTCTGAACTCTTGCAGAAAGTAAGGACTTGAGCAGCGCGTACGCCCACATAATAACCATTGACGTAACTAGAATTTGTAGTTGGGGGGGGAGGCGGCCCCCGGCTCCAACTCATGAAATCATCAGCAACTATCTGATCTCGATTATGTGACCGTAATAAGTTAGTATTACTAATAACTTATTAGAGACTCTACATACCTTTCCAAACAAAGATATCATAATTAATTTTACACACGAACCAAAAAACAAAATAAATAACGCTTTAAAATGGATATAGTATCTTTGTACATCAATGACACCCATATTTCTGGGGGGTCAGACGGTACTCTGGAGGGGGCGTGACCTTGACTGCGCTAGTCATTGTTTCTCTATCGCACTTAGTAAATTTGTGCGCAAGTGAACACATGCGCTAGTCCCCCACCACTTTTTCCGAGCGCTCATAACTCGTTGCGAGACTTGTATCTGTGAGTCAGTTTCCAACTGGTTGCCAAACATTGAAAACATAGATATTCTATCGAAATCCGATTATCTACAGATACGTTCCTGCTTAAAGTGACGTCACAGTTCGTGAACACTTCAATATACACTGAAGGCAATTTTAAAAGTTCACTTTTTGTTTATGTTTTTATTATTTACTAGTTTTTACCCGCGGCTCCGCTCGCGTCGAAGAGATTTTCGTGGAAATAAGGAAAACAAAATAATTTGACTTTTTGAACGACTACTAGGTGAAATTAAATCAACCGACCAAATTCATACTGGAGATTCGGTTAGTCATCAGGAACAAGGTTTAATGACCCTCCAGGTGAAATTCAAAAACAAAATTTTTTTTCCCGTAGAACCTGCACTAGGAATTGTACTTAAACTAGTCCAACCAGTACGGGAGCAAAAATAATTATTTTTCGAAATTGGCCAAAAGGATTACTGAATCTAGTTCTTGATCACCAACCGAGTCTCTAGTATGAATTTGGTCGGTTGATTAAATTTCACCCTATATATGCAACGGACACCATGTTTAAGCAAAGCGCTTATAAAGACCAATCAAATAATCCTAAACTCGAAGGATCTGCTGTTGTCTGTTGAGGAGATCCCGTACCTATCTTCCAGTCCCATCATCACACCCTGGTCACCATGTTTTACCAAAGTGGTAATAAAGACCAATCAAATAAGCCCAAACTTGAAGGGTCTGCTGTTGTCCGTTGAGAAGATCCGGTACTCATCTTCTAGTCCCATCATCAGACCCTGGTCTCCATGTTTTACCAAAGTGCTAATAAAAACCAATCAAATAAGCCCAAACTCAAAAGGTCTGCTGTTGTCCGTTGAGGAGATCCCGTACCTATCTTCCAGTCCCATCATCACACCCTGGTCACCATGTTTTACCAAAGTGGTAATAAAGACCAATCAAATAAGCCCAAACTTGAAGGGTCTGCTGTTGTCCGTTGAGAAGATCCGGTACTCATCTTCCAGTCCCATCATCAGACCCTGGTTTCCATGTTTTACCAAAGTGCTAATAAAAACCAATCAAATAAGCCCAAACTCAAAGGGTTTGCTGTTGTCCGTTGAGGAGATCCCGTACCTATTTTCCAGTCCCATCATCAGACCCTGGTCACCATGTTTTACCAAAGTGATAATAAAGACCAATCAAATAAGCCCAAACTCGAAGAGTCTGCTGTTGTCCGTTGAAGACATCCTGTACCCATCTTTCAGTCCCATCATCAGACCCTGGTTACCATGTTATACCAAAGTGCTAATAAAGACCAATCAAATAAGCCCAAACCCGAAGGGTCTGCTGTTGTCCGTTGAGGAGATCCCGTACCTATCATCCAGTCCCATCATCAGACCCTGGTCACCATGTTTTACCAAAGTGATAATAAAGACTAATCAAATAAGCCCAAACTCAAAGGGTCTGCTATTGTCCGTTGAGGAGATCCGGTACTCATCTTCCAGTCCCATCAGCAGACCCTGGTTTCCATGTTTTACCAAAGTGCCAAGAAGTGTGTCAGGATCGTTGTAGATGGAAATCTGTAGTCAGATTTTACTCATACAGTTCTCTTATGGGAAAAAAATTAATACATAAACCTGTAATCACTTTTTCAAGCTAACTATTAGCAAGAGGTGTGTCCGGATCATTGTAGATGTAAATCTATAGTCAAATGAAACTGATATAGTTTTCCCGTATGGGAACAAATCATTACTTAAACCATAGTATTTAATGTATCTATGCTTAAACCTGGCTGTAGTTACTTTTTCAAGCTTAAATTTTAGCAAGAGGTGTGTCAGGATCGTTGTATTAAAATTAAATATAGCTTATGTTACTCAAAAATAGTGAAGCTTTTTACAAAAGAAAGAATTTTTAGAGTTGGAGCTGTAGTTCCAAATATTACCTTAAACATACAAAAGCAGGAGGTGTGTCAGGATCGTTGCATTAAAATTAAATATGGCCTATGTTACTCATCAATATAATCATCGTTACAAAAGAAAACATTTTTGGAATCGGGTAACTTTTCCAAGCTTAATATTAGCAAGAGGTGTGTCAGGATCGTTGTATTAAAATTAAATATAGCTTATGTTACTTAAAAATAGTGAAGCTTTTTACAAAAGAAAGAATTTTTAGAATCGGTTCAGTAGTTCCAAAGATTACCTCAAACATACAAAGCAAGAGGTGTGTCAGGATCGTTGTATTAAAATTAAATATAGCCTTTGTTACTCAACAATAGTGTAGCTTTTTACAAAAGAAAGAATTTTTAGAATCGGTTCAGTAGTTCCAAAGATTACCTCAAACATACAAAAGCAAGAGGTGTGTCAGGATCGTTGTATTAAAATTAAATATTGCCTATGTTACTCATCAATAGTGTAGCCTTTTACAAAAGATAACATTTTTGGAATCGGGTAACTTTTCCAAGCTTAATATTAGCAAGAAGTGTGTCAGGATCGTTGTATTAAAATAAAATATGGCCTATGTTACTCAACAATAGTGTAGCTTTTTACAAAAGAAAGAATTTTTAGATTCGGTTCAGTAGTTCCAAAGATTACCTCAAACATACAAACAAACAAACAAACAAACAAATCTTTCCTCTTTATATAATAGTGTAGATAAGCACCAGATGACAAACGATACTAAGTTACAAAATAGGCGCGCAGGTTGTCCAATAATCACACGACAAAAAGAAAATGAAGTAGGCTTTTTTTCAATACATCAAACACCCTTATAGTGAAGCCTAGTGCCCTATAGTGAAAATATAAACTAATAGTCCAGTACTAACAGGGGCAATTAGGCAGGGGCCAGGGGGGCACGCTCCCCCCAGAAATAAAGGTGACATTGGTGTAAAAAGATGTTTTGTCCAGTTAAAGGCGTTATTTGTCTTGTTTTTTGGTTTGTGTGTGATCTCGTTGTAGGTAAAGATAACTCTATTTATCTTATTACGATCACATACAGGTGGTAGAGCTGATGCCGGGCTCGACTGTGGAGGTACCACCATCTTACTCGCAAATCCTCCCGAAGTTATTCGGGGGAGAGTAAGAGAACAGCTCTCAGGCAAAACTAGGCGGCCCACCATGTCCTGGGACCGATGGATGGCGGTATATCCATCCCCAATTGCCGGGCCTTATATAAAACAGACTGATGGCGGGCAGCGGCGTCACTGGTGCAAGGGTTTCGGCACCGCGCTCACCAACCCGCCTGCCCAGCGTGTGTGAGTATGGGCATTTCTTCCAAAAATGGCGAAATCCTGGAAAGGCCTATGTCCAGCAGTGGACGAAACAGGCTGATGGATGGATGGATGGACGATCACATTATCGAAAACAGAGATGGCTTCAGCATCAGCTTACCTGTGAATACGATTAAAAAATTTGGTACCAGAGAAATTTTTCAGATTATACTAGGCTTAAAATGCTCAAAAAACATACAAATAATTTAACGCTACGTATTTTAAAACATTTCCGATGCTTTTCACTGCGCCGGATATCCAATATCTCCGACTTTCCGTGCAAAAAGTAAATGAAAGTACTTTCATAATAGGATCAAAACGACGGCAAAAAAAATGTTATTCTCCCTAATTGCTCCCCTGTGTCCGTAAAGGGTTAAAACAAAAAAAAGCTGAGCTCTGTTTGCTTTAACACGGAATCAAGGGCGCGTTGTGGACTTTCCGATACTTCTTTTTATCCTAATTAGTTTTTTAATTATCGTTTTCAAATTGACGACGAGAATGACCTGTTGTGTTCTTTTTTCATGGTTTTCGTAGCTTGCAAAAACATTTTTTTTTTCTATTTTTATTCGTACTTTATTCTACTCATAATCCTTTTACTACTGCTTATTAAAATGCTTTGACTAATTTATCTTACATAAAAAGCTTTTTTTATTAAATTTAAAGAAGACGAATATAAGAAAAGGATTTAAAGTGTTATATGCAGTAGGTAAACAATGTAATTACGGGTTTAGCCTTCAGGAAAACATATACCTATTCACCTACTATACGATTTTAGAAAATATCTTATAATGTTGACTGACGTCATTGGCTGATTTTCTATTGTTTTTTACCTGTTTTTTAACGGATGTCACATTTACTTTTTTTATTTATTTACTTATTTATTTCTCAAAACTGTATTCTTTTCGACTGATGACGGTCCCATACCGTGGGCCGAAATATATCGAGTACATAAAATACATTTGATTTTTTATTATTAATTACTATTCAAAATAAATAATAAGGCTCAAAAAGAATAAAATATATATTTATTCATATTCATATTCATTTATTCAGTAAATAACATATCGTCAAGTTTACAAAATATACAATGTATTTTAAAGTTTTTACAACAAGTAGTTAAAATAACACACTAATTACATTATTTTAGCAAATAAAATGCTTACTTAGGTAAATACCATGTTAGTGAAATAGAAATGTCAAATTAATACGAAAAATACGTATTTAAGTATGTCAAATAATTTAAAATCAAATTGTTAGATATGTCAAATACAGGTAACAATAATTAGCAAGACACTCGCTAACAGTATAGTAAGCTTTATATTTTAGGAATGTCTTAAGTTTATTTTTAAGCGATGGGAAGCTCCTACATTCTTTTAAAGAGTCTGGTATTTTGTTATAACACGTGGGGTAACTTTTCACCTACATACCTTTCATCCTAACCAGTTCAAGTGTTTTAAGTGAGTCATCTAGCCTTAAATTTTTAGTCGGACTCCTAAAACATGCCAAATCGAAACAGCTTTTACAACAAATCGCCGCTTAATCCTATACAGAAACCAATCTACCCTCTGTCGTTGGAAAAAAGTACAAGCTCACCCTCAGGTAAAACGGATAGAGTCCAATCATCATACCTATAATCCATTAAGATTTCGCCTCGCTTCAACGAACACTCTTCCCGAAGCCCGAAAAACCCCTCGAGGTAAATATTTCACCCCCACCCTTCGCCGCTTTCTCTATAATGTATTCTCCACTCCCCCCCCCCGTCCCGTCAAACCTCATCTTTTCGTCCCTATTTTGCATGAAGGGGGAATTTAAATTGTGTAATCTAACTTTCAATTCATTCATACATTCAACGCCATCTCTCGGTGATAAATTGAAACTCGGAATGGATTCTTACAGTCATTTAGCTTTTGGACGCCGCCGGAGGCGGACGTGGCCGCTTTTGCACTAATGTTTCGGATTGATATGGAAATGTGTTGGGTCTTTCTCATTACTGTGACTTAATGTCTTTACTTTGAACTTGTTTCTCTTAGTTGCAACGCTCTGCTCTAGTTTTGAAGTTGTTTTCATTTTAGTCTTCACTCTTACGTGTACTATCGGGAAAATTGCAATGTTTGGTGATAAGAGCAGAAGTGTTATAATGCGAATTTCTTCAACAGTACCTTCGAAAAGAATTCTTCTTGACAAACAATCATAAATGAAAATTTGAGTTTTAATGTAACAACAACAATTTATATGACACAACTTTTGTAAGCTTTTTGCTTTGACATTTACAAGTTTAAATGTAACCCTTTTACCCCATAACACTAATAACCTCATGTCATACAAAAGGTTATCACTGAGTAGCTTTCCGTGTCCCGTTTTCCACTCTTTTCCAAAAAATGCCATATAAGAGGCAAGTGTGTCGGACAGTATTTTTGTCACTTTACAAAAAGTCTGAAAGCCTGTTGTACGTGTACTACATTTATCATCATTCAGTGAGGCCATTTTTCTTATTTTGTCCCATTTTACCCCCTTTGCCTGGAAACCATTGCTCATGTTTATAAGGGACTTTTGGGGGAACTTGGGCGTCTTTTAGAAAAAAGAGATTGACGTTGTGGTACTGGCTGCTATTTCGTGATAATTGGTGATAGTATAAAAAAAAAGAATGCTCAACCTGTGCTATGCCATTGCGCTTTTAAATTGCCTTTTTGTACGTTTATAACACTGAAACGACCTTTATAATAATTTAAAACCTTACCATACATTTCACAACGCATGTCCTGTATTGTTTCTAAACACTTCGGCACTACATGCTCAGTTGATATAAATCTAAATTTTCTATAGATATTATGTACCACATTCAAACACAGAAGTTTTGGACCGACTAAAACATTTTTGTTTCCGAATAATTGATGAAGTTTTCGCATTAAATGGAACTTCACGCTAAATAGCCAGGGTCCGAGCAGCAAACGAAAACAACGAAGGAGGTCCGCAACTTACCTTTGAAATAATAAATTCCAGACCATTTTATAAAATTGACGCTTACATCCAGTCTTTTCAGTTAATAACTTTCTTATTAATCCATTTTCGTCTCTATTCCTTTCTCTTAGGTTCCAAGTTCGTTCGTATCGCAAAATTATGAATTGGTTATAAAATTGTATGATGAGCAGGACAGTGGTTGCCCTTACAGATATAAGATAAAAAGCCTGGAAAAGATTCAAAGTACAGACAAAGTCCTAAATGACAGCAGGTGTTGTGTTGTGTTATGAAGTAAATGCACAAAGTAACTGTTTTGACGTTACATTTACCTCATTATCCAAGGATGTTTTGGCTTTTACGGTAATTAATGTTTCGTAGAATTTCCGGTTTCAGTTAGAATATGAAAACAAACAGAAATATTTAGGAAATGGTAGAAAGAAAATAAAAACATGTTTTTATTTTAAGATCCATGTATTGCATGGATTAATTCATCCTTTTCCAGTGAGAATTTGATTTTGCTAGGTCCTCAGAAAACTGTCTGTTTTTTGGAAACGTCTATTTCCAATCAGGCTCGTGGAAAGAATACAAATAGATTTTCTAGCAATATAATTACATTTTAAATACACTTATCATATGTCAAATCTAATGTAAAAAAATTTACTTAATATAATATAGGAAAAAATAACCAAGTAGCAAATTTAATAAAAAAATACATGATATACATAATAAACGTTTTAGGTCCCTAGATAGTATTCGATCCGTAGTAACAGTTGCCCGCGCGGAAATTATAGATTTTCACCATGCATCTTAGATTCCTAGGGAATATAAAGTAATATCTCCAAAGAAATTCACTATTACAACAGTGTTTTTTTTTTATTAACAAAAGAACAAACAAATAAAAAATCTTTAATTATTTTACATACCGCTACATAACAAAAAATAAACAAATATAATAAACAACGCAAAAACAAAACAGAGGTTTGCATAAAAAAAAAGTCCGTTGACAAAAAGTTTCACCTGCAGAATTTCCCTATTCACAAAATGGCGAACTGACCCAGAAACTATGCCATACATTGTCCAAACCATTGTCCGGCAATACAAATGAAATTTAAAACAAAACTGCCACATTTTCATCGCTTTAGGCTGATGCAAGGCTTCATGAATCGTACTACAACAGCGCTTCAACTTATAAAACACTGATCAGTTAATTTTACTTATGGACTAGTATACTCCTATATTGTTCTTCAATAGTTTTTTGTTAGAACAGAGAATATTTATTTTTTATTTATGGACGTAAAATTTATGGATTTCAACACAAAGACTTTAATATAAATACCAGACACGCTGTTCGGTATCAAAATTAGGCCCACGCCGCGGAACTTGTGTCTCGCTCGCTGTTACTTGCGGTAGACCAGTTGTCTCGCTCACTCGCATAGGATTTATTTAGGCCACAATTCAGTGCACAATTTTTCAGTCCGGTACGCCATGTCTGTACGCACACGTCTTTGTTTCGACATTTCAATATTTTATGAACTCAAAATACCGACGAGAAATCATTTCCTTTTTTGATTTCTTTGTTTTCAAGAGAATCACGGGTAGAAGATAATATAGCAACAACTCTTAAACGGGTTTTCCGATTACCAAGGCATGCAGACCGGCAATAAGCCTCTGCGGGATTTGAACCTTGGCCTCTAGTTAAATAAACCGAGACACCACTAAGCGGTCGCTTCTGCATTGCTGAATTCAGCGATGCAACAGCTAGACGGGATGCAAAAACAGAGCCACAAGGAATCAGGTCATAAACCTGTGAAGCTATTGTGAAGGCTGCTCATGACAATTTCATAAAAGCCATATGCAGTACGAGCCGTGACGCTGCAAGCTGTTCATCAAATTACCTACGAGTCCACGACCCGAAAACATTTATAGAGAAACTATAGGATATAAATTTATTGATATGGTTGTAGGTTTTTTATGGAACATTATTCAATGTGCATTTTTTTATTCTTATACCTTATATATGTTACGGGTAAAGGCCGAAAAAAGTCAAAAATAGAAGCGAGGAGGAGCGTGTTAGGTTGGCATGTTATAGACGAAGCGGAGCGGAGCGAGGCGACCCCCAAAATTTTGTATATGATTACCCGGGTAAACCTAGGTTTACTGTATCTTCTACTAGTACCCGTAACATATGTATTATAATAGTATAACTGGTTTAGTTATTTAATTAATAAATAGTTAAAAATACTCGTGGATAAAAATACTTTTGCTCTTCAAATTCTTGTTTTGTTATAGTGAAAAAGTGAAACGAACTTAGAGGTATTGTTTTTATCAGTAAATAGAGCACTAGAAGTTGTTTCAGGTAATTTTTTTTTTGTGTCCTTTATTATTCTTTTTTGTTGCCTGAGGACTTAATAGGCACTTGGGGTATTATTTTCTGTGGTCTTAATTTTAGTGTTCAACATAAACATTTATTAACATCTAAACAAATTAAACAGGTTTACAACAACAGTAATTGTCACAGTAGTAAATTTCAATATTTTGCATTTAGTATACTCGTCAACGAAGACACAAAAGATCATCAGTATCCTTTTGGATACAACAAAACTGTGCTTAGACCACGCGTATCGAAAAAGATACATTAGTCCTGAGGGTGATACCAACACGAAAACAGTAAAAAGATAAAAAACACAAACACATAGGATCAATTAATTATATTCGCATAGTACCTCAATAAAAGTTCTGTCAGCTAGGATTTCAGTTTTCAGCCCCTAGGTAATTTATAAACACTGCGCATAGTTTTATTGTGGACCAGGACTTATGTCATCATCATATTGTACTAATTTGCTTTGTTAAACAGAGAATGTGATGATAAATCTGTTACGTTTATGGGTTTGTAAAGTACTTTCCTGTATGATGAAATTGAAAATGAACTTTATGATTGCGTACTACAACACAACTTAGATGTAGCTTTCGTCATATTCGCAACCCTATCATTCCCGTACTGAATGTGATAATTTTAGAACTAATTGCGTTTGTGTAAAGAACATTTTCGCCTAAAGCAGTATACACATTGGTGATTTTGAAGTCACACTTAGTTCGGGAGTGATCGGTTTTGCGAACTTGACCGATGCTACATCTAAGTTGTGTCGTACAAATAAAATAAAAAAAAACAAGACCTTGCTGTCGTACTGTATCCAAAATATCTGACGATACCAGTGGCGTGCGTTGAACTTTTTGCTGGAAAAGGAACAAAAAGGTCAAATTTGACGATAAAACTAACATGAAAACAAATGTGAAAAACATTTTTTTGTATGGAATCACGTACTCTATGGTAGGCATGCCTACCCTGGCGTCATACAAATAATGATTTTTCAAAGTTACATTCACATTTTTCAAATTTTTTTAATTGTCAAACTTGACCTTCTAATTGCATTTCCAACAAAAAGTTTAATGCACGCCACTGGACGATACCCTTTAAGGAATACTTAATCAAAGTTTATGTATACCCGTGTGTAAATAGACTGACTGGTATTTTTAAATAAAACGATATAGGTAATCTACTGAATAATTTTTCTGAAGAAACATGCAAAATCATAAAAATGATTTGTCCTCCATACCCATATTCCATCCATCCATCCATCATCCATCAGCCTGTTGCGTCCGTCCACTGGGACATAGGCCTTTCCAGGATTTCGCCACTCTTGGCGGTCCTCCTGGAAGAATTGACCATACTCACACACGATGGGCAGGCGGGTTGGTGAGCGCGGTGCCGAAACCCTTGCACCAGTGACGCCGCTGCCAGTCACCGGTCTGTTTTATATAGGGCCCGGCACTTGGGGATGGATATACCGCCATCCATCGGTCCCAGGCAATGGTGGGCCGCCTGGTTTTGCCTGAGAGCTGTTCTCTTCCTCTGCCCCGAATAACTTCGGGAGGATTCGCAATATTAAATACCAGTAAATATTGGCAAGCACAATTTTTTTAATTCACGCTGTTTTGTTATTTATAGAAAGTTGTGCAGTATGATGATTATGTGGTCTGATTTAAAGATAGCAGTCCAACGCCCGGTATATAAGGTGACATTTATTTATGCAGCCAAATTCATATTGAAGACTCGGTTAGTGCTCATTTTATTTTATTTTGCGTAGACATTTTATTTTGCGAAATAACCAAAAAGTTTTATCGATTCGTGATACTGATGACTTACCAAGCATCAAGTATGAATTTGGATGCAAAGATAAATTTCACCTTATATAACTAATAGGATTTTAGGGACAGGCGTTTAAACTTTTCAGCTTTTTAGGCTTAATCCAATGATGATGGAACAGACAGACAGAACCCTTCATTAGCACTGATTGCCGACGTGAATTTGTGAAAACACCCGAAAATCCGACTGTTGCCAGCTTGTCTAATTTGACTGTAATTTGGTTAAGGATTTTTCGATTGAACGCTTTTCTAGGTGCAGTTTAACATACAGCTTCCGTATACTCATGCCTGTCTCCCGAGGGGGTGGGCAGAGGTTGCTGATGTCCATCCACTGATGTCATACATATGACAACCTCCTATTTCTGGTCTGTTTTTGGTCATAGTTCAATAATAAAGTTGAATATCACTTCAAATTCTGTCGAGAAGTTTTTAAGTAAAATGAGGGTTTCAATATTTTGTTCACACGACCAGAAGAACGATAGAAATAACTAAAATATCAACAAAAGTCACAAAATATATACATATTTTTATTAGAATACTAAATAATAAAACCAAAGAAAGAGAAAATACCCTGTTTGTTAAGAAATAAACTCTGTGAACCATAAATATAAGTGCCTATTTAGACTGAACACCACACAATAGAATAATGAAGAATAATAAAGTATACAATTAGCTGAAACGACTTCTGTTACTCTATTTACTGACTTATACAAATGCTTTAAAGTCTGTTTTACTTTCTCACTGTAAGGAAACAACAATTTGAAGAGAAAAAGAATTATTATCCGAGAGTATTTTTCTGAATCTCTATAAGGCCTAGGTCATTTATTTTAATAATATTCAATTAAGTTCGAAAGTCACAAAAGAAAATAAGATATTTTTTTACTAAATGACGATAGGTCATTTGGGATTTCATAACCGATTGTAAAAAAAAAAACTTTTTCGAATAAAAAAGTTAGTAAACACGGAACTCGCGGCTTTCAAGCCAGTTTTTACTTGTCCATTTTTCGAATGAATTGAATGTTGATTTATAAGAAATTACTTCTAATTCATTTGATCTCTAAAGAAGTAAGTAATGCCAGAAATAATTTCCCGCCCAAAAAATATTTGAGGGTACGCCATAATTTCGCTTGAGATCGCACGTTTTTCATTAGATTTTTAGCGTCCCGTCTAATAACTAAAACCATTATATTATATTTTCATGTCATTTTACAGCAATATTCAAGAACTGGATTTTGGCTCTAGCCTAGTAATTTTAGCCTTAATACAAAAGATCCCATAAAAGTGTCGGCGAAACAAAAATAACAGTTCTGGCGTATTTCCATATTCATTAACAGAAACTACGACGAAAACTTGCCAGTTTTTTTTTATTTCGCCCAAAACTACCAAACAAGCTCACGCAGACACCAAAACCCCTCAAGCCTAAACACAAAAACTTGGGCGATTACCTATCAACATAAAATAAAAGTTAGCCCATACAATCAACACTGGTGCTTTATAGAACGGTTTTATCTGACCATACAAACCCGACCGATGCGATGTGGGAATGGCTCACTGGGGACCTACAAGGTGAGGCTTAAACCCGTTAGTACTCTGGAATGGACCTTTTGTTCAAAACTGATAAAGGAAGGCGATTTGAGCTGTGTAAAAAATTGTCAAGGCAGATTTCGGGTGGCTTTAAGGCGAGGGTTTTCAGAGAAAGCTGTCCTGCTACAACGCTTTCATTTTACACAACATAATATAAATGAAATGATACAGTTTAGGACTATCCTTGCGATTTTATTGGATGCAGGAAAATGCAAGTAATCGAATTTAATTACTCGCAATTCTTTTTTTATCCTTTTATTTTACAAATAAAAACAAAAGAATACGACGTTTATGTGATGAAATCCGGGAAACATCGCCATAAGAGATTCCTTTCAAATAAAAAAAAAATAGGTTCATACCTACCGATTCCTTACATTTCGTAGTCGTCATTAAAATGGCTTAGTCACTAGACTTAATATCGCATGGTATTTTTCATTACATTTCCGGGTAATCCTGTAACCACAGCGTAGCAGCCCATTTATCGCAAACATACAGACGAGATGGACGGTCAGAAAAACACTATCGCTTCGTTTTTTTCCAAAACTTCAAAGACGTACAATACATAATCAAATCAAACACAAACATGCGTGTTTGATAATAATAATAATAATAATACCCAATTACTTTGACTACGTAATATGAATGGGGTAATAATTGCCAAATATCAGGACAAAAGTAACAGTATAAAACTGTCTTATTCCAGTAAGAGAAAAGTAAATTATCAGCCATGTTTTGTTTTGGTTGGATTTTGTATTCTATTGTGAAGCTTGAAAGAGCTTATTTTGAGGATTTGGGTAGGATGTGATGTAGAGTTGGATTAATTGTTAGCCATTTTGTTTTTTTGTTTGACCGATCGGTGTGTACGGACTGAATGTGTACTTTATTTATCTTTACAAGTTAAAGTATGTAACCATGTGTTGGTTTTTTACGCTTGAGTGTTCATCCATATATAAAATAATTATTGGGTAAGTAGTAAAAGGTATATTTTACCCAACTCTTACATTGAACTATTGTGGTGCCAGTGTCTTAATTCAACTCAATTCAATTTCAATTCATTTATTTATATCAGCCTCTATGCCAATATAATATTTACAAATTACGAACTACTTAGTTATAATTAAATTAAAATTAAAATATGATTAGTAAAAATTTGTTAGTCATAAATTTTACAGAAATAATAATAATAATAATATATAACATGTCATTTAACTTTGCTTGATTTCATTTTACAATTTTCACACATTAATATTTCAGTCCAATGTTGATCTATTACATTAAATACATTATTATATGAATTAATGGATCAATATGTAGATGCATACACTAGTACGAAAACATTTGAACATAAAACAAATAAATAGAAACGAATTAAAATCGGAAACCCGATCAAATTGACGTGACACGAAAGTACTGACCACGGATTGCTGGATCGACCACCAACAATCAACCAATCAGCGCATTCGCTCTTAATGGCTATTACAGTATCTTATGAAAATACAAATATTAGCTTTTGAGCCTCTGTGGTTGAGTGAGTGGTTCGAGTAGTAAACTGGAGGTAGCAGGTTCAAATCCCTGTACCGGGTGTAAAAGCAAAGGCAAGAATCCTTTAAGGGTGTGTTAGTATGGCCGGTAAAGATATTATTTTAAATATTGGGACCTCTAAATAAAGTACTAGTACCTTATAATAAGACGATTCTCTTTATTAAAAATAAACTAATCGCGTGGACACACCCTCACGGTCGCTGGCCACTCGGATGAGGGGTGTGGGTTGCGGGGTGCAATTAGGTGTGTGGGCAGGCCGGTGAGCTACGTAGCCATTGCTTAGAAAAATTATAACATTTTTGGTGAAAATTCAAGGTGTATTTTTTTTCACGTAATGACATCAGAATCGTGTATAGTTTCATACCCTAAATGGATTCTTGACTTTGCATTTACACCCTGTATATGTATAGAACACATTAATCTGTAGGTCCATATTTGTGCCCAAAGTACGGCGATAGAACTCATCAGCCATCACCCTGGGACACAATAATCGTGATTGAAATGTGGGTGAACTGTAGCATGTAGTTTGTCTATAAGGGGTGTTGATAAAATAACGCCCAAGCCGAAAAGTTGAATGAACGCGGGCGGAGCCGCGGGGAAAGGCTTGTATTAAATATGTATAATTTACCGTTGCTTGTCCTGCAAAAAGACCAATATCAGAAGGAGATAATAATTTCTACAGACAGAACTAAATTCTAACCTATATTAATACCTAAGTACTGTTACTATTCATAATTTTCACACGTACTTGCCATTGTAGCGTACAAGATACATATTTTGTACATTTATTTATATTATGTTTTCAATTTGTTTAGCGCCATGTGCTGTTTTCTCACGACCCTAAAATTATGATGATCCTCCATGGAAGTGAAAACTGGAATGAATGTACGGAAACAGAGTTATACAATAAGCAGAGAGAACATTTCCCGGATACATCGTATTGTTTTGTGTTTTATTTGTAACTGTAAATAACAAAGATTTAAAATATAAAAAAACAAGTCATATTTATTTCTTTGATCTTGATATTTCGGCCATTCGGTAAACGACTGATTGATTTAACTTCCAACCAATAAAATCGCATAGATACTCAGAACAATAGATAAGTATAAACTATGATCTTAGTATAATTTTATTTGAGTTATATTACGTTTTGGACAATAAAATGTTATCCAAAACGTATATTAAAAACCCATCCCTCTAATTCTAAAATAATAAATTAAAATACCTTGAAATCGCGGGTGGATCAAGCGGGCCGCTTCCACTAATTAAAATAGAAGTGTAAAATGAAAGCGTTGGAGCGGGACAGATTTCTCTGAATACCCTCACATATCATAGTGAAGGTTTATCTCAAACAATTTTTGTTGATGTGATATATCCATTGACCTCTCATAAACAACTAGACTCACAATCTCGCTCAAAAAGTGTCCGCGATGCATCTTGTCACGCTACGACGTGACAAGATCGAATGACGATTGCGTACAACTGACATTGCATCTTATATTAACGACATAACGACTTAATTTGGTTGAGGTATTTTTACTACTATGCACGTTGCACGTTCGGACACTTTCTGACGAACTTTTCTTAGAAACTGTGTCTAGGTGTTTATGAGAGGTCAATGGATATATCTCACTTAATTTCAAATGAGACGCGATTATTTTCTGTTTTTTGCCTGAAAGTAAATGTGCCAAAAATTAACTCAATTGTACACCAAAATTCAATTTAAAAGCTTACATTAAAAAAATTGTAACGATATTCCAATTATATAGGTAACTTTGCTCTCACTTTTAGGTACTCTGCCCAAACGTAAAAGGCACAGAATGGTACGGAGCTGATTGGTTCCCCAAATTTTCCAACACCTTCACTATTTGACTTCTTTGTTAAAAACTAGACTACCCTCCAAATGTTCAGTCAGTAATTTCAGACAGCCCCTAATTGTTATTTGGGCTGGTAACTAAAGGTTCATTTTAGCTCCCGCGTTCATATTAAAGTTACTAGTGTCTTTCAGTCAATATATGTAGTATAGATAGATAACCCATACAGAACTGAAAAAAAATAAAATTAGCAAAACAATAGATGATGGAATATCGTAGGTGAATTTAACGCTTTTTACTAATTTCGCAAAATAAAATCTTGACGTCCCATGGTAATTGACTCGATGCTAGGCTTGCGTTTGTAAGGAACACGAAAAGAATAATTTACGAATTTCACAAAATACATCTTTTAGTGATTATACTGAACCATTTTTAAAGAAAAACTTCTGAAACAAACGAAAAATAAAAAATTGGCATGTGCGAGTCAGACTCGCGCACAAAGGGTTCCGCACCACCAAGCAATATAGTATTGTAGTTTACCAAATTGGCGACATACTGGTGAAGGGCAAAGTCAAAAGTACCCGGAATAGAACAGCTTGTATGACTAGATTGATGGATGTAGAAAAGGCGAAAGAGGTGTGTTAGGAATTTGTAATCTCTGCCTAACCCCCTGGAAGAGAGTGGTATGTACCTATAGTTAAAAGACGAAAATACACACAATAGACCAACAAACTATTTACCTAGGAACTCTACATAATTTCTAAAACAAAAAGGGAAAGTTAAAAGTTTTCTATTCCAAAATCCTTTTCGTGACTACATTATCTAAAATAGAAGTCCCGAAATACTTGTACGCATAGACCAGTATAAAGTGAGTGTTCAGTATAAAATATCGAGAATGGCCGACACGATTCGGCTTTTAGTCTAAAGCCTGTATAATATTATGACGGATACAAAAACTTTGCTCGGGGCTTTTATTCTGAAGAACCTTTTTGACGATGAGCTGCTTTGTGTAAGTCGAATTTTTATTGTAGGTCACTCTTAAATGTTGTTTTTTCGCTGAATTTTCTCTGTCATTATTTAAAATACACAAAACGCAAAACGATGTTGCAATGCAGAATAAGTTATTTTAGGCGCCGACTACACAGAACGTTCTGCATTGCAACATTATTTACCGCTGCGGTCTGTGTATTCGGTGAATGATACCGAAACTGCAATATTAGACCTATCTTTAAAGGCCTACTTCTCGCACATGGGTGGTCCAGATACATAAAAAACCGGACAAGTGCGAGTTAGACTCGCCAACCGAGGGCACGGATACAAATTTGTTGGTACAAATTATAAATAGTTTATGTAATTTATTTTTTTATGATTTAATTACAAATGTATAGTTTTCAGATTTTAGTATTAGACGGTATTACTTGCCAAATTTCATAGTTCTAGGTCAACGGGAAATACCCTTGAGGGTGTCGAAATATACATTTCTTGCGGCATAAACGTATCTTTTTTTACGTTGACTAAGAAGTTTAATTTTTTCACAGCTTCAAGGGACTGTAGATTTGAGTATATGGTTTTAATTTCAACTCGATACCCTCACGCGTTCCCGAGTTATAGGGTCTTAACAGACAGACGGACGGACAGACGAAAAACAAAGTGATTCTATAAGGGTTCCGTTTTTGTCCTTTTCAGGTAAGGAACCCTAAAAAAAAACGATGTTTCATTTTTTTTATTGTCTTTGCTTTTGACAAACACAAATCGAAAGTTATCGGAAGTTTCCTGTGATTTACGCAAGAATTTTCCTACTCCTTCCGAATGCTTGAAGCTGTTTCAATTATTCTTTTACCATACTAGTGACAATTTAAAGATCTACAAAACAGCAGTTAAATTTTTTTTTTTCGCAAAATCGAATCCATTTGAATAATATTATTTTCTGCTATTTTGCGCTATCCGATTGTCGTAACAGCCACATTGCAATACGCGCTGATATGAACGTTATTTCAATGTCGTTTCCGTCGATTTTTGTACTGACACATATCAAGTTGCTAATTTAGGGTAGGCATGAGCCTTAAACCTGTCAAGTCAAATAGACTATTAAGGCCTTACCCCCGGTGTACTTATCTTTATCCGGTATCTTACTGAGCGATTTTGAACATCAGTATGTTGTCAGAAAGTCTACAATAGAAAGATCGCTTCGCGCGCTGCCAGCACGCAGTAGATTTTCAAGGTTTTTCTGGATTTTACGAAAAAGTATTTGGTGTCGGAGTTTTTTCACCTGACATCGGAAAATAAACCATGTTTTCTTGTTATAGCAGTAATTTCAATTTTTTAAGCTGCTTAGACATAAAACGATTTAATAACTTAAAAAGGCATCATTTTCAAAAATAAAATCTGTCGAGTGAAATGTGTCCAATGTAACCGACCTGACAACGGAAAGACAAAGGTCAGGTCAAATAGACTATTAAAAGAATCGTTTTTCTACGCAAAGCTGATAAATTCGATTTGGTAACCATAATATTATCTCTAAAACAAAAATTTTCACAAGGTTTTTTTAACTATTAGAAATTACCTCTTGATATTTCGTTTCGCAAATAATGAAGCGCTATTTCAAGCAAATTACAATTTAAAAAAAAAATGTTTTAAGTATAGACGGTCACTATGATCATTACCATGGTAAATGGAACTTTGCCGAAAATTCGGGAAAATATAAATAGAAAACAGGGTGCGTCCCGTCCAATAATGTAAATATGTTGATAGAACAACAGAATTTAGTTTCTTCTTTCTTGCTACTAAAATATTGAACAACTACGACCACCCTCTTTGACCCTAATATTAATAGTCTTAAAAAGCACATCATAATCCGACTCATTAGAGAGGAATTTAATTTATGGGTGAACGGGACGACACTTTAATATGAACGTAGAGTAACAAGTGAAAGATATTCCGTTTCGGATAAGGCAATTTTAATTTTGTTTTACAAAAACACCAAGAGCCTGTATGAAAATCTTTTGCAACCAAATCTTTTTCTACTAGAGTAAAGCTTGATGTTATTTTTCCCTTTTTTTTAAATCAAATTTCCAGGAAAAAAAAAGATAGGTTCACTAGATTATTGTTAACTCCACTAGATTTATTTCTACTAATATAGACTGTTTCTCAACTTTGAATATTAACAAAAAACTTGCAGAACATTTCAATTGCAGACAGCTCCGATAAACTTAACGGATTAAATTTTACATGTGTTTACATGGATCCATTAAGACTATATCCATAACAAAGAAAACCAATGTATATCGTGAGGAAAAATACAACCAGCGCCATCTAGTTTGTTATTACTCTCTCTTAAGTCTCGACATTCCACGAAAAAATATATAGGCATATGAAATAAGGATGTAGAATACTTTAATCAGTAAAATATCTCGATACAGCCTTTACTTTTGGCAACCAAATCATGAAATCCCCTTCAAAGCTCTACGTTCATTTGAAAAGTAGCCACATCCATACATCTTCAATCTGCTCACCTCTGCGGTCGACCAGGCTGTACATAATTCATATTGGACAATCAATCTTTGCCCACACGCGTACAAAGATTTACGTGTGGGACCGTCCAACCTTTTTATATTATTTTTATTTTTATTCAAATTTTAGTCCACAATTCTCCAGCGATGATAGAGGTATTCCACTCATAAGACGGCACGTTATTTATGTTCCATATGTTTAGAAATTTCGCCAATTTGTCTTCTAGACGTTATGTCAAATAAATGTGTCTTAAATAATAGATAGTGCCAAGAAAATATTATCTTTTATTCGATTTATTACCATTTTCATGCAAAAGATTTAAGGTATGCTATACAATACTATGTATATCTACCACAGCTTATCTATCATATTTGATTGTTCTATGATCTGTATCGACCTCACACTGATAACCGAATACGATACTTCCATCCATCCATCAGCCTGTTTCGTCCACTGCTGGACATAGGCAGGATTTCCAGGATTTCGGCACTCTTGCGGTCCTCCTGGAAGAAATGCCCATACACACACACGCTGGGCAGGTGGGTTGGTGAGCGCGGTGCCGAAACCCTCGCACCAGTGACGCCGCTGCCCGTCACCAGTCTGTTTTATATAAGGCTCGGCAATTGGGGATGGATAAACCGCCATCCATCGGTCCCAGGCAATGGTGGGCCGCCTGGTTTTGCCTGAGAGCTGTTCTCTTACTCTCCCCCGAATAACTTCGGGAGGATTTGCGAGTAAGATGGTGGTACCTCCACAGTCGAGCCCGGCATCAGCTCTACCACCAGTACGATACTTATTATGCATTAAAATATAAATGTGCTACCATCTATAAAGTAATAATTTTGTAAAATCATGGGGACGTCAGTTTGACACCTTTGTATTCAATAAAAACAATGAATGAAGTCTTAAAAAGATGTTTTATGGTTGTGAACCCAGGAAGGACATGAAAAATGGCAACAGATATTAATAAAAAAATGGCAATCCCACGGCCATTCCAGGAGCAATTTTAATCGCTCCTCATTAAACGCATTGCTGCGCGTAACCACGCAGCTTTACGACGGCCATTTTGAATTAATTTCACGCCAAACAAAATGGCGAGCCCGCGTCGAACAATAAAATTTTTATTAATCTCGAATGAGATCTCGTCGGAAACGCGAACTGCGTTAGAAAACCTTCATTTATTTGAATTCCTCCATCTAATGAGTGTATGCAGATTAATTTTATTGTAAATGGTTACATGCACGAAGTATTTAAGGAAGCCCTCCATAGGGTGGAACTCTAATTTTTGGTAATTAATTGTTCAAGCGACTGACCTTAATAGCTCGTAATTACACTCCTAAAGCTCTGGAGAGTTGGAAAAGTTGAAAGGAAAAGTAAAAAACGCGCCAAAAGTGTTTAGAACATCCTGGCAATTTAGTGAATGCCTTTTTTACGGTGAAACTCGCAATTTCTAGTTACAAAATATCTGAAATTAACAAAAATATCACTACTAAATTATCAACTCATTTAAGACCCTGAGCCAAAGATTATAGAGTTTATTTTAAATAAAATCTTCGTACAGTATGAAGACTAAGTAGTTTATTATTGTTATGTTGGCAGCATGGTTGCATTAAGTAAAGTGATATTGCTAATGTTGGCAATAGCTTATGCTGTTATTTTGAGATTAAGTTTCTCTGTTCAGTAGGAAGCTGGATTTAAATGGCTTCATGCACACGGAGTCTGGGAAAAGTAATTATTTGCAAAACATTACTAGAATATTCAGCGTTTCATCTGGAACAATTCTGGATATTATCTTTAATATTAGACAGGGATTGTTTTTTCATGGATATTTTAGACTAGCTGTCACCCGCGACTTCGTCCGCGTTTAATTTTTTAGTTTCTAAAATTGTACCCAAAGGTTTTATACGTATTGAAATGTAAAAAATAAAGGAATGAAAGGAATATAACTGCAATGTCTTATGTTTACACATTTTTGTAAACTACGTTTTAGGTTTTGTCATCACGAAATGTTTAATTTAAAAATAAAAGAGAAGATACTTGCTCGAGTATATATTTTTTTTCCTTCGCGTCACACTCTACCTATTATCTACTAATTATATTGAAACTAACTAACTGTATAAAAAATTGGACCTAAAAATATACAAACTGTTGTATTTTATCATTAGTATAGATGAACGATTCAAATTAACTATTTAGTAAAGAACCTTCTCATTCATTTTAATTTGAAAAAGCAATTTAACTACTTATTGAGAAATCTATTCCCAAACCTATGCGAGATAATCATTTACCTAATGATAAACATAGAAATTGTTTTTATTTTTTGCATTTCAAACAAATTACTAAGAGAAAAAGAATGCATCAAGCAGAAACAACTTTGATTAATAAGAATCGTCGTAGGTATCCACAACAGCAAAAAGTAATAATAAATAAATTAATAACATAAATAAATTCTTTATTTGCCAGATCTAAGTCCAAATTACAGGTCACATACAATTTAATTATAATATAGACAACAAGATATACAAAAACCCGAGACAAAAAGATTTATGTTAACAGATTAGACTGCAAAGGTTAGGTGGTACTTTCGCTATAGTTTGTGGAGTGGGCTCGCGTGTTAAAAGCGTGACATTTCGCAAAACTCTAAAACACGTAATTCTTCATTTCTTACCAAAAGCCTACATATAAATTTTCATATCTCTAACTTGAGAAATAATGGCTTCCCCATACAAACTTTCATCCCCTATTTAACCTTCTTGAGAGACAATTTCGCAAAAACGGTGAAACACGTAACTCTTTATTTTTTACCAAAAGTCTGCATATGGAATTTCATATCCCTATCTAGAAAAATAAAGGGTTCCTTATTCAAACTTTCATCCCCTATTTCACCCTCTGCAAGTTTTTTTGTAACAAAAACTAGCCTATTTCCTTCCTCAGGATGTAATCAATCTCCTTGCCAAATATCGAAATCTTAGGCGCGAAAAGGTAACAGTCAAACAGGAGTTAATTTCGCTTTTTTGGAAGAAGTGTTTCTAAAAATCCAATACCAATACGGATAATTATTTCAAACCTGTTGAATATTTAAACTGATGTCCACTCTGTAGAACAGGCGTGAATAGAGATATATTGGGACTGTATCTTTAATAAAATATTTGCGCCCCCTAAGCTTGACCACACCTGTTCCGCATAAAAAAGCTACTGCGCCGATTGAAATGAATCTTTAGAATTGGGGATCCCGATTTTTATCAGCGACTCTAATGGATACGTCCAGGTAAACAGGGTTCAAAGGTCATTAGCCATATAACTGGCCGGCCATTGCAACTCGTTTGTAATGTGAATAGTTTATACAGCGGCTCTACGGAACCCGGCTCCGCCTACTATGATTTAGTAATAGGCTTGGCTACTAAAAGACTCAGTGGGTTAACTGTGTCGAACCACAAAAAGAAGAGTTGATTGGTTAATTGAATTGCTGTTTTTGTTTGTTTCTACAACGCCGAAGCGTTTTATGAATACCTGATCGATATAGAACAATTAATCATTTGGCCAAGTGCGAGTCGGACTCACGCACAAAGGGTTCCGTACCACCCTACAATTAGAGTGCGGAATCCTTGAACCATTATGCTAAATAACAAAAAAATACATGCCAAAGAAACATCAAGCCAACACGCAAGAAAAACAAGCAAATAAAATGGTAGCGCCTGACAAAAAATTGGCACCGTCTGCGTACGGAACCCTATTTTTCCTTATTTTTCATTTTAATCACACTTCACACTAATATTATAAATGCGAAAGTTTGTGTAGGGTGTCCGTGTGTGTATGTTTGTTACTTTTTCACGCTGAAACGGCTCGACGGATTTGGATGAAATTTAGAATGCATATAGCTTATACGCTAACTTAACACATAGGCTACTTTTTATTCCTGAAAAGCATGTTGTTAAACCGAATAACACGCGGGTGGAACCGCGGGCAAAAGCTACTTTATAATATTATGCCCTACAACCTGACCAAATTTCAAACTTTTATCTATTACCGTCTTTAAGTAAGAGCCAAAACGTTCCAATAATTAATCTTTTTCGAGGTTACTTGTATGGGGATCCGCATGATTTTTTTAATACTTTGTTATTTGTCGTGATAGAGGCCATAGTAAAATGTAGTATATGACATTATCTACTTTCTACCTATTACGATTATGTAAAAGACAGAGAGACAGACAGCGGAGTCCCGTTTGGCACCCTTCGGGTACGTAACCCTAAAAAATCCGACTGATGACTGAGAATACAGCGAGCAGATAATAGAAATTTATTTCATGTTTTCCATAAACGTATGCTACACAGATTTGACCTTATAGTGACCTTATGAATATAAGGTGACCTTGTAAATTATGTAGTGAGTAACGTAAGAAAATTTTAAAGAAGCTAAATCGTCAGTCACGGTTAAGTTGATTTAATGTATAATATTTCATTAATGAAATATTAATTTGGACCGCCAAGCGTGGCGAAATCCTGGAAAGGCCTATGTCCAGCAGAGGACGAACCAGGCTGATGGATGGATATTTACTATCACAGAAAATGTATGTACACTTTATCCGAAGCAAATATTAAAAATAATTTATAGTTTATAAAGCACAACTATTTAAACTAAGCCCAAAATGTAACAAAGGCGTATTGGCGTTTAGGTCATTTTAACAACGTAACTGTAGAATTTTATCTCAAACTTAATTTCAAACAATCACCGAAGTATAATCTACAGTTTTTCCAACTTACATTTTAGTAATGTTGCCTGGCAATTTAAACACGATTCATTCAAAATGCACCACAAATCCGCCATATATTTTTAGTATGGCCGCTCAGCAGTCAATAAAACTGACCACGATAAAAACGACCACGAGAGTACAGAGCGAGGTGTCTAATCGTCGTACGCTCGGCGCAGCCTTAAAGATGTACGTAAGAGGTATAAACGAGTTCCCCGCTAAAGAATGACAGATTTTACCTGATTTGTTCTGAAACCTAAAATAAATACATCACTAAATCTCTCCATCATGTATGTACTAAGCGTAGGACCGTCGTAGTTTGTTCAGAAACAAATAATAAACAATTTAGTGTCTACGGGGGAGACGCGTGACAGGAATACTTCGCGCTAAATGGATCCTTTAAGTTTCAAGTTTCGAACGCACCAACTCCAAATCAGTTTGTGATTGGTGGATTTCTAAACAGAAAATCGTTAGATTTAACTACCAGATACGGAGTACAGAACAGAAATATTGATTTGCATATTACATTGATTGTTTCAATACTCGCAACGCATTAACTATCTTAAGTAGGTACTATAATGTGACTTTCGTTTACATAGCCAAATTTATACTGGAGAGTCGGTAAGGTTAGGACCAAGGTTCAATGACCCTCTCTGTGAAATACGCAACATAAAATTTAGACGCCCCATGCTTACTAATCGAGTTAAGGTTGTTTTTAAACAAGTATCCATCCATCCATCCATCAGCCTGTTTCGTCCACTGCTGGACATAGGCCTTTCCAGGATTTCGCCAGTCTTGGCGGTCCTCCTGGAAGAAATGCCCATACTCACACACGCTGGGCGGGCGGGTTGGTGAGCGCGGTGCCGAAGCCCTTGCACCAGTGACGTTGCTGCCCGTCACCAGTCTGATTTATATAAGGCCCGGCAATTGGGGATGGATATACCGCCATCCATCGGTCCCAGGCAATGGTAGGCCGCCTGGTTTTGCCTGAGAGCTGTCCTCTTACTCTCCCCCGAATAATTTCAGGAGGATTTCCGAGTAAGATGGTGGTACCTCCACAGTCGAGCCCGGCATTAGCTCTACCACCTACCTAAACAAGTATAAAGGCCCAAAAAATATTTTTAGTAATTCGCAAACAGGGTAGTTGAACCTTGGTCCTGACCACTTAACGAGTCTCCAGTACCTATCAATTTGGCTATATAAACTTAAGTCATCTCAAATATCAAGTGTTATTAAATAACTTATTAGACAAGCATAGGCGAATAAAAAAGGGGACGGAGTCGCCGCTAGACAAGAACTGAAGCATAGCAATGGCGGTGATTTACAAGTGTGTGAGTGGATTTACTATGGAATTAGGCTTTCTATGGTGTAAATGTGTGCGTGCCGGGCTCGTGCATACACGCGAGTAGGCTTACTACGGGTGCTTCAGTTTTTGATTGGCGAAACTCCTTCAGACTTTTTTTTGTACTTCTACGTAGATATCTGTAAATGAAATCTGATCAGACTGAACAATTTTCTGTAAGAAACAGACGCGTGAGTATTTATTTGTATGTAATACGTATGTATCTCACAAGTAAAGTAACAAAGGTTATAGATTACGCCATTTACGAACGTTCTCCCTCAAACCCCATGTGCATGCTTCTTGGTACACGGCGAAAATATCGCGCAATTTCTGTAGAGTAAATTTGATTTATAACGTCGGGCTTTTCGGAATCGGAGCCTTGTGTAGAGCCTATATTTGGTACTTTATATGATTTCGCTACATTAAGGTAGCGTGAGAGAATATTTATAGAACTTCTGTACGTGAATAATGTAGACTTTGTCGGGTATTTTAGGTCAGAAGGTTATAAAGGAAATAAAATAGCTTTGCAGTGGGGTGAATTGAATTTCAAAAGGAGGTTAGTAATTTTGTTACTTGTGTAATAGGAAATAAACTAAGTAAAGTTATAACCACGTTAGTATTGTTGCTCATGCGGACAGAGTTTACTCCAAAACTGATTGAATCGTTTAAGTATTGCAAAAAGAATGGATGGACATCACACTAATAGTATAAATGCGGAAGTTTGTGTGTGTGTGTATGTTTGTTACTCTTTCACGCTGAAACGGCTGAACGGATTTGGATGAAATTTAGAATAGGTATAGCTTATACCCTAACTTAATACATAGGCTACTTTTTATCCCGGAAAAAACATGTCGTTAAACAGAATAACACGCGGGCGGATCCGCGGGAAAAAGTTAGTATTATATAAAATGTGTATTGGTTGTAATTTATCTTAATCAAAATGCCATCGGATATAAATTAATGACAAGTTCAAAGTTTCAGAGGAGGTTTTTTATGTTTAAAATAATAAGAAAGGTATAAAGCGCAAACGATTCGGCCTCCTTAAAATAAAAGTGACCTAACCTAAAATACTAATAATAAGTTTCTACTATGTAGTATTGACAAAACAAAACCGATAAATAATTTTATACATTTTATTAATTTGATTCTATGGTTAAAATATATATAATTAAACAGAAATTCTGCGAGAAAAATAAATCTAAAAATGTTTTATAATTTTGCTTTAATTCTTCATTTGGCCAGTTTTATTATTCACAATTTTGTTTTTGTTATTATTCTTAAGTATCCTTACATATAGGTATATCCCCTTCATCATAAAGTAGTTTTGAAATGTTCTTTGAATGCTGTTGATACACTATTTACTCGAAAATAAGTATATATGCGACAGTAAGTAGGTGTGAATAACTTTATGCGCCTCGCTCGGCAATCTTCGTGTATCTTCGGATAATACTATTTATACTTGTAGGCAATGTTCAAAGGTCTCAGTCATAGAGTAGTCTCATGTGAAAGCGAAATATTTTGTTCGGTGGATTGGCATACAAGTAATGAGTGTTTTTTAACTCTTTCGTACATTAACACTCATTTAACAAGACATTTTAACATTATAACCTACAGAAAAAACACTTGACGACTTATTGCCAATAGCATTATCTTTATTACCTTATTTATTATTTATTTATTTATTACCTTTTAAGTGTAAAATAGAAAAGATATGCGTCGAAAATGGATTCAAACAATAACTAATATGTAACTTTCTGATTTCAGGTATGTAAACCGCAGTTTCTTCAAACCACTCAAGAATGGGGTAAGCTCCCAAACACGGTGTAACAAAAACAAACTCCCAATTCATCAAAATTAATTTAATTTACCCTTACATCTGGTGTGTTTAAAACACTCGTTTTGATGCTTATCGTTGCACGAAAACTTGCCATACGTGTTCTGAGCTTTAATCCAATAGGTTTAAGGTTGTATCATGATTGGGCCAATTTTAATTTGCCAAAATTCGTGACATGGAGTGTAATCGTTTTAATCAAAGGAGAAAGCGCAAACCCAGCTTGTTTGAATTTTCTATTAAACGAGAGACGTGTGCTGAGACAAAGGGACGAATCTCACGATCTATTAATAAGACTGTTTAATTTGAAGCCTGTACCGTTCGCAACGGAATGAGGCTAATAAGTTGAGGTTACCGTCAAAAAATGAGGACAATAGGGTCTGTTTTTCTGTATTCATATTTAAAAAATGACTGGAATTTGGACACTTTCAGAGACGAAAAATCGGGAATTTCATCAAACATACTTTATGTGATTATTAGGCATATTTTGGAAGTATAAAATACTTTATATTTATCCTTAATATACACAGAAAACTTCATAATAAAATACATCTTGAAAGTTATGTACAATGGTGTGCTTATCTCAATAATGTGATATTCTCCAACAGGCCAAGGGTGAATTAGATCTATATGATTGACTTTTTATAGTTATTCTTACGGTACGAGGAACAGTTCGCTTTTATTAATTTGAATACTTGTCTAAAAAGATACCTACGGTAAAGTAATTTTTCGAATTTCCAATTAACGAAGCCGGGTCTTGTTAATTATTTTGTCGTTTTCCGAAAAAGGTCGTCGTTTTATTTCGGTGTGAGATCTTTGTGTCCTCATTTTTCTGCTGTCCGTACTGTGTGTTGCGACAGCGATGTATACGAGCTAGATTAATGGCTTTATTTAAATTATTCTCCGTATTTTATGTTTTTATATTTTCTTTCTTCATTTATGCGCTGTATTTTCCACTAACTACAGTAATCTATGCTTGCATTTTTCATTCTGATGGGTTAATATTGCGTTCTTATTGTCTTTGGAATAAGTACTCTTTTAAATTATCTTTTGGGTTGTAGCACTGTTATATTGTTTTGATTACAATTTGAAATTGGATTTCTTTTTCATACTTTTGTAGTCTAGAGTTCATTCACATTATTTATACTCACAGAGCACTCTCTGGTGACGCTCTGTGGTTGTAGTATAGTTTTTAGGGTTCTGTACCTCAAAAGGAAAAAACGAAACCCTTATAGGATCACTTTGTTGTCTGTCTGTCCGTCCGTCCGTCTGTATGTCAAGACACTTTATCTCGGGAACGCGTGGAGATATCGAGTTGAAATTAAAACCATGAACCTACTCAAGTCTACAGGTCCTTAAAGCTGTGAAATACCGCAGAAAACGTATATTTCGACACTTACAAGGGAATCAAAATTGATAGGGTATTTTCCGTTGACCTAGAATTATGAAATTTGGCAATACTAAAAATATAAAAAACATCTTAAAACTATATAAATTAATTAAATCATAAAAAACATCCAAGTTAAGCAACGATATGCGTGGTTAGAATAGGCATGATGACAAAAAAAAATTAGTCCGTCAGTTAGATTATCAGAAAATATTGGACACGTATTTTTTCTTTTTTCAATTAAACAAACAATGATGAAGATATAGCCCGCTGAAGTTCCGCGTTACATCACATCGAGGTACAATTTTACTTAGAAGTGACGTCATTTTCCCCCACTCTCAAACTTTGACGCACTTTATCTCTGTCATTTTTTGTTTGATTGACAAAAGAAAAAATACGTGTCCAATATTTTTTGATAATCTAAATGATGGACTAAATATAATAATATTTTGTTTACCCTGTCTACAAGCCTATTGTACGGGTGACCAAATCTTTTTGTAGATTTTTAAAAAAATTTACTAATTTGTGCGGAACCCTCGGTGGGCGAGTCCGACTCGCACTTGTCCGGGTTTTTATTAGAAAATCTGTATAATCACTATCCCAATTGCTAAAATTCCGTCATTTAAAACCTAATTGTCATTTTACAGAACAAAATAAGATAAAAACTTGATCATACAAATTGTAAAGAAACTAGACTTAACAACTTTTATTTCAGACTGCGTCCTTATGGGAATAGAAGAGACGGCCTCTAGATTAAAAGCTAAAGCCACTTTACTAAGACCACGGCCTGTTTAAACGACTAAAAAGTGATATGCAATTGATTTGGGTATTTAAGTGTTGCAATAAGAAAAAAATCATCGTCTACGCCCCCACAAATAGAATTTGGCACACAAAAACATGGGTGCTTTCTAAAATCTGAAAAACCTTTCGTAAATTAGGTACAGTAAACTCAATGTGACTTTCAGGCCAGACCAAACAATAACAAGAATGAAGACAACAAAAAAAAACTTTTTATTTTTTGTTGCTTCACATAGACAGCGTTCATTTAATTTTCACGTCACGAAATGTCGTTATTAAAACGTGCCGACCATTCATGAAATAAATTTTATTCAATGAAAAATCATTGTAATTTGTATTGCGCTGGAAAACATGATATTAATCATAAGCATGTACCCGTATCATGCGAACGATGAATGAATGCGAATCTGGGTTTATCGTCAATATATGGATTTTCAATGAAAGGATAATCCATGTAAAATAACTTTTAGATTTATTGGAACAATGCAAATTTTACATTTTAACAGTTTTATTTAGTAATGTTATTATTATTTCCTATATCAGAGTAAATTAAAGAGCACAGTTCGAGATTTCGATGAGATGATAAACTCATCATGAGGACCTGCAATCTCGAAACGAAAGATTTCGGTCGTTAAATTATAAAAATCTAATTTTACCGTCAAACTATCCACTGAAATCGAATCGCTTCCGATTTCATTCGACAATTAAGGTGGTAACGGAGGATCCCGGTGCAAAATGCACATCATAATATTGTTTTCCTTACTTTTGAATAAAAAGTTTGCAATTAATGTGTTTCAATGCAACTTGCGGAAACACTTTATTAATAATAAAGTCATATAAATATGAATAGTAAGTGTCAAGTTAGGTTGGTTAACCATAAACTGCCTGTGGAATAAGTTTGTGTTTATAACTGTATATATGGAACCCTCACGGTAGGAGTCCTATTCGCACTTGACTGTTTTTTTTTTGTTTGACACTCTCTTAACAGTTTGTTGTTAATTTTGGGTGAATCAACAAATGAATAAAGGGTTTCAATTTCTAAACAGAATTTCACATAGCAAATTTCTTATTACCTGTTTCACCGAAACAATGTCAAGGACCTTTTCCACGATTTCCTCCTTTATTCACCCTCTGCCAGATTATTTCTGACCCACTCATTCCCTGCAAACAAGGTCTTGCCCATTATAAAACGCTAGCAAGATAATAATTTTAACTACGTCCTCCCTTTTACCATTGGAAATTAAACTCTATTTTCTTTGTCTCAAAACACAAAAAGACAATGGACAATTGTGATTGTTTGGAAGCAATTAAAAATGCGTTGTAAATTCAAAGGGTTAAAGTTTTATTTAATATGCAGGGAGCGTGGCTGAAGGCACGTCCGGCCTGTGTTGCGGTTAAATGCGTAATGACCCTAATGCTGCATTAAAGAGTAATCATTGGAGCCGTCGTTGTGTTTCTTTTGTTTCTGCGTAGATGTGATTGGTTGTTAATGTGTTGGTGGGCTGGGATAGGTTGTTTTGTCGTTAGAAGCTTGTTTTTCTCAAGATAAATGAAATTTGGTGGACATTTTTAGAGTTCTGTTTGTTGTCTATATTAGGTGTCTGCTCATACGCAAAATTAACTGAGTTGATTCAACTGAACTTAAATATACACAATAAAAATTCCATTTCCTAAAAGAAATTACGGCAAACAAACAATAAATCTACCTAATTACAATTTCAAGCATGTCCTCATAAAAAGAAAACAGCAATATTTCAACCAATCAAGCTAAGCCCCTATTACATTCTTTACTATCAAAAAACCTTTACTATTTATTTTTATGTATGTGCCCCCTAATCTACAATATAAAGGCGTACTCACACACGCCAAGTCGACATTAATAATGTAACGAAACTGAATAACTTCAGAATTACGTCCCAAAGTGTTGTAGAAAAACTATAATAAATAACCAGGTAAATTACCAAGATATTAATCAGCGATAACGGCACACTGTGCTAATGACTTTGACCGGATTTTTTATGATCTATGATATTTTTAATGTATTTTTTATAGTGAATTTCCGGTGCTTTTGATCTCGTTTTATTAAACTTAAAAAGGAGAATTCTACTAAGGAGTAATCATAAAAACGTAAGGTACCACAACAAATACGTTTCGTTTGACAACCAACTAGACGTTTCATTTTACCACGTAAATGGATAGGACGGCTTTTTCTGGCATTATTTTTCATTCGGAATATCAGTTGTTCGACTTTTGCTTATGGTATAATAGAAGAACTTGAATAGCTTGATTGAAGGATGTGAAATAGAGCGAAAAGGTGTTAGGTCGTATCTGATAGAAATCTGTAGTTTCTACCTACCCCTCAAGGAGACATTATGTATGTGTGTACATAAAAAAACGTTTTTTTTTTAGTATACCTTTGGCCACGAATACGTAAACGTCATATAAACTTTTCTATTCTGGGTACTTTGTTATCGCCCTTCCCTAGTATGTAACCAATCTGGTCAGAATATGTCCAGAGCGATGCGGTTGAGCTTTATCTTCTATTTGCACATCATCAATTTCTTTCGTCACTCTACTTTCATTTATCCTATCTGTATGTCCATGTTTTATGTTCTTCTGTCAAAAGAAAAAACTTTTCGCCTTCTCCGAAAACCATAGACAATCCTACCCTGTCTGGTTCAAATGTCTCGTCTATTGATTTTGTGTAAATAGCAGCACGTCTCGACTCGATTGAGGAACATTCTCTATGGTACGCACCAGGATTCTAGACTCATTTGCCAATCAAGAAACACCCCTATAGTTGGTTCTTAAGAGTTGAGCCATGAGTTTTCGTGAAATGGTTCTTTCAGGAGAGACGGGGGTAATATTTGAATGTCTTTTACATACCATGAGTAGCAAAATGCAGTTGAGGTAGGTTTAATGTTATCGTTTGGGTCTTTAAAAGGGGTTGAAGGTATAGTTTATTTGTTTAACAATGCAAAAATAGTGAAACCGGTTGAGTTTATTGCGTCTTAGCAAGTCAAAAAACACTTATATGCTTTTGCATAAAATACTAACTTTTCACGTGTGGATCACTTACGCTGAATAGAAGTTTTCCCTTCAGTTACTTTTCTCCGACTTCACGACATGAATTCTAAATGTATTTTTCAGTCCCCAATCGTACACCCACATTTAACCTACGATTATTACGTCCTCGAGTGATGGGTGGTGATTGAGACCCTGTCGCCATACTTCGGACACAAATATGAACAAACAGCCACAGTGCTTTCCGAAGCGCACATATCGATCAATTATGTGCTCCTACGGGATTTGAACCTGCGTTCTTCAGGTTAGGGGTCAAGATGTTTGAACCTTAGACCACAGTGGCGGTCAAATGTTTCTTCTGACTTGTTTTGCCAATGAAGTTCTGCTTAATCTCTGTAGATGTTTTTATAACCCTGAACCGTTTTCATTAAGGGGACAACAACTGCTGGTGCTTTCATTTAGGTGTTATGTTAGTTAAAATATAAAAATAAATAAATGATAATATATAAACAACAATATATCTGGAATGAGATGCTTAATAAGTATTTTTTTATTTTTTATTAAGAAATTTTCACTTAGTTAAATACCAAGACAAAGTTCAAATTAAGGCAGTATTAATTAAGTACGCAAAGAAACAATACTACAATTGAGGCATTGAGAGCAAGAAAAGCCTAACAGTTCTCGACACAATTAAAAATCAATTATGTCTGGAAATGTTAGGCCTTTTTTGCTCTCAATGCCTCAATTGATTACTATTGGAGAACTTAAGTAACAATAATTGCAATTATTTATTTAATAAATATAATTTTTTTCAAAAAACCAATTAATAGCCTTTATTGGTTAGTTTTTATTTTTATTAATTAACATACTGAAATAATATAGAGTAAAATGTGCTATATTTCGACCCCTCAGTGACCCCTAATTATTTATTTAAGTAAATTTGAACGCGTTCGCAGCTTGATTCTCCCTCGAACGATAGAGAAGTTAGTATGGGACGAGTCAATTATCGCCTTAAACACCTTTGTTAAAACAGTTAACAAAGTAAAAAATATATAACAGTAAAAATCAATTTTATTATCCATACCCTGGTTTTCATGTTTTACGTTAAAAAAGCCTAGCATTTTAACCACATATCTGCTAGCTTAGATTTTGCTTTTGTGTATACTAAACAAAAAAAAATCCAGATCTAAAATTGTTTTTATCTTGACATTTGTCATAAACTATTTCTTTTGACAGTTTCATTGTTTTGTTGATTGCTTTCAGAGTTTTGTGTTAGCAAAAAAAAACACGTTAGTATAGATCAATACAGTACATAACAGAAAAGTTTATTCAACAACTTTTAGGAAACCGACCATCAGTCAATCAATTAGCGAACCCAAAGAAAAAACAAAGGTTTCCCCGAGGAATACGAAAACAGAAATAAAAACAGGAATTTTAGATAAAACTAAAGTTGAAATAAGTATGTTGGTGGTGCAAAACAAAATCGAATAAAATAGAAAACGTTAGTCATAGTCATACGTGTAAGTATGCAGGACGTTCATTTGATATACCACAAAATACATACCTATATAAGATACAAAAAAAAAACGGAAGAATTATAAAAGATACACAGTTGTGTACTTTTTTACATCCCAGTTTATACACCCTTACTATACACCCTCAACAGCATCAGCCAAATACATAAACTAGGACGCGAGTAATATTGACTGTTTTTTTTTATTTCTCAAAACGGTTCAACCTATAACTAACCCAGTCTACAGTGAGAAGAAACATATTAGAAACTTACAACCTCAGTTCGGTACAGTAGTTCTTATGAAATCACTGTCTGTCTTTCAGACCGTCAAAGGAATGATAACCAAAAAAACTAAGTTATGTTGGCAGTGAAAGATTTTAAAATAAATAAGGTAATAAAATGGATGTTACATTTAGTACTCAAGCAAAGGCAAATACTAATAACTAAATAAACAATGCCAAGAAAAAGAAAGAGGTTACAAAGGAGAAAGAGAAAGAAAACTAAAATGAAACGCAGCACATTGACATTCAGGCTATCACTGCAGACATAGTTGAAAGATCGCGATATCCGAGCTTTATGACATGAAAATTTCCGTCGTATATGGAATATCCTCGAGAGCCTGTTTTGACTTGCGCACCAGGGCTAGCATGGAAACAAATAAAGAAAAATTTCTGACAAATGTACGAAAGTTTTGTTTCAAAATCTGACGTAACCTTAATATTTGCGTTTTATTTTTGGAATAGAAGTGAAACAGAATTTCAATTATAACGTGGGAGAAGTTGCAAAAAAGAAACAAAACGAATTTTATCAACTTTCACATAAATCAAGTCATAGATGGAGAGAAAGAGAGAAGTTTGTGGGTATTAGAATATTGTTAACATGTATCTACGAAATTTTAAAGAAACAATGATGTCGAGTATCTTTGTGCTCCATGCTACCCCAGCAAGCTCACGCCCGAGCTCCTGTGTTGCAATAATTTACATTGTACGAGCCGCTCTAAGGGTTGATGTTTTAATAAAAACCGAGGATTTACATCTTTGCGGTGAAACTGGTGCTGTGTTTCACCAAAAATGTTGGTAACTGGCTGTTCGTGAAATAAATGATGTTTTGTGTGGCTGTGAGGTTGAAAATTCATACCTATCTTAAACATGGTGTTGATGATTTCAAATATATTTTATTCTTGCTGCTAACATATACGAGTAGTATGTTACTGTTAATAACTTAAACCAAAAGAATAATATTCTATCCACCATCCATATAATATAGCCTCATTTCTTATCAGACCCGCAATAGCCCCAATTACCCCAGAAAATCCGGTCAATAAGCAATGAATATTCACATCTTTTTCTCAGTCCGTTGTGTAAAGCAACAATGAGTTCGGGGCATAAGACTGACCCTTGGGGGAGATCGCCCGCATTCCATCAACGTGGAGGATTAACTCGCCCGATTAGACCTTGACCACTGTGATGAGATGAATAAAAGCCACAGGGTTTTGGGAGGGAACTAGATGTATTGGCAAGGCTCAGTGCAAAGTATTCTTGAGATTTACTTCAGTGCTTGATCTTGGGGAGTCTAAATCTTTTGATCAAAATAAATTTCGTTGCCTCTGTGTAGAATAACTTAAACTTGCATAGTAATGAAATAACTTTGTTGTTGTTTTGAGGTTAGAAACTTGAACTTATATGACTTTCAAATACTCGTAAAAGTTCTTGCGGGTGCTAGAGGTTGAAAAATAATGCTTAAATTATTGAACATTTTGTAAACATTTGTTTTTCTCAGAAGCTAATCACTTATTTACGCATAATCTTTCTTTTTAATTTTGATTTTATAAAAAACAACCTTATATGCCCATAAAACTCGGTTTCCATTAAAAACTTAAATCTAGTTAGGCAGCTAACTTTCAGTAAATGTTTAAAATTTTCGCTTATATGTATGTTTCCGCTCAGTTTGTATCCCTATTCAACCCTTATTGCTAATCCAAGTTTAGTTACTTTCTGAATTAGATTATCGATCAGCGGAAATGTTGGAAATACTTAGTCAGTTAACAGAAGATTTATTTACAATAGTTTCTGTTAAGTTTCGTTCACTTAATCCTATTAAAGTAGTTTATACATCCATCCTTACGATTTAAATTATTCGCAACTATCATAATCTTAATTAGGGGCGTTTAATTGCTTCTGTCAATATTTTTATTCATTTGAAAGTCTAAACTTACTCTTAATTTGAATTCAAAATAAATTAAACTTCAGTCAAAGAGGTTCCGGTTTAATTCAATATAGAAAACTTGAAAGGATTTAAGAGACAGTTGGAGAGTTCAAAACTTGAAATTCACGGTGATTTTCCTAAAGGAATCAAGTAATAAGTTGTAGATTTTGCGCTTTTCAAGAAGAACCACTTGAAATATTTTATGGCGGCTCTAAATTCGAACGAATCTAGAAACAGACATAAAAACGTCTATAATTCTGAATCATAAAATAATAATTGTCCTACTTCTTTGTTCTACATTTCAGGTGCATAAAATGTTTTATTGTTTGGAACAGTTTTATTGATATACATGTACAAATAAATTAGTTCTTTTAACTTTTATAATCTTCAAAAAGTGGTATAATTTGCTTATTATTATATATTGTTATTCTTCTTTCTAGCAGTGAGAGTATCAAAGACTAAAGTGCTCTGTTCAAGTAAAATTCACTTCAAACTCAACAAAGATCAGTATTTCTACATTCTGAAGTTGCTCCTAAAGCAAAAGCACTATATCCTGAACCTAGGCATCTGACATAGTGATTAACTGTTTCAGTGACCCCAGATAGTAGAGACGTACCGGGTTCCGCATTTAGAGCAATGGTTTAATTCCCAAGAATGTAATACGTAACCCTAGTTGATATAGAAAGGAAACGGGCGCGGCAACTGTGCAGTCTCGCTGGGGTACCTCAAGGAGCGTTTCTGGGCCACGGCTTTATTCATACTGTTTAGAATGTCTTTTATGTTTGTTTCTTGTTACGCTGACGTGATTTAAAGTGGAAATTGAAATGGAAAGCGCTGAGAAATTAAAATTACGTCACAGGGAGAGAATAATTCGTTAATTATGAAACTCGAATTTTATGGAAGCTCTTCGAACTCTGTATAACAAACGTAAGTAAAATTAAGTATATTTTTCTGTAATTGTTGATGATATGCAAAATACGTATTACTTAAATATCATTGGTCTCTAGATGGGTTTTTTAACGCCATCTAAATTTAAGTGAATAATCTATATGCAAAAAAATGGTACATACAAAATAGCATAGCTTACATTTCCTCTTTGTTTATTACAAAACTAACAACACAATGGGCTGAATAAGTCTCCCACTGCTACGTTTCTATGCTCAAAATAACTTTGTATGAAATCCACAAAATCTCCTCGGTGGCAAATATTACGTAGAGAGAGCGCAGTCAAACTGGAAAGAGTAAACTTTATCTAGGTGTTGCTTTCTCAAGAAAGATTTCAGAGAATATTGGTTAATTTGTTACATTGTATTTAAAACCTAATACCTAGATATTTAACACAAGTAAAAAAAATAAAGAAACTATGTATTTTTAACTGGTAACTACTAGTAAATTCTTTAACATTTTAACATTTAACCCGTATGCACTGGAAAAAAGAACAATAGTAAAAAATAGAAAATGGACATAGATATCCGAACACTGCTTGAGGATTAAACTCTGTTAATACAGACCCAGTATCTTATTTCACCTTATGTGGAATTACATTTAAACGACAGGGTAAAAATAGCTGAAAGGTATGTAAGTGCAAAAAATATCGGAAACTTCGAAAATGGTGTAAATTGAAGCGTCTTTTCAAACATATTTCATCCCTCAATGACGTTTTAATGTAACCAAAGATAGTTGCATGCGTGACAGACTCTTTTTTGTTAAACCCCATGCAAATTTTAATTCTTGAATTTGGCAACACAGCTCTGAAAGCGAGTCTAGAAAGAGTAAACTTTATCCAGAGGTTCGTCGCGGATTGCGGTCCTGAAAGTCTCAGGAGACATGCAACGGTGGGTTTTAATAACAGATTAGAGGTGGAGCCTTAAGTGAGGTTCCGAATTTGAAAGGGGTTAGTTTGTGAACTCGAGATTATCCCTGTTTCATAGCTTAATTTTACTGGAATATTTCGCGGGTAACGTTTGTTGCAAAGCTATTTCTGTTAATTTAGAAGTTTGGACAGCCTAAAAGATGTGATTAAATTATATTTACTAACTCATTTTCATGCTAATTGTGTCCAAAAATACTTGTATATAATAACATACTGTTGTTATGTTTATAAGTTTTGTATTGTAAGGAAAAGAACATAGAACAAAATAATGTACGGTCATTCATTGAGGATTTCATATAAAGTTTGTTTTTGGAATCAACACAGAATTAGTCTTTTGTTTAGTCTTAAGTAACGTTACTAAAGGAGCGCACAACATTGGAACAAGACAACAATTTCATATGTACAAGTTTATATAAGCTCCATCTTACAAAACCAGGTAGAACTTTCAAAGGAACATGCCCCAACCACAGCCAAAACAGTATTTTCAATGAAGCTTAGACACTGTCTATGATGTGACGGAAATGCCGGCCACTGGGGTGGAAATCCTGCTTTCTGGAATACAACTTGCAATATTCACGTGGACATACGCCCTGTCTGGCAAGCTGGCGGCACGGACTTAGATCGTGTGATAAGTAACCTTCTTTGACTGCCTTCAGTTACTCAAAGCAACATCGGAACGAGACTGGAGAATTCGGGACTATTGGTGAAGTGCGAAACATATATTTGATGTTATATTTTCTAAATAACTGTTTGGACTGTTTCCTCATCGTCAGTTAGTGTCATTTTGACGCTGAAAATACTCATTATGTAGTGGAACAGAACGTACAACTATAACAAAACAATTTTATCCATGTTAAAATAATGCAAGTCACATGAAGCAGTTTCACTCTTTTTAAAATATGTACATCTAAACCATGTGTGAATCTTGTAAAAGCAAAACAGCATTCACTTACCAATTATCACTAATCCTCCGGGTACACAAAAAAAATGGCAGGTGAATTCCTTTACCACATGGGCACTTTTTCTAAATTCAAATAAATTAACGTGTCATACAGAATCTTACACGTTTTTTTAGTCCTTCATAGCAAACGAAGCCGTGGATAAAAGGCTAGTAACAGATATACTGTGAAACTGGGCAGTTAAAATGTTTTGCCTTAAATATCAAGGTAGATAATATCATGGAAATTACACTACCATTTTTCAGCTTTTCAATAAACTATACTATGTTGTGATTGTCAGCAGGCATCTTAATTGAAACACTTTTACTTGTCTCATAGTATTTAGTAACAACATTTGTTCTATCGATAATATTCTGAAAATATTAATATAAAATACCAGTTTCTTTCTTTTTCTTACCCGCTAGTGAAAAGTGTTTGTAGCAATGAGTTTCTGTGCGCAGAGTATTCACAAGCATATTTCTTAGGTCTTACTGGGTCAAATTTTCAAGAAATTCTTTTTGAGTTCCTTGAATAGTTGCTTGCTATTTACCCAATGTGTCACGTATATTTACGGTTCTGTAAATGTTGGATGTTTACTTTCTTTATTGTTTTTATCTAACTAGCGTCCTTTGCTTAAGTATTTCAGCTACGTGCTATTATTCAACGACTTAATAAGTCGTTTCGTTTCCCACATTAAACACAATTGTCTTAATTTGTACCAGTCATTGTTTCACTTTAACTGTTCCACTTGAATTGACTGTCCCTAAGTTAAGTGCTTTAATTTTTGTTATTTGCTCAACAATTTGAGCCTTATTGTCAAGGTAATAGAGAAGAATAAATAATTGGGTTTATTCTTGATAGTATCCCTATCTATTTTCGTTCGGCTACATAATGATCCAAGAGTATCTCAAGGAAACAAACTTTGTTAAAGTTTTAATCTGCGTTACCATGTAAAGCAAAGTTTATACGATTAATCCCGGCCTCTATACTTGTTCTTCTCTTTAATCCGGTTTGAAGTGGTTTAGCTGGTTCGTAGCGGTTTGAACTAGTCTATTTCGATTATGATTTCAAGTCAAAATTATTTAATATACAATGCAAATAATATAATTTATAATTGCTTACTGCACTACTTGCTTGAAACGGTTTTTGCTTCTTGAATTATATATTAATTAGAAAAATATTAGGTAACAAAAAGTTTAAAATAATTATTCTGTGTGTTTGAAAGATAAACAGAAAAAGAGATTTTCTTATAGAATTTTTATCTCAAGCTGAACGAAATATCGCGTCAGAGTAACCATTTAGGTTTCTCTGAATCATTGGAACCCTACAGAGCTTAATTTAATAAAGCGAATAAACATACAGCTCAGCGAAGATAAAATTATTACGATACACACTCCCAAAAGCCTTAATTGAGTTAAACATACACACGAATTCACTTGAGTTTGAACAGAATTCGAATTTTGAATCATAGTTTAAGAGCCGGTAATAATAAATAATAAATTAATTTACAGTGTCATGGTTTTGTTATTTATGAATGGCAAACACTGACCAACAAATGAAAAATATGTTATTTTATAGAACTAATCTTCTTTTGTGTATTTATGTTCCAAAAAGATTTAGCTTTATCCCATTAAGAAAATGATTTTTCTGAAGTGTTTACGACTTATCATAACTAGTGTGCATAAAAGTGACAGCGACGTCCGCGCATAGAAGAAAAACTCTTTACTTGTTCTACTAAAATTCCAACTGTTTAACTCCCTTTTCTCAAAGCGCAATGATGCGTAGTATTATTAAACGTACTCTAAGAAATAGCTTACAGATGAAACATTATAATATAGGCGAGCACATTCTTCTTCTTTGTCGAGTTTCAGAGATGATTACATCCAGATTCAATTTTCTTCTTCGTTATGGTTTTGATAAATAAATAATCTGATGGATCCGAGCCACGATCCAGACTGCGATCTATTGTTTTATAGTTAACTGTGTTAAAGGAACCAGTGCATAAATAAATTTGTACGAGGATGCAACATTGTCAAAAACGTTAACGTCTCCTTGACTAATGAAACCAAACCGAAGAAAGCGCCTCGCTCGACCAGCTACGAATATCCAAACTTCGGACAACTTCGGGGAGCTCCGTCGAAGTTACGAAGTTCCGAAGTCGCACTTCGAGTTCGGGAACCACAGCCGGAGTTGCGTTTGAAAAATGAATTGTCTACATTCTAATATATGGTTGTAGTTGTGAGAAATATGGAAACTTTCGAACGGTTGACGGGGATTTTAAAAACCTTGTTTTGCTTATAATAATTTTGCTGGACTCTCATTTTTGTCAAAAGTTTTTACGCCTTCAGTTTATTACTGACGTTTTTATTATTGCCTGTTTTTATGGTTCAGTATACGTCGGTCACATGGATGAGCTACGTCAATATAGATGTCTGTTTTAAAAGAGCTTTAAAAATAATAAAAGCTTTATTTATCTTCTCAAAATAATACAAGTTACATGAAAATTAAAATCAAAAAGAAGCTTCAACAAACATTTTCAATGTGTGACGTCACAAAACCTTTTTTTAGGGATCCTAATGAAAATCTAAAAGTGTTTGCAGCGAAACAGGTCAAGCTCTAGTCCTGGAAGGACTGGCACGGAATCTATAAGGCTTTTCCTTTTTTGGCTGAACCCCAAAATTGTTACTGAATAATTTTGATACTTTTCATTCCTAATTGATAGCATCAGATACATTATAATTTTATTAACAATCAATAATACAACTAATAATTAAAGCGTAATTAATAATGTAAGTTATTGTAAGCGTATTAAAACGTAGACTGACTAGTACCTTATCCTTTGCCCATGTTTTTTTAGAGTTCCGTTCGGGAAGGGTGCCAACCGGGACCTTATTACTACGCCTCCGCTTTCTGTCTGTCTGTCCGTCTGTCATAGGGTTCTATCTACAGCCGCAACCGTAACAGGTATAAACTTGATATTTTCACAGAATACGTGTTACTATGGCCTCTACCATGACAAATAATGAAATATTCAAAAACTTTAATTTGAAGGGAGGTCCCCATATAAGAAACCTCTAAAAAGTTGCATTATTTAAACATTATTGGTTAAAACGGTAAAACATACAAGTTTTAAATTTATTCAGATTGTAGGACATACTCTAAAGTGAAACAAAAAATAATAAGAAGTAGGGTTCCGTACGCAGACGGTGACCAATTTTTTATCAGGCGCTAGCTTTTAAGCGCTTGTTTTTTGTAGCCTCGATGTTGCTTTGGCATGTACTTTGTTGTTATTCACCATACATTATTTTAGAGTTCCGCACTCGTATTGTGGAATTGTACGGAATCCTCTGTGCGCGAGTCCGACTCGCACTTGGCCAAATTATTTATTCACGTTCACGATTTACACCAAAATATTTATTGTGTGCGTTGCGGGTGGCGGGGTGAGTAGGCGGAGCGAGCTAAGAAATATTTTTGGAAAGCCTGGTCTTAACCGATTGACATACGCACTGTTAATGCGGGTTATTCTAATCAAATACTCCAAACCAAAGGGGCGAAAGGGTCTGAGGCCTCATATAGAGTATTTGACACATGAAAGGTGTTAAGCCCTTTCGCAAGGCTTGTTCGTTTGGGACCACATGATTAACCTGCTTAGGTGGACCTTCGCAAATTGGTTGATTTCTACCGAATCTTATTCAATTAATTTGTTTTGGAGTGTTTTAGTTTTAAATAGCTCGGTCATTTGGACATCGGACTCTCAATTTTAGGGGCCAAGTTCGAATCCTACCGAAGACGCAAAATTGGGGTTTTCGCACGGAAAAAATAATTAAGAATAGTTTTGTAGATCTATTAAATTGTCCTTAGTATGGTGAAAGAATCATTAAAATCACTTCAAGCATTCCGAAGGAGTAAGAGAATTGTTGCGTAAATCATAGGAAACTTTCAATGACTTTCGATTTGTTTTTGTCAAAAGTAAAGACAATTTATTTTTACTATACATGGAAATTATTTTGATTATATTATTGCCTAATGCCAACTTTACTCGCAAACCTCCCGAAGTTATTCGGGGGAGAGTAAGAGAACAGCTCTCAGGCAAAACCAGGCGGCCCACCATTGCCTGGGACCGATGGATGGCGGTATATACAAATACAAATACAAATTCTTTATTTACTTGAAAAAACTTACACTAAAACATGTTATAAAACAAGATAAAATCCTTAGGCTAACAAACAAAGAGAGAAAATAAGTGTCTGCGTTTTACAGTGGACCCCAAACTAAGTCAAGCTCGTCACGCGGGATCCAGAAACGGGATTACCAGCTTATTATAAGGGTTTTGATAGATTTTCTTGTTTAAACAGTGAAAATTATTATGTCTACTAAAATTTATATTATTAAACTATAATGTGTGTATAGGTGTGTATAAAATATGTATAAATGTACATAGGTATACTTATAAATAAACTAGTTTAATAGATAGAATAGATATGTGTTATATAAAATAGATATAATTAAGGAAATAAATGATAATAATAATTAATAAATAAATAATTAAATAATTAAATAATTAATTAATTAATTAATTAATGGGCTCTCTATGTGGGGTGTTGAAGTAATGCTTCGGTAGCGTCGTAATCCAATGTGGAGAGATAAATTGTTACAGTCCTCTTAGTTTCCTTAACTGACGATGATTTAATGCCTGTAAGTTTGCAAATGGCGTTATAAATAAAAGGAAAACTAACATTGCTGAAATGCCCAGCGAAAGCGGTTTTTACAGATGGGACGACAGCTCTGTAAATTCTTCTACTCAACAATGAAGGGTACTGCATGGATGTAATTGTTTTCTGGTGTTGAGTGAGTGAGGCTCGCAAAATGTAGAGTTGGCGAACTGTTAGTACCTTGAACTCCTGATAAAGAATGGTAGTCGGATACCTAAATGGTTTTTTAAGTAATACTTTGAGTATTGATCTTTGTGCTCTTTCTACGGTTATGAATATTGTCTTTGAAGCATTTCCCCAAGCTTTAATGCAGTAGAGAAGCAGAGACTGGCAAAGGCTGATATAGACCAGTCTTATCACGGCCATTGGAGCTCCTTGTCGGATCCGCTTCATCACTGGGATAAGTTTTCTGATTCGAGCAGAGAGGCTTGAGATGTGAGCTTTAAAATTAAGTTTTTCGTCAAGTATGATCCCTAAATATTTAATTGTATCGACTCTTTTAATTTCTGGACAGTTGCAATTTTGGGTAGCATGGAATTGAGCATGAATTTTAAGGGATTTTAGGTGTTGTGGTGGCTGAGAAGCTAATGTTTTGTAAAAACATACAAATTTACTTTTTTCTGTATTCAGTGTAAGCAGATTACTTCTCAGCCACCTTGACACATCCGTCATGCACTCTTCAGTGCGAAGAATTGTGAGATCCCACTGTTTTTCATGTACTATGATCGCGGTATCATCAGCATAGCAGAATATCTCGACGTTGCCCTTTTCTCCAAACATTTCTAGTAAGTCGTTAATGTAGATGATAAACAGGGTTGGGCCAAGGATGCTACCTTGAGGAACGCCATAAGAAATACAACTAGAGTTACTAATGTGTTGCCCTATTTTAATACATTGCTTTCGGCTCTTTAAGTAACTTGCGAACCATTCTAGTGGAACTCCTCTAACACCCAGACATTCGAGCTTACGCAGCAGAATAGTTGGAGACACAGTATCAAACGCCTTGGCCAAGTCCAAAAAGGCGCCCACGCAAGACTTGCCTTCGTCTAACACAGAGCTAACTGTTTGCAAAAGGTTTGTAACAGCGTCCTCTGTCGACATCCCTTGGCGAAAACCAAACTGGGCGACAGATAATAAATTATTTACCTCCAAATAACGCATGAGCCGTGTATTAATAATTTTTTCTAGAATTTTAGAAAATGCACAAAGCAAATCCATCCCTAATTGCCAGGCCTTATATAAAACAGACAGATGAGAGACAGCGGTGACACTGGTGCAAGGGTTTCGGCACCGCGCTCACCAACCCGCCTGCCCAGCGTGTGGTATGGGCATTTCTTCCAGGAGGACCGCCAAGAGCGGCGAAATCTTGGAAAGGCCTATGTCCCGCAGTGGACGAAACAGGCTGATGGATGGATGGATGGATGTATTTTCTTTTAAGTGTTTGGACCACCCGTATAGGAGGAGTACTTAACCTTTAAATTTTTTAAAGGTCTAAATTGCAGTTTGAGTATCCTTCACCTCAGTAAACTGATATACCGGGTGTAAAAGCAAAGTCAAGAATCCTTTAAGGGTGTGTTAGTATGATCGGTAAAGATATTATTTTAAATACTGGGATCTCTAAATAAAGTACCAGTACCTCATAATAAGACGATTTTCTTTACTCAAAATACACTAATCGCGTGGACACCTTCACTGGTCGCTGGCCACTCGGATGAGGGGTGCGGGTTGCGGGGTGCAATTAAATGTGCGGGGAGGCCGTTGAGCTGCGTAGCCATAGCTTAGAAAAATGATGGAAATTTTGGTGAATATTCAAGGTATATTTTTTTCTCGTAATGACACCAAAATCGTGTATACTTTCATACCCTAAAGGGATTCTTGACTTTGCATTTACACCCTGTATACGAGTAACATTTAGCGCGAACAGTTGATGAATTCATTGAGTTACAATTAATCTTCGCTGAATGAAAAGATCAATTATTTAATCAGTAATCTGATCAATCAATAATATCTTGACTTAAGGTGGTAACGGAGGATCTCGGTGCAAAATGCACGTCATAATTTTGTTTTCCGCGTGACGTCATATCTAAGTACAATTTTACTTAGAAGTGACGTCAATTTCCCCACTCCCAAATTTTAACGCGCTTTATCTCTGTCATTTTTTGTTTGATTGACAAAAGAAAAAATACGTGGCAATATTTTTTAATAATCTAGATGGTGGACTAAATAGAATAATATTTTGTTTACCCTGTCTACAAGCCTATTCGCGCAAACTGCTTGTTAATAGTTAGGTGATCACATGAAAATTATTCAATTTTATACGTTACATTTCAGCTGCATTACATTACAACTGTAAACACGCTTTTAAGTTTGTTAATGTAATGCAGACAAAATTTAATACATTAAAGTGCGTAATTTTTTTGTGAAGACTTTATTATTAACTAGCTTTTGCCCGCGGCTCCGCCCGCGTGTAATTCGGTTTAACGACATGCTTTTTTCCGGGATAAAAAGTAACCTATGTGTTAAGTTGAGGTATAAGCTATATCCATTCTAAATTTCATCCAAATCCGTCCAGCCGTTTCAGCGTGAAAGAGTAACAAACATACACACACACACACACACACAAACTTTCGCATATTTTATAATATTATTAGTGTGAAGTGTGATGAGATAACATAGCCTTGTCTTATATCACCACAAACGATCTGACCGCGCTAAATAGACACCTGATTTTTCAATGATATTGATCTATCCTACAGGAACCATGCATTTTTTCGGAATAAAAAGTAGCCTATGTGTTAAGTTAGGTTATAAGCTATATCCATTCTAAATTTCATCCAAATCCGTTCAGTCGTTTCAGCGTGAAAGAGTAACAAACACACACACACACACACACACACACACACATACACACACACACATACACACACACATACACACACACACACACACAAACTTTCGCATTTATAATATTAGTAGGATAGTAGGATAGGATTAGTAGGGTAGGATAGGATAGGATAAACTATTTCCGCAAGTTGCTTTAAAACACATTTATTGCATACTTTTTATTCAAAAGTAAGGAAAATAAATATTATGACGTGCATTTTGTACCGAGGTAAAAAGTTAAAGCCTTAATATTTTAAAACGTAACTTCATAATCATAATGTATCACGTAAACTGTTTGTAAAAAAATGATCTGAAACTGAAACTGGAAATACAGTCATTCGGCTACCAATACGTGGTTCTTTGAACCGCTACGCGCCCAATATTCCAAGCCTCTATAAATATATGCTCTATGTAATATATCGATTATACAGTCTGAAATTCCTCATATTTCATTTTATTTAGGAAGCTTTCTTATCGTTTTCTTCGCCGTTTTCCCCCTTTATTATCACCTGTAAACAACACTTAAATTTTACGGTAAATCTATATTTGTTATTATATTTTATATGGCGAAGATTCTCGTAAAAAGGTTGGTATACAAACAGAGGGGAGATTTTGTATTACGATGTGTATATGGGGTGTTTCAAAGTAATTTTTATGAGTCGTGATGCAACAATAACACATTATTTACTTTAAAAAGAATCATACTGATACTCGCGCCTGTTTTCCAGAGGGGTAAACAGAAACTACGGATTTCCATTTGTGACGATCCTGACACACCTTTTTCGCTTCTTCCGCATCCATCAATCATATTAACTCTTCTATATAAGGTGACTTTAATTTATACAGCCAAATTCTTACTGAAGCTTCAGTAAATGATCAGTAACAAGGTTCGATGACACTTTTTGTGAAATTCGTAAATTATTATTTTTGTGTTTCTTACAAACGCAAGCCCAGCCCCGAGTTATTTACTTACTATAGAACAACAAGATTTTATTTTGCGAAATTAGGAAAAAGTGTTATCGATCCGTGTTACTGATCACTTAGCAAGTATCCAGTATCAAGTATTCAGTTTGGCGGTGTAAATTAAAGTCACCTTGCATAAACATGAAGCTTTTTTTGTAAAAAAAATCGTGTTTTATATGCATATGCCATTAATGTAAAAATAAGTTAACTTAATAAAACGCAGAAGGGGATCATTTTCAAAACGTGACAAAATTTTCATTTTTTTTTCCTGGGTAAAATTTAATCATAATCTCCACAAACTAACAAAGCAGTTTAATTTATTTACTATATGCTTATATAGAAAACAAATAAATATATTGTTCCATAAGCGATTCACAATAATATCTATTATTTAAAAAGTTATTTGTATATGTTTCCGGCCAAACCCGATTTTAGGACAAACTAGTTTTTCCTAGGCCAATATATGGTAAGATCATATTTTTGTTAAGACTTAAGACGTCGTCGCCTCCCTCCGCTCCGCTTCGCTCGGCTCCTGAATTTATAGTCACAAGCAACCTAACACGCTCCTCCTGGCTTCGCTCGTCTTCGCACCTACTTTTGTCCTAAAAGCTGGGTTTGGCCAGTAACATATATACAATCAGATCAAAGCGTACGCCACTGCTGATGGTAAATTATACAGTCAGTGACACAAGAGCGTACGGGGTGAAAATAAAAAAATGGTGGACCAGGGGAAAGGGGGGATGCTACTAATGTATACAGCGGAGCAACGACTCTGATGCACAGTGGTCTCGGGAAAAATATGATTGTTGAGTTCTATCTAGGTTTTGCTATGTAAAAGTGAGACCTAGTCTCAAGCCTAACCTTAGGTCTCTGTGAATATGAGCGCAAAAACTCTTTACTGTTAACCTGTAAGTGCACCTTGTTGTAGCATTGGTTGTAGGTAGCAACATCCATATCAGTAAATTCTTACAGCATTAGAACGGCCACCCGCGACGGCGATAATGCTCTTATCGCTGAACTCAAATGGTATTTATATTAATTTCCTCTCATTCAATTAAATATGTTATCGGGCTCAATTAATCGATCTCATCCTGTCCGTGAGGTTTATTGAAATATTAATAGTTCGGAAAAATGAAACAATACACCATTGTTCGATAAGGTTTGACGTCATACCTACGGTAAGGCATACCTACGGTAAGGCATACCTACGGTAAGGTGTACAGGTACACCTGCCGAGGTAATTAAGTGTTCATCACCTAATGATGGTGTGCATGGATTATTCAACAAAAACCCAAGTCTCTCGGGTTCGCTTGGTAAACTGCTTTGCGGACATGAGTGCACGCTGCAACGCTGTAGTGGGATAGCTTGTCGGAGCCGAACATCCGAAGAACATACAACATAGTCGAGTAAGACTGCAGGTCACGTAGCAAGACTGCGTGCATACTCAGCATGCCGGGGTGCTTGCAGTTAGAGTTGAAACAATCGTTGGTTGCATTTGTACCGTAACGAACACGTACTGAAGCTTACCTATACTTTTTTCCATACGGAGCATGATTGTGCTAGCTAACAGAAGTTAACACAGTGTATGATATGACTCCCGTAATAAAATGTAAAACTGTATGCATTATCCTTATCAATTTTTTCCTTTTCAGCTGAAAATAACTGGGTATTGCCGATATATGCATGTATTACCCGTTGACATCATCGATATTGCGCCATTTTACCACAAAATACGTTTCTCTACCTAATTTGCTTATCAATTCTGTCGTTACTGCGGTACACCATGATGTCACGGTATTTGAATTATCCCTCATTATAACGAGCTTATTCAAGTGGGAAAAAATTCGCGATAATTATGGAACAACCAGTCCTTGTTAGGTAGTTTTCGGGTTAGTATAAATGGAGGAAAGTACATATACAATCAATCATTAGCACATATACACTCGCCATAATCACAAGGTTGTGTACAATCGATCAGTCTTGACAAAATCACCATGTCATCATTCACAAAATCATCATTCACCATGAGCGGAAACTCTGGAGAAGCCGTTCATCGCGACAACGGGGAAAAATCTCGGAAGGAGCAAGAGCGCGCGGAAGAAGAAGAAGAAAAGCGCAGACAAGACTTGGAGCGTGAGGAGAGAAAACGTCAGAAGGCAGAGCAGCGGCGACTGGACAGGCACTTGATGCAGTATGCACTAGCTTTGCGTGAGCAGGCATCGTGGCGTGGAACTCTCAACCGGCCGAAATAGTGCTAGTCATAGATATGATCATTTGTTTATATAATAAGTATTAGGTATTTGTGTACATCAGTATTAAGTATATTGTGTATGTGAGTGTTTGTTTTTGAAAATTAAAAAAAAAAATTGTTCCCGATACATAGTTATTTCATTTCAAAATGCATGCCGACTTACAAATGTCACGACATACCAATTTCCTTCATGGTACTAGATATTTAGGTAGTTAGTTTAATAATGATAATAATATATTGTACTAGTTCTATCCACTAAGATGTTGTACAATCTACATCCATGCATAGATAACCGTGGTCACTACACTTTGTAACACGATAGAGGGGCACCGCGACATGCTATGCAGCGATAGGTAGGTACGGTGCAGTGTTTAGGTAAGGTATCTGTCATACCATAGTCCTAACATTACAGGAATCATGAAAAGTATACATATTTAGAATGATGTTTTGTACATCATTATAGTCTAACCCAACCTGTAAGCTATACAATGACAAATCTTAAGTATAAGTGAGGTGTATACGTGTATGAAGCACACGTGTATGTCCCGGTAATTTTCTATGGTCACTCATCAGTTTTGATTTCGTTTTGAAATACACGCCGCCAGTTGGATACAGATCATAAAATGAATATAGCACGGGTTTTCCCGAATATTTCAAGACAGTGCCAACTAAACGTGGGTTGCCGTAATACGCTGGAGCTACTTACGTTCGGCCGGCAGCCTGTAATAATATTTCGATGAAGGTCCCGTCGTCTTATCATATTTACCTATCTTTTGAGTAGTGACACATAGTTTGTTCCATATTTAAACGATAGCGTGCCATGTGGTCATACGTATTATCGGTCCATAAGGAGTTACAGATGTAACGCCAATTGCCGCCGGTCTTTGTCATAATACTGTTTGCGGCTTACATGCAGTTATTCATAGATATAAAGTTAAGAAAAACCTTATTTAGACGTCTCATATTCCTGTATGGTCGGCTCCATACCTAAACGTCGCAGATACACGTAGTCAGAGGCGAATGCACACTCAGGCCTTGCTCAAGACATATGATAAGCATATGCCAAGCATAGTTTGTGATAACGGAGCTTTGCATCCCATGTGCACATAACGCTAATCATCACGCCTTGCAACTTATCTGCGTTAGTGATGTGACGTGCTATGCAGCGGCTAGTAGCACGTTACCTAGACGTTACATCTGGTGCAGTCCAAGCTTGACTTGATTGTATCTAACATAGAGTGGTCACGAGAGAAACTAAATTTCAACTTGAAGCAACGTCAGAGGGAATGATCTCAGTACCTTACCTGCACAACTCTCCATCATCCTACACTCATAGGGGTACAAGAAAAAAAAAGTAAACATATTATAAACACAAATATTTATTTTAATAAGCGAACTACACATGCTGCTGCACTATTTAGCACTATTATCACTGATGTTGCGAGCCGAGTGCAGCAACATTTCTGTGTCCGTCCGGTCACCCGTCGAATAGTATTGGAGGATTTGCGGATCACCTTCATGCACTTTCTGGATGACCTCTCTGAAGATTTCTTGGGATTCTTTCAGCAGAATCGCCGGGACCATGTACTTGGTTATCCACGCAGAGACGTGCGCCGTGCAGAAATGATGAAAGTGCTGTGGGATCCTGCACTCACGTCCCGGTGGTACCACTACATTAGGCCTCTTGCCGCAGGAACAGGTGTCCCCGGCGACCGCCTTGCACTTCGAAAAGCGAATCTTCGTTTCAACAAACTCCAGTATAGTGGGCACCTTCACGAGATCCCTCTCACCTGGCGGCGGCCCCCAAAATAAGGGCATGAGCCAGTCCCAGTTCACCATCAGACGATCTTCTTCTGGCCTCGTCGGATCAAAGTTGTAGCGGACGGGGCATGGCTTCCCGTTAAGGAAAGTCAGGTCGTCCAGCTGTCGTTCCGCCTGAAGAAACTGTTTGTATGCTTTGTTGAATTGCAGAATTTCGCCGGGGCTGAAAGGGGCCTCCTCGGGTATAGAAAGCCCGCGCCTCGTGAAGGTGTCCACCGGGAAACTGAGTATTCTGTCTTGGGACTGCATCTTGAGTTCTGGATGGATGTCACGGGACTCCTAAGTCTATATGATGTTCTTGCGGTAATGTTGACCGTGTAGTGTCTAGCCACTGACTGCCCGCATAGCAATTTATACCACTCCAGTTGTTTATCGTACCGAAAAAAGAAAACAATATAGGGATAATATCGATTTGGAATTCCCACAACCTCGCGTGTGGGTTATCGTTCGGCGCGGTAATTGGATCATTCCTAAAATAAACGAGTGAATATTAAAATATTCTTGGACCACGTCAGTCAAACTTTCATCCTTATGAAAATAGACGATTTACAATTCATCCTGCGCTCCCATACTGGGGCCCCGGGAGTCACTCACGTGTTCACATAGTCACTATAGATCGTATCACATACCTACGATAAAAATTACGCTACCAATTTGGGACATCGATAACAACGTTTAATTGCTGTACTCGATGCATTGTCTTAGCTCGCAACACCATAATATAAATGCCGGGCATTCATAGGGAAAACCAGGTCAAAAGTTTGTAACTTTAGTATACAGGTAAAACATACCTATTAAGCACATACGGCATTGTGTGCGCGATAAGAGCGTGTCTTAACAACGACAATGATGCAGATCGGATGCAGTTTTAGTAGGGTGAAACAACTAGTATGTGACTCTTGACCGAATACTGATAACACAGAAGATATAAACAAAATAGACTGGGTTTCTTCAAAACGAGAAACTGTTAGGTTATCGGGCGACTTAGTGATAAGGTATTTAACTCGTGTAAAAGCAATGCTGAGACCACGTCAGCCGATATTTAGACACACGTCGCACTTAGGTATCATCCCACTTTAGTACTCCTGTTTGAAAAAGAACTACAATTATAGCACTAGTGGATCTTGTGAGTGCCCGCTATGAATGCTGCGCTGCAGTCCAGCGTCATGCTTACATTATGCAAAAGTGGCAAAGCGGTGCATGGCCTATGAGATGCGGGTGACCGCTGCATGGCAACAAAGCAGATAATTCTACAAGAAGTATGTTTATTCTAGGCGTTCTAGGTATCGTTCCGTGAGAACGTGAGCTGTAGGTTTCTGGCAATTCGGCCCCAGCTTGGATGCTGATGCTGCGGCCCCAGCAATTCATGTTACCTGCTGCTTTGACCCATACTCATATCACTTTAGAGGCGGCACATACAAAAAAAGTCAAAATTTTCGGAAATGCATCTGACCCCTATGCACTATAGAATCTTCGTCACTGAATACGAAAATAGTACCCTTGCCTTACCTAGATGCTTAATTTTGAAGTTATAGACCGTACGCTACCGTGTCATTGACTGTATAAGACTGTAACTTTTGGATAACCAAGTATGACATTTTACACTTTTAAGAGTAACGAGTAATATAATAAAGTAGTAAAAATGTCGTGTCTGTACATTGAATATTTTCGCGAAATTTAAATGAAATGGGTTATTATTATTGTACTGAGGACAAAACCAATGTTTTTAGAATTTTCGCCTCTCTGTCTGTTCTGTATGTTTATGTATGTTCCGTTTTAACTCGAGATCCACTCAACGGATTAGGACGTATTCTTTTTTATTATCATCGTTGTGACTTGTGACACTGGTCAAGATATAGGCGCCCAAGCCGAAAACGGGGCAAAGATTGAATCAACACACACAGAGCCGCGGGTAAGGGCTAGTTATTAATAAACACCCTGTATTTCTATTATATTCAGCTTGCAAGTACGATCAATTCATTGTTTGACTTCGTGATGAAATGTATAACGCTAGGATTAAAGCTCAAAATCCTTTGAAATATGTAATGACGACTAGTAGACAGAATCAATTACGGAGGCTTAGCATTCTCCTCTAGCGTTATTGAAGGCTCTATGATCGATCGTGTCGTCAGAGGAGTTTTAGAGGACTTTTTAAGTATGTAATTTATAATGTCTGCCTTTCAATGCGCAGAAAGGGAATTAGGACTCGTTTTGTCTATATAAGGTGACTTTCGTTTATACTGGAGACTCGGTATGTGGTCAGGACCTAAGTTCAATTACCCTTTATGTAAAATACCCAAGATAAAATTACGACGAAAAAGAAGCTCAAAAAATATATTTCGCAAACAGGGTCTTTGAACCTTGGTCCTGACCTCTTACCGAGTCTTCAGTATAAAGTTTATATAAACACAAGTCACCTTATATATAGGTAGGCACTGGCAAGTAGTTACTGACGTAATCCATAGAGCACCGCGCTCACCAACCTGCCTGCCTAGCGTGTGTGAGTATGGGCATTTCTTCCAGGAGGACCGCCAAGAGTGGTGAAATCCTGGAAAGGCCTATGTCCAGCAGTGGACGAAACAGGCTGATGGATGGATGGATGGATATAGAAAATTTCAAATTCCTAACTAGTTTCATTTTTGAGATAGACCTCGTAACAAAAATGGTCTAAGAAGAATTTACCGCCATCTTGTGGCGGTGTTTCGAACTGTTTTACCCAAGGTGTTCCTATGCATATTTGGAGCCGTGATAGTTCCGTCAACTGTACGTGTCACGAAGTAGATTCGTGGTACGTGTCGTACACAATGTACGGGTTCCTTAAGGGGGGGGGGGGTTATCACATTTTATCTCTTTTCAAATACATTTAAACCAATAAATACCGATGTTTAAATTTTCTAAAAAAATAGATGTTACATTTTACTTTTTGATACACGATTATTTAAATTTTGCTCGATCCAATTAAATCGCAAAGATAGGTCTAAACTATGATCTAAATATTATTTCATTTGAGCTGTATTCAGTTTTAGACAATAAAAGTTATACTAAAATAAACGTCATGAAAAATGTGATAGAAAACGGCCGTCGTATTCGAAACCCATCCCTCTAATTCCAAAATAATAAATAAAAACACCATGTTAAAAAACACACGTGTAAAATGAAAGCGTTGGAGCAGGACAGGTTTCTCTAGATGACCTCGCCTTAAGTACCGATGTTTTCTGTTTGCAAATTAGTTTCATTTTAATCAACATGTTTTTTTTTCTGTCGGTTTACAATATGGAAACAAAATGCAAAGTAATTACGATGATTCTATGAAACAATGTAAGCTCGAGATGAGAAATGATTTTTCAGAACTTATAGTAAGCGTGCCCATAGACAAGATAAATGATAGTGCTATTTAAAAGTGAAAACTTTCTAAAGAGGACAGTTAGGGTTCTGTTCACTCGTTAACTTTTATTTTCGTTGGCATCATTAATCAAAATCACTGTTATTTAAAAACAAAAGTGTTGTGCTTTTAGGGATCTCTCGCAAAATACAAATCTTGCTTTTAAAAACACTTTTTTTCGATTTACGAGTCTCCATGCATATTTCGGGTAAATTTTTGTTGTGGGCTCTACATAAAATGATGGTCTTCTCGTTTGACCACCGGTCAAGTGTGAATAGGACTTGTTCTGTACAAACCGTTTAAGACACAAACTTATTCCACGAGCGGTTATGAGCAACCAACCTAACTTGACACTTACAATCTATTAAACTCTATGTATCCAAAGGTTCTCTCTAAGCTAGAACTCAATTTCTTCTTGAATAATAAACTATAGATAGGTAATTCTGCGAGTTTATCCGGTACGGTCCGGTATTATACCGGGTGTAAAAGCCAAGGCAAGAATCCTTTAAGGGTGTGTTAGTATGATCGGTAAAGATATTATTTTAAATACTGGGATCTCTAAATAAAGTACCAGTACCTCATAATAAGACGATTTTCTTTACTCAAAATACACTAATCACGTGGACACCCTCTCTGGTCTTGGCCACTCGGATGAGGGGTGCGGGTTGCGGGGTGCAATTAGGCCGCTAAGCTGCATAGCCATAGCTTAGAAAAATGATGGAGTTTTTGGTGAAATTTCAAGGTATATTTTTTTTTCTCGTAATGACATCGGAATCGTGTATACTTTCATACCCTAAAGGGATTTTTGACTTTGCATTTACATCCTGTATATAAGGTCCTTCAAAAATAAGTAAAAATAATTCTAGGGTAGATCATGTATCGTTAACTGACCACATTTGAGTAGAAACATTTTTTTTAGTCAAATAATTTTTTCACTTCCCGTTACAAAGTGGTTCAATCAGCCGACTAAACTATAGAAAGGTGATAAAAAAGACCGCGCAATAAATTTTTGTTTGTTAGAATGTGGTCTTTTGAGGATACTCTTCCGTCTTTTAAATTTTTTATTTTTAACAGCCCTATATGGTCGTAGACTTCTGTGGGAAGTATAAATTTCAACTTGATATCTCTAACGAGACTCAAGAAACTCAAACTCAAGAAAGACGGACGTCCGACTTGATATACGGACAGAAAGACAACAAAATGATCCTATAAGGGTTCCGTTTTTCATTTTGGGGTACGGAACCCTAAAAAGTACCCTATATTTATCATGATTTTATGATGCTGCTTAAGTTTTATCGTGATGCGTTGATTGGTTCCAGGGTCGGAAAAAATCAAACCTCGTTTTAGATTTATGGTACATAGGTTTTGCTCGCGGCTCCGCCCGCGTGTTATTCGGTTTAACGACATGCTTTTTTCAGGGATAAAAAGTAGCCTAAGCTATATCCTTTTGAAATTTCATCCGAATCCGTTAAGCCATTTCAGCATGAAAGAGTAACAAACATACATACACACACACACACACACACACACACAAACTTTCGCATTTATAATATTAGTGTTTTATATAGGTACAATTGGATTTATTAATAACTCTTTTTCCAGGAAAACTCCCAAGTTAAAGTTACATTCTAAGTTATTCATCCAGTAAGAATATATGTAACTTACTTGGATTGTCGTAATAACTACTTAAAGAACAAAAGGGTTGTCAGTTTGTGAAGTTGAAAAAAGTTTGTGAGTTAGAATACGTAACGAGGATAAAACAACAATTTGTGGAAGCTTTCTTAACGAAATGTTCATTTCCAAGAATAGCTAGATAATATTATTTGTGCCCCTAGACTTTTCTTATCCGCATTTTTTTTTAACAAAAACAAAATAAGACATATTTTAGATCAATACAAATTAATAATAGAAAAGTATTAAAATTACTTGTACGTTGTTCCACTAGTATTTAATTAAAGATGATTACGCTACCGGTTTCATCGATTTATCGACATCTTCAGGCGAAAACAATAAGGAAAAACATTAAATACACTTAAATACGTTAATTATAAGAGTCATCGAACATGTAATTTTATAATTAACGTATTTAAGTGTATTTAATGTTTTTCCTTATTGTTTTCGCCTGAAGATGTCGATAAATCGATGAAACCGGTAGCGTGATCATCCTTAATTAAATACTAGTGGAACAACGTACAAGTAATTTTAATATTTTTCTATTATTGTGAAAATGTTCCATCAAGAAGTGACAACAAACAGCATCAATCAATACAAATTACGTGTAATGTTTAAGGTTCTAGGAATTTTTGTTATATCGGGTTTAAAATCAAAGGCAAGAATCCTTTAAGGGTGTGTTAGTAGTATGATCGGTAAAGATATTATTTTAAATACTGGGATCTCTGAATAAAGTACCAGTACCTCTAAGACGATTTTATTTACTTAAAATACACTAATCGCGTGGACACCCTCGCTGGTCGCTGGCCACTCGGATGAGGGGTGCGGGTTGCGGGGTGTAATTAGGTGTGTGGGGAGTGGGGAGACCGGTGAGCTGCGTAGCCATAGCTTAGAAAAATGATGAAAATTTTGGTGAATATTCAAGGTATATTTTTTTTCTCGTAATGACATCAGAATCGTGTATACTTTCATACCCTAAAGGGGTTCTTGACTTTGCATTTACATTCTGTATAAGGTCCTATAAAAATAACTGAAAATGTTTGTAGGGTAGATTGTGTATCAATAACTGATCACACAACTGATTAATTTCGTCTTGAACAAGTGCTGAGCTAATAGCTATAGTATAGTATACAGGGTGTTAAGATGATAACCTTTTTTCTTAAAAAGGGGTGTTCTACCCATCAATATAAACAACTTTTACTATCGGGCCAACCCTGAACTCGCGAAAAAAAATCAGCTGTTTCATACGTATTCAGTTCGTGTAGATATTTAAATTTTCTATGTTTTCGCGATTTCAGGTTTGGCCTAGAACACTCCGTTAAGGAAAAAGGTTTATCATTTTAACACCCCGTATATTAGTTTTCGGGATGTTTCTTTACCTTATTGAAAACTTTAATTGTGTTTTATTCAAGAAACTTAAATAACAAAAATTAATAATACAATTAAAAAATAAATTAATGAGAAGAAAATACCTTTTTTTGGTCAAATATTTTCTTTAACTTTCGGATAAAAAGTGGTTCAATGAATTGATTAAATTCCTATGGAATGAATCAGTCACCTTTTGAATATTTTCCACTAGTTTTTCAGGAGTTTTAGGATTTCATATAAGATGAAATTTATTTATGCATCCAAAATCATACTGAAGATTCGATAAGTGCTCAGTACCAAGGTTAGATGACCGTTTTTGTGAAATTCGTAAATTATTATTTTCGTGTTCCTTACAAACGCAAGCCCAGCCCCGAGTCGATTACTATGGGACGTCAACGTTTTATTTTGTGAAATAAGCAAAGTTATCGATCCTTGATACTATCACTTACCAAGCCCACAGTATGAATTTGGCCGCATAAATAAATTTCACCTTGTATATATTTTCTATGATTATAAGTAAATACAAAAAGTTCAATTTAATTCTTCAGAAGAGGGTAAAACTTCTTACAACCTTGCAATCTGAAGTACAAAGAAAGATTAACAAAGAAATGAAAAGGACTTAAATCAATTAATTTCAACGGCCCCTCAATACATTTTATTATTCAAATTGATAATAAAAAGTATAAAACACCCCTTAGTTGCTTCCGTTCCCCTAAAATTAGATGCCCGAAGTCTACTGTAATCAGAAATGTAAATTTTTCAAACACAATGCCAAGAATGTACCCAAAAATGTGCTATTAGTGAACGAAAGAAAATAAAACAGTTTTTGAACGTATAAGGAAATTCAGACATCATTTGCTGCAATGACTTTTATTCATCACTAGCTTTGACCCGCGTCTTCGCTCGCGTGAAAGTGTCTTTCAAGGTGACTTTCTTTTATGTATTTTATCTACACGAACTGATAGGTCACTATAAGATTTTATCAGGTTAGCTAATTACGTAATAACTTAATACAGAAGGTCCCTTAAGTAGGGACTGAACAAATTAACCGACTTGGATTTACATGGATCTCACAACTTTTTACGGTAGAAGAACTAAGTTTTTTAACAAGTTTTGTTTTTTTGGCATCTCATTTCTTTTTGTAGACAGCCCCTCTTTTTTTCTTTTCGGTACCTTCTACTTACAACTGAAAATGTAACTTTGTATTCGTATATATTTACATGGGATTACAAAGTTATTTATGCAGTTGATGTATCTAGAGCGCTGGACTGAAATTGCAAAATATTTTAGTTTTTCCTTGATTTATACACTAAACACTAATTGTATTCTAAATTTGAAGCTTCTATGTCTGCTACAAGTGCCTTAGAGTTTTGATGATCGGTTAATCAGTGAGTGAGTGACAAAATTGAGAAACTTTGACTAGTTATAATTCTTAAACTACTGGTTCAAATTTGATGAAATTTGAAATATACCGTGTCTATACAATTCCTGCTTGGGTACCGAAAATTCAGGCTTCTAGTTTTATCTACAACGAAGTTATAGGGGGTCGAAAATGGCCTGAACTGCTTCGAGAAAAGGATCGTACGACGTGCCGCTTTTTAGCTCGACTTGGCGGGGGCACTGCCGTGCTCCAAATTTAATAGAAGCTTGGATAGTTCATTGAATAAGGATTTTTGTATGGAGACCCTGAAAATAATTCCTGTGACACTTAACCTTTGAAGTCTAAAGAGATTACGGTTGAAGAATAGAATAGAATACTCGATCTTCTTCAAATGGGGTATTTATTCTTTCACACTCCTATCACACTGGAAAGCTTTACCAAATTGTTTACCTTATTTAACCCCTTCATTCGTAACGAAGGTAGGTATTTTTTCAAATAATTGTTACAAAATTATTCCATGTCGTCCTACCCGCAGCAGTAACATAAACCCGCAAAAAATAAGCATAAAAGAACGATTTTTAGGCAATCCTATAAAGTTTTGCATAAAAAGCAAAGATTTACCTACTTACGCAAGATTTAATTAAAGGACATCTTAGATTGAAGCTAAGGTCACGAGAATAATGCAATATTCATTCCCAGATTCCGGAGTAGACCGGGCACAACTGGTCAAGCCAGATCTTTTTCCGACAAAAGTCAGAATCGATACATGAATTATTCGTGAAACGCATCCAGTTTTGGGGTTCTTCTGGGGAGGTTCATTCTTATCAAATTAAGAAGTGATTTTATAGCAAACGTGTTCAAAGCCTTAACAGTTTTGTTGCTAGAATAAGCAACAAGAAATGGTACAGATATTCTATCTTACGAAGTTTGGCTATGGTGGTAGTAGCACTTTTTTCTAATGTGCGTAACTTTGGTAGCCGCAACGTCACTACTCAAATAATTTATTTATTTATTATTATTTAGGAAAACCAACAAGAAATACAACAAAGTTACGTAGATTGAATAATCTTAAAAGTTAAATAGCTATTTGGTTCCTTAATTAAAGGCATCCACATCATGCACCAGTTCAGACAATTATCAAAATGCTTATACTAATAGGACCTTTTACTACAAATAACATATAAAATTAAAACTAACTTAACAATATAGTATGAGAAATTATTAAAATAGTAAATATAACGGCCAAACGGACTTTGGGAGATAGAATATCTGCAATAATTATTCCTGACTAAATTCAAAAGTATACTTATGCATAAAAAAACCGGACAAGTGCGAGTCGGACTCACCCACCGAGGGTTCCGTACAAATGATTTCGTAGCACGATGCCTACTATCGCGGTTAGTTGACTTTTCAATACTTTCAAGTAATCGGTAGCACAATGACAACATTATGAAACCACCATACATTAGATCGCACTATGCCTACTTTTTATTTTAGTCGCAGTTACATAGCAGTTTGCCAACTTTATGAAAAATCGGATCCAACTATAGTATTATGTCTATTTTGGTACCGTTATGTTCAAAACAATTTTCTGTTATTCCATAAAAAGTGAAGCAAGTACCAAATAGTTTACATAAGTAATTTTCTCGTGTTTATTGTTTATGTTTGACTATGATATCTAAAATCTGTCTAAAATAGAGAGGCTTGGTTGTTCCTGGATCCCACTTTAGGGTCCCTGGTTTTTCTTGTCTTAGAGACAACAGAGACGATGGGTTTGCGGGTTGGGCTATTTTAGTCAAACGGTGCTTGACTTTTTCCCAAATTTCTCTTCCTTCTCATAGTCAATATGTCAATGCTGTTGCAATTAAATTCCTTAATTTGTCAACTTTATCGGTTCAAATCCCAATCAATCTGTTCTGCCCGGACTGTTTTCTATTATGTCATCTCTACCTGTGCCTGTCATTATATTGGGTGATTTCAATGGCCATTATTTATCTTGGTCACTCAAAACTGATGCCTTCGAAGTGATCTTATTGTTAATTTCGTTTATCTTAATATTTGCGTTCTTAATGATGGTTCTCCTACCCGACGTACTCGCCCAAATGAAAACTCTGACAGTGTCGTCGACTTATCTCTCTGTTCCCCATCTCTTTCCTCTGTCTTGTCTTGGGAAGTTCTTTCCCTTATTTATGGAAGTGATCATTCCTTATATTATTTTCCATGCTTAATCGCTATATTTAGGTATCACAGTAATCAACAGATGTTCCGAATTCCAAATGATGACAAATAAAATGACAGTTGCCCATTGTAAAACCTATCAAAAAATTGTGTCTTATTTAAATTTAGTGCTAATTTAACAGCAAAACAAACAGGCTTCCAAAAACGTAAACGAGCAGAGGAAGTCGAAAATACAACAGGCTTAATAAGGCGGACTGGGAAAGTTGTCCTTCTTTTGTTCATAAGCAAATTGAAACACTTACGTCCACTTTTAGCACTAACTTTCTTTCTAACTACTACCAGTTTGTTGACATTCTTACTTCTTCTGCTAAAATACATATCCCTATCAAGAACCCTTCTTCTTCTTTCTTCGTCGCAGACTTTTTCCTCATTGGTGGGATCCTGATTGTTCTTCAGCCGTCAAAAAAAAAGAAGCTGAAAAAGTATACAATTAAAACATGGCAATGAACAACTTCTTATCATATCAACAATCTGCTGCACAAACAAAAAGACTGAGAAAAAAGAAGGTTGTAATAAATTTTGTGAGAGTATATCTCCTAAAACCCCAGTTTCTTTAGTCTGGCGAAATATTAAAAGATTTCGAGGGGCACTAAATATTCACAACATTTCCTCCAGTGACACTGACTCTTGGTTAGATGCCTTCGCCGAGAAGCTGGCTCCTTCTTCCCCTCCGATCTTGTCTCCTCTGTCTACTCATCTACCTTTTTCTCTTTCTTCTTATTCCGATAATAGTTCTATTCTTATGAACCCTCCTTTCTCCTTTTATGAACTTCAGTTGGCTTTACAAGGTCTCGAAGACTCGATACCAGGTAACTATGGATAATATTTCTCTTTCATTTCTAACTAATACAACAAGTATTACTACCAAGTATTTGCCTTCATTTAATTACGTACTTAAATGATTTTATTTTTTGATTTGTTAATACCAACCTTTTATTAATTAGTACAATAATTATTATTTATTATTACAGTATGTAAATTTCGTTTTGACTGTACAAATTCTAGGCCACATGCATATCAAAAGCACTGATGATGTCCAAAGTAGGCATCCTGCGATTAGAAAACATTACTAAGGAAAATGTTTGTCTATATGCAATTAAAGGCATAGTGCGATCTAATGTATAGTGGTTTCGAAATGTTGGCATTGTGCTACTGATTACTAGAAAATATTGAAAAGTCAACTAAGCGCGATAGTAGGCATCGTGCTACGAAATTATTAAAAGTAAAAAAAATATACAGTAAGATTTGGTCACCCGTAGAATTACGACCGCGCATACCGTTGCTTAACCTCTTAAGATTTTTTTCCTATACTTGTAGTATTAGACGGTATCACTTGCCAAATTTCATAGTTCTAGGTCATCGGAAAATACCCTATGAAATTTGATTCCCTGAGAGTGTCTAAATACACGTTTTTTGCGGCATAAACGGCCGTATCTTTTTTACGTTAACTTAGAAGTTTGATTTTTTCACAGCTTCAAGGGACTGTAGACTTGAATATATGGTTTTAATTTCAACTCGATACCTTCACGAGTTCCTGAGATAAAGGTTCTTGACAAACATACGGACAGACGGACAACAAAGTGTTCCGTTTTTTCCTTTTGAAGTACGGAACCCTAAAAATGCACTTCTGTACCTTTCAACAAAATTATGGCAGCTAAGTCCTTTTTAAGTGATACCAGCACCTCTGACATGGTAGACTACATCCACCTCTGACAGCTCGATAAATCACTGTCTGTCCCTCTCTAGGTAGATAAACACAGAGTGAGACAGAGCACTCTATCGATTATCGAGCTCGATATGGTCCTCCACGTTAGAGGTGCAGAAGACGAATAGAAAAACGGAGAAACCACAAACAGATTAACACTGTTTCGACTGAACCCTAACAAAATTATACGATGCCTGCGTAGACGCATTTAAGGGCATGGGAGAGAGTACCTCATTTTTACATCAAATAAACGAACTTTTTGACGTTTCATAGCGCGCTCTGAGCCGTGGGCCGTGACTTAGGTCAATAAATCAATAACAGACTTAAACAGAGTTGTAACTCTGAAATAAAATTACAGATTTGTATGATTCCGTTGCAACAATAAAGATTATCAAAAAATACATACCTATGTACATACAATAAATAGAGGATTACAAAATAAATAAATAAATTGACGCGGTTTGTTCCAAACTTGCTTCATAAACTTTAGAAGAACATCGTTTTTTTTATAAAAGTAATTTTATTTCTATTTGCGTCATCTTCTCTCATTGGCTGGATTCGATTGATGGTTCTTGGTGGAATATCATCTTGAATAAATTATACACAAATTCTTGTACTTTTATTCCACATATATCATATGTGGAATAAAAGTACAAGAATTTGTGTATAACACTAACACTAACACTAACGTCAAGGAAGTTGTGTAACCGCTTTTAGTCGATTTATTTGGTGAGTAAGGAACCCGATTCTCTCTACTCCAAATCACACTTCGCACTTTTTACATTTGCGCTTTTCTTTTAATATACGGAATAGAAAGATAAATCGTACGAGACAGAGGTTTTGATTGATGGCACAGCCGTTTAAATTCGACCTCCTCGGTCGGGGGTTCGATGTTTTGGAAATAACGTGATTCTTTTAGCTTCTGTTTTCGTGGTTTAATCTCGCTTTTTCGTCTTTTTTCGGATTTCGTCGGTCGTACGATGCGGGATTGATGCTTTTTGGAGCTTTTTGATTGGTACCGGACGATTGAGGGGTTTGCGGCTGTTTGTTTTTTTTTTTCATATCCATAACTTCATTGCTTGGCTGAAAATGTTATTGTGCAGCCCAAATCTGTGCTTTGTTCTACACTGATCTTAATTGGTGGTAGGTAGAGCTGTTGCCAGGCTCAATTGTGGAGGTACTACCATCTTACTCGCAAGACAGTTCCCAAACAGGCACAACCAGGTGGCCCACCAAGCCTGGGACCGATTGATGGAAGTATATCCGACCCCTATTTAAAACAGACTGATGACGGGCAGCGGCGTCACTGGTGCAAGAGTTTCGGAACCGCGCTCACCAACCCGCCTGCCCAGCGTGTGTGAATGTGGGCATCTCTTCCAGGAGTACTGCCAAGAGTGAAGAAATCCTGGAAAGGCCTATGTCCAGCAGTGGACGAAACAGGCTCATGGATGGATGGATGAATGGATTAATATGTAGCAAACAAAAAGGTCTGTGATTCAGGAAAACGCCACAGCAGAACGTGACGTTATTAAAGCTTAAATGCTCAAATGACATAATTATCTACTTTCGGAATTATCATAAAATATCTATGAAGAGGCTAAATATTTCCAAATTGCAAGTCATTGTGTATTCTACTTTTATCGTCTTGAATACATTATCAAAAACATAATTTATATCTGCATTTTTATTAGCTCAGTTATTACATTTGTAATGGGAATTCTCGTGCCGTCCACCCTTAACAACGAGGAGATGCATAAATGAATAATCCTATGTATTGTTTTGCGGTTGACTAGAAGCGATTAATGTTTTGTCCCTATTTTTGGCCGTTTTTAATCTGTTTTCGTTTCGTTCAAAAAGCGAATGTCCCGGGAAAACGGACAGGATGAATTTTAATAGCCAAAGCTTTTGATTGTATTTGAATTTGATACTTTGATTTGTGAGTGGATTGGGTACTATCTGCCTATCTATAACTTGAAAACTGCGGTCTTGTGGGGAGAGTAACCGCCATTTTTCACTTTCTTCTGCTAATGGTTTGACCCGTTGATAAGACATAACATTAACATCCTCCTTCACTTGAGTAAACTCTCCACTTTTCCCCTTGACCTTTCCTTCCATGATATTTTCCAAGAAGTGACCTGTCTTCTCTCTTCTGTTTTCAATGATTTTTACAAACATCTTTCTTACTCTCTAATTCTCAGCACTTCCTCATTTATCTTCTTCTCCGTTCAGCTAATTCTCTCCATTTTTCTCCTTAATTACTATCGGGGGAAAATCTACAGCCCCACTTTTCGCACGCATGGCCATAGTGAAAAGTGGATCTGCAGCAATTTCTTCAATGGTACATATTAAATCAAACAAGGTCATTAAAAATATATTTACGTTGTTTTTACGTTAGTTTCATAAATGCTCTTCTCTTCTATACGAATAACTTTGGTAAGGGGCCATGCGAAAGTACATACATACCAGATTGGTAGGCAGAGACTACAGATTTACATCTACTGCGATCCTGACACACCTTGTTGATGTCCATTAATCTAGTCATACAAGATTTTCTATTCCGGGTGCTTTTATTTTGCCCTTCTCCAGTATGCCGGCAATTTCGTCAGTATACGTCCTTCTTGAACGGCCTTCTTGGTCTCTATGACTGATGCCGAGCCCTAATGGTCCAAAATATATCTTGTAATAATTTGTTTCAATTGTTTTATTAGATGTATTTATATATAATGTGACTTTAATTTATGCAACCAAACTCATACTGGAGGCTTGGTAAGTGATCATGATCAGTAACACGGATCGATAACACTTTTTGCTAATTACGCAAAATAAAATCTTGACGTCCTATAGTAATTGACCCAGGGCTCGATTTACGAATTTCACAAAAAAGGTCACTGAACCTTCTTACTGAGCACTTACTGAGTCTTCAGTAAGAATTTGGCTACGTAAATTAAAGTCACCTTATATAAATTGTAATTGCAAAATATCACCATTCAAAAAACCTTGTTCAGTAGCTTATTCGGACTAAAGAACCGCTCGCTATCGTCGCTCGCCTGCTAGCCTCAGAGGTCGTGGGTTCAATCTCCGCGGTGCATATTGATTGTTAGGTTTATGTGCTTAGGAAGGTGCGGTCCATTTGTGCCCGAAGTACGGCGATGAGGCTCATCACCCATCACGTTGGGGATGTAACAATCGGCGGTGAAAAGCGGGTGTACCAAGTGTGGACTGTAAATGACATTTACAGTTTAACACCTCTGACACCCCCGCGAGGATTATATGGAGGATATGTAATATTAAAAAAACGAATGGGTATACTTATATTCAGTTGTGGCTTAAAAAAATATTTTCTAAAACAACAAGAGAATTTAAATAAATTTATTATCTCTTGTTTCCACCTCTTTAGTGCAATAAAAACACCTTTGGCTCTGTAAATGAGGAATAAACTGTTTGTAAGTAGCAACCCTTTGATCTACGAAGGCTGTTTTATAAAACAGCGAGAAAGGAGTTTAGAATTTTTTTTTCATGCATTGGTAATGAACGGAAATTGAAAATTCTACGAAGAGCAGAAGTAGACAAAAACTTGTTTTTTGGTTTTTTTGTAATATTAATATTGAAAAAACAAGTTTCATTTATCGATAGAAGTTACCAAATAGTAGGTACGTTTTCTAGAATCAATATAGAAAATCTAAACTGGAAAAATACTGTGTATATAATTTTTGAATACATATCTCTAATAAATGTTAAATAAGACACTGTCTGTGTCTGTTTGTCTGTGTTTGTTTAGCTTTATATTCATCCACCCATCCATCAGCCTGTTTCGTCCACTGCTGGACATAGGCCTTTCCAGGATTTCGCCACTCTTGGCGGTACTCCTAGAAGAAATGCCCATACTCACACACGCTGGGCAGGCGAGTTGGTGAGCGCGGTGCCAAAACCCTTGCACCAGTGACGCCGCTGCCCGTCACTAGTCTGTTTTATATAAGGTCCGGCAATTGGGGATGGATATACCGCCATCCATCGGTCCCAGGCAATGGTAGGCCGCCTGGTTTTGCCTGAGAGCTGTCCTCTTACTCTCCCCCGAATAACTTCGGGAGGATTTGTGAGTAAGATGGTGGTACCTCCACACTCGAGCTCGGTATCAGCTCTACCACCTAGCTTTGTATGACCACGCTTAAAACTTAAGAACTACAAAAATGCTGTTTTCAATGGGGCTTGCATTCATAGCCAGGGGATTTACTAAGAAAGGTTTTGAAAAAACCTTCAGTATCGTTGCATTATGATAAACAACGTGAAATTTAAGTCATTTTGCTAACGAAAACTGGTGATAGTACTCGTCCATATGAACGACTTTTTGAAAGTTAAATACCCAAATGTATGAAACAGCAGATTTTTTTTTCACGATTTCAGGGTTGGCTTTATAGTAAAAGTTGTTCATATAGAATAGAATAGAATATAATTTATTTGTCTCCCAATTATTTATACATACGTGGGACGCACTATAAGTTTCCGGAATGAATATGAAAAAATACTATTAAAGGTACAAAATTAATTTATTGTTTTTCAAAATAATCTCCCTTGGCGTCTATGCACTTTTTCATTCGATCAAACCAGTTTTGAAAACTTTTGTGCCACTCCCCTGTGGTGACCTCTGAAACGTGTTTTTCATACTCCTCGACAGCCTCTTCTGGTGATGAAAATCGTTGACCGCGTAATTGGTTCTTAATTTTTGGGAACAGAAAAAAGTCACAAGGTGCCAGGTCGGGACTGTATGCAGGATGACTCATGAGTTCTACATTTTTCGTCTTCAAAAAGTCGTTTGTCTGTCTGGCCGTGTGAGAACTAGCATTGTCGTGGTGCAGGATGATACGGCGTTTACGGTTATTTTTACGGAGTTCGTCAATAACTTCCGGCAAACAAATGGTCGTGTACCAGTCACTATTCACGGTACGACGATTCTCTAAAGCAACAGTAGCCACGTGTCCAGTTTTATTAAAAAAAGAAGCAATCATCCGCTTAGATGCACTTTTCACGCGCGCCACTTTGGTTGGTTTCGGCTCATCTTGAAAGACCCATACGCTCGATTGCTGCTTTGTTTTGGGATCGTAGCAATAAATCCATGTTTCGTCACCTGTTACTATGTCCCACACCAAATTTGACGCACCTTCGTTGAATCTGGTAAGCATGGCACTGCACCAAGTGACGCGGTCCGTTTTTTGAGCCTCGGTCAAGATGTGTGGGATCCACCGCGAGCACAGCTTTCTCACACCCAAATGTTTGTGTAGGATTGATTGTATTTGACTCATGCCTATTTCTAAGGATGCGCGAATTTCATGGTAGGTCACATGCCTGTCTGTTTCAATCATACGGCGCACAGCATCGATGTTTTTGTTGGTCACAGCGGTGGACGGCCGACCATCGCGAGATTCGTCACTGAGATTGATACGACCACGCTTGAATTCTGCAAACCAGCTATAAACAGTCGTCTTGCATGGTGCTTCATTGCCAAAAGCTGTTTCAAGCCGAGCGATGCTCTGTTGAGCTGTCAAATTACACTTAAAATCGTAGAAAATCATACTACGAAAATTTTCCCGAGTTAAATCCATGTTGATGCAGACACACAATTTTTTAAATGGCGCCACAAGGTAAAAACAAAAGACAGTCAGATGAAACAAACTGCATTCTACAGCCAAAGAGTTCTATTTTCAAATGTTGCAATAAATTTTTAAATATTGTTTATGTAAGTGGCCAGTTCCGGAAACTTTTAGTGTTACCTATGTATTATACAGTTATAAAGTAGTTGACAAAAAGGAATCAGGCTCAGCTTCTTGCCGGAAGTGAAAAAGATCATCTTCACAGCGCTGTTTTCCAGCCTGTCCCTGATCTCACAGATTTAACATAACTGCAGGTAGTCAAGACAAAAAAGAAAGCCATGCATTAAAAATAAATATAACAATTGACATCGGGTTTAACAAATATAAAAATCAAGTAATATGACACTAAAAATCGTTGAAAACAACATTAATAATAATCTTAAACTGCACATGTTACAAAGTGAACAAGGAAATTTCTAGTTTTAATAAAAGAAAACAAAACATACTTAGTTAAAGGACTTAGGCGGAAACTTTTCTTTCTTCTTTTTAAAAAGCGGCATTTCATTTATTTGTTTTTTTTTTTATATATGGACGAGTACTATCATCAGTTTTCGTTAACAAAATGACTTAAATTTCACGTTGTATATAATAACTAGTCTTTCGTCCCAGGCACCGCCGCGCCGCTTTTATTCAATCTCTGCCCCGTTTTCGGCTTAGGCGTTAATTTGTGAACATCCCCTATAGCCTATATGTTGACCAGGGTCACTATAGGACATTTTTATCAAAAAGTGGTTCTCTAGTTAAAACGGAACATACAAACAGACATACAGACAAAAATTCTAAAAGTTGTAGTTTTGACTTCATTATGTATTTATGTGAGCTATCTATTAATTTCAATAAAAAACAATAAAATATGTTTGTATTCGTTTTATTTCATCAGTCGACTAAAATTGTACTGACGTCAGTATAACATTAAAAAACCATATGAAATTTCATTTAAAATTTCGAAAAAATATATCATGTAAAGACGTAAAGTCATTTTTACTACTTTATTTTATTATTGTAAATTTTTTATTTTATTTTTATTTTATTTGCATTATAAACCAAACATGGTATACAAATCAGTGTAGGTACAAAAATTATAAAGATAAAAATAAATAGTTGAAGATTTACAAAAAACTATAGATAAAATTATAGATACAACTGCAGGAATTATCTTCTAGTAAAATTATGGAATTCCTTTTTCAGTCAGGACGAAGCAGCGGCCAAAAGTCTAGTTTTAAAACAATATAATCCAATAATCGTCAAATGTTCGTTAACACACCTAATCTTTGTACGAAATTAACCATTTGTTTCAAAAATGATCCACAGATTTTGTTTTCGTGACATTCACCCTTATACTTCTTCATTTTAAAGTTCAAAATTGTATGCTCCGACGGCAGGGTTAATCGCGTTTCGTCTAATGCTTTGATTCGTCGCACACGTGGCTATTCCATTCGGAAATTACGGAATTTGGTCGCACATGTCGGGATTCGCTACGATTACTATGCTACCACTATTTTAAGACGTACGCCTTAACTCATATTGACTTGTAATAGAGATGTTTGTTGAATGGCTGATTGTCTAAGAGCGGTGGTCTGTTTGTACGTTCCATATGTGACGTGGTTTCCTATTGCTAAGGTTATGAAATTAGTGGGCCTTGCTGTTCGTATAGGGAAATTGTTATTATGTGAGACATATTAGAATAATAGTATATATTATATAATACCATTGATAATTACATTTTTGCTTTCCTTGAGACTGGTTATTAAATCATTTAATAAATTACATTTGACAGCCTTTGTTATCTACCGTTTCGTATGTGTCAACCATAAATTCGGTTCAAATCGCTTAGGGCACATTAAATGTTTACACAAATTGTGCGTTCGGCCTGCGTTCTTCTAAATGCTCACCACCACGCTAGGACACAATCATCGTCAGTGAAACGTAGGTGTACGAGTGTGGACTGTGATTTCACTGAGAAAAATATCTTTTTGGCTTCATTATAAAAAAGCATTACATTAGTATAAAATACGGTGAATTGTTTTTAAATTTGATGATAATTGGAAAATATTATGCTGTCATTAAAAGGTTGGAAAAAATAATCGAGTTTTTAAGGTAAGTAACGCAATATTATGATGACAGATCACCGAAAAATTGGTCACAGAAAATAAGATTATCATTTTCGTATTACACAATGCCTTCCCCATAAGAGAGGTGCATGACGGAGCGCATAATTCTATCTGCTTCCTACAAAGTCATAGTGACAGTGCGTCATATTATAACGCTAGCAGCAGCAATAGTAGTTTCATCGTATTTTGTTGTGATGTCCGTATGCTCCCTACTTTACGTGAATCATCATAATTTTAGGTGAATTCACTTAATTTTATGATTAAAAGTTTTCTCAGAGTTGTATTTCATAGTCCATCCTTCGAAACACCGCTGACACCCCCTCGAGTAATCATGTCTTGGCATGTCGATCGATCGGTGGAAGCACTGGCTGTCATGTGGTCATGGTAACTTAGTTTGGCAGACGGGTTACAATCTTATGGGTACCCACACTTAACACATGAATGCTCTTTTCGTTCCTTCTCTCTTAAGGCGGGCTTGCTCGAACAAAACCGCCGAGTAAACGAAAACCACTTTTAACGTACACTATTAGAGTCGATTTCGTTTAGTATTAGCTAGGGCGCTTGTGATAAACACATTTATGAAAATTATATTATTTTGCAGGTTATATTTACTTTTTATGGAAAACTAAGGCTCATACTGGATTATCCATTTAACACAACAGTACAGCTATGTGGTTTCCGAAAAAAAAAACTAGTTGTTCTGAGACAACTGCGACGAAAGAGTATTTTGCATATAGTTTGCAATTTATTTTTACAGATACTAAATAGTTTTTACTATTTATGTTCGAATGATCATTAAATTTGTGTTATCAGTAATACCAAGCATTTTTTAGCCTTATAGTCTGTTCAGGAACCATAAAATTTACGTCAAAAAAATCCAATTTTAGGCTTATCAGGGAAAACATGGCCTTAAGTAGTTATTTTACGTGTTTATCTAAGTATGTTTGTTAATTTGTGTGTACAAAAATTTTTGTTGTGAAAAATAAATTATGTCCTATGTTAACATTCTGATATGAATAAAAGATAAAAATGAAATTTGAAACTGTCGACAAATATTTTTTAATAAAAGCGTAAAAAATTTTGACAGATTAATTCCCTGTCCCGTTCAATTATAATTTATTTACAATATGCACCAACGGGGAGGAAACTTATCAACAAAGAAACTCACCGGTGCATCCATAAATCTTTTTCTAGCTGCCAATATTACGATATTTATTCCTGAAAATATTCCCGAAGAAAAATGTTCTGAGCTTGTACTAAATCACGTAAAATGAAGTTTTGTTGCGAAATGAGAAATTAACCATTCGTTACAAAGATTTAGAAAATATTTTTTACGTTTGATTTTAAAATTTCTATTATACACGGTGATTTTAATTTAGCTTTATATAATTAATACTGGAAACTCGGTTAGGAATAAAATACCATAACTCATATTCATTTACTAGCTTTTGCCCGTGGCTCCGCCCGCGTGCTATTAGGCTTACCGATATGATTTTTTCCGGGATAAAAAGTTGCCTGTGTGTTAAGTTAAGGTATAAGCTATATCAATTTTAAAATTCATCCAAATCCGTTCTGCCGTTTCAGCGTGAAAGAGTAACAAACACACACAGACACACACACACACCCTCACACCCTAATGATCGCATTTATAATATTAGTGTGAAGTGTGATGTTATTATTTTATACCAGCCTAGCTGTATATCCAAGGCGCTGTTTTATTGCACCCAACCAATACTGTACTTAAAAGCTTATACTTAAATAGCTAGTACTTAAATATATTAAAGTATATATTACTATATATTACTATATAATACTTAAATCTCAATTAATAAAGGGGCTACCTCGCAAAATAGGACCTTTCCTTTAATTCATTATTTAACTATTGTTATTAATAATGTGTACTTAAGGCTTCTCTCAACGCCAATGACCTTGAACTGAGCAACTTTGTAACCAGTTTATACGGTAAATATTGCATTTTTGATACAAGAAAAATTCATATTATTCTACATGGTACGAAGTGTAATGTGGTTTTTCCTGAATTTTATTTTAATATATAGAAGTGAAGAAAAAAAAATTTTAAGACACCCTTATTTCTCAGTTCTCTGTCCACTTGTAATTATATAACTGCCACAGTTTTTATCTAAACGGTGTAAAAATTTATAAACTTCTGGTCAAAGCAATATTAAATAATATAGTTTTCTCACTTTTTGGAAATTCATTTTATTTTATTTAAAATAAATAAAAAACACTATATTTTTGAACTTGTCAGCCGGAGCGCCTGACGTACCAGCCAAGTTTAAACGCGAGCTGATAAGAACTTTATTTTAATGAGGTTTTGTTCGACATTTCAGCCACTACGAATAGAGTTGCTAATTTTTCCGACGGATTCGCAGATAAGTTTTAACCATTTTTTCAAGTGGATAATTTTTTGTTCCCATCTCGTATGGAAGTCACATCTGAAGTAACCTTTTTAACGAAGGATATTTTGGTTTCTGTACACAAATTAAGACGTTTTTATTGATTTTTAGTTATTATAAATGACTAGCTTTTGTCCTCGTATTATTAACGACATGCTTTTTTCCGGGATAAAAGTAGGCTATGTGTTAAGTTAGGATATAAGCTATATCCATTCTAAATTTCATCCAATTCCGTCCAGCCGTTTCAGCGTGAAAGAGTCACAAACATACATACACACACAAACTTTCGCATTTATAATATTAGTAAATAAATGATGAGTCAACGCTTATATGATAAAAATAATAATTTAAAAAAATATTTCGTAAGCGAATGCGCTACCACCACTGCGTATTATTATGATATCAATGACCATTATTTATAATACTTCTGTGACTGAGTAAAAAGGCGACATAAAAAGTATCCACTTAAATAATTTACGTTTGTATCTCTGACACAGCCCGCTGCCTTTTTTTGTATGAACAGTTCCACCACGTGTGGATCCCGAAGTTCTTTGTATGAGAAGCAGCTTTTGTTTGTATTGATCATAATATCGCACGGTCCCGGAATCGCTACCGGCGGAAGTCATAGAAATAAGCGAGTAAAATGAAACTCGAGATACCCTCGCACGAACCTCCGACAGAATTCACCCCGAAGATCTAAAAATGCTAATAACTTTTATAAATGTTATTATTATAATGAAGTATTTCGGATATGTTAAAATATACTCAAGCGCTGTTTTCGGTTTACAGCGAATATAGAATTACATAATTTATTTTTATCTACACTTAAAAAATTCTGATATGAATTCAAAAATACCTACTATATTATATTTTACTTGCAAACTCGTTTTCTTAACAAAAAACATTTTTTTTTCGGCTGTACATTGTCTATGTTTCTTGGAATTTACAGATAAACTGTTGAATTTTGGCGCGTCATAGTTTACGGGGAAATTTATTACTTACTATGTTTTGTAGGCAAAATTTTTATTTTGCTCTGTTATTGCTGACAGCAGTGATACTGATGATAATTTGACTCCACCCAACGTTCTTGAAACAACGTCGAAAATTACGGACGATCTCTTGCCAGAACAATAAAATTACCACAAATTTTACCAAGATAATGAAAATAGGTAGGTAATCGACCTATTCCATGAGTTTACATATAGTAGTGTATGAAACTGCACATAACTAGGTATTAAAACACTCGTGTGATGCTATTATAAAACTTGCCTATTGCTTGTTTTTTGAAGTCACACTCGTGTAATAATAACTTCTTTATGTAGGTACCAGTTTCATAAACTGCTATTTCGTTTTTCTTACTAATATTGAACAGCTACGTACTGTAAAAGTTGTATGGGCAAGTAATTTATATATTTTTTTCGGTACATTTCTTTGTAAAAGTTATTTAGTATGATCAGTAGATTATGTGGTTTTATTTAAACACTCCCGGTATAAGAACAGATCGTTTGGGACGTAGTATTCGTCGGTGAAAACTGGTTGTCCCCGTGATATAAGAAAACAAGGTATGATTATGTTTTTATTGCGAAATCCATCGCTTTAGTATCCTCTAAAATTATTATTACAGTGAATTACAAACTAGAAAAGATAAATTAGTAACAAACAAAACAAGGTATGCTCTTTGAGAGCTCAAGACGACGTCATTATCATGTATTTACTTTGAAAATCAGCCAATCACTGTCATGGTATATGTGTATTTGTGTGTGTGACAACACAAGATCATACAGTGCGACCAACTTATCTGTTCAGTTGGATTATCCACCCATCTCTTTCTAGTGCGGTAGAAAAGAGTATAATTAGAAAGTGACGGCGAATGATTTTACTTAACAGTTAAATTGGTGGCACTATAAAAATGACATCTCGTTACGCGAAGCGCGTTCTAAATATTCTAAAATCTCAATTTAGCCATACGAGCTCTCTTCCTCACTCATTCGAAATCGCGCAAAAATGCATTGCTATCCTGCTGTCAGTGTTCAAATTGAAGTAAGCGTAAGTTTTGGAATGCAAACCTAAGGAGCAGGCCTTGTTTTTTTCGGCCATTGGTGTACCAAGTGTGGACTGTGACTTGAATTTCTTAGTTTCTTTTTGTTTTTTTGTTGTTGTTGCTTTAATTAACATGTAAAGCCTTCATGTAATCCTTTTAGTTTCAAGATTTTCATTTCTAAAACTGCGTCATTTTTTAAAACAAGAGCTTTAAATCATTTTCCATTTATTATTTTGTACGAATATTTATTTAATCCGGCGGAAGGATGAGGCTTACAGAAAAAATAAGTTTTACCTTTTTCAGTTTTTCCTTTGCTGAATATTTTAACCAAATCCCACCGTATGTTGTGCAAACAATTATAAATGCACAGTAATATAAGTTCATCCATCATCCTGTCATCGTCCACTGCTGGACATAGGCCTTTCCAATAGTTTGCTACTCTTGGCTCATCCAGCCGTCACTTGCAACGTCCTTCAGGTCGTCGTTCCAGTGGACACGAGGTTGGCGAACGCTACGCTTTGCTGTACGTGCTCTCCATTCTGACGCCTTTCGGCCTCAACAGCCATCATGTCGGCGAGAGATATGGCCTGCCCACTGCCACTTCATACACTGACACTATGTTATGTCGGTTACTTTCGATCTCCGACGTACATCCTCGGACGGATTTTATCCATCAGAGACATTCGAAGCATAGCCCGCTCCATAGTAATTTGCGTAAAACTAGCAGAAGGGCCTGTTTCACCACTTGCTGTTAAAGTGCCTGATAGTATATGTGTCAAATAACGCATACAAAACCTGTTCCATTTTTAAACTTATGCTCTGGAAATTGCTTATCAGCAGATGGTGAAACAGTCCCTTAGTAACAAAGAATATAAGATAGGTAAGCATAATATGAGAAAATTTGGTTTCGTCATAAAATACGTAACGGCCTTTTCTGATTCGAATAACTTCAATTTTCGTTTAAAATATAAAATATATATAAACTAGCTTTTGCCCGCGGCTTCGCTGGCCTGTAAGTTTCTTTCAATGTTTGATCAGTATCGACGGGTTTAGGCTTTGCGGTAATTTTATCACACCTTGATATCGGAATACGTTGACTAGGCGCACTTCGATGATATAAAGAAAACTGTATTCAAATCCCTTGAGTTGGTTCAAACTGAATATACAGATTATACAAAATACAGATAAACAAAAACTCTAAAAATATAGTTTTGGCCTCAGTACTAATAGACACCTCTATAATAAATAAATAATAAATAAAGAATATTAAAGAAGCAAAAGAGGTGTGTCAGGATCGTAGCAGATGGAAATCTGTAGTCTCTGCCTACCCCTCTGGGAGACAGGCGCGGGTACTTGTATGTATGTATACGTATGTATTAAAGACTACGAAAGATTATCGTCATGACATGAATCCCTAAGGGGTTATGAGAGGCGTTTTCACGCTCGTACACCCACGTTTCACCGACGATCATTATGTCCCAGCGCGACAGGTATTGGGCTCTTTCGCCGTACTTTGGGCATAATTTGAACCCACAGCTTAACGTGCCTTCCGAGGCACGCAGCAGTTTCAACATAAATTTGCCCCTTTGGATTTAAATCCGCAACCTCTAGATTGGTTCAAGTAGGTACTCGAACCACTGAGGCGGTTAATTGTTCTAAATATGACAAAACTAGTTTTTTTGTGCAATAGTCTAATTTACATATTTTTATTTTTCAGGTAAATACAAGTTCAATATTCGGACGACGGAATGGAATACGGTGATATTTTACAATATTTATATTTCTGTTATTACTAATAACTATAATAAATGTCTTAATTACTGCCTCAATAACAAAACTAAAATGAAAATATTAGGGCAAAATATTGGGCCGTAGAAGACCTGCCCCCCGATTCTGTATCATAAAGTCAGTTGCCAAACCGAGTGCCTATCGTCAAAAACATACATATTCGCTTATCTAAGGTGCAAGCCACACAGAAGCGGCGCGGCACGCTACCGGCGCGCATCGGGCGCGCCACTGGCGCACTACCGGTGTGTATCGGTGGTATTCAAGTGTTTGATTTTGATCTGACAAGATGTCTTCCTCTGACGATGAAGGTGTGGGCGGTGCGCTTTCGGTGCACTCGCAGCGCAACCGTGGCATGCCGTCCCGACGCCTGTCCAATGTTCTTTCATACAAAATGTAGGAGAGGGACGTGGTGTAAAACAGATAGAAGAGGTGCACTGAGGGCGCGCCCGCACCCGCGCCGTTTCTATGTGGCTTGTACCTTAGGATACGTTCGCACCTGAAATGACGCCACAATTCGTAAATAGTTGAACACCCATTATAGGTTATTTTGGAAGTTTATTTTTTTATCTGTTTTTGGTGAATAGCAACCATAGATGGCAACCGACACTGAGTTACATAATACGCCCGCTGGCCGTAAAAAACATCATGGCTTCAAAATCTTGTCGAATGGTTGGTTTTATACGTGGGACGCACTATAAGTTTCCGGAATGAATATGAAAAAATACTATTAAAGGTACAAAATTAATTTATTGTTTTTCAAAATAATCTCCCTTGGCGTCTATGCACTTTTTCATTCGATCAAACCAATTTTGAAAACTTTTGTGCCACTCCCTGTGGTGACCTCTGAAACGTATTTTTCATACTCCTCGACGGCCTCTTCTGGTGATGAAAATCGTTGACCGCGTAATTGGTTCTTAATTTTTGGGAACAGAAAAAAGTCACAAGGAGCCAGGTCGGGACTGTATGCAGGATGACTCATGAGTTCTACATTTTTCGTCTTCAAAAAGTCGTTTGTCTGTCTGGCCGTGTGAGAACTAGCATTGTCGTGGTGCAGGATGATACGGCGTTTACGGTTATTTTTACGGAGTTCGTCAATAACTTCCGGCAAACAAATGGTCGTGTACCAGTCACTATTCACGGTACGACGATTCTCTAAAGCAACAGTAGCCACGTGTCCAGTTTTATTAAAAAAAGAAGCAATCATCCGCTTAGATGCACTTTTCACGCGCGCCACTTTGGTTGGTTTCGGCTCATCTTGAAAGACCCATACGCTCGATTGCTGCTTTGTTTTGGGATCGTAGCAATAAATCCATGTTTCGTCACCTGTTACTATGTCCCACACCAAATTTGACGCACCTTCGTTGAATCTGGTAAGCATGGCACTGCACCAAGTGACGCGGTCCGTTTTTTGAGCCTCGGTCAAGTTGTGTGGGATCCACCGCGAGCACAGCTTTCTCACACCCAAATGTTTGTGTAGGATTGATTGTATTTGACTCATGCCTATTTCTAAGGATGCGCGAATTTCATGGTAGGTCACATGCCTGTCTGTTTCAATCATACGGCGCACAGCATCGATGTTTTTGTTGGTCACAGCGGTGGACGGCCGACCATCGCGAGATTCGTCACTGAGATTGATACGACCACGCTTGAATTCTGCAAACCAGCTATAAACAGTCGTCTTGCATGGTGCTTCATTGCCAAAAGCTGTTTCAAGCCGAGCGATGCTCTGTTGAGCTGTCAAATTACACTTAAAATCGTAGAAAATCATACTACGAAAATTTTCCCGAGTTAAATCCATGTTGATGCAGACACACAATTTTTTAAATGGCGCCACAAGGTAAAAACAAAAGACAGTCAGATGAAACAAACTGCATTCTACAGCCAAAGAGTTCTATTTTCAAATGTTGCAATAAATTTTTAAATATTGTTTATGTAAGTGGCCAGTTCCGGAAACTTTTAGTGTTACCTATGTATGATACTGGATAATAATAATAAAAAACAAAAACAAATATTTTTGCTCGAAATAATTTATATTTGCTTTTTATAATTACTATCCAGTATCGCAAATAAGGTGGTAGAGCTAATGCCGGGCTCGACTGTGGAGGTACCACCATCTTACTCGGAAATCCTCCCGAAGTTATTCGGGGGAGAGTAAGAGGACAGCTCTCAGGCAAAACCAGGCGGCCCACCATTGCCTGGGACCGATGGATGGCGGTATATCCATCCCCAATTGCCGGGCCTTATATAAATCAGACTGGTGACGGGCCGCGGCGTCACTGGTGCAAGGGTTTCGGCACCGCGCTCACCAATCCGCCTGCCCAGCGTGTGTGAGTATGGGCATTTCTTCCAGGAGGACCGCCAAGAGTGGCGAAATCCTGGAAAGGCTTATGTCCAGCAGTGGACGAAACAGGCATATAATTGTGCCTACATCGTTGCATTTTATACCTTTATGTATAAAGCGACTAACTAGCGGCTTAACGAATGATATTCCAATTTAACCCCTACTCCTATGTAAACTACATTTTACCGTGTTACGGTAACCATGATACCGTGCAAACGGGGTAAAATTCCGCAGACATATAAATCAAGGGCAATATTCGGAGATGGCAACACTGATTGGACCACTAGTTAACAAAGTTGAGCCCGTGCCTCGCAGTTTCTGTAGGGTGGCCATAATTTACGGCGTGCGGGGACAGAAATTGGAATTTCATTATCATTTTGCACTTGGTGTGGAGTGTGAATGTTTGTGTTAACTTTATATTATCTAAATACTCAAAGAGATTCAAGTGCATTTAGTTTTACTTTGACTCTAAAATTGGTAGTTTAAAGGGCTATATTACATAGTTATGTTGAATATACATAACGCAAAATTTTAACCTGCAAATAATGAGAATTCAAAAGATTAAATCGAAGAAAACTCAGTTTAACTTCTCTTTTATCATAAATTAATTAATTCTTAAAATTCAAAGATCACTTTGGGATAAAAAAAATATCTAGCCTATTAATTATTTTTATCTGTTATTATAGTTTTAGGAGAATCACCATTATCTTTATAAATATTCATAATACACCATATGTACTAAGTACGCTTTAGAAAGAGGGTGCTAAAGCGATTCCGCGTTACTATTAGGGGAATTTGAAAACCGACATAAAACTAGAGTTTAGTCGCCCCTATTATTAGGTTGTGATCATGTTAACAATAGTAGATTGTTATACGTGTGCATAAAACGAGCCACATACCGAGATATTTAGCTGCCTGAGCCTTGGCGAAGGCAGCTATAGTTCGAGGTAATATGACTCGTTTGTAGCCGTGTTCAACACTCTGCTTTTCACTTCGATTGCGAGGAAATTAAACTGTGATATGTTAGCAAATATTCAATTAATTCAAATTTAAAGTAAAATTTTGACAAACATGTCAGCTTCGTATAAGTCTATATATCAATGTCGTGTTTAATTTTTACTAGCATAGAATAGAATATACACTCCATAGTGTAGACGGCTGTAATTTCTTTGACAATTCATCAAAATACGTTAAAAACACTTTCCGAGAACGTATTTATTTACTTGTTTTCCGCTTCTCCAATACACGAAATTCTCATAACTTTTAAGATATATTTGCTTAGATTTTGGCGGCAATATCTGCTGAACAACTTTCTTTGTCTTTCTTTTCATTAATTTGTTAATTACTGACATATTTAACTTAAAATTTAAATAATCAAACAACTAAAAATGTGCTGCTGAGAAAAAAACAACAACTCTTTCCCGCCATTACATTTTTTTTATTCTGCCTCCGATTGGGAAGGCAAAGGTAACTTGGCTAAATAACGTAAATAAATAATTAGACATGCATGTCTGAGGTTTATTTATTTTATATCATAGTTGTTTAAGTCAGTGTATATCCTTCTGAGCATCGTCTGAAGAGTCCGTGTTCATCGCTGTTCTGACAGTTCGCACTAAAATGATAGAATCTTAGCGCGAACACTATTGAGTTTGAAAAAGTTTGTCAATGAAGTTGTACTGTGTATTTGGTTGTAAGGCCTATTACCATTATGCACTAAAACATAAAAAGTAGTTTTAGTCCGCTTACACCTAGCATAAACAAGAACTTTAAGAGCATGTGAAGTTAAAACGTCATTTTTACTCATTGTACTGTTCGAACTCAAAAGAGCCAAGTGCAGCAAGTTGGATTCTGTGCTTCTTACCAGTCTCCTGGGGACACGTGTGTGGATTCAAGGTCAATCTCTTGCAGTGGCAAGCAACAAGCGTCCCCCATTTTAACGACTTCTCACCACTTGCATCTTGAATATGAAACAAAAAATTTAAATGTTGTCATATATGGACATCGTAGCAAAAGGAGATTTTTGTGATAGCTTAATAAAATAACTTTTCTTTTTTCAATCTTACACTAAAGAAAAAAATATCTTAATTTCCATAAACTCATTACTCCAATAAAAGCACAGCGTCTACCCTCAAGAGTGCGGGGAGGGGGAGTCAGTACGTTCATTAATCACCGAGATGACAGATCGCGCGCACGCCACATGTTCCAACGGAGATTATTCCGCGTTACTACAAATGTTTGGTTACTCTGTTGGATTGTGTGCTCCATTGATATGGGGCGTGCTTAATAAGCAATTTTTTGAGGTATTTTATTTTAATATTACCATACATACTTTATTTGATTCTCCTTTATGAGCAACTAGCTTCTGCCCGCGGCTATTTCCGGGATAAAAAGTAGCCTATATGTTAAGTTAGGGTATAAGCTATATCCACTCCAAATTTCATCCAAATCCGTTCAGCCGTTTCAGCGTGAAAGAGTAACAAACATACACACACATACACACAAACTTTCGCATTTATAATACTAGGTGACTCCACTTATTTCCAAGATTTAACGGTTGTAGATATGTATTGGGAACTATGTTTTCTGTCATCAAATTTTATATTTGTCATCAACTTGTATCACCTGTCTAATTAATAAATGTACATGTATTATATATTAACTTCTATTATTTTTGTTTTGAAACATATTGAATTGATTGAGATACACACTGAAACTGAATATGTTAATATGATAAACTCTTTTTATTGGTCTGCTATTCATTGAATAATATATTCAAGGACCAGATAAATTTATTATTTTGGCTTCTACAAGAAATTTCTATATAGCGAAGGCTTCAATGGCAAACATAAAAACCTACGAAACCTGGATGATCTGGAATATTCTATATTAAACTCTATATTAGTGCCCAAAGTACGGTTGACACGACGATAGATATCAGATGAGAAAATTCTCGGTGTAACGTGTTGAAAGTGACTATTCACGTGTAACACTAGCTCCCCTTTGTTGTTACATGTCATGATTATAATATGTTTTTCCTAGAATTGTTTGTTGAGGCAAAGGTAGTTTTGTAGATTTACAGTGGCACTTGTCGATGAAAATGTTTTATTCTTATTGTAAACTTGATTTGGTTTTGCATATAATATAACAACCCTTACATCGTCACTTTAGAATCAAAATAAAATTTCAATAAATGCGTTTTGCAATAAATTCTACCTTTTTTAGATTTTGTTTTGATACACTTTCAATTCAAATTAAATCATTAAATATACATTACTGATAGAGCTTTTAGAGGTACTTTAGCTCTATTTTATTGAACAATACATACATTATACCCATAAACATTTTCCAATAATTCAAATTGATTTTTCTGATTTTATTTTTATGCAGGTTACGACCTTCTATTTCGTTTACCTTATGTTAATAAATATTTATTACTCGCTTCAATATTTGAGTATTTCTAAGGGCAAAACTTTCGATTTTGACGAAAATTTATGAGTCTTGCGTTCTTGAAAGGCTACAAGTTCAAAATACATTGAACTTTCTGCTGTGGTATGAAGAAGTTAGTCAAGGACAACAAAAACATTGATTTGTGTGTGGGTATTCAGAGAAATTGTCCTGTTCCAAGAGTTCCAACTCTTTTATTTCACAGTCTTCTCAGTGGGAGTGAGCCGTTTAGAAAACTCGCGATTTCGAGCTGTTTTTATCAGTTTTCTGTGTTTACTTCTCAGCATAATCATTAAATATTTATGGTTTATTTTAATTATTAAATGATTAATTATTTATTGTTTATTTAATTTTTATTAAGTAGACAATAAATGTAAATGTTTTTGAACTGAAAACTACTAAGTAAATCATAATTAATTTGGAGCAGTGAAGTTTAGTGAGTTTAATAAATAATTGAAATTAAACAATGCAGAAGCACATATATTATTTTGACAATTTAACAAATATTTTATTGGCCCGAAAATAGAGTCCAAAATAACCATTTTCAGAAAACAAAATAAATTACTTGCCTTAAACATTACCTTCAAATAATAAATTTGTAGATTAAAAAATCACTTGTGCAAGATGTGTCAATGTAACTTGTCGGTGCAATCGAAAGAGCAATAAACAATTATATTGTTAATAATTGAATGATTTTATCTAGAATATAACGATTTAAGGAAATGCGGCAAAGTGGCACAATACGTAGAAAAAAAAATTAGCAACTAAAACATACCATATCTAAAAATGTTCAAGGGTTCTTTAACCTTAGACATGTCAAAAGTAAATCTTCTTAGTAAACAGAATATAATATTTTATTTTCTTGAATCTTTTCAATTTATATAGAAGCCTTCGTAATACCTAACCACTGAAAGTTGATTGAAATCTATTGTTTGTGGAGGCAAATTGTTTGAAAATATTAAATTGAGCGGGTGCGTCTGTTTTACCTGAATTTGAGAGGATTATATTTGGGGTCACTGTTTATTTTGGCGACAAAACAGTGCATATTTTTGGTGATATATTTAGTGATTATGAAATAATGTAAAGTATAGTTAAAAAACAGTAGAAAATCTTACTTTTGTTTCTTGAACTTTGTGTTTATGTCGTAACCAGATCATAGAATTGAACATTTCATGAAATTGTCAACTGTCACTGACCAAAGGTGCAATTGCATAAGCCAATCGTGTTCAAATTCGATTGTCATATGGCTATTCGGCTAAGCAAATAAGCCCGTTTGACAATTGAAATCGTGCGTTTTTGGTTGTCAACAACAAAACAAGACAATTGGTATCAATTGACAGCCAAAACTGTACGATTTCAATTGTCAAACGGGCTAATTTGCTTAGGAATAGATATTTATGAATGGCAATCAATTTAAATAACCATTGGCTTAGACAATTGCACCTCAGATCATTAAATATTCAACGTTTAACGATTTGGTCAGCGATGTTTGACTATTTCATGAAATGCGATAATTTCATGAAATGGTCGACTATTTAATGAAATGTTCGAAGTCACCTCGCCCCGCTCCGCTTCGCTCGTCGTCGCACCTACTTTGGTCTCGGAAAAGCTATAAATCGCATCGCACAAACAATAACAATGCGCCATCAGCGCCGCTAGTGGTGAATAAATGTAACTATTTTACGATATGATCATACGATGTTTGACCAGATTATGAAGTGGTATTGTGTTAGTTGATTAAATATATCGTCAAACGATCTCTATTCATTGGTTTGGTCAATCCATATCATGAAATGGTCAATAAACAATGTAATCTTTCATGAAATGCGACTATTTCATGCAATTCTATGATCTGGTCACCACATTTATACAGCGTGATTCAGAAACAATAATTTGTGACAATTAATGTGAAACCAATACCATATCGTCAGTGTGAGATTTTGAAATGCAAGTCATACTTCTATACCCTTGTATGAAAACACCGACGATTATAACAATCCCAATATGATGTGTGGTGAGCCCTAACGCCGTTTTTAAAGCACAAATCGCACACTAATCAATTTCAAATGAACATTATTTTAGATTTTTCAATTGCTCGTATGTGTATATAACTTTTAACGTAGTCCTTTTTGAATGTGAAAAGTTTAAACACATTATTCGTTTTATTTACGCATTTGTAATTATTTATTTACTCAATGTAGATTAAAGCTTTAAGGTTTTTCGTTTGTTTAGGGGAGCATCAGTTAATAAATATCATATATGTTTCGACATTTTGTGATAATCATAATAAAAGTTTTAAACAATTCAAAAACGTTTTCAAACGCAGTTTAGATGATAGATAGAGCAGCCTTAAGACGATCATATCCTTATTAATAGGAAATTACTCTTTTTTTTTCTTTTTCAACCTATCCCATACAATATCCATGAGTTACCAGCGTATAAAAGGCCTGGATTTTACACATATTTCGATGAATGTTTATGTACCGTAATGTCCCAGAAGCATTTTTATACTATTTCAAAATATTTTTGTTTCAATTCGATTTTTGGGATATTTCTCCTGAAATCATAAGAACCACCAAAACCATTCTCGAGTTTTTTCAAAACATGAATGTTGTCTCGCGTTAGCTTGCCTCTCACACCGTGTTCGGTTAGTTCCGTACGAGCTCGGGAAATGTACGTTCGGGCCAACCAATAACAGTCAGTCCGTGCTCTATAATCAGAAGTTGAATTTAGAATGAAATAGCAAGCATAGCGACCCCATGCGCGACTGACTTCAAGCCGCTGACTATAGGCTTCTTAATGCCGTCTGAACCACGCAGACCGATCTCTGGGCTAGGAGGCGAGCAGTCAGCCACTTGGTCACAGAGGCGGTCAAGTGTACTATTGGACTATGAAGAGTATGGCATACCCTAGGAAAAAATGTTATTACCCGTCCAACACAAAAAGGCCAATGTCAAATACTTTATTAGCTTTTGATAGAGGCGATTATTGGTTAGCTAATCGACCTATTTGTCTAGGACGCGTAATAATAATAATTACGTGCGAAACAGCAGATCGGAGGATTTTTAGCTAATACTGAAATATTTTGTAGGAAAAAAAATACTGGATTTAAGTAGAAAACCCTTATAATTCGATTACCTATATTATGAAAAAAAAATCAAGTTGATCTCTTAAACGCGTTCTTGAAACGAACGTTTGAAAACAAAAAAAAGAAGGTGAAAGACTTTTTTTTTGCGAAAAGTATAAATCACAGTACATTGTTTATAAGTACATCACCTACATAAAAGATCAATAAATCAAATATATTTTTTCCACTATTAAGATAGTCCTACTTTCGACAAAAGAACCCTCGAAAATCTGGCTTTTTTATATTCTAGGGTTAGTGACAGCATAGATGAAATTACTATTTAGTCTATGGTGACAGATATAATTTCTTTCTATAAAATAACTACTAACTTTTAATGTTACTTGAAAAGTTAGGGGACAGGCAATGTGTTGAATAATGTTTTAGACGAGACTTGGAACTGGGTGTAAGAACCTTAAAAAGTTACTGATACACCTTTTTGTAAAATTGCATGACGTTATGATTGTTTAAAATGAATAAATGAAATAAACGAATGCTACGCATATGAATACCGAAATATTTATTGGTGCCTCTTCGGCACTTCTAGGTTGAGAGTCCGGTGTCCAACCGACTGAGCTACTGTACCGAATCACATTATCCCGAAAGGTGATTCCTAGATATCCATTCTACAGTTCAATTTCAAATAGGTTTGCATTAGAGAAACCGAACTGAACCGGTTACGCTTTTATAAGCCCTCCCCAAGTTTGCTAAAGTTACCGCGGTCTAACATTCCCGGTCTTACTACTTAACTGCAATCCTAGTACGGTCTGAGTTAAAATTTTACACACGCTTTTTGCTTGGTTGTTTTGACTCCTTCTTATGATCAATCTCTATACATTTATTTTTTATCCTGATGCCGCATAAGTTCCTATAAAGGTAGTCTTTTATGTAAGTAAACTTATTTAGATCAATAAATTTATTTTAAATAGTTAAAATCACATACGAACATTTTGAAATAATAATTGAATGAATACCTAATTTCAATAATAATATTTTTTTCTTTCCAGGAAAATATATCCAAACATGTTTTTCAAAATGGTTTTGTGGATTATATAGTTAAAATGCATATACCAGAAATAAATACAATTATCTGCGTATTTCATGAAATTCACAGAAAAAAAGTACCCCTGGCTACTCACGATTCAGTAGTCAGATTTCACCTGACTAGTTTCACTGTATTCGTAGTTTCTTTGGAGGCAAACATGGCTACGCGGCGGTTCATCGTTTGACACTTTCAGTTTCAGTATGAATCTAAACCACGAATCTTTAAGTAGTAAAATAATAATTAATTTTAACCATTTATAATTTATAATATCCATCCATCCATCAGCCTGTTTCGTCCACTGCTGGACATAGGCCTTTCCAGGATTTCGCCACCCTTGGCGGTCCTCCCGGAGAAAATGTCCATACTCACACACGCTGGGCAGGCGGGTTGGTGAGCGCGGTGCCGAAACCCTTGCACTATATATAATATATTTTAATAATGATTTATTCTTATACATATGGGCAAATCATAAATTGGTTTAACGGCCTGTAAAGCTTGTGTCTTGAACCAAAATCCAAATAGTAAGGCAGAGGGTGAGAGAAAACGTCCATTAGTAGCCGAATGCATTTATATTCACGACTAATTACAGTTTCTGAGGGTCGCCAGACTGAATCGGGTTGGGGGAAACGGGTAGTGACAGTCACTTTTGTATTGTCAATCAAAGGTAGCTTTTTGGGGCCGTTGATTTGTAAATGCGATTTTGGTGTAGAGCCGGCTTTAGATTTATTTGTGTTGGTAGAGTTCTATTAGAGGGTAATGTTTTGATTCCTGCCATGGTTTCAATCATTTCATTTATTTACCGGTAAAGTTTTGATTACGGATAAAGCAAAAGTTAAATAATAGATCGCAGGACCGATGCCGCGACGTTTGTTCTATCCAAATAATATTAGTTTATGTTATAAGTACGGTAAGCAGGCAATAGCTTACGAGGACGAATTGAAACACGAGTGATAAGTGAGTAAGTTATTGCCCTTACCCACGTGTATCATACTAAGTTTTTCAATGCATACTTTGAGTGAATAAATTAAACGTAATTAAAGAAAGAAACAAACAATAAATACTCCAAATGAACTTCAAGCGGGCATTATTTTTCTTTTTCTTTGCAGACAAGTTGCCAACTTGACGGACATAATCTGCTTTCAGTCATAACATGCCTTGATACTGTCCAGCTGTCAGTGGTAGGAGGGTGTCGTCCGACGATCAAACTGAACGCAGCCTACGAACGCATCAAATTGAAAGCAGCTCATTACTGCCAAGTCTATCTATAGTACACAAGAAAACACTGGCAACTTCTTTCAATAAATGTAAGGAAATAAAAATAAACCACTAGTATGGAAAAACTGACTTTGCCAACAGTTTGGATAGTATGGGTCTGCACGAGCTCTTCCATTAAAAAAAATGCTAGTTTTCAGAGACACCAATTATTACAAAAATAATGGAGCTACTCGATGACAAATAAACCAAAATTAAGGGTACCGACCAAGTGAAATTAAGGGTTTGGGCGTATCAAAATACACATTTTTTTCCTATATTTGGGATCAGTAACAAATAATTACGGATAGTAAAATATGTCTTTACATGTTTCGACTCCACAAAATGTACATTTCAGTGATTAAGGGTTTGATTACATTTGGACGAGTTAAGGACAGAAAACAGAAGGCAGGTTAACTTGTTCTTTGGTCAAGTAGTAAGTTCCGTCCAAACAATCGCTGGATAGATTTAATTCCAAGTTACATTTGCTGTCAAGTTAGGGCTGTCAGTTATCACACTATGCCTGTGAAACATGGAAGAAGAAATATATAATAAACTTCGTGAAATCATAATAAACTCGTTTGTTTGATGCACGGCAAGACTGCGCGAGTGAAGTTGTCGGGTGTGCGGGAGGTGCGGGGGAGGAGATTATCCATACTTAACTATCCAAAAAATAGAAAACGATTCTATTCACGCAGCATAATTAGTAACTTATTACTGAACTCCTTTTTCGCTGTCCAAACAGGGCCAGTAGCTAAACTCGCTAGAAACGCCAGTTAACTCGCTACTAAACTCGTTCAAATGTAAACAAGCCAAAATCGAAAATAAAAGAAAACACTTTTATACAATACGACAAATAAAAAACCCACTGATCTATTTTATTAATATATACAAACAAGCCTTTGCCCACGGCTCTGCCAGCGTTTATTCAATACTAGCTTTTGCCCGCGGCTTCGCCCGCGTTGAATTAGTTTTTATGTACTCCTATAAAATCTGTCAATATTTTTCGGACTGTTACATACAGTAAACATAGCTTCTAAAATGTGTGTGTTATGCGCCTACTGTGTTTCCCATTTTGGATGTCTCTTTTATAGCTTTTCAATGGAAACTGATTTATGGGATAAAAGTAGTTTTTATCTTATTCTAGATCTAGAACTTTATTTGCGCAAAGTTTCAGCCTTATTGGTTCAATAGGTACGGCGTGAAAGGGTGACACATCACATTTCTATAGAAACTTGAAACCTCATTTTCGTCCCATGGGAACTGATTTATTTTATAAAAGTAGCCTATGTCCTATTCCAGGTCTAGAACTACATTCATGCAAAATTTCAGCCCAATCGGTTCAGTAGTTACGGCGTAAAAGAGTAACAAACATCCATCCATACATCCAAATTCACATTTATGATATTAGTGGGATTTGCCTCGTTTTCGGCCTGGGCTTTATTTTATGAACACACCCAGTCACTACGATGATAATAAAAAAACCGCATCCGAATCCGTTGGGTGGTTCTCGAGTTAAAAGCGTTTATTCAATCTTTGCCCCGTTTTCGGCTTGAGCGGTATGTTAGGAACACCCCTTATAGCTTGTGTTTTGACCAGGGTCATTACGATGTAGTGGCGTGCATTGAACTTTTTGCTGGAAAAGCAATGAGAAGGTCAAGTTTGACGATAAAAATAACATGAAAAAAATTAACAAACAAATTGAAAAAAAGTGCCTACTCTGGCGTCATACAAATAATAATTTTTCAAATTGACATTTAAATTTTTTCACATTTTTTATTTTCAAATTTGACCTTCTAATTGTATTTCCAGCACATAGTTGCTCGCCACTGCTACGATGATAATAAAGAAACGCATTCAAATCTGTTGAGTGGTTTCTCGAGTTAAAACGCAACATACAGACAGACAAAAATTCAAAAAAATGTCGTTTTGGCCTCAGTACAATACTTTTTATAGACTTTTTTACAACTTTATTATTAGTATAGAATAGATATGTATGTATACTGTAGGTAACGAACAATGATATCATCGCCCTGTACAATTAACGAAATATTTCGTTAATTTTTGTATTTTTTTAGTAACTGTGTTTTAAATATAATAAAACTACAATAATTTAAGGCCAATACTGGTAAAGTAAAAAATATATTTATTTACATCGCCCTGTACAATAAAATAGAGTTGTTACCGAAAAATCCCAAGTGGCAAGAACAGTTATTGTTTTCTTTAAGGATCGATATAGACAATGAAAAAGGGAAATGTGTACCTCAAAACACTTATGTGGTTACAAAAGAGTTGCTTTTCGATTGGCTACGTTGTCTAAATTTTGGAGGTACCTGAAATGCATTTATATGGAGTGATAATTGAGGGGGGGGGGCATTTTTGCTGATTAAGAAAAGGGGAGACAATTCTCTAGAGATTATTTGATTGATCGAAGAGATTTGGAGGTAGATCCTGTTGTGACATGAAAATATTGGAAAAAGTAATCCCCTAAAAGGAGCGAAGTAAGGGAAATTCATAAATGCTGTCCCTTTTATATAACCGTTACTTATCGGTTCTTTGTCTATCTTGGATTAAAGATTTTAAGCCAAAAAAACATATTCAAATTCTTTATTGCATACAAACTATAAATAGTAACAGTAGTTTTAAAATCTATGCAAATCAGGGTGAAAATTTCTTTTTTTTACTATATAAACAAACAACAATTTTCAAATCCCATTACCGATAATTAAATCAACATATTTAACAATAACAGGGTTGAACGCGTAATATTTTCGCATTTGTATTTAAATGCAAAACATTACTCTCCACACTTTGGAACAACTACCATTATTCAATAAATCAGTATTATTGTACAAGCTAACGCTCAAAACTTATTCTATTATCAGAATAAAGATTATAACTAGGTACACCATACTGGCTTATACAGGATGGTTGAAAGCTCATACATATTAATTCGGCGCGGTTGACGCGTTCAATGACTTTCGTCGGGTTTTGAGCACCCTGTGTTTATTTACCAAGCACGCTGCAGTTTATAGTGAATATACAGTAAAAGGGTTCATCATTTTAAAAATTAGTGTTCTGGGGTTAAATCTTCGTGGTTTGATATTTTTCGGTTGTTATTTAAAGTTCTTATTCAATACTACTCTTTGCCCGCGGCTCCGCCCGCGTTTTTTCAATATTTGCCCCGTTTTCGGCTTGGGCGTTATTTTATGAACACCCCTTTTAGTCTATGTGTTGACCCAGGGTCACTATGATGATATAAAAAAACGGCACCCAAATTCTTTGAGTGGTTCTCAAGTTAAAAGCGTTTATTTAATCTTTGCCCCGTTTTCGGCTTGGGCGATATTTTATGAAAACTCCTTATAGCGTATGTGTTGATCAAGGTTACTATCCGAATCTAATCCGTACTAAACCGTATCCGAATCCGTTGAATTTTTCTCGAGTTAAAACGGAACATATACACAGACTGACAGCAAAGATTCTAAAAATTATGGTTTTGGCACGAAATACATATTCGTGGATTTTGGCCTAGACAAGCTCTGCGCCTACGCAGGTTTTACGTAAGAATCTCGACTTTAGTACAGTACTTAAAATTTACAATAGAGATGCGCAGACTAAATCTTTTGAGGGAAAAGAGATTTATGAATCTTTTTGTCCAGAAGATTTAAATCACTCTTCTAAATCTTTAAATCCCAAACAAACCAGTACTCGAAAAGAAAAATATTGGATCATTGCATCAATATACCTCTTTCTTCTATCAATTGAAGCATGAGATTTAAAATACATAAAACTTATTAAACATGGTGATTGAAAAATAATAATTGGATAGTTATTGATAATTTCCCTACTTAGTTTGATTTGTTTACCTTGGTAAAGAAATGAAGGCAGAAGAAATGGTTTCCTATGCGGGGAACTATTAATCTAATGTAAATTCAACCGATCATTGCCGTACGACGCATGCGCCAACTTTTCAATAATTATGTCTCTTTTTGATTCATCTAATCCTTCAACAGTGGTCTCTATCTACATCTTGTCATGCTTCTGTAAATCTTAAATGAAGCGTAGCGTCAGTAATTTAAAGATGTATTTGGGAAACGTATAATTTACTGATTGAATCACTCTTTTTGAAGGAGTTACATCTTTTTTACCAATCACTCTTGAGTTACACATGTCTTATTTACAATACTTAAAATAAAATTTCGATTATCAATGTACAGACTTTTTTACTACTTTATTATTACCTAGTATAAAATTTAACATACGTCCTTATCGGGTGAATACATAACATATACCTATTAAAAGTATTTTTTGTACAGTGGTATCTGTTATTTAACAAATTATTGTACGTAACTTCTGAAAAATAAAGTTTCTCGCAACCATCTGAACATCTTTTTATAAATAACTGCAATGAAAACGAAAACAATTCTTCATTAAGGTTACAAAAGAAAAAAATCGACACGAATTCTCTTGTTTACACCAACTAATTTCCTTTCCGTGAAGAACTTTCTACGAAAACAGACTAACTGTCATTAAAAACCCATTTAATGGAGGGATTCTAATTTCATTTTTGTTTAAAAAGGAACACTGTATTTTCCGGGGGCTGTCTCTCATTATTTTTGTTTCTAAATATAAATAAAAGAAGGCCTGAAGGCTTAGTGCCTGTCTCCAACGCCGCCTCGTAATATTGCAAGTGGTGACAGCATCGCCCGCCATTTTATTTTCAGCCCGCCATTTTGAAAATGCCAAAGCGCGGGAAGCGAGCTGTCATGGCGACGAAAATAATTAGGTTTGCTCCATCGCGCTTCTTCTATATTTTCTGTATGTTTTGTTAATTATTTCTGCTTGAATGTCAGGCCTTTTTTGTATGCAAGCTTTTGTCTTCACCGTTGACTGTGTTATTAATGAGAAAAGCTTTTTGTTGTAGCTATAATTCAATTTTATATTAAATGCAGTTTTTGTTGGATTTTTGATCTTTACGGTTTCTGTACGGGCAATCGGCCGTACATTTTGCTACGTTGCGACCTTCTTATGTCCAGCGCGTGCGTCATGTGTTACTTTAATGTTTTACCCTATCTTTATTTATTAACTGAGTACCTACTTAGCGACCGTAGAGATCACAGCTAGAGAACCTACATCTTTCTCTACAATAAACCACCTTCAAACTACCAATCTGTTTCTACTTATAACTCCACTCCACTGCATCTACCTACAACAACCAACGTACGGCCAGACCTGATCACTCTAACAATACAGTTTCGTTATCCAAACTTGTCCCTTAAAATATGTTAATCATTAAGTTGGTTTGTTTCTTTTTAAAACTTGTTTAAATAGCGAAATAAGATAAAATTCATAAACTTTTAAATAACGGTAACTAAGCCGGTTCCCTAGGGACAACTCAACAATTAAATTTACGCCAGCGAAGCCTTAAGCTAAACACTAGTTTATGTGAAACAATATACGCAGCAACTTTTAATGAATGTGTTACGAGTGATTTCGAGTTGGATGAAATTATAATATTATATACCTACTCGTATAGTAAGTAAGTAGGTAATTAAGTACGTACGGACGCCAGCATTACCGGCTACCTATCGGCAGGTCTCATTGCGGTCTCATTTAAGGAGTTCGAACCGCAAGCGACGGTACATATTTTGTATGGATTTGATTTAGTTGTACTTTCAATTGTAGCAAGTATTTTTCAACTGGCAACAATAAATATTAAATTAAGTTTAGTTGTCTCCCACAATAATGGAACCCTCTAAATTCTAAATTGATATTAATTAGATTACAAGCGTGAACATTGAACCCCATGTGTTTTTCTTCGCAATCAAATATTGTAGCCCCCTTAAATACTCGATTTGTATTGCGATCAACAAATCTTGAGCATCTTACTTTGTACTCGCACTTTTTGTTTTTTTTATTATATTTTTATTTTTTCTAATACGAGTAAAGATATAGAACATAATATCTTATGTAACCACCACCGACCGGTTTTTATTGAATGGTTTTGCATCGTTTGGTTTTAAATGTACACTGTTTTGTTAGTGTATTCCATCCATCCATCCATCAGCCTGTGTTCGTCCACTGCTGGACATAGGCCTTTTTCAAATCTCGCCACTCATGTCGGTCCTCCGTCCTCCTTATCCAGCCGCCACCCATAACATCCTTCAGGTCGTCAGTCCAGGGGGCACGAGGTCGGCCTATACTACGCTTTGCTGTACGTGGTCTCCATTCTAAAGCCTTTCATCATTACCTCCAGTTCTTGCAGCGATTCCGCCATTATCACAATGTCATCGGCAAAGCGAAGATGTGAAATGTACTCTCCGTTTACGTTTATGCCTCGTCCATTCCAGTCTTGTGTTTTAAAGACCTCCTGTGAGTGTATTAACTAATAATAATACTCTTACTTGACCATCCGAAGTCAGGCTAAAACTATACCTGCGCGAGAGAGACAGAGCCTAACTTCGGGCGGCCAAGGAAGATTCTACGTCCTATACTTTTGCTTTTTTATTAATAAATCAAATAAAGGGCCGCTCTTACATGTCCACTTTTTCACACTACTGAATATTTAGTACACACAAAATTTCATCCATTCTATACGCACGTACCACTTTGAATCAGTAATTTAACTCTTTCAGAGACACAGACCACCTATAGACGTGACTCCATTGTTCTTTCTAATCTAGCTCGTTATGTTTTCCTGAAATTATTAAGTAAGTTGTTTGAAATATTATATCGGTATAAATTATTACTTCTTATTTGTATATTTATATCCATCAGCAAAAATAAAAGACTTTAGTAGACATTCAAAATAACATCTATTGAAAGTGTTAAGCAGATAAAAAATGTTAACTAATATAATTAAATTTTTGGCATAAAGACCCAGTATCTTTTGGTCGAACTATTACGCAATATCGAAACAAATTGTACTCGCAGCGTTGAAGAATCCTCTTTGCTATCTGTTTTAAATATTTAAATTAATTATGGACTATAACGACGGCGGAATATTCTTCCCCGTAATATATGGCTGCATCTGAGGTTCGAAAATTGTTGTTTTATGACCATTGCGGATTATGTTCTGTGAGTTATTATCTTTTCTTAGTTTTATTAGCGTGGGATGAATTTTGTGCGATATTGTGGCGTAAGAGAAGGAACGAAATCATAATTGTTTCGAGTACTTATGTTAGTTGTGGGGGATTAGTGCAGGACAATTCGTTTATTTATTTTTTATTTATATTTGTTGTGCTTTGCTTTGTACGAGCAAGAATTATAAAATCTAGAATTCTATTTTCAACAAATGTTGGTGCGTTGTGTTTTTTAATAATGGGAAATCTTCATGCAACTAAAGCCTGGCTGTCTGTCTGCCCGTATATACCAATACATTTAATTTAATGACTTCTTGGTGAATTGATGTATAATTTGACATAAATCTTCATAACTACACAAGGATTTAAGCTACGTTTATGAGAGAAAATTAAAATTTTGACCAAATTATTATCTTCAATGCTGATTTCCTACATCTAGACTGATAAAACCCGTATATTTTGTACAAAACGTACATTTTGGAGACTTCGTTTATTGCGCCGATATAGATATTTTACCACTAAAAGGTTCGTGGCTTAGATTCATATCTATACCGAAACGGCTACTCCGATGTATTAGAGAGTCAAGCAAAGTCTGATTAATACATCGTGAGTAGTCGTTTCAATAAGTTGAAACGTGACTTAAAATTAGATAAACTTATATAAATTTCGTGTTTTAAGTGGAGTCCTAATCTATTTATTTATTTCAAGCCTGATATAAAAGTTGGATATACGAAGAAATTAAAGAAAACTTTGTTTGATTGTTAATAAAAGCTTGTAAAAATTATAAAAAAAATGTAATCACGTCATTAAGTGTATAACGACAGACAGTAGATATGAGATTATTTTGCCTCGTTTTGTTTCGTCCTTCTTTTCAGGAAAATTATTTTCTTCGACTCTTCGGCCCGACAACCGTAGCTTTGAAACGATATGTATAACGCGCAAATGCAGGGTGATTAACCGCCCAAGTGGCGCGGGCTCGGATGGCCGAGCAAGTAAATCAGGGCGGTTAACCTCGACCGTCTTGGTACATCATCAGTCATTCGTGGTACACTGTGGTACAAGTTCGCTGCGGTCCCAAGTTTGGGACTATGATATATGGAAGTGTAAAGTGTAATGAGAAGGCAGAGATGGGAACGTATCATCTCTATTCTCAGTTCATTAATATTAACAGAGGCTTGGATAGAATTCTTGCACTTTTTATTCCACAAATGTTTATTTTTATTTTACCAGACTATCGGTTGCGTATTCCACATCATCGGGCCAACAAATTATTTATTTTTATTTGTACTGTTTTCAATTTTATTAGGTAAAATCACAAGATTTTTTTTGAGGTCTTTGTAACCTAATCATGTTTATCCGATATGGAAGAAGTTAGTGTCTGTACTACAGGTATTTTATGCTTAAAAAGTGAAATTGTTATGTTATTTGGGTTTTAATGTGCAAATAAATGACTTTTTTATCAATGAACGATTTAGAGTATACAAATAAAACATATCAAACGAGCAAATAAACTGGGCTGAATCACCACAGCTTGCGTTTCAAAATTGGTCGGCGACAAGGTTAAATCAATAAATAACGGCAACAGAAATTAACATATGAGCCAGTTCATATAGCAAAATATACATTATAATTTTTACTATATATATTATATTGTAATATTTGTATCATGTCAGTTGAAAAAAATTAATTTTTTCGAGGATGAAAATAGCCAATGTTGGAAAGGCCTATGTCCGGCAATAGACTAACCAGGCTGATGGATGATGGATGGATCTTAAATTGTTTCTTTATCTAAATTATTTATTGGATACATGTTTAATATAATAAAAACAAAAAGGTTTTTTTAATAACATTACTTTTAATAGGTTCTACATAAGCAAATACAGGATTGTCTTAACAATATTTGTAACAAAACAGTAGTTTATGAAACTAATACATAAAGAGGCTATTAAAACAAGTGTGAATATAATTATTTCATAATATATTCCATAAAATCTTGGTAACATTTGTTGTAAGATTTTCTTGATTTTGGTCTCCGTAATTTTCATTGCTCAGTATCACTGCTGTCAGATATTTTTCCCCAGAATAAAACTTTTGACCAACAAAAACACAGTATATATTATTATTATTAAATAATACAGCAGTCCACCACCCATGTGAGATAAGGGTCCGACCATAAGTTCTACTATCATTCAAACCAACGCAACGGCACAATAAGTTCAATTTTGCTACGCTTCTACGCAGTAGCAAACAATTATGCTACGCCGTAGAATACGCAAACGTATACGCCACATATAAGCTCGATTCTAGTCGCAAAATACTAGAAACCTTACATATACCATACATGCCTGTCTCTCACAGGGGTAGGCAGAGACCATCATCTGCCACGACCCTGACACACCGCTTGACTCTGGTGTGAATATCTGTTTTTTTTTTGTTCGTGCTAAGCAAACTGATTTGCTACCAACACCAATGTAGGTATAGATACCGTAAATAATAAGAGTTTAGTCGTGTTAATGCAAATGGAGTTTAAGATGATGGTCCATTGTTGCGGCCAGAAGCAGCGGAGAGAATGTTATTGTTTTTAAATTAGATATTTAGGTGGCGATGGAAAGGCGGATAAGATAAGCTTGCCGCTGTTGAAATATCTGCATAATTCAGTAGTTACATACGAAAGTATCTAGTCCTTCTTGCCCTTAAACAAGTGTTTAGAAGAACAATAAGAATGGTTTCCTGATAATTTTGAATGGCAACATTTTTTTATTTTTTTTAACAAATGTTTTTATTACATAATCTATAGTAGTTAAAAAATATGATACATTTAAATTGTAGCAGAAAAGGCAACAAAGGTACAAAACATAATTATATGAAAAGAAACTAAAACTATTGTCAATTAAATTTCCTGCAAACAAAAAAGAAAATAATAGAAATAATTATTCAAAATGACCGCCCCTTGTCATACCCATTGCAAAGGTTTAAGAAATTAAAAATATATTTTCCCTCAAATAAAATCAATGAAAATAACAACTCAAGTATGAAAAACATATGTGATAAAACTTGTAAAGCACGTTAAATATTTTTTTATATTCAACTACTACCAAAAATTATGTCGCAGCTAATGTGAAAAACAAGTTATTTTTAGGAGTATCTGCGGAAAATTACGCAAGCGCGAAAAAAAGTCGACAGAACATATAATGAGCGAACTTTTCCAATTATTGTACATAGTTTCTTGTTACGACGAAAAAATAACAGTTTCGCAGGTCCAAAGTTGTCTCTACTTTGGCAAAGTTTTTGACACACATAACTGGGATAATATGTGCCGCAGGCAGAGTACAGAATTCGTATTTCTGATAAAGGTCTGGCCAGTATTGAATATATTTCTTTCGAACTTTATCTTACTTTCGGTGAAAGTTCTGAGGTTCTTTTAGTTTGTATTTAGAAACTTTTCATCAGACATACAATATTTATCTTCTAATAATTTATTTACATTATTTTTGGAATATAAAAAACATTATTCGATGAAATAAGACATATTTTTAGTACAAGAAAAATCCGCCCACTGTCTATCGACCTTGTCGACAATCCAAACAACCATCTCACTTTAAAATATGAGGGATAATACTAACATGAACCACTTCTTAAAAACACGCAAAAGATTCCCATCGAGCTATAGTTAAACCAGTGAATCTTGGAACTTCCAAGTTACGAGATTACACGTAACATACTCCTAAATTAACACGTATATGAAACAATAATATATGTTTCCATCAATTTTAGTGCGGCCAGAAGCTTAAGAGTCTGTATATGGCTAGATGCACAAATTCAAATGAGCATATCACATTGTGTATCTTGGTAAATCGGTATAGTAAAAATAAAGTAGACAGTAGACTATAAGGGATAGATATTTATCTTATAAAAAACGCAAATTCTTTAAGTTCGCTCGATAGAAAAAAATTACGAAGTTACCTCTAAATTTCATGTTTTTCGAGTGGTAAAGGGCCTTCCTTAAATCATACATCCTTGTAATTTGTATTAAAATAATTTAACAAAATACATCGTCTGCTCGTCTTAGAATATCTTGAAAATTTTATCTAGAAGCAGAGTTATAAAATAAAAACGCAGATTTTTGTGGGCGCGTGTTTCTTGGTGGTCGTAACAGCCACGGCTGAGAGCGCGCTATTTTAAACTAAAAGAAAACGTCATAGAGTTCAGTTCTGATTGATGCAAAATAAGGTGCTCAATCTGACCTTATATGCAACCTTATAAAGTAAGAAAAATTCCGTTTCTAAAATATCCCAAATTACTCTATGTACACTCGCTTAAGGTGCTTAAGTACGCAAAATTAATTACCCCACAAAAGGTGCCAATTAATTATACCTGCTCTATCAGATTCCGAGGACTCGTAATTTTGGAAGAGAAGAAAGTTTGTCCCACAATAGAGGCATTGAAGTTGGCCCAATGTGACTGGCAGTTCGGGATTTATGTGTACCCATGGAAGGGAACAATAGAGCCTCAAAGATTCCGACACGCCCCAAACCTTTTCAGTCGGATGCCTTAATTTCCTGAAACGTTCGTGGTTTTTGATTCCGTCTCGCAGATTTCTTGGTGAATGGCGGCGTGGAAATATTTGATGGCGTTATTTTCTTTTTTTTTGCAGTGGCCATTGGGCAAAATGTAATTTGTTTTGGTGACAGTTTTTCTGATGTAGACGTGTAATTGTGAGTGTTAGTACAAAAAGATGAGAAAATATTAGGTACTTTTATTTATTTTTGTACTTCTTGTTTTGGAATAGAATATACATTTGAGAAAATATAACAACGAATAGCTGTATTATGAAACCAACTATACTTGTCTGTATTCGTCAGAAAATCTCAACTGTGACAAGATTCTATCACTATTTAAAACTTATTGGTCATACTTGTAGATAGTTTTCCCTGACGGCACAATTGATAATTCTGGCATTTAAATTACCAATTACCAAAAACCTAAAAAACCACCTTCAGTTCAGTATGTTTTCAATACCTTTTTTAAATACATATTTAACTTGATAAACACTTAAATGTATTTTTCTTCTTTCAATATCAATATAGAAACAAAAGCTATCTGACCGCAAAACACAAGTAATTAAACCCAAAAGGGAACTAAAAAGATCACAGCTGAATAACCTCATCGACAGGCCTTAAGGGAAAGGGGCTCTTTGATTGATTATAAGAGTTTTCTTTCCAATATTTGTCAAAACATTTTCCGCCCAGCAGCGCCTTAAGTGTTTTTGTTACATTAATTAACAAGGGGGTTAGAGGAGTTGTAAAGGTTTTAAATGTTCTTTTAAGTTTTACCAATTATTTTTTTAGCCCATTCTTTTGTAAATATTTTGCTTTGTTAAAAACCGCAATCAGTTTTAATATTTGCGGACTTCTCGAATAAGCACGATGGACCAAAGTTTGAAAATATAACTTTGTATAAATTACTAAAAGTTATCTTACCTTTATATTTTGTAATATAGGTATGGATGTCGTCATATCATGCTGCTTTTTCGTGAAAAACCGAATCATGGCGTAAATTATTTTCTGTAAAACTATGGGGATTGCCTCGCTTTACGTTACAGTTGGTAAATAATAATGTCTAAGAGCAAAGACTTCTAATGTATAAAGTGTACCGCATTGAAAAATTGCGCCATGGGCCACAACTCCTATGATATGGGAGCGAGCGAGACAACAGGTCTACCGCAAGTAAGAGCGAGCGAGACGAAAGTTCCGCTACGTGAGCATAATTTTGATTAGTATTTATACATATAAGTGGTTGTCTAAGAGGGTACATTTTTATTTAACTGACATTATGATTTTCTATCATTCCCATTCCTAGCCTATATAAGTATATAGACATTGACACCTATTCTCATGTAGCAAATAGTAGATTTAGAGCTGTCATAACCTAAAACTTTTCATTGCAAAATAGGCTTTAACGCAGATGGATAAAAGTTAAATGAGCTTGTATTATTTTAGGTTTTTCAACTCTAAATTTAAGGTTTGCTGCACGAGAATAGGTCACATTATACCTATATAGATAAGTAATTTTATTACACTAACTTTCAATTTGTAACGTTTATCAAGTTTCCTTTTCCAATTGGACTTTCTATTATATTAGGCTTTCAGCAATATTTATTATTATAACGCTGTTCGTAGAAGGCCGACCGAAACCGAATATAACGCGTGCGATGCCGCAGGCAATTGCTAGTAATAAATAACGGCCGCCAAGTCTAACAAATGTCTCTGACCTAGTTACCCGCAACCTGCTGGTGCTAGGTTCGAGTCCAGGCTAAGATACTGTAGCGTGGATATACAGGATGATAGTGAACTTCTTACTGATTTAAAATATTTACTTCTCTTTCGGTAGAATGCCAGATTCAAATCTCGAATGCTGGGTTTAGATGCTGTCGGTCGGGCAGGCACCCATGAGTTTAAAACAACAGTAGCTCAGTTGGTAGAATGCCGGATTCCAATCTTGAGTGCTGGGTTTAGATGCTGTCGGTTGGGCAGGCACCCATGAGTTTTTCGGATTTGTGTGTATTATAGTTTCCACTTGCTGAACTGTAAAGTAAAACACTGTAAGGTGCAAGCCACACAGAAACGGCGCGGCGCACATCGAGCGCGCGGGCGTCATTCAAATTTCGTACAAAATGCATGGAAATAAAGTCGCAATTTGAGGTATGGTACGGACGCCCGTTCCACGCCCGACACCACCCGAAACGTACTATTCGGTGTGTTCAAATTGCGACTTTATACATTTTGTACGAAATTTAAATGACCCCAGCGCGCTCGATGCGCACCGCGCCGCTTCTGTGTAGCTTGACTTAAGGTAAAATAGTGCCGTCAAAAAGCGTGTATTTGTGCCTGAAGTACGGAAATTTCACGTTGTGATGAAAAATTTGTCAGTGTAAAGACTATGTACCAGAGATGTTGTCTGTTTCAGTAACAGTTTATAATCCTCGCAAATCGCACATGGGTTGGGACTTTGTCTTAATAGTTCATAATAAACGGTCAGAACAAAAAGTAAAGCTTGGCACTAAATTGGGATTATAACCATTAACGAATCAAAACCATATTTATAGCAGATAAAAAAAAGATTAATCTTTAATATTCCATTTCGAATTTAAAACAAATAGTAAGCTAACAATCACAGTTGATGTCACCATAACTTGATGTTAACTCCCAAATGTTGAATGAAAGAAACTCCTTAATGTTCTCAATAAGTAAAATGCTGTATAAGTATCACTTTCTTATATTATTATTTGTGACGAAAAAGAACATCATATATATTTATATTTTGTACAAACAGGGAAACAATTATTGTCATTATTTGATGAAACTCTATTGTCATCCTGTATATACAATGTTTGTTACACGCAGCTTTTAGCTTAAGTAACTCAAGTGTGCTTTATTCTGACTATCTGTGGGTGAAAAGTAGAAAGCTTTGAATTTGATAAAAGTAACAAACCGCTTTGTAGTAATTTTACAAAAACTTATTTGACTTTTGTTTATGTTGTGTCTGTCTGACAGTTTAAGCTAAAATAAGGTAAAAATAAATAATTCGATTCTAAATTACACCTGAAATTTCATGTTTTATTAACATTAAACTATTGTAAAAATATACTTAGTTATATTCAAAACAAACCATCAGCATCGTTTGCTATCCCATATAGCATAGCTGTTAATCTCGTTTCTCGAAACGGCAATAAATAAAACAGAATATTTCAAAACTTTATCCTTTATCGCCATTCGCAAATAACGAAACAAAAAAGTCTTAGAAAATTTAAGATTTTTCAAACCGTTAACTTTATTTATTTGCCAATACAGGCTAAGTAATCAAGCCAACAACAAAGAAACACCTGGTACAGGCACCAAAAAAATAAACGACAAAAAAACTTCATCAATCTAGAACATATTTCATTGCCGGCCACGTCAGTATGTATGACTTATTTACCGACGGACCAAAAAATACTATTATTTCATTGCAAAACCTCCTTTATTTAAATGCATTACGAGTTATATAGTAAAGCAGTCGTCAGTTGACAATTATGCCCCGGGAATGTGATACCTCTGACTGTATTCAGGCCTTGGAAAAAAGGGAAATGAAATCGGTGAAAATGTTTCTAGCTGTGTGTTGTGTTGGGTGATGTTTTCAGAAGTGAAATATGATATGTTCGTTATCTGGTATAACATGCTGTATAATCTGTTTTTTCTAGTTTTAGGTCCACATAGTTTCATACAATTTTCCATATCAACCGTTTGCAATTTGAATTTGCCAATTTCGGAAAATTTTCCCCGTGTCTCAGTTTCAACAACGTGCTGCAGTTTCATGTGTTGCACACTGGAAGCATGGCCTGTTTGTCCTTTGAAACTACTTATGCAACCCATTTCAACCTTTATTCGGTTGCCATAAGAAAATCTTTATCTATTATGTCCAGCGCAAATAAAATTTGTTTTCAAACGCAAAAGAGAACAGCTATAGATTTTTATTTCAGCCGCAAAGTCAAGTATTTACTTGTTAATTACTACAAAATTCAAGAGCTATAAACTAGCACTCTACCCGGCTTTGCTTGACTAATTAGAGACACTCTGAGTCGACATTCTGCGTAGTTCCACCAACTTAGCTCGTCTGTATGCCGTCCGTTTTATCTTATTACCAATGGACTGGATAAAGATAAAAACTAATTACGAAATTTTGTTTATTTTACTTTTGACTTTGCTTGGCCGCTTTTGTTCCGATATTGTCACATACAGCACAATTTTTTTTCAAGAAATCTCTTAGCTATGAGAATCACATCAAAATTAGTTCAGTTATTCTTAAGGTGGTAAAACCAAATCTCGGTACAAAATGCACATCGTAATACTTTTTAATAAAAAGTATGCAAACATTGCGGAAATTTATTACAAATAATAGGGTTCTCGCATTCAAATTATGTTATTTTATGCCTTTCATTTTGATTACGTTCGATTATAATGATAAATAAGTTTTTAAGTTTGTTAATCGAATGCAATCAAAAAGTAAATCATAAAATGATATAATTTAAATGTGAAAAATTAATATATACTAATAAATTTCCGCTAATTGCTTTAAAATGCAATTTTTGCATATTTTTCATTCAAAAGTAAGGAAAACAAGGTTATGATGTGCATTTTGCACCGGGATTTGGTTTTACCACCTTAAGAGGATAGCTCTTAAAGAGGCACAACCATGTGGAATGATAGGGCCTGATTAATGGTGGTATATTCATCCCCAAATGCCGGCTCTTATGTAAAACAGACTGGTGATGGCGTTTCGGCACTGCGATCCCCAACCCGCCTGCCCAGTATGAGTGAGTAGGGGCATTTCTTCCTGGAGAATTGCAATGTGGCGGAATCTTTGAAAGGCCTATGTCCAGCAGTAGACGAAGCAGTCTGATGGATGGATGGACTCTACTTTCAATTTACATTAATTTGTGCTTAACGTAACGATTTTTGGCTCAAAAGAACTTGTAAGGGGAAGTAGAGTTTATTTTACCACATGATTCCACTCTACTCTCCCGGATACTATCTTTCGTACTATTCTGTAAATGTTTACATTTTTATTTTATAACTAATAACTAATTTTATTGTCACTAAAAATTAGATTATTATTTATTTTATTATCAACTGTCGATCTCTGAATATTTTTTAACCCTACCTGCGATTTCATTTTGTTATTTTAGGGTTCCGTACCTCAAGAGGAAAAACGGAGCCCTTATAGGATCACTTCATCTGTCCGTCTGTCTGTCAAGACCCTTTATCTCGAGAACGCGTGGTGATGTCGAGTTGAAATTAAAACCCTACGCTCAAGTCTACAGACCCTTTTAACTTTATATAACGTTTTACGGCCGTTTATGCCACAAATAACGCATATTTCGACACTCTTAAGGGTATCAAAATTTAAAGGGTATTTTCCGTTGACTTAGAACTATGAAATTTGGCAAGTAATACCGTCTTATGCTATAAGTATGGGGAAAAATCTGAAAACTTTACATTTCTAATTAAATCATAAAAAAATATAGTCTGTAACGAAACCCTCGATGGACGAGTCCGACTCGCATTTGTCCGGTTTTTTTGTATTAAAATTGGGTAAACGAAAAATCGGCGCTAAGTTTTGTGTTTATATTGTACCGTTTATTTTTAGGGTTCCGTAGTCCGACAAGGAACCCTTATAGTTTCGCCATGTCCGTCTGTCCGTCCGCGGCTTAGCGCGGAGACTATTAGTACTATAGAGCTGTAATTTGCCATGGATATAAATATTAATCACGCCGACAAAACGGTAAAATAAAATCTTGAATTTTTTTTTTTGAGGGTACCTCTCATACCCGTAAACTGGGGATGATTTTTTTTTGTCGTCTATCCCATGGTGTGGGGTTTCGTTGGATAGGCCGTTTGAAAACATTGTGGGTGTGTAAAACCATTTTTCGATTTAGGGATCCGTTGGCAAAATACTAAGCTTTAAAGTGAAAATTTTAGTTAGAGTGGAGCGTCTCCCCCCCTGCTGGCCAAACGGTTGTTTATAGAAATGTGAAAAAGTTCGCAGAAGTAGTATATATAATGAATTTAAAAGGAAAACTATCACAGCTTAGTAGGCTTTACAGGTTTACGAGTGCAGGTCGCGCCAAACTTTTGGCCCCCTATATGTATGTATGGGACCAGAAGTTTGGCGCGGTCTGTATTAGTAGACCAACTTAGTCAGTGACACAAGAGCGTACGGGGTGAAAATAAAAAATGGTGGACCAGGGGAAAGGGGGGATGCTACTAATGTATACAGCGGAGTAACGACTCTGATGCACAGTGCATGGTCTCGGGAAAAATATGATTGTTGAGTTCTATCTAGGTTTTGCTATGTAAAAGTGAGACCTAGTCTCAAGCCTAACCTTAGGTCTCTGTGAATATGAGCGCAAAAACTCTTTACTGTTAACCTGTAAGTGCACCTTGTTGTAGCATTGGTTGTAGGTAGCAACATCCATATCAGTAAATTGTTACAGCATTAGAACGGCCACCCGCGACGGCGATAACGCTCTTATCGCTGAACTTAAATGGTATTTATATTAATTTCCTCTCATTCAATTAAATATGTTATCGGGCTTAATTAACCGATCTCATCCTGTCCGTGGGGTTTATTGAAATATTAATAGTTCGGAAAAATGAAACAATACACCATTGTTCGATAAGGTTTGACGTCATACCTACGGTAAGGCATACCTACGGTAAGGCATACCTACGGTAAGGTGTACAGGTACACCTGCGGAGGTAATTAAGTATTCATCACCTAACGATGGTGTGCATGGACGATTCAACAAAAACCCAAGTCTCTCGGGTTCGCTTGGTAAACTGCTTTGCGGACATGAGTGCACGCTGCAACGCTGTAGTGGAATAGCTTGTCGGAGCCGAACATCCGAAGAACATACAACATAGTCAAGTAAGACTGCAGGTCACGTAGCAAGACTGCGTGCATACTCAGCATGCCGGGGTGCTTGCAGTTAGAGTTGAAACAATCGTTGGTTGCATTTGTACCGTAACGAGCACGTACTGAAGCTTACCTATACTTTTTTCCATACGGAGCATGATTGTGCTAGCTAACAGAAGTTAACACAGTGTATGATATGACTCCCGTAATAAAATGTAAAACTGTATGCATTATCCTTATCAATTTTTTCCTTTTCAGCTGAAAATAACTGGGTATTGCCGATATATGCATGTATTACCCGTTGACATCATCGATATTGCGCCATTTTACCACAAAATACGTTTCTCTACCTAATTTGCTTATCAATTCTGTCGTTACTGCGGTACACCATGATGTCACAGTATTTGAATTATCCCTCATTATAACGAGCTTATTCAAGTGGGAAAAAATTCGCGATAATTATGGAACAACCAGTCCTTGTTAGGTAGTTTTCGGGTTAGTATAAATGGAGGAAAGTACATATACAATCAATCATTAGCACATATACACTCGCCATAATCACAAGGCTGTGTACAATCGATCAGTCTTAACAAAATCACCATGTCATCATTCACAAAATCATCATCCACCATGAGCGGAAACTCTGGAGAAGCCGTTCATCGAGACAACGGGGAAAAATCTCGGAAGGAGCAAGAGCGCGCGGAAGAAGAAGAAGAAGAAGAAAAGCGCAGACAAGACTTGGAGCGTGGGGAGAGAAAACGTCAGAAGGCAGAGCAGCGGCGACTGGACAGGCACTTGATGCAGTATGCACTAGCTTTGCGTGAGCAGGCATCGTGGCGTGGAACTCTCAACCGGCCGAAATAGTGCTAGTCATAGATATGATCATTTGTTTATATAATAAGTATTAGGTATTTGTGTACATCAGTATTAAGTATATTGTGTGTGTGAGTGTTTGTTTTTGAAAATTAAAAAAAAAAAACTTGTTCCCGATACATAGTTATTTCATTTCAAAATGCATGCTGACTTACAAATGTCACGACATACCAGTTTCCTTCATGATACTAGATATTTAGGTAGTTAGTTTAATAATGATAATAATATATTGTACTAGTTCTATCCACTAAGATGTTGTACAATCTACATCCATGCATAGATAACCGTGGTCACTACACTGTGTAACACGATAGAGGGGCACCGCGACATGCTATGCAGCGATAAGTAGGTACGGTGCAGTGTTTAGGTAAGGTATCTGTCATACCATAGTCCTAACATTACAGGAATCATGAAAAGTATACATATTTAGAATTATAGTCTAACCAAACCTGTAACACCTATACAATGACATCTTAAGTATAAGTGAGGTGTATACGTGTATGAAGCACACGTGTATGTCCCGGTAATTTTCTATGGTCACTCATCAGTTTTGATTTCGTTTTGAAATACACGCCGCCAGTCGGATACAGATCATAAAATGAATATAGCACGGGTTTTCCCGAATATTTCAAGACAGTGCCAACTAAACGTGGGTTGCCGTAATACGCTGGAGCTACTTACGTTCGGCCGGCAGCCTGTAATAATATTTCGATGAAGGTCCCGTCGTCTTATCATATTTACCTATCTTTTGAGTAGTGACACATAGTTTGTTCCATATTTAAACGATAGCGTGCCATGTGGTCATACGTATTATCGGTCCATAAGGAGTTACAGATGTAACGCCAATTGCCGCCGGTCTTTGTCATAATACTGTTTGCGGCTTACATGCAGTTATTCATAGATATAAAGTTAAGAAAAACCTTATTTAGACGTCTCATATTCCTGTATGGTCAGCTCCATACCTAAACGTCGCAGATACACGTAGTCAGAGGCGAATGCACACTCAGGCCTTGCTCAAGACATATGATAAGCATATGCCAAGCATAGTTTGTGATAACGGAGCTTTGCATCCCATGTGCACATAACGCTAATCATCACGCCTTGCAACTTATCTGCGTTAGTGATGTGACGTGCTATGCAGCGGCTAGTAGCACGTTACCTAGACGTTACATCTGGTGCAGTCCAAGCTTGACTTGATTGTATCTAACATAGAGTGGTCACGAGAGAAACTAAATTTCAACTTGAAGCAACGTCAGAGGGAATGATCTCAGTACCTTACCTGCACAACTCTCCATCATCCTACACTCATAGGGGTACAAGAAAAAAAAAGTAAACATATTATAAACACAAATATTTATTTTAATAAGCGAACGTCACATTGCAGCAGCATTGCTGCACTATTTAGCACTATTATCACTGATGTTGCGAGCCGAGTGCAGCAACATTTCTGTGTCCGTCCGGTCACCCGTCGAATAGTATTCGAGGATTTGCGGATCACCTTCATGCACTTTCTGGATGACCTCTCTGAAGATTTCTTGGGATTCTTTCAGCAGAATCGCCGGGACCATGTACTTTGTTATCCACGCAGAGACGTGCGCCGTGCAGAAATGATGAAAGTGCTGTGGGATCCTGCACTCACGTCCCGGTGGTACCACTACATTAGGCCTCTTGCCGCAGGAACAGGTGTCCCCGGCGACCGCCTTGCACTTCGAAAAGCGAATCTTCGTTTCAACAAACTCCAGTATAGTGGGCACCCTCACGAGATCCCTCTCACCTGGCGGCGGCCCCCAAAATAAGGGCATGAGCCAGTCCCAGTTCACCAGCAGACGATCTTCTTCTGGCCTCGTCGGATCAAAGTTGTAGCGGACGGGGCATGGCTTCCCGTTAAGGAAAGTCAGGTCGTCCAGCTGTCGTTCCGCCTGAAGAAACTGTTTGTATGCTTTATTGAATTGCAGAATTTCGCCGGGGCTGAAAGGGGCCTCCTCGGGTATAGAAGGCCCGCGCCTCGTGAAGGTGTCCACCGGGAAACTGAGTATTCTGTCTTGGGACTGCATCTTGAGTTCTGGATGGATGTCACGGGACTCCTAAGTCTATATGATGTTCTTGCGGTAATGTTGACCGTGTAGTGTCTAGCGACTGACTGCCCGCATAGCAATTTATACCACTCCAGTTGTTTATCGTACCGAAAAAAGAAAACAATATAGGGATAATATCGATTTGGAATTCCCACAACCTCGCGTGCGGGTTATCGTTCGGCGCGGTAATTGGATCATTCCTAAAATAAACGAGTGAATATTAAAATATTCTTGGACCACGTCAGTCAAACTTTCATCCTTATGAAAATAGACGATTTACAATTCATCCTGCGCTCCCATACTGAGGCCCCGGGAGTCACTTACGTGTTCACATAGTCACTATAGATCGTATCTCATACCTACGATAAAAATTACGCTACCAATTTGGGACATCGATAACAACGTTTAATTGCTGTACTCGATGCATTGTCTTAGCTCGCAACACCATAATATAAATGCCGGGCATTCACAGGGAAAACCAGTTCGAAAGTTTGTACCTTTAGTATACAGGTAAAACATACCTATTAAGCACATACGGCATTGTGTGCGCGATAAGAGCGTGTCTTAACAACGACAATGATGCAGATCGGATGCAGTTTTAGTAGGGTGAAACAACTAGTATGTGACTCTTGACCGAATACTGATAACACAGAAGATATAAACAAAATAGACTGGGTTTCTCCAAAACGAGAAACTGTTAGGTTATCGGGCGACTTAGTGATAAGGTATTTAACTCGTGTAAAAGCAATGCTGAGACCACGTCAGCCGATATTTAGATACACGTCGCACTTAGGTATCATCCCACTTTAGTACTCCTGTTTGAAAAAGAACTACAATTATAGCACTAGTGGATCTTGTGAGTGCCCGCTATGAATTCTGCGCTGCACTCCAGCGTCATGCTCACATTATGCAAAAGTGGCAAAGCGGTGCATGGCCTATGAGATGCGGGTGACCGCTGCATGGCAACAAAGCAGATAATTCTACAAGAAGTATGTTTATTCTAGGCGTTCTAGGTACCGTTCCGTGAGAACGTGAGCTGTAGGTTTCTGGCAATTCGGCCCCAGCTTGGATGCTGATGCTGCGGCCCCAGCAATTCATGTTACCTGCTGCTTTGACCCATACTCATATCACTTTAGAGGCGGCACATACGAAAAAAGTCAAAATTTTCGGAAATGCATCTGACCCCTATGCACTATAGAATCTTCATCACTGAATACGAAAATAGTACCCTTGCGTTACCTAGATGTTTAATTTTGAAGTTATAGACCGTACGCTACCGTGTCATTGACTGTACGTACCGGGCAACTACGGAACCCTACATTGCGCGTGGTCCGACACGCACTTGGCCGGTTTTTATGTATGTTTTGTGGCAAATTTAATTTCACTTTCACATTAATCTGGTAATGTTATTAATAGTGCTTTTCTAATCTGGTACTTTACCAGTGTAAACTATGTCTAAGTGAAGCAAATACCTGTGCTAAAGTAAATCCTTACAGTGAAAGATACTAGTACATATAAGGAAGTAAACAGCAAAGCATGGTTTGAAAGGTTCACATATGCGTTACTCTACAACCTTTACCCGAAATGCCAAACATCCACACTTTGCCGTGTACCTCACAAATTATCTAAAATGGCGTGCTCTTTTCCTGAGAATAAATCATGTATTAAAATTGTTAAGTAAGTGAGCTTGATCATACGTAAATCATACTAAGGAATTGTATATGGCTGGACTATTAATCTTACTTAGGAATGGCTTAACCAGCTTCAGATAAGGACATGCAGAGGAAAACTTAAAAAAACCGGCCAAGTGCGAGTCGGACTCGCGCGCGAAGGGTTTCGCACCATTATCTATAAAAACGGCAAAAAATCATGTCTGTTGTATGGGCCCTCTTTACTGTATTAATTTTATTATTTATTTTTAAAGTGCATATGTAACTAAAATTAAATATTCTGTGAATATTTCAAGCGTTAATTAAAAAATTATCAATTTACCAAAATACGTTATTACAAACTCAAAGTGCTTTATTTATGAAAGATAAGTAAAGTGCCAAGCTTGGCCATAAAGGAACACAATTATTATAAAGGGTGTTTTTTTTAGAGGTATAGAACTTTAAGTTGGCAACACTTTTTTAACTGGCGGCCATTTTGTCAGCTGTAAAGTGATTTATGTTTAGTTTGGTTTGGCATTTCAACATGAATAGACTGACGCCTGAACAATGCTTCCAAATTGTGCAAATTTATTTTGAAAATCATGGTTCTGTTCGAAAGACGTATCGCGCATTACGTCCAATTTACGGTTAACATAATCGTCCATCAGAGCAATTAATTCAATTAATATGAAACGTTTTTGCACCACGTTTACTCTAAATGATAATACGCATCCACAGAGTTGTCGTACAGTGCGTACAGAAGAAGTCATTGCTGCTATAGAGCGTAGCGTAGAGGAAGACCCGAATCAGTCTATCCGCCACCGTGCACAGGAATTGGATATGTGTCCATCCACTTTATGGAAGATTTTGCGATTTAACGCCACTTGACTATTTTCTGTGGGGATATGTGAAGTCGCAAGTCTACGCCGATAAGCCCGAAACGATTGACCACTTGGAGGACAACATTCTGGGAGTTATTGCCGATATACGGCCACAAATGTTGGAAAAAGTCATTGAAAATTGGACCTCCAGATTAGACTACGTCCGAGCCAGCCGTGGCGGATATATGCCAGAAGTCATATTTAAATTATAATGCCAGAAGGTTGTCTTTCGAATAAAATAAATTTCATATCAATAAAAAAAATCATCTTTGTTTTATTCCATTTCAAAGTTCTATACCTCTAAAAAAAACACACGTTATTTATCCTATAAACTATATAGAAAAAAACATAACTTACTCGTTGAAAAATGATTTAACTACAATGACGCACAAACACATTAACATACAAGAACTCAATTGACATTGGTTTTCAACAGCGACAAAAAAAGACATAGAAGTCTAATTAGAGCTAAAAAAATTACCCCATGAAAACTGTGCCGGACACATGTTTAGAATGGCTGCTATGGCTTTCATGTCACTGTCCGTCGACCAATAACGGGTGGCCCGGTGTTGCGTGACCGACCAATCATGAGCCTTTTGCCCTTTTGAGTTTGTTCTACCATTTTTGAACAACATTTTGCTAGAAACGCGTCTTATGTTTTTTTTTTGTTCATTGCAATAAAGGTATTCTCACAATAAAGCCCCAAAGTTCACCTTACCTCATAGAATTTGATGTTTCGCTCCCTTTCCCGAATATAAACACCCATAACCTTTAACAGCTCTATCTATTGTCTATGGTACGAGGTAGAGGTACCAATGATTTGCCGCTCTATTTCTCCGGGCAGCGAACCCGTTACCCTTGAGAAGGGGTAAAACAGGTCGCCTGTAAAATGTCGTCCTGTGTGCAGAGAGGTAAATTATTTTCGGTTTATTTTTATTTATGAGGGTTAAAAATTTATCTCTTGATCCTTGTACCGAACAGTACACACGACTTGCTTCTTATTTTTTAGGGTAACACATAAAAATGGCAACCTAAACTTAAAGCAGTATCTCACAATAACTAAGAAACCATTGTACTCGGCCGATTTAACTGGAAATTGGGTGTTACTCGTATACATATGTGAACTAAATGACGATTCTGGAATAATTTGAAGTGAGCAAAATGTCTGCAGTAACAAACTGGGCTATTCATTAATGACATTTAATATAAAAAACTCGCGCACGAAGGGGTCCTCTATAAAAATCATGTCTGTTGTATGGGAGTGCGCAGGTCCGACTCGCACTTGGCCGGTTTTAGTATTTGTTGTTATAGCGGCAACAGAAATACATCATTAAAAATTTCAACTGTCTAACTATCACGGTTCATGAGATACAGCCTGGTGACAGACGGACAGAAGACGGACAGACAAACGGACAGCGGAGCCTAAGTAATATGGTCCCGTTGGTTACACTTTGGGTACGGAACCCTAAAAAGTACTTAAAACTAAACGCAGAGTACAATATTCAAATGCAATATCGAAACGCAGCGTTTTTCCCATTCGCTCACTGCCATCCGTCACGTGCTGACGTCCGTGACGGTTGCGTAATGCGATCAGCGAAAAACTTGTTAGACTACGCACACCGAAAGAGATCCGCGCATCTAGGCATTTTGGTCCGTATTCTTAGGCTGATAAAAACTTCGCCTCGGAACTACTTTGTTGATGCGTGGTTTAGGGTGGTTTTGAATTGGATCGCTTGAAAATTACAATTGGTTCTTGTGAATGCTGTTTGTTTTTAGTTCATGTATATTGCATCTTAATCGTGCTATAATATAAAAAAAATATAAAAATACAAATTTAATGCCCACGATGAAAAAAACAGAGTCGAGATAATATCATTATTATAAAATAAAGAATTATGACGGAATTTTTTCGTTCGCGCTGAAAAGGAATTCATTTATTTATATTTAGAGCTAATATTTGTGACCTAACGAAACTATTTTGAAAATGGCTAATAAACAAAAAGTTTTTTATTCAATCATACATAACATAACACCAGGGTTTTTAGTAAGCATTACCGCTTTTTGTTTTTAGTAAATACGAGCACTAAAAATATTTCCATCACATAGAACCCTTTGCTGTCTTACTTATATGCGCCTAAACCTATATGGTCACATATAATATATCACAAACCTACTTTATAATAAATAATAAAAATAAATGTAGTACTAACATAGTATCTAAACGCATAGTCGCAAATAAAACCACTCTTCAATATGAACACCGGTTTATCCGATCAGTCGCGTTCCGGTTCCGTGCGGATATTTTTGATGTTTTAGCTTTTAGGCAAATTGAAATGTTTCAACGACTTGTGGAAAGATTGGAACGTACCTTGTTTGCTAAAGCGTTTTGTTTTGGTATTTACAATATAATAATATCCGATAAGCTACAAGCTAATAAGGAAAACAATTAAAAGGCGTGGACAAAAATGACGATTGGATGGATACGATTAATGGTTCTTGGTGGAATATCATCTTCAATCAATTATACACAAATTCTTGTACTTTTATTCCACAAATATTTATTTTTATTCTGACTTAGGCTACCGGTTTCGTATTACACATCATCGGACCAACAAATTATTAATTTTAATAACTATTTAAAACTACGTAAAGAAAACAAAAAGAAAACATTTTTTAACAAGCAAATACAAAATAAACAGTGGTGATTAACCTCTAACAAACAAACAATATGTATTTTTTCCAGTTCTGTATGTAGAATTTGGCTTTCTGAGAAACGTGTATAAAGTTGCATTTCCCAACGCCCACTTCGCCTTAACACTTTCAGGGCCAATCACGTGAAGTTATATAATATATTTTATTGTTTTATTTCATAAATAAAAAATAAAAGTAACAAAAATATAGTAACAGAACAAAGTAGGTGGTTATCTATATTAGTTATTTTTTATGGCCATTTAAAATAACCGAAAAATGGCCGGCGCGGGGTGGATTGCTTAAGAAAAACGCTCGGCCCTGAAAGTGTTGTGGAGAAGTTAAAAATAAGGTGTGGCGGAGGAAGCGGGGCGCGGGGTGATTGGGGCTCCCATGCGCAGCTATCCCTTCCGCGTTTCGTTCACCGCTAGACATTCGTGCCGCGGGCTGTATAGCAAATTATTTTGTATCTGTCACCGTAAGATTGAAAAGTTCGATAGTTCATAATTTCACTAGTGACAAACGATTCACTTCAATAAATACTATGATCGGGATAGCCGACCAGTTTTATAGGTTTTTAATAGGTTTTTGTTAAGTTGCTTATGAACTAACGTAACATAACCTAGTTGCATTATAAAGCATCGAATTTCACAATCTCACGCATTATATTTGCAGGGCCCTACTTTTTTGAGGAACATATGTTTGTGATTCATATTCAAATCTGAAGAATCGATCCTTAAAATTAGTTTTTTTCATTTTATTGGACTTTTGTAGAAGAATCAACGTCAATATGTACGAGTAAGTCATTAGGATGGTTTATGTCTTAGACCATTTAACACGGGACTAGGTAAGCGCACTTATCTCCCTCTGCCGGAGTACATGAACAATTTGTTCATGTAAGTTTGCTTATGTACGCGTTTTTTGTTTGTGTTGCCGCTTTTGATTTAGTGTGACATTCCAATTTTTCGCAGTAGTGTGCGTGAATGAGTAAATGTGTGCTGTGCGTGTTTACCTCCCCTCCCGTGGAAAACGGCAGAATAATTTCAGTATTAATAGTCGCGCTTTGCCAGGTCCCGCGTTAAATGGTCTAAGGTTTATGTACAAACAGTGGAACTAAATATTTAATTTCATAGATTTGAAAGTCAGCTTGTTTGTCAAGTCAGTTTGTTTGTCAGAAACCTAAGTATGATTTAATCGTGATGAAACAATTTCAGTGGGATTTTTCTCATAGACGACACTAATACGGACCAAAAAAACACTTAAATTGATTTTTAATAAATTTCTTTTATTTTAATCTAAGGGTTTACTATTACACTTTTGTCATTTTGTGTACTTTAACTATAACGACATTAAAAATGTTTCTCAGATAAAGTTTTTAGAAAGAAAGAAAGAAAATGTTTTTATTTGTCATAAGAAAAAATAAATTACAAACTAAATACATATACAAAAAATATATATATTACATGTGACAAAAAGGAACCATCTCAGCATTTGCTATAGATTGCAAGCAATTCTACAACGCTGGTTTTCAGATGGCTCCATTTCATACTTATATAATAACTGACAGGTAGGCTTAATGTTGTTGACAATATACACATACACAAAACATAATTTCTTTAAAAGAATAATTTATACATTATTTTTTATGAAATTTTAAACATTATTAATCAAAATAAATTTTGGTACACAATAAATTAATTGAATGTTATAAATAAAACAAAAAATTAAAATAATAGAAAGTTTATTTAAATTAAACTGCATATCATTAACCAAATAGTATACTGTATACTGTAATAAGAATCGCATGGTATTGATAATGATCAAAATATCCATAATTCAAAGTGAGCTTTAAAAAAAAAAACCTAAAGTCTGATCAGTAAATATGTTATTTCAGTGAATGTCAGCAATCTCTGTGCAGGCGTGTATTTGTCAGTATATCTTGTTCGACCCTCGTCAAGCGATGTGACGAGAGAGACAGTGTGATGGTATGAATGACACGATGGTATGAATGTCTTGGGAGTTAGTTTATGATGATACAGAATGACGTTAAAGTATATTTTAGGGTTTGTGACCGAAACGAGCCCCCCCCCCCAAACTCGATTCAACTCGGTTTACGACAGTCGCGGTCGCACTGCAGCTATGTACGTACGTTGTCACTATGACGCTCCCGCGCATTTTCGTAAATTATGGCACGAAATTACAGAGTATGTTGGGCATTGTATGGTTGCTTAAATACAACTTTTAGAGTAATAATAAAGCATTATCAAATACGTAAGACAGTCATTTGGCAGCCCTAGTGCGTGTTTAAATTATTAAATTTCAAAGACACCGTCTCGTTAAACTACTGCTGTTACCTATACTGTGTGGCGGGCGCTATAAAACCCACACCCACAAAGAGCGCTTATCTGTACACGTTACTACTACAATCATAGCCAAACGGACTTCGTGAGATAGAATATTTGCAACAGTACTTATATTAAAGTTGAGGCCTTCCTTTTCTTATTACAGCTGTAATTACAAAGTACAGTAAAGCACATAACTTTGTTAAAAAGTTAATTATTGTTTCAAAGATGTGCACTCTGTTTTTCATTATCAGGTAAAAATGTAACTTGAAACTTGCATAACGCTTTCAATCACGTAAAATGTACCGTCGACAGAAACATTTTATTATCCTTTGAGATGTTAGCATCAATCCACCCATTAGTCTGTGTTCATCCACTGCCTTTTCCAAATTTCGGTCCTCCGTTCTCCTAATCCAGCCGCCGCGTCATCACCCGCTACCTCCTTCTGTTCGTCGGTTTAACTTCGTTTATATACCCAAATTCATACTGGAGACTCGGTAAGTGGTCAAATAATAAGGTTCAATGACCCTGTTTGCGAAGTACGAAAAATATTTTTTGTACCTGTAAACAACCTTGACTCTATTAGTATTGGAAGACAGATTTTTTAATCGTATTTCACAGAAAAGCTCATTGAGTCTTGATCCTGACCACTTACCGAGTCCCCAGTATGAATTTGGCTATGTAAACGAAAGTGACGTTATATAAGCGCTGGCATATAATTCGATAAAATTAATTAACTGAAAGGACTGCCAACTTGTCGATTTCGTTTTTTACGTTATCGATAATAAAGTAAACTTAAGTGCTATTTTAAAATTAAATTACGGATGGAATTTAAAATAAATGAAATTCTATAACGAGTATCCTCGTAATCGTAAAAGTACGGTGAGAGAAAACACCAAAAACAAAATTAGCTCCACGTTTAATATTTATATGAATAGCAATATCAAGTTTAAAAATTTGCTTTACCGTGGCCGCTTTGTCATTATAACAATATTTTATTCTTTGTAAATGGTTAAAGATATCTTCTTCGCCAAAATGACAGAAAAACTTAACGAACCATCCATAAACTCGAACAGTAAATATTAATGCCTAATTAAAACCAAAAATCACCTTTTCCACGGCTTCCAGCTTTTTCTGTTGACCGTACAAGGACTAAGCTTGAGCTGTACATCATAATGATGCATAGCATCTCCAACAACTTTCATACATTATTAATTACAGACCCAGAGTGACAGGGACAGAGATACCAACACACGTGAGCTAGAAAGAGACAGCTAGATAACCGAGTGTGTCGTCAAAAGAAATATGTAGCTTTAATGAACCTCGAGTAATAAATAAAGCATTTTCCTTGCGCGCGGCCATTTTGGATTTTCTGTTATTAATAAGAGTTATGGCTGTAGTTATTGGCCGTAATGCTTATAGGTAATATTTATAGGCCATAATGTGACCCATATTGCGGTTTTCGTAGACATAGGAGAATACATATTTTTTCCCTTTGTTCGTTGATTGATGCTTATGTGTAAGGTATAGAATTTTTTATTGCATATTTATGTGTTTTTCTATTTCAGGTACGCAATCATTGAGAACAAGACAAACAAAATTATTAAAAAAGAAGAAAATTAGTTTGTATGTGAAATATCAAAATTTATGTCGTTACGATTTACTTTATAAATAAATTAATTCGCTTTTTTAATTGACTGTACCAAACCAGATCTCTATATTGACTTCCGATAGTTTCAATTACGTAACTTTATTCCATTTTCAACCCTACTGCCTTCAATTTAGAACTTTAAATAGCTGAGTGCAGCAGCCCTATATTACCACAGAGTAGCTAAATGTAGTATTAAAATCCATTCAACCGGATGGTATCCACGGCAGAAACACAGAAACCGTTTTAACTGTGGATTTCCAATCTGTTACAAATATAGGCTGAGGATTGTCATTATTCAATATTATGTGAGAAAATAAAAAAAATGGTTTTTGTAAAAGAAATGAACTAAATTGATTTTGTACTATCGCAATGAGTTTTCCTTAGTATACCAATTACAATTGATTTAGAGGTTAAAAGTGGGTCAGTTAAAGTAGTCCCTGATAAAAAAAACCTCATACGGTTTAAAATTGAACGTATATTTTATGTTCCATCGTGTAAAGAGGAGGAAATATCATAAGAGGAATTATTATTTAACTTGGATGCAAGAGGTTGCGTTCCAAAACGCACAACGTGTGATTGCTTTTTTTAGTTTTTAGTATAAAGTATTTAATAAATGTGACTCATTGCATTAGGCGATCATAGTTTAATGTTAATTAGTATTTTTTGGTAAAGTTGTGTTATTTTATGTATTACGTTGTGAATGTTGTGCAAAACTACATTAAAGCGTATTTATCGCTAATCACTTATCAGAAGCAGCGGTAGCTCGGGGGTAGAACTCTGGCGTCTCAGTCTTGACCCCCAGTTCGATCCCTGGTTATGCACCATTGAGATTTTCGGAATTTATGTGCATTGTATTTATTCTTACTTACCACATGCTGAACGGTGAAGGAAAACATTGTGAGGAAATCTGCATGCCCTAAAAAGCATGTATTTATGCCCAAAGTACGGCGATAGGGCTCACTACCCATCACGTTGGGGACGTAATAATCGTTGGTGAAACGCGGGTGTACCGAGTATGAACTGTGACTTGCATTTCACAGTTCATACTTGGAACACCTCTGGCGCCCCCTCGGGGTTTCATGTCGTGACGATATATTTTATTTATTTAATTATTAAAATCTGAGAAAAACAATCTTAGGTTGTGCATTTTGAAACAAACCCCGTTGCACCCCGTTAAACAAAAATTTTCTCTAAAATGTGTTCTATAATCGGGTGAAACAGTTTTTGCGGTAATAACAAAAAAATATATTGATTCAGTGGACACTCACCTTGGAGATTAGAAAGGAAAAAACAGGCTTCCGTTTTCTGTTATCAATATAAATTTTATACATTTTTAAACAAAAACTAAAGTAAATATTATTTCTTTTTAAATATCATGTTCAATTTGTTACTCAAATTGGTTTCAAAATACATGAATACAGGAAACACGAAAAAAGTTTCAGCTAAAAATATGTGATGCATTTTAGTTTCCAAGCTTTGATTGCACAAAATTTGGAAATACAATACAAAACATTCACATTGGTTACTGGAATAACAATTTGAAACTATCTAAAAACCTGTTTTTCAAACCGTACTCAAAAACACGTCAGCGACGGACGAAGTTCTGAGAGTACGCGGTTTTCGATGGTGTAGGGTTAGCAAAAATAATAAGTGTACAATACACCATGTCATAGTGCATCGAAAAATATAGAGAGATACAATTTAAATGATAGCAAAATTCTTAGTGGGGGCGATCATACGCTGCTTTTACGATTGAAAGTATTGTGTACTTTCCTTGGCCAGTTGGCTTAGTTATGACAGCTTCATAAAAAGTAAGCTCTTTGGAAATCTAACGCAGAATAACATATATCATAGCGGAAATGTAAATACGCATATATGTCATTCCTTTTCTCGATAGAAAATACGCCAAGTGTCATCTATACTAACAATAAAGAAGTAAAAAGTCGTGTCTTTACAATGAATATTTTTACGAAATTTTAATTGAAATGGTTTATTTTATTTTATTGGGTTGGTTCCATCGTCCCCGGTGCGTCGTTCCCGGTACCGGGGAGGATGGGAAAAATAGTGGCATCGTCCCCGGTGAGAGCTGCAACAGGGACGTTGGCACCAACCATGTACAGTCGATGTGCCATCGTCCCCGGTGGTAGTTCCAACGGGGATGTTGGCATTTAGCATGTGCAGTCGAAGTGCCATCGTCCCCCGTACAGATACTTCAACTCATTTGTGCGCGCGGCGCTATGTGTGCGTGCGCTTGTGTTAATTTGTTTTGTTTGAGTCTGTGACGCTATGCACGCACGTATCTGTGACGATATGTGTGCTCAAAGCTACATATTTACACTATATTAACAAGCGCACGCACACATAGCGCCCCGCGCACAAATGAGTAGAAGTATCTGTTCCGGGGACGATGGCACTTCGACTGTACATGGTTGGTACCAACGTCCCTGATACAGCTCTCACTGGGGACGATGGCACTTTTTTTCCCATCCTCCCCGGTACCGGGGACGACGCACTGGGGACGATGGAACCAACCCATTTTATTAGTATTGTAGTGGAGCCAAAACTAAGTTTTTTGATGTTTGTCTGTCTGTCTGTATGAATGTATGTCGGTTCCGTTTTACCTCATCGGATTTGGATGCGGTTTTATTTATTATCATCATAGTGATCCCGCCTACCATATTGGGTATAAGGGGTGTTTATAAAATAACCGCCAAGCCGAAAACGGGGTAGAAATTTAAAAAAACGCGGGCGGAGCTGCAGACAAAGGCTAGTAAAATATAAATTTGTTTCCAACTTAGTTTTGTGATACAGACATTTTTCTAATTTTCTAATGAAAACTTTCAACAAATTAAGTCTAACTTATACTACTTTTAACGCCTAGCTCAAGAGTGATTCCACTTCCGATATCTTTATCATGCGCTCTCTCTATTACTTCCTACTCTGTGCTTAAATGTAACTTTGCAGACGCTCTTGACAGGTTCAGGGTTTTGTTTATCGTTTCATATGAAGACGACCGTTGCAGGAGCAGGGTGAGTTATCATTATCAAACACAATGTGGGGCTCAGATAAGCGAACAGTACCTACCTACTACCTACACCTACAAGTGCTACTATTAATCTTAAAAAAAAACTTCAGATGGATGCTGGATTCTATCCAGAGAATGTGTGTTATATTTGGCAAACAAACCCACTCGCCCATATATCATGAATTTGAAAAAGCGTATTGGTAAATTTGGTTAATGACTCATTACAATTACATTTTCTGCTGCCAAATTAAACATATCTACTATTTCGTGTATTTATACTTAAACAACAACAATTCTATCCATTCGTTCCTGTTGGTAAACAGTGCCATCAATATTTCAAAGCTGCTGTAGTTTTGCTTAAGTTGGACTCGTAGAACCTTCATGTTTTGTCCCCTTTTTCTCAGTGCAATTAATAGTACATTACGATACGAGAGCGATGAAACGTTTTCTGACGAGTGTGAGTTTCTCGCACGAGTATCGTATAATATTTTATAGCAAAAGTGCGGAAAATGCCGACTTTACGCAAGCGCAGCGTGCGTAAAGTGGTCATTTTACGCACGGTGTGCTATAAAAAATTTTAATGTACGTGTACTGGTTTCTTCAGAAAAACTATTTAATTTGCACTTGATATAGCATAGCTTCATTGAAAATGAGTGCAGTGCAGAAAGTGAGACTGCAGAATTGCGATTGTGTGCGTGCACACCATTGACATTGTGGAAAACAACTCTTATAGCAGTGTAGGCCAGATATATTTTTGAAAAATCATGGAAACATAAAGTATACATTGTAACAAAAGAAGAATAAGATAAAAGTCAAACCATATTTTTTTGAAAACAAACCTTGCCTGGACTGCTATAAGAGTTGTTTTCCACAATGTCAATGGTGTGCACGCACACAATCGCAATTCTACAGTCTCACCTTCTGCACTGTATCTGGATCACTTTAGAAAACAGGACACAAATTAATTTGTATGACACAAATTAATTATTGAAGAATATCACAAAAGAAAACATGACAGTTCTACATAATTTTATTGTGTCTTAGTTTTTAAGTATGCTTAATAATAGCATTTGCACAACAAAATCTTGAATATAGAGGCACAAAATTATTTTGTTCGTATTTCGCAATTAAGGTCTTTAAAACTTAGTCCTAATCACTTACCGAGTGTTCAGTGTCCACTCTTATTATATTTTCATTTATTTACGTTATTTCAGAGCATATCAAATAAGAAAAACAATTATGTTTATTTATATTTATTTTCGGGCCACTTCGGTGCCGGTGGCATCAGCCATGCTTTAAAATAGCTTAAGCTGTTTGATTCTCGATAACAAGTAATTTACAACAGACTTCTGGCATGATCGTGGATCGGACCCACTTTACGGATTAAGAAATTTTTTACATGAAGATTGCTTCGTTAGATTTAAATACATGAAGATGGACTTCCCAAGCAGATTACAAATGTCGTACATACGGGTAAGAGTAGTACTCGTATTTGACGAAAATATTATTTGAAGAAAAAAATAGACGTCTCGTTTCATAGCTTATTTTTGCTAACCCATAAAAGGGGATCAAACTCGATCGGTGGATGAGTTTATCACAGTACGAACGAAACCACAGTTTCCTATTGTGCTAGCATGACATTCTGAAATACACGAAATTGACAATAGTTTGTAAGTTAGAATCGTTGAATTGAACGTTAGTATTTGGTTATGGCCTATTATATAGATTTATTTAGCCACCAAGTGGAATTTCAAACCAACAGTACACTAAATTTTTTCGATACCTTTAGTAACACTAAACAATGCACATTGAGGCAACAAACTAAAATAGTGTAAGACATTTTCTGCGTATTTTCGAAAGTGGATACTACTTTTTCTAGAGCAACTTTTCTTTAATAAGGCCTTAAATTAAATTCCACAAATAATTTTTTTTGCAATAGTTTCAGGGTTTAACCTGTTTATTTGTTTATCCATTGTTGTCCTATTAAAGATAACACTTATTCTACATTGGCATTATGGCCCGGTATTGCAAAATAATGCTCGCAAAAAGCAAGGAACACTGAGTTACAATATAAGTTACTCAGCGATTTAAAATATGTGACTCATTTTTGTGGGGCTATACGACACACGGCTGGCACGGCCGTGTTGCCTGAAAACCTAACCTATAACCTAATAAAGCCTAACAAAAGCCGGACAGGCCGGATGCATTCAAATTTGGCCGGATAAGAGGTCAAAAAGCCTAACACTGTCCGGCTTTATCCGGACGGATGGCAACACTACCCCCACTGCTTCTTTCCTCGGTGATTGAGCAAATAGGTGACATAAGAAGTATCTACTGAAATAATTAACGGTTATATCTCTAACACAACCCGCTTCTTTTTTATTGCTTTCATTGGTATCTTCATTCGTTAATAGTAATGACTAAAATTTTCGAGATTGTGTGGGCAAATTTCAGGCGACGTTTTAATGTTTAAAAGATACCATTAACATCAAAAATATTTCTTCAACAGCTTATGAATTAATTCAGCAAAAACAAATCAAAACTTAACCCTTTCCAGCAAACCACAGACATATGGTCACTAAGACCCCGTATCAATCATCGCACGCCCATATTTGTCAGAATAACCCTCAAATACGTACTGCGTCTCACCTGACAACGCTACCACCTGCCCTGTCGTCTGGAGTTAAGCCGATAATTACTGGATTATACCCCCACTCTGTCTGTAGGGGGCTGTCTCGCCCCCTACTTACCCCCCGACACTTCACATCGCCTCAATGCAGCCTGTAGTGCCATAAATGTGTGTAATGGTTTTTCGGAGTGCAATTTTTTGTCGCAGACGTGCGTTTTACTGTATTTCGCAGCATTTAAAAGTCATTTGGTCGTTTATTTTTTATGCTTTGCCTTTTCGAGTTGTTTTGTTTTGACTTTGAAGAAGCATCAAACACATTTTTCCATTCATAAAGCATATAAAGTGGCTTGTATTTGAAGTAGTACCGTACAAAATATTAATACGAATACATACACGAATGAATGAAAATATGATTTATTTAAATTAATTATTATATTTATGAGCATTTCTTCCAGGAGGATTGCCAAGAATGGCGAAATCTTGGAAAGGCAGAGGATGAAACAGGCTAATGGATGGATGATTATATTTATTTGGTTTAAAATACATTGGTACTTCATAGGTAAATTAAAAATAGTATGATCAAAAATAATAATAAAATAGCAAACTAAATAGGTAGCTGGTACTCAAATCAAACTTGGTAATCTTAACTTAAGTGACTTCCAAAAGTAACTTCCAATTAGTTTAATTCATAGATCCGTTCTACAGCCCTAAACCCTCTCGAATCCGTTCTGCATCTTATTAGACCAAGTTGGATTGGAAACTTGTAATTTATTACGGTTATCACAAGTTTCTGTCGGGGTTTCAGAGACCCCATCGGAATTACAGGGTTGACCAGATCGGGAAATTAATTTCTATTGTTCGTATCAATTAGAAGCTCTAATTTCCTGTGCTAACGATACTGTTTAGTAAATTCTTGGGGAAATTGTTTGCTGTGATTTATTGTGATATTTGACATGATCAATAAAACTGAAATATGTTACAATATTATTTTTAATCTAAATTACGTCAATATCATATCTAGAGTTGTCACAAATCAAACGTGGGTGAAGAAACTTTTAATAATGTTAACTATATTTCTTACTTATTTCTTGGATGTTCAAATATAGGGTGGACTTAAAAACTTTTTCGTTTACTACTAACATACTATTGACAAAGTCACTAAATACAAGTATTAGCTCAGAAGTAATAATACAGGATGTAATTTTATCTCTATAAAGCTGAAAACATTGTACTCGTCTAAACGAACGACTTTGTCTATAGATATAGTGAAACACGAAAAAAAACAGCTGTTCCATAGAAAACATACATACATAATAGACCCACGCCTGTCTCTCAGAGGGGTAGGCAGAGACTACAGATTTCCGTCTGCTACAATCCTGACACACCTCTTTTGCTTCTTTTCCGGGTACTTTTTACTTTGCCCTTCTTCACTACGTCGCCTATTTGGTCGGCATACGCCTTTCTAGAGCGGCTCAGTCAAGATTTACCTTCCACTTATGCAGCATAAACTTCTTTCGTCCTTCTAACTTTCATTCATTCTCTCTATATGCCTAAACCACTGAAACATTCCTTTTTATTCTAGTAACAACATCTTCTGTTTCATAAAAAAAAAAAAAAACGGGAAGCATTTGTTTTTTTTTTGCCATTTTATTATTTGAGCGAGTACTATCGCTCGTTTTCGGTTTTAAAATAATAATCATGTACTCTATTTCTGCATGTTTATCGACAAACATTTTATATGCAGCAGACACAACTAGGCTTTCCGTTTCACGGAATCCTAAAAATAGACGGAATAGAAACAGCTTCGAAACATCAAAGCTCACCGAAGCACGTTTCATAGAGCCGAAGTGTACGACTATACATACGGGCCAAGACTAAAACTAGTTACCGAGTTCACGTGAAAAGTGTATAGTTTTCCGGCGATTTCGAGCAATTCTCGGCAATTCGAGAACAGCGCCGAAGTTAACTCGATTGCTGACCGCTGATCCATATTCTAGCTGAACCAGTTTTAGTAGTGATATACGTATTTATAGGGGTCTGCAGTAATACTTCTCTTCGTAATTCCGCCTTCATTTTATTAGGTAAAGCTACTTAAATGATATATTTAAATATTAGGTGTAGATAGATAGTAGAAAGAAACCATTATAAAGGTGGTCCTTAAAAAAAACTCATGTAGTTTTGGACTTTAACAATAATAAATTAATATAAATTACGACACTTTGTTATGGATTTTAACGTAATGTTAATTTGATACCGTAGTAGATGTGGGATAAACATAGGGTTTTTGCTGCAAAATTTCGTTCGAATCTGTGCATTAACACAACTAAAACAGGGAAATATGTTTTAGGACTATGTTTGGCTTAAGTATGTTTACCTGAGCCTAGAACATGAACAAGCCAGATTTTAGAGGGTTATTTTAAAGGAATTAGGACTATCCTAATATTGAAACAAATATATATTTGATTTATCTAGGTGATCGAATTATAAACAATGTACGAAGATTTATACTTTTGTCAAAAAAAATGCTTTCCACCTTTTTTTTTATTTCAAACGTTCGTTTCAGGAACGCGGCTAAGCCTTCGATCTGTTGATCTATAGTATTACGCGTCCTAGACAAGTAGGTCAATTATCTAACCAATAATCGCCTCCATCAGAAGGTAATAAAGTATTAGACATTGGCCTTTTTATGTTGGACGGTTAATAACATTTTTTTCCAAACGCACAACATTATGATGTGTTTTTCTTATATTCGAATAAAAAGTATATAAAATTATTATATATAAAAGTTATTTACACCAATACGCGACAATGTTTTAATGTGTGTTATGCTTTTGTACCAAAGCTGTGTTATTTTATGCATTACTTTATAAATGATACTGCACCACAATTATAAGCACGCTTTTCTCGCAGTTTCTGGGCGAGCGCTCTTCATCTTAAATGTTATCGGCGCCTTCCATCAGGTGTGGTAATAGCGAAGAGTCAGTCCATTGAAAGAAAAAAAAAATGTACTATACCTATATAAGTGTTTAGTTTGACCCATTTTACCAGATACGCTATCTTTACCCCGTTTTCAGCCTTGTAGCCTATGTGTTGACCAGAATTACTACGTAGCGTAGGCAATAAAAAAACTGCATCCAAATCGACGTAAACATAATCGCGGTAGGAGCCAAGTTATTATATAACTATTTTCCTATTTTTCGAGTTATTGCAAAAATTTCCCACACATATCCAAGTAATGTCTTACTACAGAAAGACAAATTAAGAAAAAGAAAGACAATGCTCTTTACAGTGAAAAAACATTGTAAATTCAACAAGATTTTGTTAACCGTAAACTAAACAACATCTTAACTCCATATGAGCGCAACAAGATGTCAGTTTCCTCTACTAACTTAACTTGTTTAATTTATCAGAAAAACATTAGACACAACCAATAACTTAGTTAATATAGCCAAAATTGACAAGCAGCCTCTGGATAGGAACCTATTTGTTTCAGTGTAATTTCCAAGTACTCCCAAAAAGAAAATAATTCCCAAACCCCACACGTAAAAGAGCATCTTTACCCCATTCTACCTGTTTTTCAATTTCACCGTAAAAAGGTGACGTTGTTACACTCATTATGACGTGTCAACATGAAATGATACAGCATAACCTGGAATAGCTTAATTACTCCCGCCACATCTGCAGACCTCACGATGGTTACTACATTATTTAGGACGGCTTTCTGAATTAAGCCGGTTACACACTTGTTCGGCCTACGGGATAGAGGCCGAAAGTTCCAGTAGCTTCGCAAAACGCTAGTACCATTTTTGTTTATTACCAACCCCTGCCCACGGTTGCGCCCGCGTTTTCTTTTCCATCTTCTCACCGTTTTAGGATTGGTGGTTATTTTATAAATAACCCTTATAGCCTACATGGATAAAATCTGCATCCAAATCCGCTAAGTCGTTCCCGAGTTAAAAAGGAACATACATTCTGCAAAAATTCTAAAAAATTATATTTTCGGGCTCAGGACAATACTTAATAACCCATCTCAATTAAAACGCAAAAATATTCAATGTTCAGGCACGACCTTTTAACTACTTTATTATTATCAAGGATAAGCAGCATTCGTTGTATAATTTTTCAATTTTTTTTTGTGTAATCACTAAATCTTTGTCTTGTTGATGAAGAGTGCCAATCTAGAGGCGTACGGTTTGAGACAACGACTTCTAAAGAAAGTCAAAACTTAGACTATAATATTTATAACAAATAGCCGCTGTAATTAAATGAGTGTATTTGTCTTCTATAAGTACATAATTGAGTGTCTCAAAGTACCTATAGGTATGTACACATATGTATGTATATAGGTATAATATTATTTTATACTTTGCTTTCGGCTCCGCCTTCGTTTATTCAATCTCTGCCCCGTTTTCGGCTATGACGTTATTTTATCAGCACCCACTATAGCCTATATGTTGACAAAGATTACTGCAATTTTAATAAAGAAAACTGCATCCAAATCCGTTGAGTGGTTCTCGAGTTAAAACGGAACATAGAACATTATTTGTGCAAAGTTTCAGCCCAATCGGTTCAATAGGCGTGAAAGGGTGACACGTCACTTTTCTATAGAAGCTTGTAAAATAAAAAGTAGCCTATGTCCTATTCCAGGTCTAGAACTACATTCATGTAAAATTACAGCCCAATCAGTTCAGTAATTACGGCGTGAAAGAGTAACAAACATCCATCCATCCAAACTTTCGCATTTATAATATTAGTGGGATAGATAATGGTGTCGATTCAGTGTAACACGACTTAACTTATTTGACAGGACTAAACTTAATTTAAACTTCCTGTCCTTGTCTTTTCTATACAGAAAGAATAAGACAGAATGCTTAAATTAAGTTTAGTCCTGTCAAATAACTTAAGTCGTGTTACACCGAATTGACACCATTATAGATTGACTTTCGTCACCACCAAGGCGATGAAATGCAGATCTGTTTATATCGACACAATTTCGTTAATCGATTACTAAAGCGACTACTGTTTCCACAATAGTCCAACCAGTGATGCAATTCTCTCCAAGTCCATCCAAGTGGAAACCAAGATATCTATCCATTCATCTAATAAACGGACAATGTAGTAACTAAGACGTCCATTTGTACCACCTGCCGCTTTGTCATACGACCTCCTGGACTAGGAATCTGATTATGTAGCTAGAGATGGGTTCTTCTAATTCTAAACAGGTGAATTTCGTTTATTTCCCAGGCTAAACAATAACTAAAAAAATCTTAGTACAAATGTAAAGATGTAATTATTTTAGGATCTCAGAAATGGGAAGTTGGCCATGTTTAAATGTTGAGACTGTTGATTGAGTATTCCACAAAATCATTAACTTCCTGACAGGTTTCAACTTTATGGCGTTTTCAATGGAATTATACGTTCTAATTCTAAGCTGGTGAATTTCGTATATTTCACAGGCTAAGCTATGATTAAAAGTTATGAGTACAGATGTAAAAATGTAGGTCTTATGGGGTCTCTGAAATGGAAAATTGCCCATGTTTAGAATGTTGATACTCTTTGTTTGTTGGCACCTGGTATTATTCCACAAAATCATTAACTTACTGACCGGTTTCACCTTTATGGCATTTTCAGGGGCATTATACTCAGATCTAAATTATAATGTGAACTACATCAATACAACCAATGATACTACTGATTTTTTCCTTTAAATTACTCACGTCAATTGAAATATCGATCCATTCATTGAAATCCTCGGTTTTTTTCCTTTAAATTACTCGCGTCAATTGAAATATCGATCCATTCATTGAAATCCTCAAAAAATAAAAATCCTTGACTCGGAATTTAATTTATTTTTTAATATTTCCGCTGGGCTATGGGAAATATTCACTACGAAAGAACTCACCAGCGTTCTCAGGCCGAATTCGGCCAAATTCACAATCTGCTCTCGCCCTTATTGCTGACGTAACTAGGTCAATTTACACCTCTCCCGTACCTTTAGTGTTACTAAGTAGACACACTAACCCCATTCGACCAGCAGGATGAATACATTGTTAGTGCTCTGAACGTGCTCTAGACCCTGGGTTTTCAGAATGTATTCAGTTTAGAAGGCGCCTTGTTGAATGGGGGTACGAAGAAATAGGTTTTGAATTTAAGCACGACATTTTCCCGGAAATGTGTTTAATTTGTTGCTACATTTTCCTATTTAAATTGCTTGAGCGGATTGATCAGGAATGGGTTTAAAAAAAACTGGAAAGCAAAGGGTTTTTCTACTTATGTACATTTTCCCAGACAGTAAAAATGCAGAACAGAATCAAAATAAACTTAACGCTGGTTGGTAAATGAAATATAAGTTTAGAATCGTGTGCATTTCCTTTTAAAGTTATTTTATAGTAATGCCTCGTTTACATCCCTCGGGGCCGTTAATTCAAAACTACTAACAAAACCCACATTCCGATGTACAAAACAAAACAGAGCCCTTCGAAATTCCACATAAAATACTAGAATTAACAACAAACGGTTTTGCTAGGGGTGTACCGTACCTACATCAAAAGATTCCAAAAAAGTAGTATTATTATTTCTTCTGTGCTTTAAGCATAAATAATATTTTTTACACATATTTGACACAAACACACTTCGGCTACATGTTTCAGAGTTAATATTATATTCGAATTCTTTTAAAGGTGACTTTGTTTGATGTAACCAAATTCATACTGTAGACTCGGTAAGTAAGTGGTCAGGACCAAGGGTTAATAACTCTGTTTACGAAATACGAAAAACACTTTGTGAGCCTATACTTTTTCAAAAACAACCTTGACTCAAATGTTATAGGAAGTCTAAATTTTATTTTGTATATAACCAGAAAAGGTTTTTGAGCCTTACTCCTCACCTCATAAGTATGAATTCGATTACAGCAACCAAAGTAACGAACCGGTACAAAAACAAATATTCTGAAATATTATTTTTATACCTATATTTATTTATTTTATGCAGGTGCATAATTTTATTATATTTTAGATCCCAAACAATTTTTTTTAATGTATTGTATGTAAGATTAGGGATGTTACCTTTTTTATATAGTTGCCAGATAATTGACAAAACTTGGTCAATGGCACTTAACGAGAAAAGCAAATGACATTCGTTGTATTAGTTGTGTTTTTAAAATTCAAAATTCAACAGTTTATTTTTAAAATAGATACATAAAGTATACTTTCTACAGGTCAAAAAATAATCTTTATAAAACAATTGAATATAATTATTATACTTTATGTATGTATTTTATAAATAAACTTTTTGAATTTTGAATTTTAAAAATTTGATAAATGTTATTTATTTGACAACTGTAGGCTTACCATGAGTTTGGCTTACTATACACGTTAACATCAAACGTAAAATATTTATATGAGAAATTGTGCAGCGCCCCTAGCGGCTTACTACAGGAACCAGCATTTCTCATACAAAATATTTTACGCAGACGGTAACGTGTATAGTAAGCAAAACTCATGGTAGGCCTGGTGTCTTTAATTTAATGATATTTAATATAATATTATATTTCGATTCGACTGACGACGACTACAAGCGGGTCGAAATATATATCGATTAATTTCATAAAGGATCATGCAAATTTCGCAATTTTCTCGTTTAACGGCATGTTCAAGGAATCAAAGTATGTGTATTATACATAGCAAAAAACACAACTAATACAACGAATGTCATTTGCTTTTCTCGTTAAGTGCCATTGACCAAGTTTTGTCGATTACCTGGCAACTATATAAAAAAGGTAACATCCCTAATCTTCACAAGAAACAATCAGTCAGCTAAACAATGTAACTACTGAACTCTAAACGGCAATTCCGAGGCATTTGTTCCAGAAAACAGTAAAAGCATCAAAGAAAACGTTAAAGTCGCTGCAGAACCAAACACATAAATTCAATAGGCATTCGGCAGCATAATGCACTGTGCTTTTAAAACACACTGATATTTCTATAGGGCTGTCAAATGGCGTTGAAATATACTATTTAAACAAATAAATTACAGATATTATGAGGGAATACTCAACCTTTTTAATATTCATTATCAATACTCATATAACAATAATCCAGATCGTGGCATGAACCCATCTTACGGTTTAAACTTGTTTACTTTATTTTGGGTATTAATATACAATAGCTTTTCTTCAAATACATAAACTTGAGCTTTCCTTGAAATACAGAAATGTGTTGGTAAACACAAAAAAAAACTATAAACCACATATTTCAAAATAGCAATTCTGATAAAAATGTAATTACATCAGTCAACAGTTGCACTTATGTTCAAATTGCAAAATAAAGAATATTCCCGAGAATTTGCCTATGGGTAATTTCCACAAAAGAAGAAATACAACGACGCCACATTTGTACAAAAGAAACCAGAAGCAAGCACAGTGGCCATAATCGAGTATCGTTGCAAGGGGTGAGGGACGGAAAACACAATTATTTTTATAGCAACACAATTTTCTGCGGCTCATTACATGCATACCTCGCGTTATTCCTTACTGGCAACATTAACATGCCGTGGGTAGGGCTGCCCTAATGTTCGCTGGACACGCCAACCGGTTTTTTGTATTATTTCCCCAAAATTATATCCCATTTTCACACCAAAGAAGCGATGGCGTGTGTGCGCGCAAGTTAAGGCGTTATGGGTCGCGTCATTGCGTGGCCAGAGACAAATGTTTTACTTGGCGGGAAAAATAGGCAACTCGATCTCTCGGCGGCCATTTTGAATTTGGTTTTCAGTCGGGAAATTCGCGATTGTGCATGTTTGGCAATCATTTGTGAACGTAAACGATTTGGAAGTTGGATGCTTAGTAGAGAAATATAGTTAAGAAGTTAATCGAATAACTTTTCTATGAATTTAACCCATATGTTTTATAATTTAGTGAAAAGGGTATTGCAGATTTTTAAAACTTAGACCATTTACAAAGGCAAGAATTGATTTTTGCAATTTTTTTTAAATGAGATCAAGAATTAAACGTACCTACTATAGAAAAACCTGCAAAATTGTCATCCCTTGGAGTATATTATAATACATACATATATGTATTGTGTAATTAGGTAGATCACCTGAGCAGTTAATTAATTAAATGAATGATTGAATTCTTCTACCGTTTTAACTTTATGATGATGACTGAAATTAAGTCTCGCATAATAAAAAGCGACCAGAGATTGATCCCATTTGAGCCTTTTACGATAACAAATAAAACAAACATTTTTCCAAAAAAAAAAGCACTAAAAATCGCTAAATTTTTTCACCAAAAGCTTATCAGAATACTCGGATCCCTCCAAAAGTGTGCATTAACATCCATAATCCGGCAAATGAGAGTAATAAAATGGAAATTTACGTAAAATTCAAATAACAAACGTCGACAGGCCCCGACTTTACGATATTTTTTTCTTTACGAACACTTTTTGGTCGGGTCTAATTTCTAAGTGAGTCATTAAAAAAGTTATTAGGTTTTTTCATTTTATAGATGCAGCATTTGTTTTTTTATTGAAAGCTTTTGAAAGTCTAGACCTATTTCAAGTTCAACGCTTATGAAAAGCGAATCAAAAGAAACGATAATGTTCTTATTATTGTTTTTAAATAAGTTTTAAAATTCAATAACAGTAATTTTTGTTGCTTCTGCGATCTGCTTAGCAAATTCCGGAAGGATTATATCCGCAGAAATTCGTCCCTATAGTTTATGGACCGATTTAGATGAAGATACCGACAGTTAAGTACGCAATATGTCAAATTACCTACTACATACTCAGTTTTTTTATTCGACCTAGTCACGCGAGTGACTAAAAGTTCTGAAAAACTGTCAATTTTATTTCAAGGTGCTAAAAGCTATTTTTGCCTGTGCCTTCGCGTCAAAATATACATGCTTCTGGTATGCCAGAGTAACACGGTTGGTATTAAGCTTTATTTCCATTTGACGGCACAAAATGTTGTGTGCCATCCACTGCTTTGTCAACAGACGCGTGTCGTAATTAACACCCTTTTGATTGCGCATTGAACGATGCCGCGCGATTGATTCGAGTTTTAAACGGTGTTCGACAAAAAATGATTGTTACGGAGGCACTTGTGTTGAAATTATAGGTTAGGGGCTTAGGGCTGATTTTTAAAAGAGATATGTTTTTTTTGTTATATATTTGTGATTTTATCGAGAAACAATTGTCTTGTTTATGTTTGTAAGGTAATAACTTGTTGACCTCACGATATCGAAATGTGACGTACAAATACATATTGATTTTGAGTTTGTTAATTGCTACCTTTGTGAAGAATTGAAAATAGACTGTTGAGCTGTGGTGTGGCACGTGTATTTTATTTTATCACAAATAGGTTACCAATCAAAGCGATTATGTGTCTCTTATTTGTATAATCTACACACTCACTGCGTTTCTATACCGCAATGCCCGCAATGACATAATGGTGATCTACTCATTATTAACGTAAATAAATAATAACTAATTTGAAAACAGATATCTCTAACCAATAGACAACATTCCAAATTCAAACCCCAATTGTTTCCACACACGTAACGTTTTCTTTCCTAATGTGAAAATGAACGTTCAGTTCAGAAATCGTAGAGCAGAAGGAATTCAAACTGACACGTCCCTAGTGACGTTTGAATTCCTAACTGTTTGCCGCGAGCAAAGCAGTGATGCCAACATACAGAAATTTTCCCGGGTTTTCTCCTTGTCTATGAAATAAGGAAGAGCACTTTAAGTTTAAAACTGGATTATTTATGTTTTAAAATGCTAATTTTAACATAGAAATATCGGAGTCGTATCTTTCAAATGTGACATGGGCTGTAACAACACGTAAATACTATGTAATTCTGACTTCTCTCCATTTATTTTACCCACGACTACGTTCACGTTGAATTTGTTTTGGTGTTGCCTAGTGGTTTGCTAATTTCCAGGGATAAAAAGTAATCCAATTACTAGTCCTGATCATAATTTAACCTACTGCAAAAGGTTTATTGCAATTTGTTCATTAGTTATAGAGGTATAAGCTCACAAACAAACAAATTTTTATAATACATAATGTTGTAACGAAGTAGATATGAGCATAATTTCTTCGTATAATGGAGATAGCAGAATAAATACATGGTTATTTTTATCAAAATAACCCAATTACGTTTATTATACTTCCTCCTGCTTATTAGGGACAGGTCATCTCTTTGGTTTCAAAACCTTAGAACGGCAACACTAAAGTTAGACAAAGCAGCTTGTCAACCAAGATGGCGGCTGCAGCGCGACAAACTTATCTATGCGCTTTTACTCGTGACACGTTGATTCTTATTCCCAGAAAATAGAGTCGAGAACGAATGAAAAGATAAATCTGCCTGCATGGTTAAGGCGACAGCGCGATATCGCGCCAATTCTTTTGTGCCAACTCAACGGATATATCTTCTGGGATCCCGATTCTGTTCCCGATCCGAAATGGACAAGCTAATCTTGCCATCGTTTGTACGGAAATGTGGTGAGGAATTCTGTGAATAGAGGTTTTTAAATCGTCGTTGGCGTGAATTGTTGGAGTCGGATTGGCTAGAGTAGTGACACTCAGATAAATTATATAAAATGGGTTTGATCTCTAATGTTTTCTTAGCTTTTCTAGGAAAATCTGTTCAATCAACCCCACAATAAATTCGATATTTTGTTAAAAAATTAGATTAGAACGTTTCTTTCCACACAAGAAAATATCGTATAAAATCACCGAAGCAGAAGTCTCCGATATTTTCGACTCGCAACGTGTACAATACGTTTTTACACCGGCACGACATCAAATAGACGCGCACGAAGACGTCATCGTAGAGAGTTACCTCTATTTATCGTCATACCCCCAGGGCATGTTACAGATTGGATTACGTGTACGCTAGCTTGTCATATTTCAGAACGATGTTTAGGGTACAGACTTTCGGATGACGTAAAATTATTATTTGAGGGTTATTTTAGGCGTACTTTGATGATGTAACTTGAGGACCGAGCATTTTTCCTTTCTCCTTATTTCCATATATTTTTTCTTTTACCAAATGAGTATTTTTTAAATGTAGTGGGTAAAATATTGAAAATTAGACATGTAGTTAGTTGTTTATTTTTTTATTTAGATACCTAGTTAAATTTACATCGACGGGAATTTTAATATAAACCTAAATAAGTATATTAAAATTAGTTCAGAAGTATTTTTTACCAAATATCACCTTTATAATGTAGGATAGCTTTAATTCCAGATAAATAAATTAGTTTCTTAAAGACAGTAGAAAAAATAATACAATAAATAACTAGAAACCGTCTAGGTATATTAAAAGCCAATATAATAAATCTGACAACCCGAAACCACTACTGAATTTCTATATGTATCATAGATGTACATATTTATGTAGACACGCAACTTCGTTCGATTCATACAAGGGCGCCTCGGGCGATGTGGGGAAGAAATATTATTTTGCACATTAGTATGTGACGTGCTTCTCGGCGACAAAAGGAAATTATTTCTTTTTTTTTCTTTCCCAATCCTCTGGAGAACCTCTTCTGTCGGCGGTACATTTACGATTAGGAAAACACGTGGCGTTTTTGTTGAAATAAGGATTTTATCTTTGGGGTTGGTGGACATGTTTCAGTGTTCCGATAGATTTATAACTACGTATTTTAAGAGAATAGGTTCCGATTGCATTGATCGCTGTTACTCCATGCGGAAAAACCAGCAGTGCGAGAGGGACGAATTCTGGAAAATTATCAAAATGACGACTTTTATCACGAATTTTATTATTTAAAAAAAAACTAAAGTTTGTATCAAATATCTGTTCGGATAACAGTATAATAAAGTTTATACAGATTTTAATTAATAAATAATATAATATGATTTTGCTCAAATAATGTTAAAACTCGACATGAAACCTTTTTTGGAGTCATCTTTGATTTCTTATGCCTCAATGTTGGAATGACTTCTGAAGATTCTGTTTCGATAAGAGTGTGCATTATATTCTTGACAGAAGTCCAAATTTTTTTCAAATATCTAGTATTGCTAGATTCTTCAAACAAGGAAGAATAAATTATGGTTTTTCGGAACCTATCGTCTTAAAGCTCTATAACAAATGATAGAAAGTCGCGTCCGTACACTGTGCGTGGATTTTGTCTATGTATTTTTTTATTTGTACGAAAATAAGATTCAGACGGGATATATATCGGGAAACACAAATTCTTGTTCAAATTGTGACGTCATTGCACACGCACCTTAGACAACATGCTAAAATATATCAAAAATATATGTATAATTATGTACTGTATATACATGTTACTTTGTAAGATATTTATCTGTCAGCCTTAGATGCCCAAAATTAGATAATTTTATATGTATATAAGATATTTTAACATAACTTACTTTAACATAAAAACACACGTAAGGGGTGATAGAGGTGTTTTTGTTTTCTAGACTCGATAGTATGGTCAACAATTGTTCATTATCTTTTCACCAACTATTTCCAAGTTCCACATATAGAAGGTGACTGTTATCACCACGTTATCACCGTACTTCCGGCGTACTCGCTTTTGAAGTTTACATCATAGGGATTTTTCATTCACCATTCAGCACTGATAAATATACAAACACTTAGCTCATAAACGTTGAAAAACTTGTTGATGCTCGACCAACAGGATTCGAACTTTTTCCTCTATATAAAAATCTGCTATTCATATAAAAACATGTGACGGTTTATAAATAATTATTAATAAAAAAAAATTGCACGTTTTTAATCAGTCGACTTTACATCCCATGGTATTTACCAAGCTAGTTGCACAACTACTATAATGCAAATCTAATTAATTAACATTAATGACATTAATTTATGCGGCCCAATTTATACTGAAGACTCAGTGTGTGCTCTGTGTCAAGGTTCAAGGATCCTTTTTGTGAAATTTGTTAATTCTTTTTTTCGTGTACCAAGCCCAGCTCAGAATCAATTACTATGGGATGTTAATATTTCCATCCATCCATCAGCCTGTGTCGTCCACTGCTGGACATAGGCCTTTCCAGGATTTCGCCACTCTTGGCGGTCCTCCTGGAAGAAATGCCCATACTCACACACGCTGGGCAGGCGGGTTGGTGAGTGCGGTGCCGAACCCCTTGCACCAGTGACGCCGCTGCCCGTCACCAGTCTGTTTTATATAAGGCCCGGCAATTGGGGATGGATATACCGCCATCCATCGGTCCCAGGCAATGGTGGGCCGCCTGGTTTTGCCTGAGAGCTGTTTTCTTACTCTCCCCCGAATAACTTCGGGAGGATTTGCGAGTAAGATGGTGGTACCTCCACAGTCGAGCCCGGCATCAGCTCTACCACCTATAAAAAAATAATATTTTGTTTTGCGAAATTACCAAAAAGTATTATCGATCGGTGATACTGATCACTTACCAAACCTCCAGTATGAATTTGGTTGCATCAATTAATGTCACCTTATAAACATAAACATATAAAAATTATGCAAAAAAAAACGTTCTAACGGACACTGCATGCCTTGGAAAAGAAACGTTAAAAAGGATGAAACCCAAATTAGTACGAATTTTCTTTCAACCTTTCCGACCGAACTGCTATAAAATAAATAGTCACGTAGTTCAACGTAAATAGTGCTCAATAAACTAAATTACGCTTCTTTTTCAAGCGCAACAACCGTACGGACGGACGGACCGGACATTCTATCGGAAACACCAGCAATGTTTTCGATTGCAGTTAACTTTGTTAAATGCTACTTCCTAGTTGTTGCAAACGAAACTGTTTCTACTGTTGGTATTGAGTTTTTTCCGGTCGTTAGGTTGGTACCGTTGGGTGTACTGGTATCTAACTAAAAGTTTATTTGAATGAAGTGGCTTGTCTAAATATACTCTTTATTCGGTATTATTTACAAAGGTTTTGCTGACAATACTTAATATTATATTAGCAACACTTTCATGCGAGCGAAGCCGCGGGTAAGAGCTGGGTGCTTATAAGATTTTTAAATTTTATCGACTTTTATCAACTTTTAATTATATACATATCTTATATAAGACAACAACAAACCATGCTTGAAAAAAAATGGTTTATCCATCAAGTTTTTATTGCTCTTCATATTTTACAAGATGGCCGATAGTCTTGTGAAAACGGCGGTAATCCTTTTTCCTGCCACTTCTCCCGTCTTCGCATATTTCTTGTTTGCTTAACTGTATTATCGATTATCCAGCTGTTAGTATTTAGATTTGTATTAAATATCCGAATAGGTGCTTAAAAAGATGAGTTCTTTGTTTCAATATTAAATATTTTTATCTTTGTCTTCCGTCTATCTGCATAAATTAAAATTACAGATTTGCGAAGTACGAAACATATTTTTTTGTGCTTACATCCTCGACTCAATAATATCTATAGGAAGTCTAAATTTCATTTTGCGTATTTGGAATAGAATAGAATAGAATAAAGGTTTATTTCCACATAAAAAAAGAAACACAAAATTGTTTACAATAACTCAGACAACACTGAGTGGAAAAAGGAGTCATGCTCAGCATATGCTCATCTGAGAAACAGATTAGCGCTGGTTTTCAGGTATTTCACTTGTAGGGTCATTGAACCTTGGTCCTGACCACTTATCGAGACTCCAGTATGAATTTACCTTTAGTCTTAAACGGTGACAATATTTTTACCAACACAAAAATGCGTCATATTATCAGTCCACCATTTTAGTTTTCTCGCACCGCTATAACTGTTATTTTCACCAAATAACGATCCCCAAATCCAACTGAAAGAAAGAAAATCATTTGTTGTTTTTTTTTATTTCCACCGTAGTAGGTAATTTGTAGTGCGTAATACTAGAGTCGCCGGTGAAATATGAGCGTGATAAGAGGAATTTCGTTCGCTATAATTTTAACTGTTGTAGGTTATTTATAGCGGCGAACTCGTTACGTTTTTAATGTTGACCGCTATATTATGCGATGGGCGGCGGCGCAGGGGTGCGATTAAACAGCTTTTTGAAAAAAAAAATAGGCCAGCCTAACGAACCCATAGTTTGAATAATATTAACATTTTTCATTCGTTTGTGTTTGTACACTTAAATTTGCTATTTGTTGGGGTTGACGTTGTAATTTTTAGGGTTCCGTACCTCAAAAGGAAAAAGCGGAACCCTTATAGCCCTTTGTTGTCCGTCTGTCTGTCCATCCCTCCGTCCGTCTGTCTGTTAAGACACTTTATCTTGGGAACGCGTGGAGGTATCGAGTTGAAATTAAAACCTTAAGTTTAAAACCTACAGTCTCTTGAAGCTATAAAAAAATCTAACTTCTAAGTTAACGTAAAAAAGTACGGTCATTTATGCCGCAAGAAATGTATATTTCGACACTCTCAAGGGAATCAGAATTAGTATTGACCTAGAACTATGAAATTTCGCAAGTAATACCGTCTTATACTACAAAATTAAATATAGGGAAAGATCTGAAAACTATACATTTTTAATTGTATCAAATTTAATTTAATTTAATTTCATTATGATTATGTACCTACAAAAAAGGACGTAATCCTGGGTGGGCGAGTCCGACTCGCACGTATCCGGTTTCTTAAAGTAAGACCGACCGAAAATAAGGCAAAAGCCACCAAATATATTTTAGAGTTGGAATTCTTTCGACATCTCAAATACCGCGTGTAATTTAGCTTTTCCTTTTAAAACACCAAACATTTACGCGTAATGGTGTCTGCGATGGTAACCGCCATTTCGTCGCATTTTCGCTCCATTTCGTTGCAATTCTACCAAAAATGACATCTCCGATGTTTTTCTTTAGCCCTTTGCCCAAGGCTTTGCTTGTGTCGAAAATAATATGCTCTATATTCATTATAAATCCACCGCTTTTACTCTAACTTTTCACAAAACTGTTTACTGTTTTTAAGTTAAAAAGTTACAACGAAATCCTCAAACAAATCCGTTAAGGTTTTTCAAGTTCTAACCAAAAATAATTACTTATTAAAAGATACTTTATACTTTATACTTTATTGTACACATAAATATAATTACAATTGAGGTTAGAAATAGGATGTACACAGGCGAGCTTATCTCTAAGTAGAGATTTCTTCCAGCAAACCCCTGTGATAAATAAAAAAAATCATAATAAATTAATAAGTAGACATACGTGTACACAAAACTACGCATCACACTATTAAATTAAAATTTTAATACATATATATATATATATCCCTACATATACATACACAGCATAACTACATTCTATTACATACATGAATCTTTGCATAAACAATAGATATAGGTAATAATATACATACATATAGCGTGTACATTATGTACGTACACACTTACATACTATACAAATTCACTTATGGAAGAGAAAGATAGTGCTCTTTTAGTCTTTTTTTAAAAATACCAATTGTTGGACAGTCACGGATGTTTTGGGGAAGTGAGTTCCACAATCTGATAGCCACGACATTAAAGGACTGGCCGAAAGCACATGATTTGTGCACTGGAGTTTTAAGTAGAGAGACAGTACGTGTCCGAACCGGCCTGTCTCTAGAAAAATGCAGTGGTACGAATCGTTCACGAAGATAAGAAGGGGAGCGAGGATTAGTGAGAATACTGAAAAGCTGAGTGAGAATATGGAAATCACGACGTTGACGGATAGGTAGCCATTTAAGTTCTTTGCGGAAAAGGGAGACATGGTCGAATTTACGTAAGCCATATATAAAACGAATAGCCAGATTTTGCAGGCGCTCGAGCTTATTTAGTAACTCTTCGTTGGCATCAAGGAAACTGACATCGGCATAGTCGATCAATGGAAGAAGTAGAGATTGCGCAAGAGAAATTTTAGTTTTAAAAGGCAGGAAGTTCTGGAGGCGCTTTAAAGAGTGACATGCTCTATGCACTCTTTTGCTGATCTCATTGACTTGAGGAGTCCACGACAAGTGGCAATCAAAAACAACTCCTAGATTCTTGACGGTTTTAGAAAAGACAATAGGTACCCCATTATAAACTACAGCTGGTAAAGTATTGTCACTCAATTTCTGTAACATGTACCGGCTACCAAGTAGCATGGCTTGCGATTTGTTTGGGTTAACAACAAGTCCAAATGATTGAGCCCAATTTTGTATTTTGGTGAGATCTTCATTCATCTTTATAACGGCAGATTTTGCCTGATCCACTGGAGAATGGCAATAGAGCTGCAAATCATCTGCGTAAAGATGGTAGAGAGAAGATAAATTGTCGGTGATTGAGTTAATAAAAACTGAAAACAGGAGAGGAGAAAGAACGCCACCTTGAGGAACGCCAGCTGTGAGCTCACACCACCCCGATGTAACATCATCAGAGCGTATGCACTGCTGGCGACCATGAAGATAAGTATCAAACCATTCTAATACTAGAGGAGATACGTTAAGAGAGCTAAGGATTCCTAACAGTACGTCAAAATTTACACAGTTAAACGCACTGCTAAAATCTAATAATGTTAGCACAGTCACATTTTTGCTGTCGATTGCGAAACGAATATCGTCTGTAACCTTGAGTAGAGCAGTGACCGTGCTATGTCCGCTACGAAACCCTGATTGAAATTGGTTTAATAAGTTGTTGTTAGAAAGATATAATGATAGTTGATCATGTACTAGGGATTCCAGGACTTTGGAAAGGATAGGAAGGATTGAAATAGGTCTATATTGCGAAAAAGAGGAAGGGTTAGATATCTTGGGTAAAGGAATAACATTAGCCCGTTTCCATGCTGAAGGAAACGCGCAAGTTACCAAGGAGTAATTCATAATGTGGGTGATGGTAGGTAGAAGATCGTCCAAAATCGTGAACAACATCTGAGAACAGATTTCATCGTCACCCACGGCTTTAGACGATATGGCTAGAATAGCTCTCTTAACGTCACTCGTAGTAACAGTCATGAAGGCAAAGGGAGTACAGCTAGGTTTCGGCTTACTGTTAAGTTTCGAAAGAGTTTCATTTTTGGTTCTGTCTTCCAAAATGACAGGAGATGTAGAGAAGTGCAAATTTAGTGCTTCGAAATCAATGTTTATTGGAGTGGTTTCAGATGATTTGCCTATACCTAGTGTTTTAAGAAATTTCCATACTTGAGCAGGGTTATAACTGTCGATAGATTCATGTATATGGCGTCTTTTGGCATCCCTACACATCCTACTACAGTGATTACGCAGCTTTTTAAAAAGAGTGAAATTTGCATCAGATGGATCTTTTTTGAACTTCCGCCTAGCCTTATCCCGCTTAGCCATTGAGTTGCGTATACATTTTGTCAGCCATGGTGCCGGTAGGTGATTCACTTTAACTTTTTTAGTCGGAGCATGCTTATCAAATAAATTCAGTAAGAGTCTGTTGAAGTGAGACACCTTTTCATCTACAGTTACGCTGTCAATGACTGAGGACCAGTCAACAGCAGCAGCATCAGCCCGAAGCTCCTCCAGATTCATGCTTTTAAAACTGCGAAGAAGTAAAAATTTTGACTTATGTTTAGGAGGTCGCACTTTATATGACAGAAAGATAAGGTCATGGTAAGAGAAAGGGGCATCAAGTTGGCCATGAGCAGCAACTTTACTAAGTTTAGAAACGATCATAAGATCAAGAAGAGATGGGGTGCAATGGGGGGCATGATGTGTAGCAGAAAGAGGTAAAATGTGCAAGTTTAAACTTGACACAATTGAAGTAAGCTTAGATGAACGAGAGTCATCTTTCAGAAGATCTGTATTGAAGTCTCCTAAAATAACTGTATCATCATACAGAGGGCTTAAGTCTTGAAGTTGAGCTTCAAAGAAGTTAAAGTAATTAACGTTGCGATCTGGTGGGTAGAAGACACCAAGGAGAATTTTAGAACAGTGAAGACCTATTTCTAAGAAAAGATCAGTGGTTCAGCTCCTGTTTATCACAGCGCAATGATACATACACTTTAATTAAATATTATTAAAAGTAATATGGCAAACTGTACCGGCTCTTTAGTTATAAACAAAGGAACATGCAGACTGTTTGGCGGTTATTTATCAACACCCCTGTAGCTTATGTGTTGACTCTACAATGATAATAAAAAACACATCCAAATCCGTTGAGTGACTCGAGTTAAAACGGAACATACAGAGAGACAAGAATTCAAAAAAATTTAGTTTTGACCTCAGTACCATAGGCATACTAATTACTTATTGTTTTTTACTACAAAATTTTCCTGCACAACAACTATAAATACGCTTAAAAGTGGCCGTACGCGAACATCGTCGTCCTTAGAACGACACTCGCCTTGAAAATGCTGAAATTGTCTCGGTGAAACAGTTAGCATATAGTCAACAATAATTATACGTGAGTGTATTTAATAATAATTAACCGACTTCGAAAAAGGAGGTTCTCAATTAGACTGTTTTTTTTGTTTGTTACTCCATAACTTTGGCAACTTTGTCTAGAAGTTGGCGCATTCCCCATAGTATATAACACAAAAACCAATATGAGAGCGCCGACTTCTAGAGAACATGTGTTTCAAGAAGAAAGAAGTCGGCAAACGTGTTATTTTGGTACCATTGTTCAGTATATAATTATTTTTAACTTTTTAGTGAATGTCTGCTATAATATTTGAAGTCGGTTTTAAAAGACGGAAAGTCACTCACAAATAGATTTATTATATATTCTCAACTAGCTTTTGCCCGCGGCTCCGCCCGCTTGTTATTCGGTTTAACGACATGCTTTTTTCCGGGATAAAAAGTAGCCTATGTAAGTTAGGGTATAAGCTATGTCCATCCTAAATTTCATCCAAATCCGTCCAGCCGTTTCAGTGTGAAAGAGTAACAAACATACACACACACACACACACACCCTCACACACACACACACACACACACACACACACACAAACTTTCGCATTTATAATATTAGTGTGATAATCTTCATTAAAAAGCCACCGAATCGCTCTCGCGCTTATATCTGACAGTTCTTTACTAGTGATGTATCCACGACGCAGCGACTGCATCCTTGAACCGGAAATATTTAAAACCGATTCACTGTATTTTTGTTAAAAGTTTATTTGTTTAGTATGTCAACTCACGTGAGTTTTAATAAAACAATCATAAGTTATGCATTCGGGAACGAGACACGTCGCATCCACCTTAACCAATTAATTTTTATTAACACAAATATTCATGTAAGCTTTGAACTTTAGTATTTCATTCTATGGCTGCGAAAGAAAACGTATCTCTAAACAAATGAAACCCTAATGCGAGTAAAAAACCACAGGGTTCCGGCGTTCGGCGATCGGTGTCAGACTGGTTTCAAACCGACAATATTTAGTTTCAACCACAAGAAACACAACACTTTACAAAACTTTGGTCAACCGGGACCCGGTACCGACTTGCGATATTCATTATTATTATTGTATACAAAATACTTATATTAATACATTGCACTTAAAGATAATAAACTAATAAACTATTAGGTGGTAGAGCTGATGCCGGGCTCGACTGTGGAGGTACCACCATCTTACTCGCAAATCCTCCCGAAGTTATTCGGGGGAGAGTAAGAGAACTGCTCTCAGGCAAAAAAACCAGGCGGCCCACCATTGCCTGGGACCGATGGATGGCGGTATATCCATCCTCAATTGCCGGGCCTTATATAAATTAGACTGGTGACGGGCAGCGGCGTCACTGGTGCAAGGTTTTCGGCACCGCGCTCACCAACCCGCCTGCCCAGCGTGTGTGAGTATGGGCATTTCTTCCAGGAGGACCGTCAAGAGTGGCGAAATCCTGGAAAGGCCTATGTCCAGCAGTGGACGAAACAGGCTGATGGATGGATGGACTTAAAGATATCATTTACTTTTAGAGAAATTGCCGCTTTTATAGCACTTTTAATTTATGTCATTTTTAATTGAATATTTGGTTTTGGGTCAACATTTTACACAACACATCCAAATTTCGGATCTGTTACTTATTCCGTCTGCAAGCTAGAGACCCATGACATACGGAACGACAGACAGCAGAGCGATATAGATAGGGCTCTGTTTCGGGCGCGGAACTCTAAAAACATAACAATAGTATAGGTATAAGGTATAAATAAATATCATACTATCTATACAGGCTGACTTTCAAACAAACCCCGATAATTTTAGAGGTTATTAAGAAACGTTAGTAGAATACATTTTAAATGTAAAAACAATTAAAAGTAAAAAAAAATATTAAAAAATGTTACTTCGAAATAAAATGTATGGTTATCCTAGCCATTCCCATACGAAAAAAGTTTAAAATAGTCTAAAACAGTGGGATCAGTAATAAAAATCACTTCGCGCGATCTAATTATCTTATCTCTTCGGGTGACCACGATTTCGTTGGATTTTACAAAAATCTTCAAAGTGCTCCAACTTAATCAAATATTTATGAATATGATTTTGAATGGTTTTAATAAAACCAGTTTGTAATCTTCTACAAAATACTAAATTCTCGGGGTTAGGTTAAAAGTCAGCCTGTATATACTCACTCATTATAGGTAAATTAAACGGTAATACAGTCATTTCTTAAGCAATGGTTTCCTAATATTATATAGCCGTATTAATCCATCAGCCTGTTTCGTCCACTGCTGGACATAGGCCTTTCCAGGATTTCACCACTCTTGGCGGTCCCCCTGGAAGAAATGCCCATACTCACACACGCTGGGCAGGCGGGTTGGTGAGCGCGGTGCCGAAGCCCTTGCACCAGAGACGCCGCTGCCCGTCACCAGTCTGTTTTATATAAGGCCCGGCAATTGGGGATGGATAAACCGCCATCTATCGGTCCCAGGCAATGGTGGGCCGCCTGGTTTTGCCTGAGAGCTGTCCTCTTACTCTCCCCCGAATAACTTCGGGAGGATTTGCGAGTAAGATGGTGGTACCTCCACAGTCTAGCCCGGCATCAGCTCTACCACCTATAATACTTATGATAATGATCATTAATTGCTTTTGACTGTAAATTTGTCCGCACTGCACATCGATTTTAGCTTTCAAGTTAATAAACCATCAAAACCAGGAGGGCTTTAAAAATCTGGTTCATACCATAACGTTATATAAGTGATAATTTAAAGTTAAAGTTACTTCTGGCACACTATAATAAGTAACATACCAGTAAAAACCTATTCAAATCCATTCGGTCGTTTTAACGTGAATTGCAAGCACTCATATGGACAGAATTTAATTTTTATTCAAATTCAAATATTTTATTTTGTAAAATAGGTACAATAAAGTACACTTTCTACAAGTACACTTAACTTTGTATAAAAAGTCTATTCTAAAGTGGCCCAAGGGATCTTCTTTTATTTTGCTACTTTCTTATGATTTTATTGTCAGTAATATACGTAGATAACTTTAGGTTTGAAACTTTTGTAAAAATTTATTTTTATTTCTTAATATTTAATACATTTTTATTGCTAAGAACTTTTTAAATATTCGCCAGAGGATGATGTAGATAATAGATTAAACTTTTAGATTAATATTCTATGATTAATTGTTATTTTTCAAGTCAAAAACACGGGATTGAAGCGCTTGTACGACTTAGTTGTAGGATGTGGACCACAACACAGATTTAAATAGATGACGCTAGTGCCTCAAACTCTATGAAAACCGATTTGAATCTTAGAAAGAACTCTAAGACTCAAAGTTGCAGGAGTCAATATCTGTGAAGGAAGAGCATTGCTCTCCCTTTTGGCGCGTAATTGGGCACGCGAAGTACATACACTCGCGGCATCTATTTAGATATCTATCTGTGATGTGGACGAAGCCAAAGAGGTGTGTCGGAATCGTAGCAGATGGAGATGTGTGATATCTGCCTAGTCCTCTTGAAGAAAGCCGTATCCGAAGTTAATGTTTGTATGTTAAATTATATTTCTTAGAGAATAACGTATATGACATCAAAACGAGTTTTTCATACTTAACTTATATGCGGTGCTGTGTTAGGGCCCGAAATATATCATGAGAACATTTTATTATTTATATTCATAATTTCACTATGTATATGTCGCAGTAAAGTAGTTAAATCAGAGAGTTAATTGAATCTCTAGAGAGTTAATTAAAGATCGACATTCAATCAAGTCGCTAGCATTTTGATTTAAATAAAGCAGCGTCGAAAACGTTTAACTATCTGTCTGACCGAAAGCCAGCGTGTTGATTGATTAATAATGTAAAACAAGATGGCGGTCACGACAACAGCTGATTACATTTAGAATGTTCAAACCTGACCTAACGTACTGTTTTTAAATACATTTTGACCTATCCATTATGCACCTATTTAGTATCCTACTCGGGGACGCCTCGCTCCGCTCCGCTTCGCTCGGCTCTGAGTTGTTTCATAATGTTCAAACCTAACCTAACCTAGTGTTTTTAAATACATTTCGACCTATCCATTATGCGACTATTTAGTATCCTACTCGGGGACGCCTCACAAAGGTCACCCTACCAAAGTTGAAATGCGCCTAGGAACGTTCAGGAAACTCGTTAAACGTTTCGTTCACTCACTTGTCTGACGGAACTTTAGCGACTTGATTGAATGTCGATCTTTAATTAACTGTCTAGAGATTCAACTAACTCTCTGATTTAACTACTTTACTGCGACATATATATCTTTAAAAACAAATACCTAAATTTAGAAAATAACGGTTACCCAATTTTACGTTTTTTTATCTGTTTGTATTTATCAAAGCTTTTCAAATTTTATTGCTGTATTCAGTTCAATTAAAGAACGAAAAAACGAGACCAATTACAGAAATTCAATTCAGGCTTTCCGGATTATTGATTGTTTGTTTGAAATATTCTTATATTCAATTCAAAGCAAAATGGGTCGAGTAGTTTTCGTGGTACGTAGCAGGTTTCGCTGACGGAAAAATCTTTCAGGAAGCGAAAAGTACGGTTTTCTTACGAAAAATTGCGGAAAAGCTCTGCGGTCTATATACAACCTGAGCACAAAGCTTATGCGGAATATGCTTTTGTTAGAGAAGTGGTACGGTGCCGTTATGAACAGAGTTTGGATTATATATTTTAAATTCATTTCTCTTTTTTATCCTAGAACAGTTAATGTAGGAAAACATATTCATTTATTTGTCTGCCACAACACACAAAAAAATACAAAACATTACGCCCTGAGATATGAAAAGGCTTGATCAACGAGCTATGGAGCGGGCTATGCTTGGGGTATCTCTGATGGATAGAATCCGAAACGAGGAGATCCGTCGGAGATCTAAAGTAACCGACATAGCCTGCAGAATCAGTAAATTGAAGTGGCAGTGGACAGGCCATATTTGTCGCCGAGATGATGGCCGGCCGTTGGGGCCGAAAGGCTCTAGAATGGAGACCACGTACAGCAAAACGTAGCGTAGGCCGACCTCGTGCCCGCTGGACCGACGACCTGAAGGAAGTTGCGAGTAGCGGCTGGATGATGAGTGGCGAAATCTGGAAAAGGCATATGTCCAGCAGTGGACGAACAAAGGCTGATGGATGGATGACCTTACAAAATATATACAACGTATTATGTAACCGAAAGGTGCCGCCATTTTGAAGAGCTTATTCAAACAATGATTTACAACAACTTTTACTTATAGAGCCAACACTGACACGGCGAAATAAAAATCAGCTTTTTCATACAAAATTACAAAACTTACTCGGCCGAAATGTGTAGAAGGACTAGCATAGCCTGCGGCTCTGCTCGCTTTGAAGTATCTTCTTTAAGATAAAAACTATTATTGATGGTTATTTTATCAACATCCCTTATAGTATGTTGACCAGGATCGAAAAAAAATATATCTATAGTACTAATAATAAAGTAGTAAAAAAGCCGTGTCTCTACATTTAATATTTATGCGTTCTCAGTGAAATTGGTTATTAATTTGTACTGAGGTCAATAAAACAATTTTTAGGAATGTTTTCTAACTGCGTGTTAAATTTTAACTCGACAACCACTCAACGGATTTGGATGCGGTTTTGTTTTTAATATTCGAAGTGACAGTCATCAACATATAGGCTGTAAGGAATGTTGATAAAATAACCTTTAAACCGAAATCTGTCGATACTACTCAAAGTTTGAAAGTCTACCTTACGAGCGAAACCAAGGGAAATCTTATGTATCATAGTTCCTAAATGTGACGTCATTATGTTTTTAGTGATCCTGTTCAATTTTACACCTATATGCCAACAGCTCAAATTGCTTAGCTCAGGGTTGCCAGATAGACTTTTTGAAATTTACCTAAATGAGACAAAAAAACGCAAAAATATACTGTTTGAATAAACAACTTTTCCCCAAATATCTTGAAACTATATATTTCTTTATTATATTAAAATGTATTAAATTTGACATTGTTTAGAATCGACTGTGGAGGTACCACCATCTTACTCGCAAATCCTCCCGAAGTTATTCGGGGGAGAGTAAGAGAACAGCTCTCAGGCAAAAAAACCAGGCGGCCCACCATTACCTGGGACTGATGGATGGCGGTATATCCATCCTCAATTGCCAGGCCTTATATAAATCAGACTGGTGACGGGCAGCGGCGTCACTGGTGCAATGGTTTCGGCACCGCGATCGCCTGCCCAGCGAGTGTGAGTATGGGCATTTCTTCCAGGAGGATCGCCAAGAGTGGCGAAATCCTGGAAAGGCCTATGTCCAGCAGTGGACGAAACGGGCTGATGGATGGATGGGATTGTTTAGAATTATAATAAAATACCATAACATATTACTAAACCATATTTATACGTACACATTTAAAATTAAAATTATCAACCCCACACTTTTAATGAAAAAATTAAAAACTAAAAAATATTTATTTATTTGACAATATGGGTATTTTCCCTATTTCATAAATTCTCCTATTTTTACAGTATCAAAATTTTCTTTCCCAAAAATTTCCCCTGACTCTTCATTTCCCCAAAAGTTCCTCGAAACTAAACTTTTTCCGTAATATTGCGGAAAATAATTAAATCTGGAAACCCTGTCAGCTATTTGTACAAGCGAATGGACCGCCATAGCTTCGCTATAAAGATTGGCCTAACAGATCGGTGAAGTGGGAATATAACTCGTGTCCTTAGAGTTCCGTACTGTAGTATTTAATAAGTTACTGAACTTGAATAATTTGAACAAATTATACAAGCATTTAATTACATACAATATGTATAGAGGAAACGGTAAAATTATGGTATTGAAGTATTATTCCACATATTGGAAATAAATTATTTTCGCATTCCAAATTATTGCCAAATTTTCAAATTTCAAGGAAGTACCTTAAAGGTTAGAATTATTAATAAGTGACTGAGATTTTTGATCCAAAATTACGTCTTGGAATTCCGCGTCTATATTTATATCGTTAAACTGGATATATATTTTTCAAGTATTGTGAGGATATTGACCTATATCCATCCATCAGCCATGAGTGGCGTAATATTGGAAAAGATATTGTTATTCGATAATTTCAACTAAATACCCGAAGCCGTTCCAGTGAAAAAGGGCGTTGACTCGACAGACCGACAACAAAGTGACTCTAAAAGTGCCGTTTTTCCACAGAACCCAAAAATGTACGGAACCCGCACACTATATACATTTATGGACTTTTTACACAAACACTTAAAACTCGAGGGCCCGTGGGAGTATCGGATCGCAATACCGCAACTCGCAAAGGACACAATGGCGCTTTTTCACAAAAACCAAACAAAACTGGTGGCAAAAAAACGCTAACCAAGTGGGCTATATTAGCTTGTGCAGGCTGAGCTTAACTCGACATGTTTCTAAGTTGATTCTGTAACTTTTCTGATCTGAGATTCGGCTGATATTTTATATATAAGTTGACATAGGTTCCATCCATCAGCCTGTGTTCGTCCACAGCTGGACGTAAGCCTTTGAATGATACAGCCAAATTCATACTGGAGACTCGGTAAGTGGGCTCAATGTCCCTTTTTGTGAAATACGCAATATAAAATTTTAACTTTACTAATTGAGTCGAGATTTTTCTTGATAGGGAAACAAACATTATTTTTCGTATTCGTTAGTTAACAGGGCGATTGAACTTTGATCCTGACCACTTACCGAGTCTCTAATATGAATTGGGCTATGTCAACAAAGTCACCATAAATAGGCGCTAAAATAGCAGCGCCTAACAAATAAATTCGGTACCATGAGAGTGCGGAACCCTAATATTTTGTTATTTGTTGTTTAACAACGTATTCAATTTGACCAGATTTAAAACTTGTATATGTATTACCTTATTTAAGATAGAGCTGCAGATTTTTCGATGGTTTTTTGTATGGAGATCCTCCTTAGCTTTGCATCTATTGTTTTTTTTAATTATGTTTCGTGATAGATGCCAGAGTAAAACGTATTCTGTGAACATTTCCACTGGCTATCTATTACGGCTGAAGCTTCAGACCCCGGTGACTAACGGACAAACGTTCGGCATTCTTTGGTTACCAAAGGTTTTTACCCCAAAAACTATGCGTAAGGTCTACGAAGCGAAAAAGCTACGTCATGGAACTTGCTACGCGCCGCCGTACTGACTACACCATTTAAGTTAAAAACAGTCACAGATATTTTGTATGAAATCTTTACTAATAATAAATTAGCAAAAAGATCGTGTTCTGTCTTGGAGGAGAAAATCAACTGGAGTGGAGCCGCGCACTAGTTTCTATGCAAAAAAGTCTGTCATTTTCGGTGGGGGACGAGGTAGCGTCGCGATGCACGCACCACACTACAAAATACAACACTAGCTTAAACTATACGCACACAATCACATTCACACACAGGGACATCTATCGTTTTTATAGAACCGGTATGCCCGCGGGGCAGAGGGGTTCGCCTGTTGGTGGCCCGTCCCTTTGGTTTGTTCGTCCGAGTGTTCTGTACATTGAATATTTTTGCAAAATTTTAAATCAAACGGGTTATTACTATAATCACTGAGGCCAAAACCACATTTTTTTTTGTCAGTATGTATGTATGTATGTTCCGTTTTAATTAGAGAACCATTCAACGGATTTGGATGCGGTTTTTTATTATTATCGTAGCGACCGTGGTCAACACATAGGCTATAAGGGATGTTCATAAAATAACGCCCTAGCCGAAAATGGGGCAACGATTGAATAAACGCTTTTAATTCAAGAACCACTCAACGGAATTGGATGCTGCTTTTCTAGTTATCACTGTAGAGACCCTGGCCAATATATAGGCTAATTCATAAAATAACTCCCAACCCGAAAACGGGGCAAAGAGCCGCGGGCAAAGGCTAGATGCACAGATCAGTATTTCGAACACTGAGCTTCCTACTGATTGAGGTACCACCTGCTATTTTGCGGTAAAACGTATTTATTTCCTATTTATCGTTCCCAATCCAATATGTCTGCCGCCCACGGTCGGGGAAGTGAGAGCTCCTGGTTCCTGATAGGAATCTTTAACTTTCTTAAACTGGACTCGATAGCTGTCCGAGATAAGTGACACGCTATCCTTTTCGTGTTTTATCGGGAAGTTTGGTTGGGCAACTTGATTTTCTTGAATTTTGCTATTTTTAGGGTTCCGTAGTCTGACAAGGAACCCTTATAGTTTTGCCATGTCCGTCTGTTTGTCTGCGGCTTAGCTCAGAGACTATTAGTACTAGAAAGCTGTAATTTGGTATGGGTTGGGTATACATATTAATCACGCACACAAAACGTTAAAAAAATGAAGAAAACATTTTTTTGAATGCCAGGCCTTCCGGCCATGTGCGTGTCGGGCCACCCGCAGTGTAGGGTTCCGTAGTTGCCCAGTACATTTTATAAGTTAGTCGACTAATACAGATCGCGCCAAACTTCTAGTTCGCTCGGAAGTTGCTCTCCCGAAGAACGGCCCATACATTGTCGTGTTTAGAGGGGACTAAAAGTTTGCCGCGACCTGTACTCGTAAACCGGTCACATATTCACATATTCATAAACAACCCTTTAGCCGACAGGGGGGGACACTTGAATCTAACAAAAATTAACACATTAAAGCATAATATTTCGCCAAAGGATCCCTTAATCGAAAAATGGTTGTCATACACCCACAATATTTTTGAACGACCTATCCAACAAAGCCCCATACTATGGGATAGACGAGAAAAAAAATCATCCCCAATCATATCCAATCATGGTAGCCTTAAAAAAATCATTTTTTCGAGATTTTATTTTAACAATTTGTCTGCGTGATTAATATGTATATCCATGCAAAATTACAGCTTTCTAGTACTAATAGTCTCTGAGCTAAGCCGCGGACAGACGGACAGATGGACATGATAAACCTTTATAGGTTAAAAGGTCCTTGCATACTATGGAGCCCTAAAAAGAGTTGAGTAGTTACGTAGGCACAGAATAAATTGTTATCTCGATGAAAATACATTTACATTTCTGCATTTAGTTAAAGCAGTAATATCTTTGAAAAGTATTTGAACAAAAACATTTTGCGATAAACTCGTCTTAAGGATGATTGAATCAAATCAGTCCCAAAGGCAAAATAGTGTACTGTGTTGCGGTGATTTTAGAATCACGTCGATTTGAGTAGTGACCACTCTTGAAAGGATTCTGGTGAAACAAGGCACTGTCGCATGTAATTCGAGAATTAACACTTCCCTGTGGCGAAGCCTTCTTTGTTTGGCTTCTTAAATACCTTTGCTACTTTACATCGATCGCAGTTCGATACCAAAAAACAACTTTAGCTGTTCGATTTTAAAATTCGAATGCGAAAAAAAGTGGTGGCTGGATAATGCAGTTTTCTTGCGTTTTGTTTTTGGATTAACCTACATTGCTCAACACAATCATACCACTAGCTTCAGGATGTATGGAGGAGCTGTAATGTATGCAAACAACGACGGATTTTTTGGATTAACCTACATTGCTCAACACAATCATACCACTAGCTTCAGGATGTATGTAGGAGCTGTAATGTATGCAAACAACGACGGATTTTTTGGATTAACCTACATTGCTCAACACAATCATACCACTAGCTTCAGGATGTATGGAGGAGCTGTAATGTATGCAAACAACGACGGATTTTTTGGATTACCCTACATTGCTCAACACAATCATACCACTAGCTTCAGGATGTATGGAGGAGCTGTAATGTATGCAAACAACGACGGATTTTTTGGATTACCCTACATTGCTCAACACAATCATACCACTACCTTCAGGATGTATGTAGGAGCTGTAATGTATGCAAACAACGACGGATTTTTTGGATTAACCTACATTGCTCAACACAATCATACCACTAGCTTCAGGATGTATGTAGGAGCTGTAATGTATGCAAACAACGACGGATTTTATGGATTAACCTACATTGCTCAACACAATCATACCACTAGCTTCAGGATGTATGTAGGAGCTGTAATGTATGCAAACAACGACGGATTTTTTGGATTAACCTACATTGCTCAACACAATCATACCACTAGCTTCAGGATGTATGTAGGAGCTGTAATGTATGCAAACAACGACGGATGTTTTTGGATTAACCTACATTGCTCAACACAATCATACCACTAGCTTCAGGATGTATGTAGGAGCTGTAATGTATGCAAACAACGACGGATTTTTTGGATTAACCTACATTGCTCAACACAATCATACCACTAGCTTCAGGATGTATGTAGGAGCTGTAATGTATGCAAACAACGACGGATTTTTTGGATTAACCTACATTGCTCAACACAATCATACCACTAGCTTCAGGATGTATGTAGGAGCTGTAATGTATGCAAACAACGACGGGTTTTTTTGGATTAACCTACATTGCTCAACACAATCATACCACTAGCTTCAGGATGTATGTAGGAGCTGTAATGTATGCAAACAACGACGGATTTTTTGGATTAACCTACATTGCTCAACACAATCATACCACTAGCTTCAGGATGTATGTAGGAGCTGTAATGTATGCAAACAACGACGGATTTTTTGGATTAACCTACATTGCTCAACACAATCATACCACTAGCTTCAGGATGTATGTAGGAGCTGTAATGTATGCAAACAACGACGGATTTTTTGGATTAACCTACATTGCTCAACACAATCATACCACTAGCTTCAGGATGTATGTAGGAGCTGTAATGTATGCAAACAACGACGGATTTTTTGGATTAACCTACATTGCTCAACACAATCATACCACTAGCTTCAGGATGTATGTAGGAGCTGTAATGTATGCAAACAACGACGGATTTTTTGGATTAACCTACATTGCTCAACACAATCATACCACTAGCTTCAGGATGTATGTAGGAGCTGTAATGTATGCAAACAACGACGGATTTTTTGGATTAACCTACATTGCTCAACACAATCATACCACTAGCTTCAGGATGTATGTAGGAGCTGTAATGTATGCAAACAACGACGGATTTTTTGGATTAACCTACATTGCTCAACACAATCATACCACTAGCTTCAGGATGTATGGAGGAGCTGTAATGTAGGCAAACAACGACGGATTTTTTGGATTAACCTACATTGCTCAACACAATCATACCACTAGCTTCAGGATGTATGTAGGAGCTGTAATGTATGCAAACAACGACGGATTTTTTGGATTAACCTACATTGCTCAACACAATCATACCACTAGCTTCAGGATGTATGTAGGAGCTGTAATGTATGCAAACAACGACGGATTTTTTGGATTAACCTACATTGCTCAACACAATCATACCACTACCTTCAGGATGTATGTAGGAGCTGTAATGTATGCAAACAACGACGGATTTTTTGGATTAACCTACATTGCTCAACACAATCATACCACTAGCTTCAGGATGTATGTAGGAGCTGTAATGTATGCAAACAACGACGGATTTTTTGGATTAACCTACATTGCTCAACACAATCATACCACTAGCTTCAGGATGTATGTAGGAGCTGTAATGTATGCAAACAACGACGGATTTTTTGGATTAACCTACATTGCTCAACACAATCATACCACTAGCTTCAGGATGTATGTAGGAGCTGTAATGTATGCAAACAACGACGGATTTTTTGGATTAACCTACATTGCTCAACACAATCATACCACTAGCTTCAGGATGTATGTAGGAGCTGTAATGTATGCAAACAACGACGGATTTTTTGGATTAACCTACATTGCTCAACACAATCATACCACTAGCTTCAGGATGTATGTAGGAGCTGTAATGTATGCAAACAACGACGGATTTTTTGGATTAACCTACATTGCTCAACACAATCATACCACTAGCTTCAGGATGTATGTAGGAGCTGTAATGTATGCAAACAACGACGGATTTTTTGGATTAACCTACATTGCTCAACACAATCATACCACTAGCTTCAGGATGTATGTAGGAGCTGTAATGTATGCAAACAACGACGGATGTTTTTGGATTAACCTACATTGCTCAACACAATCATACCACTAGCTTCAGGATGTATGTAGGAGCTGTAATGTATGCAAACAACGACGGATTTTTTGGATTAACCTACATTGCTCAACACAATCATACCACTAGCTTCAGGATGTATGTAGGAGCTGTAATGTATGCAAACAACGACGGATTTTTTGGATTAACCTACATTGCTCAACACAATCATACCACTAGCTTCAGGATGTATGTAGGAGCTGTAATGTATGCAAACAACGACGGATGTTTTTGGATTAACCTACATTGCTCAACACAATCATACCACTAGCTTCAGGATGTATGTAGGAGCTGTAATGTATGCAAACAACGACGGATTTTATGGATTAACCTACATTGCTCAACACAATCATACCACTAGCTTCAGGATGTATGTAGGAGCTGTAATGTATGCAAACAACGACGGATTTTTTGGATTAACCTACATTGCTCAACACAATCATACCACTAGCTTCAAGATGTATGTAGGAGCTGTAATGTATGCAAACAACGACGGATGTTTTTGGATTAACCTACATTGCTCAACACAATCATACCACTAGCTTCAGGATGTATGTAGGAGCTGTAATGTATGCAAACAACGACGGATGTTTTTGGATTAACCTACATTGCTCAACACAATCATACCACTAGCTTCAGGATGTATGTAGGAGCTGTAATGTATGCAAACAACGACGGATGTTTTTGGATTAACCTACATTGCTCAACACAATCATACCACTAGCTTCAGGATGTATGTAGGAGCTGTAATGTATGCAAACAACGACGGATTTTTTGGATTAACCTACATTGCTCAACACAATCATACCACTAGCTTCAGGATGTATGTAGGAGCTGTAATGTATGCAAACAACGACGGATTTTTTGGATTAACCTACATTGCTCAACACAATCATACCACTAGCTTCAGGATGTATGTAGGAGCTGTAATGTATGCAAACAACGACGGATGTTTTTGGATTAACCTACATTGCTCAACACAATCATACCACTAGCTTCAGGATGTATGTAGGAGCTGTAATGTATGCAAACAACGACGGATTTTTTGGATTAACCTACATTGCTCAACACAATCATACCACTAGCTTCAGGATGTATGTAGGAGCCGTAATGTATGCAAACAACGACGGATTTTTTGGATTAACCTACATTGCTCAACACAATCATACCACTAGCTTCAGGATGTATGTAGGAGCTGTAATGTATGCAAACAACGACGGATTTTTTGGATTAACCTACATTGCTCAACACAATCATACCACTAGCTTCAGGATGTATGTAGGAGCTGTAATGTATGCAAACAACGACGGATTTTTTGGATTAACCCACATTGCTCAACACAATCATACCACTAGCTTCAGGATGTATGTAGGAGCTGTAATGTATGCAAACAACGACGGATTTTTTGGATTAACCTACATTGCTCAACACAATCATACCACTAGCTTCAGGATGTATGTAGGAGCTGTAATGTATGCAAACAACGACGGATTTTTTGGATTACCCTACATTGCTCAACACAATCATACCACTAGCTTCAGGATGTATGTAGGAGCTGTAATGTATGCAAACAACGACGGATTTTTTGGATTAACCTACATTGCTCAACACAATCATACCACTAGCTTCAGGATGTATGGAGGAGCTGTAATGTATGCAAACAACGACGGATTTTTTGGATTAACCTACATTGCTCAACACAATCATACCACTAGCTTCAGGATGTATGTAGGAGCTGTAATGTATGCAAACAACGACGGATTTTTTGGATTAACCTACATTGCTCAACACAATCATACCACTAGCTTCAGGATGTATGTAGGAGCTGTAATGTATGCAAACAACGACGGATTTTTTGGATTAACCTACATTGCTCAACACAATCATACCACTAGCTTCAGGATGTATGTAGGAGCTGTAATGTATGCAAACAACGACGGATGTTTTTGGATTAACCTACATTGCTCAACACAATCATACCACTAGCTTCAGGATGTATGTAGGAGCTGTAATGTATGCAAACAACGACGGATTTTTTGGATTAACCTACATTGCTCAACACAATCATACCACTAGCTTCAGGATGTATGTAGGAGCTGTAATGTATGCAAACAACGACGGATGTTTTACCCAAAGGGTAACCAACGGGACCCTATTACTAAGACTCCGCTGTCCGTCTGTCACCAGGCTGTATCTCATGAACCGTGATAGTTAGACAGTCGTATTTCTGTTGCCGCTATAACAACAAATACTAAAAAACAGAATAAAATAAATATTAAAGGGGGCTTCCATACAACAGACATGATTTTTTTGCTTTTTTTATAATGGTACGTGCTTCGTGCTCGAGTCTGACTCGCACTTGACCGGTTTTTTATTATTATTACTGGATCCAAAGACACGCAAACTGGACATAAATTGTGCCCCTGTGGGATTTAAAACCGTGACCTCCAGACCAGTAAGCCGAGACTTGACCTTTTGGGCACGGAGGTGATCAATTTGAGACATCACTAAGAACCCTAAACTCAGAATTATTTATTTATGTACTAGCTTATATTACATACATATAAGATATAACAGTTTGTTACATACATCCAAACCAAACATATTATCATACCAAGATACATAATAGAGTCCAAATCCAATAACAGGTAAACACTGCATGCAAATACAAGCACCTGCAAGAGGGTCGTCGTTGTCGGTGGCGGACAGAAGCCGGGTTGGCTCCCGTGACGTCATCACTCCTGCCGACCACCGTTGCTCAATAAAACTATCTGCTATATATCTACTTAATTAAACATCAACTGCTTAAAACTAAGCTATATTTTATTATACAGTGTTGTATAAAGAATTTCATTAAAATTTTATTTTTGCTATTTTGGCAGAAAACTGTAATGATTTTAGAAGTCATAAATATATAATTTATTATATAGATAGTATATGATTTTAAAAGATTATTATATACACATAAAAACACGATTATACGGTTTATAATGGTAAATTAGATAAGAAAAGATAAAAAAAACATATGTACTGACATTTACAGAAAATAGAAACAAAAATAAAAATTTCTTAAATGATTTACCCAAATAAGGATATTTTAAAAGATTCAAAAGAATATAATATATAATAATTATGGGCTAAGTCTACAGCAAATTTACTGAATTATTGAAGTTGATTTTAAAGTCTTTAGTTTTAGAACTGTTAAATATAAATTTTTGCAAGGTTATTTAGCTTTTATTTAGGCAGTTTAAGGCGAGTAGATACAATAATCCAATGAATCAAATTTGGTTTTGACAGCAGTAAAACCAAAACTAAAGCCTTTAAAATCAGCTACATTTTCATTCAACAAGAAAACGTTAAACAAACCTGAAAATTTCTTCACCCATAGTGGCAGTTAGCGTTCGCACCCCATTTTCTTTTTTACACTTTTCAAAAAAAGAACGCCTCGTCAGCATTTCCACGCACGTAGTGGCCAAAATTTAGTGCATTCTTGGACCGTCGAAGAATACGTTTTTCGAAGCAAATTGTATGGGTTTTTTTTCTGTTAGTGACCAAGTGTTTTATTCCTTGAGTTCAGTATGTATTGTGTGCAGAGTGTAGGTAATCCAGGGTTATTTATGGGAAACACTCGCCCAGTCTCACGTAACTTTTCTGTTTCCACAATTCAGGTTTTTTACTCGTGTGTGTGTGTGTACTATTTTATAGAATTTTTATTTTTGTTGGAAAATGTGACGTCTATATTATTTTAACTTAAGAATTATGATAAGCATTTTTATGCAGTTTATGCTTTATTTTTCAATGGATTATTTTTCCTGTTTTGTATTACCTTTCTAAAGAAATCTGGCTGTAATCATTTGAGTGAAACATTTTCACGATCTTCCGAGGGAAATCATTATATTCCGAGTAGTACGATTTACCGGCGATATATCCATTGGGAACTGATTGATATTCTAACCATGAACGTACTAGAACATTTTAGTAAACTTTATAATTTCAGTAAGCCGATCAGAAACTGTTATACATATACATAGCGCCTTTTTATTTGAAAAACCAATTTTCCAAATTCAAATTCTAAATGTTTGGGGATTATATCGCGCGAGTGAACCCATTTGGGGCAGGTTTTCGCCGTTTTAGTGAGGAACGCCAATAATAATTCACCTTAGCGAAATAAAGTTTAGGGCTGGTCCAAGTCATAAGAGACGAATAAATACTCCGCTTAAAAACTATTGAAATATTATTTTAACTTCAAACTTGAAAAAAAGCATTATCTAAATATTTTAAAAGGACGCTGAAGTGTTCTGTTTTCTTTTCCATATAAAATATTATTAGGATTACCTATCAAGTATTTATTTAATAATTTCTAATTTCTTTATTTGTAAATATATGTAGATATGAACTGAAACTACCACTTAAAAAGATCTTTGGTGCATATCTATTCGAAGGCGTGTTTTTTGATTTTTATTTGTAGGTAGATTATTTGCCTACAGAATAAATAATACCTACATATCTCAACATTATTTTTTTATAATAAAACTTAAATAACAATTTACATTTAAACTAAACTAATAAAAAATTAAAATTACCTAGCAATTTAAATATTATACAAATAAATAAAAGAAAGGGAAATTTTTGACACCTGTTTAATGGAACAAATAAAATATGCTGGCCACATCGCTACCGTCGTTGGGCAAGGTACCCAAAAGGCTGGTGGCATTGCCTCGCTGGATCGCGAGGCTAATTCGCTGACCAAAATATGCCCCAGCCCTTTGGTTACCGGAAGCGTCGATCAGGCGCGACGAGATCTCCTTAAAGAGTTGTCGCGCTTCTGGTCCCCATGGCCCGAGAGTCTCTACGCCGAAGGGCACAAACATGTAGCCCTCTCCTAAGGCCGCATATTTGCGCCTCTTGGAGCCCTCTGCAGATGCCGCAGCCGCGCCCGCTCTGACTGAGGTCGCTTGGAGATGAGACGCTGCCATCGTGTCGACACATGTAGCGTCCCATACCAGCGACCTCCCATGCTTCCATGGTATGATCGTCATTCCGTCGGGCCTTTTGCCGTCTTCACGTATGACGCCATTTGGTTCCAAAATGGCTGGAACACTGGCACTACGGATATGACGTCATTAAGAGCGGCATGACGCGGCAAGCGACCGCCACTGTGCTGGCACGAAAGGCCATGATGACCAAGCTGATCGACGACTTTACCACAACGGCAGCGATGTGGCTCATTTGTCCGTGCGCCCAGTCTCAGACAGGTGGCCAAAGTAAATGTTGTTTTATCAAGAAGAGTCTCTATATTGGCCGAAGGGAGAGCGTTTAACCAATAACCTGACTCTGGTTCGCTAGACGCCAAGAGACGAGCTCGGTCTGCAGGGTTTAGTGAGGTATCCAGTAGGTTCTCTAAGACAGAGTCATCGGGAGGTTAGTACTCGGACCAGCAGTGTCAGTCCATGCACTCCTGGCCTCAGCCAAGCACGCGACCTCAACATCATCAGTGATGGGTTTATGATTCTGCCAAAGAGGTCCAGCGTGCTGTAAGCTGAGGACAAGAATGCAGGGAGTGCCACGTTGGACACCCTTCGGATTCCTAAACCGCCAAATCGGATCGGTAGACTGGCTTGGGTCCAGCTCCGGTCATTTAAAGGGTCAGCAGGGCGCCTCTATCTATTGAGTTAAACGCGTTCTGCATATCCACTTTCAGCAGGACCTCCCCTCCGCCGTGTTCTAGGAAGGTCCGATAATTAAATATTTACGTTTTGTATGAAAATGTATTAAATTTATAATAACTTTAGACTGATCACAATTCACATTAGTTTCAAGCGTAAAACGTACTTTTACATCTTATTTTACAAAATTAACTTACATTTTATTTTATTCAAATACTTCCGTTCGAAGCTTAAACCACACAAAGCTTCGTATCGCAAATTGTATAACCGGACGTGAAAATAGGGCCCCCTCAAGAAATCTACGGGTCCCCCAAGGGCCGCCAGGCTAGGGCTCCGATTGTGAAGAAATCTTATTTGACAAACCCCCCCCCCCCACCCGGTCACACCCCCAGGTTATTTCTTCACACTTGCACTATAGACGCAGGGCCAACTTGTTTTATGGGTTGTATATTGTGGAAACGGACTCTCTATATCGCTAGTCGTAATGTTCTGGAACAAACCGGTACAAACCAATATTTCCTGTACAACTCAATTAGTTTAAGATGTAGGTTCAAAGCTCATCAAAGCGTAGTTTAGGCCGACCTCTTACTCGCCGTTGGACTGGACGACGTCGTGGGTTGCACCTGGATGATATTCATTAAAGAACAAATGGGAAATATGCTTAAAGGTGAATTCTAATAAATTATTATTTTACTAGCTTTTGCCCGCGGCTCCGCCCGCGTGTTATTCGGTTTAACGACATGCTTGTTTCTGGGATAAAAAGTAGCCTATGTGTTAAGTTAGGGTATAAGCTATATCTATTCTAAGTTTCATCCAAATCCGTCCAGCCGTTTCAGCGTGAAAGAGTAACAAACACACACACACACACACCCTCACACACACACACACCCTCACACACACACACACCCTCACACACACACACACCCTCACACACACACACACACCCTCACACACACACACACCCAGACACACACAAACTTTCGCATTAAAATTTATAATATTAGTGTGATAGTGTGATTCCTATCTTTTAACCGTGAATTATCAATAAATATCATAACGATACAAAATTAATCTATTTTGTACATGATAGGTCTTGTGCCTGTTTATTAGTTGAAAATTACCCAATCAGATCACCTTTATAAAGTATCAGGTTCCTAACGAACTCGCGTCAATCAATCACGGTTTCTGATATCTACCTTCTTCCAAACATGCCACACGTTGTACGCTTAACCTCTATATTATAATAATATTATAAACTATTTATTTATTTATATTTCATAGCATATGTAACATATTTGGGCATATAGAGAGGATGAATGAAAGTAGAGTGTTGAAAGGAATTCATGCTGCACAAGTGGAAGGTAAAGCTCGACCGGGCCGCCCTAGAAGGACGTATGCCAACCAAATAAGCGACATACTGAAAAAGGGCAAAGTGAAAAGGACCCGGAATAGAAGAGCCTGTATGACTAGGTTGATGGATGTAGAAGAAGCAAAAGAGGTGTGTCAGGATCGTAACAGATGGAAATCTGTAGTCTCTGCCTACCCCTCTGGGAGACAGGCGTGAGTATATGTATGTATGTAACAGGGTAAAATATATACGTAGAACAATAGCATAATAGTGCCAATAACCAAATAACACGATATATATTTCGACTCATTTTAAGTTTTTTTATTTATATACATGTATATAATATTAAACATCATTAAATTAGAGACTCCAGTAGTCAAATAAATAATATTTATTAACCAAATAACACAAATATGAGATTCAAATATAATTAGATCACTCGAAAAAATTAAAACAAAAACATAGTTTTACTGATATTAAGAATATGTTTATATGGTGAAATACAATCCATTACGTTGGAATCCAATATTAGGGTGCATTACAAACTAGAAAAGATCAATAAGAAACAAATTTAAAGACAAAAATCTCAATAATATCGTTGAGCCAGGATTCGAACCTGCGTGAAATCACATAACGCCCTCGTGAGCGTTCATTATGTGCCTTACAAGCTGATTAGATCAAATAGTTACAAATATATTCACAAGTATAGTGGAAAAATTCAACGGTCTAGGATAAGAGCAACTTCGTGGTGCAGTCAGTAGCGCGTTTGTCTTGATATACTGATATCATATTAATTCAGTTATGAAAAAATCGTTCAAATATAATGGGAAAATAGTCCAAAAAACGGTCTAGAAAAATGATAGAATGAAAATTGTCGACACATTATCATCAAACCAAACATCGATCAAAAATTCAAAATTATCCCCACAAAAGGCATACATAGAAAATCCCGGGAAATTCCTCCGGAAATTGAAGAAATCGACGTACAAGATCTTCCACCTCGACTTAGCGTCCAAAGAAAAATGAGAGCTCTTATTCATGAAGCTACTTCATACGATACGTGACTAAGGGTGCATATATCGCCGCGGAAACTGTTAAAAAAGCTGCGGAGCCCTCAGGGTTTTCTTTCGCTCGCGCGCACCCCTGAAACCCGGTGCAGTAACGATGGAGTGAATTTTGATCCGGCTTAGTTATGGTTTGATTGGTTGATGGTTATTCTTGCTGGGGGTAAAAGGTTATGTTGCAATTTGGATTTTGTATTGTTAAGCATGTTTGAAAGTTTAAGCTGACGGATGTGTTGAGTCAGATAACTTAAAATTGGACGTTTCAACGTACACATTTTTTTTGGGTAACTTCGGTAAGATTTTTTCAGAAAGAAAATATTATATTGAACATAGTTTTGGGTTATATCTCAATGTGGAATAAAAATACAAGTAAGTTATCACAGACTATCTGCTACCAAAGCTTCACGCGTCAGGGTTTCCAATTTAATGGAACCCTAAAATAAGTTTAGCCTTAGAAACTGCTATTAAATTTTACTAATCCTTACAGATTACAGATATTCTATCTCACGAAGAATGTTTGGCTAAGGTTGTGGTAGTGACATGTACAGATAAGCGCGTTTTGTGTGTGTGTGGTGCGTTTTGTAGCGCTCCCGAGGTTACGCACACCATAAAAAAGTACGTGTGCACGCACTACCGCAACCATAACCAAACAGACTTCGTGAGATACTATATCTGTAACCGAGTAATAAACCCAAAACTTGCCCATTTAGTTTAAAGCTTCACGTCTTTTACAGTCCATCGCGCATTTAGTCTTTGTAATTGAAGTTGGAAAATTTAGGTATTCACTTACCATCTCAAAACCTTTTAAACTTTAGTTTTTTAACGTAGCAACAAAAGTCACATAAAAGTAAATTTTAACAATTCAAAAGTTAGGGTAAAATATCCAGTCACCGACTGTTTTTCAGACTTTTGTGGAAAATATGCAAATTCACATAATTAAATACAGGGACGTATCTGGACGTACGAAATTGCAAAACGGTTTTATTTTCACTGCGATAAAACTTTACTCTCTTAATTTAGCTTAGTTTCGCATGTTTAAAAGTAAAAAAAAAGATTTAGATAGCCGTAAAAATGCAAAAGACTTTTTGTTTTGTGACCAACAATTTTCAAGAGATAATTGCTTTTCGACAAGAGCGATGGTGCGGTCATTTGGTGCTAATTAAAAAACTAAAACTGGTAAAGCACATCTTTCAAAAAAGGTAAAGTCATTGCGTGTGAATTAAAGCGTGTGGCCGCTTGCTTAAAACTGCGAAACAAGATTCCGAAGAGGTGGCAAATCCGACGTATCCTCCGGAAAGTCGTAAATACACTATAAAAACGCTTTTTCAATTCGTCGCCCGCATCCGATAGCGTTTTAGTGATGCTCGACAACATAATTTATCGCGAGGGGAACAAGTTTGAAGGAGATCATACGAGAGACGCGGTGGCGATAGACGGCGTCGTAATTTTTACATGTCAATAACAGGCGACTTTACCCTATTCTCATTTTTTCAAAGAATAGTTTGTGATTTTTACGTATTATACTAAAATTCGCTAAAGTCAGAGACAAATCATACGTCATATTTTCTTTATTGTACAGTGGAGACCGCATCAAGTTAGACACTTCTGACTTTGTAACTTATCTTATCTTATCTTATCTTACATTCTTCTCTGTAGGGGCTAATGTCGTACTGCAAGTGTATAGCTTGATGTGGTCTCCTCTGTACATAAGACTGCCTCTGTGGTCTATGAACGTCCCGACTACTAATTCTGAGGTCGTGGATTCAAATACCGTAGGGGCACATTTGTGCTCAGTCTGCGTGCTTCGGGAGCTAACCTGTGGGTCCAAGTTCGCGCTGGGACGTAATTGGTCGGTGAAACATGAATATACGATTGTGGGCCGTGACTTGCATTTCACAGACGTTGTACCTAGATATAATATGTACATACTATGTATTTGAATTTCAGAATTAATTGGGTTTTACTTTTATACATATCCTGCGTCTACTAAAAGGATTACCGGAAAAACCCCGTCCAAAAACGTACTTTACAAAGGGATTTAGAATCCATTTCCAACTATTCCATCGTGAGCTTTATTAAACACTGCATTCGAAGCTTTTACTAAATTTGCGTATACCGAAGCTTCAATGAATCACGTACGTCCAGATACGTTCGTAAAACGTTTGCCCGTCTGTCTGTTTGTTCATTTGATTTTAACTAGAAACCCATTTTTGTCGCCATTTTCAGTGTCACCTGCCTTAATGCCTTAAGACAGTCAGAATTAATTTGAAATCATAACCAATTTGATTTTTTTTTTCATAAACGGCAGTAATTACAGGCGTAAGAACAATATTTAATTCCGGGAAGGGCTGCAGGCAAAAGCCAGTGCTTTAATAAAACTCAAAATAATCCCCCACTAATACAGAAACTGGATTAATGGTAGGCTAAATTAAATTCACCGGGAAACCCGCAGCTTTGGCAATATTGTCAACCAACTCTAAATTTAAACGAACTGAAAAAAGTTGAAAAGGACTTTATCTACCGATTACTGGGCTTATTTTGGAATGAAAGTATAACTGCATGCGTCGATGGTCGGGTGTCAAATGACAGTCACATGTTTTGGGTAACAAGGTACATAATACGGCCCTGCTTTCCATTTGCCGCTTCGACATACTATTTCAATCTTTATCTGGTTATGTTAAAGCTCATTTTAGGTCAGTACATCTCTTCTAAGGGGTATTATTATAACGCGTGAGGATGATTTCTATGACAGTTTCTGGTAAATAATGAAGGGTTCATTAAAGTTGAGGGGTTGTGGGGAAATTATTGTGAATTCATTACTTCGTTTATTATTTCGTTACCTACAAAATTATCAAAATTTTATTTAATAAGTAACGTATATTTCTTATCTGCAGGTTTTCCCCAAACTCGAAGAAAAACAACATTACTTTATTGGAAATCGGAAAACTTTTTGTAATCACGAATATACTCAATAAACAGACTCGTGCTAAAATTTCTTGTTTTTGTTCATGACACCCAATCGAAAAAAGCTATTGATACTCGTACCAAAATAAACCCTTTGTTCCAACGAGCCCTTAGAAAGGAAAAAAAACAAGAATTTCGGCGAAAAACCTTTTGCTTTTTCATTGAATTCCCGTTATATTTTTCTCACCTCGGAAACCTTGAAAATTAACGAGTCGCCCAAAAAGGGCCGTTTAAGATGAGAGGACCTCTCAAATTGTTTTTGACCCTCGAGTTTCGGTGGACATTCCTAATAAATCATTTTTATTATCCCCGCCACCCTTCACGCCTTAAAGTAGGGGGGGTGACTGGCGATTTTAGCGCCGATATAAAGTGTTACTTTTAGTGCCCCGTATTTATGTTTAGTAAGGGGCCTATATTGTAGAATCACTTTAGTGTCTATCTACAACAGGATTCTAATTTCAATCTCTCAGAATTTTGTGATTACGACTTTTGTGGTTTGGAAGAAATGTCATTTTGTAAAGCCACAATGTTTTTGTTTTTTTATGCCATATTTAGAAAATTTTAAAAAGAATTAGGCAATTTCTATAAATTATTTGGATAACTCTTTGGATTACAGGTATGAATGTACAGAACCGAAAACATTTTTTTCTTTTGTGGGGTTTCAAGTTGAGTATAAACATACATATTTTTTTATCTCCAAAAATAAATAAATAGAAGGCCATCAAAGTTGTAAATTTTAGACCATTTTAAAAACTAAACTTATTAGAAATTTGGAATTGTTTGTATAATGACACCAATTCTCGTGTAGCAAATATTAGATTTAGAGCTGCCATAACCTAAAACTTTTCATTGCAAAATATGCTTTAACGCAGATGGATAAAAGTTAAATGAGCTTGTATTATTTTAGGTTTTTCAACTCTAAATTTAAGGTTTACTGCACGAGAATAGGTCACTTTATGTGCCATATAGTGTATTTAAACAACAAATACTGAAAACTCCCGACTTTTAATACAGGTTTAGGGTTACGTTCCCAAATACTCGACCAACATAATTTTGCAGTTTTGTTTTATACATTTTGTAGGCACTGATAAGATTGTGATTATTATTCAAATCATTTAAGTCTATTGACTTATTTAAATGGTACGGAGCCCTCAGAGTGCGAGTCTTACTCGCACTTGTCCGGTTGTTTTATACAGTATTTGTATTCTTAATGATCACTTACTGAATGGTGAAGGAAACCTGCATGCCTGAAAGGAGTGTATTTGTGCCCGACGTATGGCGATTAGGAACCCATATCACGTTGGGGACGTAAGAATCCTCGGTAAAAAGAGAATGTATTAGTGTTGACAGTTCTATGAATAGTTAACAAACGGACACTGATACCCCCCCTCCATGATACTGTCGTAACGATATGTGGTTTTAATGGAAAATTAGGACCAAATATTATGAACTTGGGGTATCTCTGATGGATAGAATCCGAAACGAGGAGATCCGTCGGAGATCGAAAGTAACCGACATAGCCTGCAGAATCAGTAAGTTGAAGTGGCAGTGGGCAGGCCATATTTGTCGCCGAGATGATGGCCGGCCGTTGGAGCCGAAAGGCTCTAGAATGGAGACCACGTACAGCAAAGCGTTGCGGGGGGCGGCTGGATGAGGAGGACGGAGGACCGACATGAGTGGCGAAATTTGGGAAAGGCCTATGTCCAGCAGTGGACGAACACGGGCTGATGGATGGATGGATTATGAACTGAAGTTAAATGAAACAACCAGAGTAAATACCGAAACAGCAGATAACTATATTAATTAAAGGAAACTAAATAATAAATTATTTACAGAATACAAACCAAACAAACATTTTCTTTTCCTGACACTTCTAATCTGACGTTATAAAAATAAAAAATAACTTTATGCAAAGACAATTTGTGATGAGCTGGTGGTCAGCACCAGCTTGCACCAGTCTTGCACCAGTGACGTCGCTGCCCGTCACCAGTCTGTTTTATATAAGGCCCGGCAATTGGGGATTGATATAACACCACCTTGGCCGCTTTGTTGTCTTACTCTTCCCCTAACTTCGAGGGGTTTGCGAGCCCGGCACCTGCTGGGTAAATACATCCCGATAAATATATGCCGCTTATAGACAGACTGACGAACTGGTAGACAAAGACTTTTAGTTGTTTCATGGAACCCTAACATCATAACATCGATCCCAAAAAATACGGATAATGTTCGATGAGCCGTTAATTTAACAGTTTTTATTTCTGTACTCACGCTATTTGACTTACTTCCTACTTTACTTCTACTTTCAAAGCTATTTGGAGTTATTACGGCAAATAAGTAATAAACTATTTACCTATTAAATCATTACAGCTGTCCTATTACTGTAATTTTCATAATTGGAGCTCATTTCAGTATCCATGTCGTTGGTATATCGTAGAATTCGTCATGTCACAATCTGCCTAGTAGATCATATTTCTGTTAAAACTAGGGAGGTTGTCTGATCATCATCATCATCATTTATTAACAAAACAGTGTTTACAATAAAACTTAACAGTGTGACAAAAACCAGTTTAGGTTTGACCGCACACCGCATTCACACAACATCACTCATTACGTAGGTACTAAGGACGATTGCCAAAAAATGTCTTTGACTTGACTTTTGTAAAACTGATTCCTATTTTTATTTTGGTAAATAAATAGTTCGAAAATGTGCTAATCGTTTTGGATAAATAAACCCTGCCATCCTTCATACTTCCAACGATCTAACGAACCTACCTACTTAACATCAAATACGGGAGTTGGTGGGAACCAACCAATTCCCAAAACATGCTTTGCTCGGCTCCCCAAATTTATTTTCATGTAAACCTAACACGCTCCTGCTCGCTCCGCAGGTCTTTGCACCAATTTTTTTTTCTTTTGATGAAAGATTTTCGATTTCCTACTTAAGACGACATAAGTAGTAAAAATGAGATTTTATAATAGTAGAACTCGCATACTACAATAGATAAGGTTCTGAAAAAAAAATATATCTTATAAATGAGGCAGGTTTGTTATTTTCAAGAAAATAACAAAGTCCAAAACGTGACAAAGAAAAATTCTCTGCATCGAAAGAAAATTCAAAGTGAAGGCTGTTTTTTCAGTTCAAAACAGTAATCCGTCCAACAAATAAAGTAAACATAACAATAATTTTAAATTTATGATCTAAATTTTAGAATCTCAAACATAACGAACGGATTTTTTTAAACGCTCTCATTTGAATTTATATTAAATACTAGCTTTTGCCCGCGGCTCCGCCCACGTGTTGTTCGGTTTATAGACATGCTTTTTTCCGGGATAAAAAGTAGCCTATGTGTTAAGTTAGGGTATAAGCTATATCCACTCTAAATTTCATCCAAATCCGTGCAACCGTTGCAGCGTGAAAGAGTAACAAACATACACAAACTTTCGCATTTATAATATTAGTGTGATTGTTTACCAAAAAAAAGCAATTTCCAACCTTTTCTTTATTCACCGCACTACTTGGCAGCGCACTTTTCAGATATGTTTATCTCTTGCGTAGTGCGATGGACATTTTGATCGATCTTGTACGATCTGCCGAGGCAAATCATGAAATGGCGAATTTTACGATTTGCCGGCGACATCCATATTCAATGATATCAAGTTAAAGCCCAATGTTTAATGGTTCCATCAATGATTCTATGTAATTTCAATTACAGAGTTTACCTATATCCGTTTATATCAGACTAGATTTTGCCCGTGGCTTCGCTGGCGTGAAAGTGTCTTTCAATAAAAACTACTATCCACGGTTTTCGGCTTGTCGGTTATTTTATCAACAACGATGATAATGAAGAAAACCGCATTCAAATCCGTTGAGTGATTAAAAAGTTAAAATTGATCATACATAACATACATACATTCATATAGACAAAAATTAAAAAAATGGTAGTTTTGGCTTCAATTCAATACTAATAATAACCCAATTCATTCAATGTTTAAAAAATATTCCACGTACGGAAGCGACATTTTTACTACTTTATTATTAGTATAGATTAAAAAAAAATATATTTCTCTTGATCTATTAATCTTTGATTGTATTTTATGTTTAGTTTTAAGTGCGGACTAAATCTGTTATAATTGTAGTTATTTATGAAATTAAAATTGAATATTTTAAATATACATACAATAATTAATAAATTGACGTGTAAAAGTGTGCAATTTACTGAATAAATTCTTTGACTTTGCTTCCGAAGCACAAATAAAAAAAAGCATTTTCCTATAAATCATAGAAAAAGATAACATGTCTGACTCTTAACCATAGGCGTAACTTAGGGGCCAGGGGGCACTGCCCCCCAGAGTGCCGTCTGCCCCCCCTGATATACAGGTGTCATTAGATATGCTCTTGACATGTCATAACTCTGCAAATCAAGAAATATGACTACAAGAATGATGTCTCCAATATTAATTGCAAACTAAAGCCCAATAATGAAATATCCATAACAGGGCACTTACCCGCCATCGGACAAACAAACAGCGCGAACGATTTTTCATTTCACGAACATTAATCGTTGCACAAAATCGCAACGATTAATCATCCCCTGAACGATCCAACTTTGTACAGATAAGCGATAAGCTGTGGACTGTAATTATTTTTTACACTGTTTTATTGATGGTTCTCAACCATTTTTATTATTTTTTACGGTTCCGTACGCGAAGGTGCCAAACGGGACCCTTTAACTAAGTCTCCGTCTGTACGTCCGTCTGTCACAGAAGTCTACAGCTTCAGCAGTTATATTATATCCAGCTTTACATTATATTATATATTATATCCAGCGTTACATTATATCAGCAGCAAATGATACAAATTTAAACCTGAGGGGAGTCCTTATACAAAAAACCTAAAAACTTGCATTTTTACGTTATTTGTTTCAGCTAAAAATAGTGTGGGAAGAGTGACTTTGAGAACAGTTTTGATGCATATAAAATGGGTCTTTACAAGCACTTGCATTGAAAAATAATAAATATTAGAGTAATATCAGCGACAGCCGCATTGTTTGTCAGGGTTTCTATGTTTCTTTTGGAAACTTGTTCATTATAATCAGTAGATTATGTGGTTTTATTTAAGGATACCAGTCCATTTAAACCAGGAATACAATAATAAACATATGAGCGAAATACCACTAACATACCAAAATCACACTTACTCACCCACTCAATCATGCACTCACTCACTCATTCATTCATTCGCTCACTCACTCACACACTCAATCACTCTGAAAGATCTGAAATTATAGAGCCTACAATTCTGAAATTTAGAAGGTGCCTTATACCATGCAGACAAGTTAAGAGAGCATTTTGTGCTCCAAGTTTGTTACTTCATCTGCGTGGGAGATGCCGGGGGCAATAGGCTAGCATTGAATAAGTTATTATGAAAAAACCGACCTGCAACTTTGAGAACTTAGGAGATCTTTCCTGATTTCCTTTATATATCAAACTTTCTTTGGCAAGCTTATAAGTCCAAACAAAACAACACCAGTGTGTAGATGCATGGACAATTACCCTAAGCCCTGACCTGTCAAATCCGTCCATTCCTAAGGGTGTTTGCACATTGGTACATTCACCCTAATTCCTCACTGTGACGCAGCGAAAACGCTCCGTAAACGATCTGTCAGTTCAGGATCGCTATTAATTTTGTGAGACTCATTATATTTCGATCCCTGTATTGTTACACGAGTTTCCTTGTTATCCGGCCGTGGAAATCGCTTTGTTTTGATACCATTACTGGTGCCACTCTAACTTCTATTTCGGAAAGCTTTGCATAGCCATCAATGGACATTGTTAGTAATTTTTTGTGGTTTATTGGTGAGGGCTCGCATCTGTTTGTTTTCCCGACTGATGATTCATACAAAAATTGATTACCAAATGTTGAATCTGCAGTTTTTCGTCTGTCTTCCATTTCTTATTTGCTTTTGCAGTGGTTTTAATAGCATTTCTGTTTGATATTGACAGATGTGTAAATACATCATGTTCGACGAAAAAACATACCATTTTATATTGCTTGTCAGTCTTTATATAAGTTTGCATTTATCTGTCTTTAAAGGCAATATTAATTGAAATTTACTTTTAATCTATTGCATATTTTATACGTATATTTATTATCCTATCAGTTTCTCATTGGTTTTGTGCCAATGTTTGTACTGATGCATACCCCTCCTAGATTGGTTTGTAGTTTCAAAATAGCCGCAGGGCAATAGGCGTAGATTGGTAGATCATTTTACACTAATTAGTCAATAATACTTTTATAGGATACTATGTCCCACCCTTATCCTGTGCCTGCATCCTTCAACTTTAGATATTTAATATTTATTTATTTTAAAAATTTGCACAGCCTTACAGAGTAATTCAGAGTAATTTGGCTTCTGGATCACAGTTGAAACTACTTTGGAAGCCAGTTGCTCAAACGTTGTTTTAAATGTTTTTTGCTCAATAAATAAATTTTATGTTATGTTTAATTATTATTTACTGTACAAATAAAAAGATCAAGGAAGTTTCGTAAAATCTATTTAAACGCTGACATAATATTATTAAGTTGATAGCAAAAAAAAAACTGCACAAGTGCGAGTTAGACTCACTCACCGAGGGTTCCGTTAAAGACTATATTTTTAATGATTTAACTACAAATGAATTGTTTTCAGATTTTCTCCAAAACTTTTCGTATAAGACGGTATTACTTGCCAAATTTCATCGTCCTAGGTCAACGGAAAATACCCAATAAATTTTGATTTCCTTGAGAGTGTCGAAATATACGTTTTTTGCGGCATAAACGGCCGTATTTTTTTTTACGTTAACTTAGAAGTTTTATTTTTCACACGTTCAAGGGACTATTGACCTGATTATATGGTTTTAATTTCAACTCGATACCTCCAAGCGTTCCAGAGGTAAAGGGTTTTGACAGACAGACGGACGTACGAACGGACGGACGGACAGATACACGGACAACAAAGTGATCCCATAAGGGCTCCGTTTTTTCCTCTTGACGTTGGGAACCCTAAAAACAAAAATGTTGTAAAAATATGTCACCTACATAAGTCTTGGACTTTAAAGACATCCTCATTGAGGCTTCCCTCTCACAGAATTTCAAACAATCTCGCACCACATCCGTCAGTCTATCAGAGAAAAGATCACACTGTGGATCATACTGTTTCACCAGTGGTGACTCGCTCCGTGGCATGGAGTCTGAAGGGCTTGTTACCATGACCTTAGTTACAAGGCTTTGTGATTCAATAAGCTAGACTATCTTACTTTCATTACGATATTTTTAAGATCTTTTTACTATCTTTTATTTACGATTCGAAAACCGTTGCGAGGAATAGCTTTCCTTAACTGTTTTTAGTAGACTGATAAACTTTGTTACTTAAATGGAAAAAAGCGATGTCTTTCACTTGACTTTCAGTGACGTCCTCACAACACATTTCCATAGTTTTTTTTTTCTTGAACGCTTACTAAAGTCGTGCAAGCATTTGACCATTAAACCTCATATGATGAGGTCACTTCCTGTAAATGCTAAAATCGGTTTAAAAGCAGGAAAAATATTTGAAATTACATTCCCAAGTGCTCTGTTTATTCCATAAAGCAGACAAAAATAGCACATTGATGTCTCAAAATCGACTGAATTGGTCAAGCAAAACACCAACATAGCATAGGTACCTATATAAATTAACTTAATATCATTCCGGTAAAGGAATTCAGATAAAGTAAATCTGGACGTGAAGAGCTCTGAACCGCGACGGGAACTGTTACCCTTAAACGTTACCTTCTTGCGATGGATAAGTTTCCAAGTATTTAAAGATATAGGAATTTATTTATATTATAGTACTAAGTTATATCTTGCTCTGATACCAACTCATAAAAAGAAGATAAAAGAGAACAAAAAGAGTCATGTAAAGTCATCATAAACGTAATTGGAGGTTCAACAATGAGAAACTGTAGTATTTTTATAGACAAACGTTCCAAGGGAATGTGCCTATTATTGTCTCATCTCATACGTCAGCAGTATTTACATTTTACAGTCGCACCTATATAATCTGCCTGTCTCTCTTTCCAGAACCAAGATACGAGACAGCATACGCGTGCGAAGGCAAGACCCTGAAGATTGGCTGCGGCGAAGGTTCCGTCATTCACCTCATCAGGGCGAATTATGGACGGTTTTCTATCACCATCTGCAATGACCATGGGAACACTGACTGGAGTGTCAACTGCATGTCGACGAGGAGTTTGAGGGTTTTGCATAGTAGGTGAGGATCTACAAAATACATTTATTACATTTTTTTATTTTCATTGACAAACTTAAAATAATGGAGCCCCCAAAAACGTAATTTATTATTTCTGGTTTGAAGAATCTAAAAATATTACATGTTAAGAAAATGAGTGCTTCTGCCAAGAATATAATGCACTCTCCATTATCAGAATCTTCTGTAACAGAATCATCTTAAGTCATTCCAATATTAAGAAAACAAAAGTAAAGATGGCTCTAAAAAATTTTTACGTCGAGGTTTAAAATTATTTGAGCAAAAGTCGATACACATCTACTCTCTTAACCATTATTGGTACTATTTGGAGGTTAAAAAGTTTTTAGGCTACTAATACAAAACAACTAATACAAAAGCCGTAAATCGAAAAAAAAAATGGCTCTAACTAGTGGCATCTAGCGGACGAACTGTTACAAAACCAGTCAATGACCAAAACCTGGCAATGACAGCGATCGATACATGAGTTTTTAATCTCAGTAGGCAAGGCCTTTTTCAATCAGTTTGATCGTCGGACGACTGCCACTGACAGCAGGACAGTATCAAGGCATGCGAGGTGATTGAAAACAGCCTACGAACGCATCAAACTGAAAACAGTTTCTTCCGTCAGGTTGCCAACTTGCGTGCAAGGAAAAGGAAAAGAATGCCTACCCAAAGTTCATTTGGAGTAGTATTTACTGTTTCTTTAATAACGTTTCCTTTATTTACTCCAACTATGCATTTAAAAACGTAGTTTGATATACGTAGGTAACAACAATAGGTAAGGGCAATGCAATAAATTACTCGTTACGTTTAAAGATACGCTATTGCCTCCTTACCTCAGTTGTAACATAAGCTACTATTATGAACCTGTAACGGTTTTGTTTTCCATTGTGAGGTACGAAACCCTGAAAAAGGCTGAATGAAAAATAAAAAATGTTCTATTGACATAACCCATTAAATGTTTACGGCTGCAGGGGACAAATTCTTCTTATAACTCGTCAGATAATCCATAGTTATTGCTATCGAAATACGCCTAAAATCACCTGAATTTTACCTGATACTCGTGACACTTCGGAAAATTGCACGCCATAAAAAATCTCCGCAATCAGTTTATGTCTCATTTATGTACATGAGCACGTGTATAGGTTGGGAACACGTTGTTGGCATGCAAGTTGTAGGGTTTATTTCATTATTAAATATCGTCGCGAGATGTATCTGTGAGTGAGTGTCAGAAGTGTTTCCGATTATTGACTGTAATTAGAACAGCCAACGTTCTCTTTTTACCGACGATTAACGTCCCAATTTTCGGGTTCAAGTAATTTTTAGGGCATACGAGATAAACATGCAAACTTCACAGTGATTACCTTCTCCGTTAGCAAGTAGTAAGTATACAAATAAATACATTGAAAATAAATTTCTAAAAATTTACTCGACCAGCAGCATACGAACCTGGGTCTCAAAGTTGAGAGTCCTAACGACTGAGCAACTGCTGTTCTAAACTGGGTACCAATATCAATACAATTGACAACTCTTAATTTGGATGAAAATCGTAAAATTTATTTATGGACGTTTTTGGAAATAAATTTTATATTATATGATAGTCACCACGTATATATGTAAAATATATACTAGTATCGCACCCAAGAAGCTTATAAAAAATACTGGGCGCTAACTTCCTATAACAACGCCAGCCAAAATATTTGACCTTCAAATTCAAAAATAGCGACACCTTTAAAAACAATATTTTTTATGGACAATAAAGATAGAAATACATGAAGGGCATTTATTTCAGCGTACGGATTTTAATAGAGGTTAGCACCCCAGTCTGGTTGTAAACTTTTTGGTCGCAAGTTGCAACAAGCAGGCCTCTAAATAACCATTTGCATTCCCCCCCACACTTCTCCTAAACTGATTAACCTCTGAAATTTGGCATGCAGATGGGGAATTAATCTAGGACCCTTGACTTTTTTTAAGTCTTAGTACAAAATTTGATAACCCGTTTTTCTGTTGTTTTTCGTTATAGACTAAAGTTTAAGACCTCTATAGTTTAATAATACCTACAGGCATTTACAAAGTCAACAGCTGGCTAAAATGTAAAATTTTGGTGTAGGTACAATTTAAAGCAAGAAAACAACTTTATATGTAAATCTGTCCAGCTTGATATCTTTAAAACAAAATCAATATTCAAAATTTTGGCAAAATGTTGCCTTTTAAAATATCAGTACCAGATGATAGGAGTATACATTGATATCATAACGAAAGGGTTATCAAATTTTGTACTAAAACGGTGGCGTACCTATGCACCATAAGGTGAGGTTGAATGGAAATCCATTGGTTTATAAATTATGCGTTTATCGTATACCCCGACTATAACAAGGATGCGCGGGGCTTATTGGCAATTTCACAACCCTAATGCGATTTCAGTTGGGTGCAAGGCAGGGTAGATTATATTTTTGCAAAATTCCTGCTAAACGATAGGAAAGGAATGGGATGATGGATGGGTTCCTGTATGAACAGCCAAATGAGTTGAGTATGAATATTTTTGGTAATGTAGTTTGTTGGTAACGGGTAAAGTTATCCCTCCGCGTCATTCGTCTACGTCATTATTATGTTTTTTTAACTCCCCAAATGTTATATTCGGAGACTGCGAAACGTAATTTCAAATAATAGTGTTTCAAAGTTTTAAATTACTATTCCATAATTCTGCCAAGGCTCCTAAAGAAAAAAACGAATGAATATTCTGCCATACATACTTATATCTTATTTAACAGAATTAAACGATTTGTTATTCGTTCAATAAATATAGCTACGAGTATACCTTATTTAAATAATTTAATACGGCTTTTCTTAAATGTTAATAAAACCTATTATGCAATACGTACTACAATGCGTAGGTGGTAGAGCTGATGCCGGGCTCGACTGTAGAGGTACCACCATCTTACTCGCAAATCCTCCCGAAGTTATTCGGGGGAGAGTAAGAGGACAGCTCTCAGGCAAAACCAGGCGGCCCACCATTGCCTGGGACCGATGGATGGCGGTATATCCATCCCCAATTGCCGGGCTTTATATAAAACAGACTGGTGACGGGCAGCGGCGTCACTGGTGTAAGGGTTTCGGCACCACGCTCACCAACCCGCCTGCCCAGCGTGTGTGAGTATGGGCATTTCTTCCAGGAGAAATACCAAGAGTGGCGAAATCCTGGAAAGGCGTATGTCTAGCAGTGGACGAAACAGGCTGATGGATGGATGGATGCAATAGCTTAATCAACCCATTCGCTTTGAGCTATGATGCCGTCAGAAAAAAAATAGAGATACATAATGGATTTCTGCCCACAAGCAACAGATAAAGAACCTACCGGGAAAGTCTTCGCCTCGTGTTTCTTCCGTAGCATTTTATATTTTAAAGATGTTCGGGAAATTTTTCAAGGATCCAGTTTCTATCACAATGTTTTACCACCTAAAATCTTGTTTCTTCCTTTACAGGTGTAGCATGCACCAAAACTGCAGTATACTGGCCAGCACAAACATGTTCGGTGATCCGTGTCCAAACACACTAAAATATTTAGAAGCACACTACCAATGTGTACCAGGTAAGATCACTTCTGCTTTAATTTAAAACACTTAAGTACACAATTCATACTCAGGCTTGCCTCCAAAGGGGTAAGCAGAGACCAGAGATCTCCAACTGCATATATATCTTTTGCTATTGCCACAACTTTTAATCGCGTCATTCAGGCTTCGTTCTTCTATAGTGTGTCCTCATTTAAAACGGCATAATGTTCTCCAACCAAAAACTTAAAGAAATAACATTATTAAAGAATTTTCAAGGATCCTCATTCTGCGGTTCATAAACACTTATTAAAAACTTAAACTAATTTGAAAAATATTTATAGGAGTCAGAGTTTTAATAGAAAACGATAATGCAAAAGTAAAATCCTCATCTCCCAATGTTACCTGCAACTATCCCGTAACCTATAGTATATGCTGAAACAATTTCTTCATCACCTTCCAGCATCAACAACAAGCACAACGAACCGGCCATCACCGCCCTGGCTCATCACCTCTCAACCTACAGTCTGGAGGTCCACCGCTCCTCCAATACAAAAGAGCCCAATCCAAACCCAACAGCAAGGAGAAAGGAAGAAGCCGACAGTCATCACACCACCTACTTTCAGGCCTCACATCACGTTACCACCAGAAGTCAGGCTTGGAGATGTTGGGACTAAGGTATAAAAAATCTGATAATATTTATCCTCTGACTGTATATTAGTTGTCATTTGAACTTGAGAATCTTGGTAATTACTTACATGAAAGTCTTGACAAGAAGCAGAAATTGAATTTGAAGAAAATCACATAAAACACTCAACTGTCTTATTAAAAACGATATTCCACCAAGAACCATCAATCGAATCCATCGACTACCTATAGAATTTTATCACCGCCTTAAATAATATTAAATTTTAATTAATTTCAGAAAACAACAACTAGACAACCAGATTCCTCATCCGAGAGGGATCTTCCAGAAATACCAAAAGAAATCATTCCTGAAGTAAAAGAAGAAGAAACAAAGATTGTGGAACCAGAAAACAGGCCCAGGAATGATAAACCTAGCAAAGAAGATGAAGGTATGTAACGTTTAGAAAATAATTATAATTTTGCTATCAATAAAAAAGATGCTACTTATATGTACATAAAACATGGATGATACGTTGGAATGTTTTCTTACTAATACTGCAGAAAACGTCAATGTTAAAGCAGAAATAAATATATTTTGCCTAGGACGAGCCTATGATCGAGAAATGCCTACGTAGGTTGGTATATGACAAAAGGTATCCCATACAATATTTATGTATTTCTTTTAGTTACAGAAGAAACACCACATTGGCCGATTAAAGATGAAGATGCAGATTCCACTGCTCCGGTCCACGTACCACCTAAAGAAAACCCACCGCCAATTGAAACTGATGTTCAAGATGACTTTGATAAACGATACTGTAAGTTATTTAATATACTTTCAAATTCAAATTTACAATTTCAATGTGAAGATCTTCTTTGTCAAGCTCATCTAAAATCAATTAGTTTTTATTGGTTCGATTAAACGATCTATCTACATTTTGGGCCATCTGGATCATCAACGACAACGCCTTAAATAATTTTGAATTCTTAAACACGACAGCAAATCTTAACCGCAACCTTTAACTTTTCAGCAACAAGCCCAACGCCGAGCCTCGGTCGTCGAGCATATTGTCCTCAGGTCAACGCTCGAGGTCTACATTGGAACTGGACTCTGTCTGGAACCTACGCGATACAGCCTTGCCCTGGAGGTGCTACGGGATTGGCTAGATGGAAGTAAGTACTTGCCCTGTTATAAATCTTTCAATGATTGAATTTCAATGACCAAACTTAGTTTTCGTGGAACTAGATCCAGACATTGACTAAGTACCAATTTTGCTAGAACTTAGGGATTATGTTATAGTGTCATAGTGTTCAGTTTGTTCATAATATAATAAGTTAGGCCCAACCCTTTGAATGATTCAGCTGATTTTCAAGTAATTGGTTTCTAAATCATAAGCTCATTCTTACAGATGTGACGCATCAACAACCCACCAACAAGTCGAAGAAGACCGTCCAAGAAGACGCAGTTTCGGTCTGCAATCTGGAGAAAACTTCCACGACCTTGGACTCGACCAGCCAAATGATAGGCATCAGCAGTTGATGAGGAGACTAGGTTCTGAAGCTTTGCTTAAAGGTATGTAAATGATCCAACCTCTGCCAAAAACTTGAAGAATCCGCCTGAAGGGGCTCCACAATATTAACCTACAGTTCTGCTCTAGCGATTTTGTTTTTTAAATGTCTATCCTGCTCTAGTCCTGCTATCTTGTCAAGGAATTTTCAACAACAAAAAAGGGCCCCTGGTAGTAAAATTGGGTGGTATACTTTATCTTAACGTATATTCCAGGTCGTGACGGAGATTCTCCTGAACATCTGATGGACTACCGGGGGAATACCGGAGTGTTACCCGACGCACAAGCTTCTAGTCACAACCCTGCTACTGTTGGGGATTATTCTTACTGTAAGTCATTTTGGCTTGCTACAATATGTTTTCATGTGAAAAGGAAGGCAATGGCAAACAAATCTAAATAAATAACGTATCATTTTCTTTTGCAGCGGACGCAATGCCGGAGTGGCATGGGTCTACACCAGATTTAAGTGAATGTAGATCCGTCTGGCTAAACAGCCTAGAAGCTAGAGTTAGAGAGGGAGAATCCTTGCTAAGTATCAGCAATGATTTGGCTCAGGTGCGTAAAAGATCTGATTATAATCTGGTTTTGGGGAACATATTAGCTCTTATTTCTTTAATCAGCAACTCTGAAATGGAAAGGGATATGATTATAATATCCCGATATGTGGAGAAGCCACATCAAATAACAAATCAATGGTTGAAAGATTTATTATTTTTAGTAAAATATTTATTTTTTAGTTTTAAAGAACTTGTCCAAGCTAATACGTGGGACGCACTATAAGTTTCCGGAATGAATATGAAAAAATACTATTAAAGGTACAAAATTAATTTATTGTTTTTCAAAATAATCTCCCTTGGCGTCTATGCACTTTTTCATTCGATCAAACCAGTTTTGAAAACTTTTGTGCCACTCCCCTGTGGTGACCTCTGAAACGTGTTTTTCATACTCCTCGACAGCCTCTTCTGGTGATGAAAATCGTTGACCGCGTAATTGGTTCTTAATTTTTGGGAACAGAAAAAAGTCACAAGGTGCCAGGTCGGGACTGTATGCAGGATGACTCATGAGTTCTACATTTTTCGTCTTCAAAAAGTCGTTTGTCTGTCTGGCCGTGTGAGAACTAGCATTGTCGTGGTGCAGGATGATACGGCGTTTACGGTTATTTTTACGGAGTTCGTCAATAACTTCCGGCAAACAAATGGTCGTGTACCAGTCACTATTCACGGTACGACGATTCTCTAAAGCAACAGTAGCCACGTGTCCAGTTTTATTAAAAAAAGAAGCAATCATCCGCTTAGATGCACTTTTCACGCGCGCCATTTGGTTGGTTTCGGCTCATCTTGAAAGACCCATACGCTCGATTGCTGCTTTGTTTTGGGATCGTAGCAATAAATCCATGTTTCGTCACCTGTTACTATGTCCCACACCAAATTTGACGCACCTTCGTTGAATCTGGTAAGCATGGCACTGCACCAAGTGACGCGGTCCGTTTTTTGAGCCTCGGTCAAGTTGTGTGGGATCCACCGCGAGCACAGCTTTCTCACACCCAAATGTTTGTGTAGGATTGATTGTATTTGACTCATGCCTATTTCTAAGGATGCGCGAATTTCATGGTAGGTCACATGCCTGTCTGTTTCAATCATACGGCGCACAGCATCGATGTTTTTGTTGGTCACAGCGGTGGACGGCCGACCATCGCGAGATTCGTCACTGAGATTGATACGACCACGCTTGAATTCTGCAAACCAGCTATAAACAGTCGTCTTGCATGGTGCTTCATTGCCAAAAGCTGTTTCAAGCCGAGCAATGCTCTGTTGAGCTGTCAAATTACACTTAAAATCGTAGAAAATCATACTACGAAAATTTTCCCGAGTTAAATCCATGTTGATGCAGACACACAATTTTTTAAATGGCACCACAAGGTAAAAACAAAAGACAGTCAGATGAAAAAAACTGCATTCTACAGCCAAAGAGTTCTATTTTCAAATGTTGCAATAAATTTTTAAATATTGTTTATGTAAGTGGCCAGTTCCGGAAACTTTTAGTGTTACCTATGTACCGATAACATGAATATAGGTTTCAAAATATTTATTTTTTATTTTTAAAGAACTTGTCCAAGCTAATATCGATCACTTGAATACTTATTGGTTTATCAATCCGATTAACTGAGAAATATAGACGCTTTATTCCAGCAAATTCTGTATGAAAAGAATTTGAAAAGCTAACAGTACATGCTAGTAGTACATGATTCCCTATGAAAATAAAGCCATATTCTTAAATTTAAACTAATTTTTTCTACAGGTGACATCTTCAAAAACCCTCTACGGCGGAGACATGATGACTACAACCAGCATTATGAAGAAACTGGCTCAGAGAATGTCACAGAATGTACAAACATTCCCAGACCCGAGGCAACGAGAGGCTATTGTCACCGATATGCTACTTGGAGTTATAAAAACTGGTAAATTTAGTTAAAATGAAAAATAAATGCTTAAATTAAATATCACTGAGACTGATCAGATAACACAGAAAGCCATCGAAGGGATATCTCTAGAAGGATACTGCTTAGGCTTAAGCCTATTGTTTTAAATAAAGGAGTGGTATATTGGCCCTGACTCTTCATAATAATCCTATTTAATATTATTATTTACTAAGAATTAAGTTTATTTCAGCAGCAGTTTTCCAATGACCAATGTTTTATGCACTGTTGCACTTCTCCTCACACAACAGTATTGTTCTCAGGATCAAACCTTCTAGAAGAAAGTCAACGAGGATCATGGGCTGATTTGAGTCAAGATGCGCAAAATAGAGCGGCCAGCGCTTTGTTGACTCAGTTGGAAGAAAACGCATTTTTGCTTGCCGAAGCTGTGACTAAAGAGAAGACCATTTTGCAAATCGTTAAAAATATCTGTGAGTATTAATACTACTCTTTATTGCGCATTAAATATTTAAAAAATCAACTGATTCACAGATAAAATACCGCTAACGAAAAATAAAATGCCACGATGGCCAAGTAACGCTTGATAAAACTTTTTTTTAAATATATTGACGTAAATGCCAAATTATGAACTCTTTTATAGACCCGAAATCTGCTCTTACTTAAAACCCGACTAATTACTACTTTTCCTCTTCTATGTGGATGATATTTGATGAACCAAGGAAGAAGAAAACAACTCTTTGTACATTTCTTTTTCTAAACCCACTAAATTTTGTTAAACAGGTCTATCGGTACGAGTTTTGGAAGTTAAAAACGTAGACGATGAAACGTTCCCATCTATAATAGCCCAAGAACAATGGAAAGCATCTGAAGATATCATCACTATACCTAAAGCTGCTTTACTTGGTAAGTCAACCCAAGGTATTATATAAAAACGATAAAAAAAATGATTCTAAGTTTAGAACAGAAAGCCCGGATCAAATTTAACTTAACTATTTAATAAATTGTGTAAATACTTAATATTATTTAATAAGGATGTTGAAGTTTTTGCTAAAATGTTGTAATTTTTCTTCCCATAGACAACCGCCAAAACGATCTCGTCCGCATAGTATTCTTCGCTTTTGATCGACTGGAAGAGATTCTGCCACCAGTCTTTGGAAGAACTCCGCAATTTGCTCCTCAGTTCTCTTATTCCGGGCAACCCACGACAACTAGCATGAACTCGGAAAGAGAAAAGAGGAATATGTCAAGGGTTCTAAATTCTAAGGTACAAATTTCTTTAATTCTATGTTTTAATCAAAAATGGTAATCTATCTTGCATAAATTGTTTCAAAATCCCTGGTTATCTCTATTTGACTATTCGTGATTGTTCAGGTACAAAATTAAACAAAGATTTAAAAAAGGTAATATCTTAAATTTCTTCCCATCTTGGTGACTGAAGGACTAAATTTTTCTTTTTCCAATACAAATTTTAGTTACACTACATTTTTAAAAGATTTTACCAAATGACTTTTTTATGAAGTTTTGACTTTACCTACCTTTTTTTTTACTGACAAGACATATAAAGTAAAGAGTTCCCTGGACGACCTTTATTCTCATTTGAAAATTATACAAATGTAATCTTTTTCTAATTTCGTGCTTTAATTTGCAGGTGATATCAGCATCTTTAGGCAACGGACGTCATATTGAGTTGTCACAAATGGTGCGACTTACAATGAAACATTTGAAGACTGAAAACGTGACCAACCCAGCTTGCGTATTCTGGGATTATACATTACAGTAAGTTTATGTTTACAGAAATTTTAATTAATGATTATATTGCCTTTCAGTGCAACAGGCGTTAAAACAAAATTTGAAAATATGACACTATACTTCATCATAACATATTGTTACAAATGGCAAAACCTTAAATGAAAATTGCTCCGTTTAGATTTTGTGTATAACAAGTAGTAATGTTGTTATTTTTTCCACAGTGGCTGGTCTCCCGAAGGCTGCCAAGTCGAATGGTCAAACCTCACCCACACTGGCTGTGCGTGTTCTCACTTGACCAACTTCGCAATTCTCATGGACGTCCATGGTACTTCGCTTAGCGACGAACATCAAATGGCGTTGAGTTTGTTGACGTTCATTGGATGTGCTATATCGGCTGTTGCACTATTGGCCGCTATTGTTGTGTTCCAGTGCTTTAGAAATATGAAGGTATGTAAGCTATTTGAGTTGAAATACAATAAGGTTAAGACAGGATTGCTTGTATGTTACATTTCACGAGAGTATAATATAATAATATAATAACTTAATACAGTTGAAAAAAAAATAGTGGGTTATTTACACTACTACTACTTCTACTCCATTATCCTTATACAAAATTCTGTTATCTTACGTTCATTGAGTTTATGGAATTTTTCTATACATAAGTTTAAGAATTTCTATCCACATTTTCCAAAATTATTGATCATGCTACGTACTAAAAACATTAATCTCGTCTCGTTTTGTGTCCTTAAATAATTATAAATAAGATAACATTTCCTCAACAGTCGGACCGAGTATTAATACACAAGAACCTCTGCGCTTGTCTCCTCATCGCTGAAGTGGTCTTCATGTGCGGAATCAACCAAACTCAGGATAGAGTGCTTTGTGGCGTCATCGCGGGAGTCTTACATTACTTCTTCCTAGCAGCTTTTGCTTGGATGTTCTTGGAAGGCAAGTTTGTCACCCCTACTACCCGAGAAATTCTGGAGTTATTCAAATATTGACGACACCAAAGAAACAAGCTTTAAGTAGGACTTAATCCGGAATATGTATAATATTCTAGATACCCCTTTCTAGTACCTTTAATTACGATATATGATCCTGATAGTTAGATGACTTTTCATCGGTAACCAGGAACCAGGTTTCCTTACTGAGTAATTGATAACGATTATTTTATGAAGTAAAAATATATCTTGGCTTAATTTTTTGGTTCAAAAATAAAATAAAGTCACACCACAGTCAAAATTATACCACAAGAATTAAAATAGTTGTGTTGTGATATATTCTTATATGTACTTTCTAAAATTCCAGGATTCCATCTCTACGCGATGCTAGTAGAAGTGTTCGAGCCTGAAAGGCCCCGAGCGCGCTGGTACTGCGCCTGCGCATATGCGGCCCCAGCTATAGTGGTGCTGGTGTCTGCCGCAGCGTACCCTCAAGGTTACGGGACCAGGAGGCATTGCTGGTTGACCACTGAGAAGCTGTTCGTGATGAGCTTCGTTGGACCTGTTGCGCTAGTTCTAGCGGTAAGCATTTTCCAAAACACCTTGAGGAAATCTTAAATCTTGTATTATTGATGTAGAAAAGGTGGTTTTAATTTATATACCCAAATTCATACTGAAAACAAGCCTAATAGATGTTAATCTAGAATACGCAAAATACAATGTTGGTGTTTCATATGAAACAATTCATATAGAAGACCCTATATGTATATAGAGCTTGAACCAACAGTTCTTACTTATACTCTTTTATTACGAGTATATGCTGAATCCTCACAAGAAATACTTTTAGAATAATCATTTTTAATGTTTTGCCACATCTAACTCTGTTTTTAATGGCTTCTTGTATAATTTATTTTCAGGCTAACTGGATCTGTCTAAGCATGGTGATCTACATGATGTGCCATCACTCTACTGTGTCAATCAAGGCTAAAGAAAATTCCAAACTTTATAAAATTAGGTAAGATTTACAGTTAATATCACCAAAGTAATAGAGGGCTTAAGGACTATGCTATGACTTTTTTAAGACTGTCACCTGTTTATCTGACAGAACCCTTTCCCAATTTCAGAGTATGGCTGAATAGTTCCTTGGTCTTGGCATTCCTGCTGGGTCTGACTTGGACCTTCGGGCTTCTGTACCTCAACGAACAAACCGTTGGACTGGCGTATACCTTCACAATTCTCAACTCATTACAAGGACTCTTCATCTTCGTGTTCCATTGTTTGCAGAATGAGATTGTGAGTATTTAGATTTGCAATTTTGAAATACAATACATCGTCACGACATAAGAGGTGTTTCCAATATAGACTGTGAAATGAAAGTCGTACACCTATGTTTCAACGACAATTATTATGGCCCAGCGTGAGGGGTGTGAGCCTGTAGCCGTACTTCGGGCACAAATACTTACGTACTAACAGCTTAACGTACCTTACGAAGTAAGTAATTTTATACCTACAACCTCCGGATTACCGGTTGAGACGTTCGAACCACTATAGATACTTCAGAGGCTATCAAGCGGTCGGAGATAGTTGACTGGTATTTACTCAAACAGTAAATAAATTCACTAACTAACCGGACTATTTCTTCTTAGTTCCAGAAAGAGTGCGCTCGTCTTGGTCGACGACATCCCTGGCTGTCTTGCTGTCTGTACCTGACTGGGCAACCTTCATCATCGGGACAGTCACCACCTCACAACAATGCCCCTACAGCATCGTCATCAAATCATTTAGACACCAGACAGGGTTCTGTCAAAAGTAGGAGGTATCATCAGAGTACGGCAGCTGAGAGTGATGATATAGTTGACCCCAGAGATGGAGTAACGGTTAGTATCGTTTTTTAGATAAGCTATAAAAATAAATAGTGAAGGATCATGGGACCAAAAAAATACCCTGTAATACTCCAGTTATCAAGAAAACATGTGAAATTATAAAAAAACATACTACTGCTAATGCATGCAAAGGTGATGGGTAACGCAACAGTACTTGTGTTTAGTTTTATAACTTAATTATTTAAAAAAAGTACTTTATTTGGAAACCGAGGAGTAATTAAGGAAAAAATCTTAGATAACCTAAATTAATTCCCTTAATAAAATTTTACACAGAGCACCGCCAGCACATCGATCTCAGCTTCAACAACCAACAACTTAGTCATCAACAATCTAAACGTTGTTGTCAACAACAACAATCATAACAACAACAATGTCATCAACAATTCTGCCGTCGCCTCATTGGCTGCTGCTGCCGCTGCCCATTCCTACCACACTCATAGAAATAGGAGAAACTCCCAAGAAAACCAAAATTTCGGTCCTGCAAGTAATTTTGGACCTACACTCAACGCCACAGCGGCGAATTTTCCACAACACATTGAAAGGGACGCAGCCCCTATGTCTCATCTAAGAAATCCCATAAATACTGGCAGTGGCAGATACCCCCAAGGATATAGACAAAATGTACAACAAGGTGCGTATGTTTTACATAAAAAGGAGATAGGATTTATTCAAAATTTTCCAACAAATTATTAATTAAAATTGAAACCACCTAAAACACCACTTTTTTGCTATTGTGACTAATTGGTTTAGACAGCTCAGTTTCTTATTTAATTTTCGTTTGTAATTTTCTGGTTTTAATGAGTTCTTTTATGTGTCACTAACATGTTATATGTTTTTGTTTGGTCTCGAGGGACCAAAACACTATGCGTAAAAGGAAACGCAATTAGTGTATTTTTTTAATACGGTAAGTTATATTGTTTGTTTTTTATTATTTCTTTTTATAGGTATTGCAACGTTTTGTTTTAGTTGACTTCTTCAATAACTAATGCTTTTAAATAAATACTAACTTCTCTGCAAATTCTTCTTTTCTTTCATAATAACAGTCTTCTAATTTTAGTGGTGTGGTGGTTAGTGAAATTTTACTAAAATAGTAGAATTCACTGCATATTTCTGAATGGCATCAAGCGGGACATAGATTTATGTAAATCTTAGTAAATAATGCTTTTCCTAGGGTTACATAAATCAGTAAACTTAATGCATTTCGAAAAATTATATCAAAATCCTATCTCTAAAATATGTGATGCATATGCATTTTGTACCTAAGTATTCTATAAAATATCCGCTTAAACATTAAGTACATTTCTACAATAAGAACATAGTTAATAGACACAAAGACAGTTTTTCAGGTTGGCGGTGCATTTCCATTATATTTCTTCATATTTATAATCCTTTTCTATCCTCTTTCTTTCTAAATTTTTCCCGATTCTAAATATGTATGTCTTTTTACAGAGTTTATCGTTACTAGTTTTGTAACCTGAAGCGACATATTAAAATTATTCATTTCACTATTTTTATCTAGAAACGTGACTATCGTTTGGTCATCATCTAAACTGGTATATCACGAAAAAAACTATAGTGCACGTCTGATGGCAGAACCGTTTGAAGCATATTCTTCACGTCTTCGACGAACGATATATAGACAATATTTTACGTGAATTAGCGGGATGATTGATTGTATTATCTCTCAATTTCTCTGTTTTTATTTCTCGAAGACGTGACAATAATGTTTCAAGCGTCATTCTTTCTAAAGCTGCCGAATGCTTTAGTTTACAACTATCATATTTTACTATACTTACTCCGGTGATATGCCAGTTTCTTTCTATGGCTCAACAAAATGCAATTGTATATATTTGTGTATCTATTTTAAATCTACAACTACTTTTATATTACCAAAAACAGAGCTACAACTTGCAACCGGACGCAAGATGGAACATTCGCCCGACAGCTCCAATTTACGTACCAAGCGACGAAACCCGATCCATACGCGTTCCGACGCCTCAAAACCTACCGCATAGCGCATCTCATACGCAGAGTATTGCATCAATGCATAGCTACAGAAACAATCTTGATCCAAATGATTATCAGAACATGAACGCGCGGTCTCGGTCGCCATCTTTCAAGATGGCCGCCATAGATTGGGGGGTGATGGCTAACCCTATCGGTGCAGGCAATGTCTGGAAGGTGAGGGAGAGGGAGCTGTAAATGAAGCTTTTTGTGTGCAGCACTGTTTTAGTGTTCATCACTTAGAATTAATTTACCTAGTTTCATACTAAAATTGCCATGTCTGGGTTTGTCTTTCTTGAAAGTGAAATCGACTTTGTTATTCAAGGATTTTTAATAAATTTAAATAACCGCTAGCATTGGCAATCACTTAGAAAATTACTTACTCCATGTGTTTTGGCTATATTCAGCCAGTACATGAAAATGTCAGCACTAAAAGTTCTAGTTGAGTTTGTTTATTTTTCCAGGTCCATTGCTAAATTGAAATGTCTTAGGTCAGAATTAAAAGTCGTAAAAGCTTAATTTATTTTATACTTTTGTCTTCTTGCAACAAGTTTTAAATTCTTGAATCGTAATGTTGGAGACAATAGCCCAAGGCAAGGTCCATGAATGAAACATTCAACTTCATCATTCCGCATGAAAACCCTTATCCATAGCCTTAAAATTCGCATGAATTATGTAGTCGACTATAGATTTTATGACTACAGTAGCCCTTTCCATCTCCTACCACTCACCATTGTGAATAGCACATAATTATTGTTATACTAAAAGAGAATGATATTAGATTTCTTATACACTAACAACACTTTTTCTAGATAACTTATTGAATTAATTTGTATAAAAATAAAGTTATTTTGCATTTAAGGAATTGAGCTGTCTCTCTATGAATTTTACAGATCGTTAGTGCCTAAATGAAATATTTTTTAACTAATACCAAAAATATTTTTCAGCAGAACACTTCTTCTAAACACCATCATCCAGGAGGAACGTCAACTTTGCCCCATCACGACACACTATCGCGCCAACTCGCCCAACAAAATCACATGCATAGTCCATACAACGAGTGCGATGCCCCTTTAGCCCCCGGCTCTCCTCGACACATCGTCAAAGACGAAGAAAGTCCATTACATCATCCCCAGGGCTACAATACTACTAGAAGCTACAACCATGATTTCCGAAATCCTCACGTCTACATGTCGCAACAATCTCCCGGCAGTCAAGAAATGATTTTCAGAAAGCACTACAAAGATGAGAACAGACGTAAACACCACCACCATGGCAGCCAAAACGTAAACCACACGTATTCCGAAATCGCATCCCAACAGGGTAGAATATACCGCAGAGGATCTGAACAGGAATTTCGAGTAATTCAAGATGATCCAGTATACGAAGAAATAGAGCGAAATGAAACGCTTATGTCCGATATGTCAGATGATAATTCCGGGCCTGATAGCTGTCGCCAAAACCCTGGGCACCATGGTTCTTCAAGCTCCAAGTTCTATGGTGATCATAGACCATTGATCTCTTATAGCCCTGGGGAAAGGCATCACCATGATGAGCATTTTAAGTATGGGACTAATAAATGGGACAGTCTGGATAGACAATATGATCCCAGGCATGGATATGAGAGCGGTCGGTTGATGGGGCATCCTTATCATCAACCGCAGGAGAATATGAGAGCATTGGCAGCTGTTTTGAATGGAGAGAATAATGTCGTGTGCCATCTAGAGCCGCATAATTCTTACGATGTTTATCAACCACAAAGTGGAAACCCTAGGACTGTATCTCAACCCAGTTTTTAAGGTAATTAAAGTCATAGAAGGCACATAAGGTGTCTTGTTTTTGAGTGATACATAGTGACTTTGTGAAATTTTTGGATGTGGAACGTTTTTCGACGGCTTTGTACAGATATAGAGGATGAATTCGCTCTATGGTTTTAGTAGTAGGACAGTCGTGTTATAGCGGACAAATAAGTGATAGTGTTATGTAGAAACTTGCCATACTGTGGACTTTTAACTATATTTATATAGACGGATAGAATGTAAACTTACGTTGCTATTCATAGGTATCTCTGTCTTGCAAGGTTCGGGAGTAAAATATCTGTGAATACCGATGGATAATTTTAAATCACTTTTTCCACTGTGATCCTATTTAAATGTAAAGGCTCAAGAATCAGTGTTGCGACCATATGTTTCGTCTTGTGACGGAAAATCTGAGAGCAATTGTGTATATATGACTTTATAGCAATTAGTACTAGACTTCCTATGTGACCTTACTATTTCTATTACTGTCTGACATTTTGGTTGATAAAAACATGGCATTTTCTGAATATGTGCATTTTCCGATTATTGTAAGTTCGAAAATCTGTGATGTTTCATTTTTACGCGTAATTTTAAGTTCGCCTTTTTATGTTTTATATATTTTTTATATGTTGTGTGTAAACTCACTGCCATAATGAAATGCACTCTGTATTTTTGTATTGATTGTAATTTGAGGCAATATTTTTTTGTACGTAGGGCGGTTTTTGTAGCTTTTTTGTTATTTTGTAAATGGACATTTCGAAAAAATCCATCCAACCTATTATAGACTGACACCACTTGATGTTGTGCACATTTCTGTACATTAGGGTTTAGACATTAATTAATTAAAAAAACTATAATTATTTCTACGTACTGTAGATTTACTTTAAAGCCATACATGCAAATGAATTATCATTTTCCCGAAGAATAAAAAAGGAATTGTATTGATGAATTGATATTTGTACAATACATAATAATAACACCCACTAACGTCGTCGTGTCTATTTTCTCGATTTCTAGTGCATTTTAAAAAAGAAAAAATTGAGCAATACATTATTAGACTGAAGTATTAGATAAATTTCTGGCCTTTTTACTATTTTATTTTTAAAAATTACACAGTGTATCGATTTTTAAAGGCCGAAATTTATAAAATACTTTTATTTAAAATAAAAAACTTGAGGTTTATTTTTTTTATAAAATTTCTCTAAGCTATTCGTGTGCTAAATAGTAAACGAAAAATTTTTTGACCAATGAGCTTGGCACTTGTAGTTGATGTTATATTTAAACAATATTATGTTGACAGGAATTTTATAATATCTCACTTGAAAAAGAAAATGTGGGAAAGTTTAGTTTTTTGTTTCCTTAATTGGGTGTGCTAGTCCATCTATTTTCCCACTCTTTAATAAAGTAAAATGCTAAGGTATTTGTATAAAATGATGTGACATGTGTATTTCTGTTCAGTATTTTGTTTTCATTGTATTGTAACATCGTTGATGAAGAACATATATTAATGTAAAGTAGGCGAAACAAAATATGTAAATAATTTAAAGTTTATATAAATAAAGATCGGTCATTCTGTAAGAATGACCAAAATATATGAGCTTTTAATTTTACCTCATAATAAGTATTTTTTATAACTAAAAATATAATAGTCAAATAATACGAAATAAATTTATGTTCAGAGTTTAATTCCATAATATCTTTAACACAAGATGGTTTATTAAAATGTTTGATTATAACATCAAAATACGACTGCAGACTATTAAAAAAAACTATAAATCTAAATTGATTGATTGAAACATTTTGTTTTCATCCAAAAAAAGTAGAGAGATCTAAATGAAGGCAAACTTAATTAGATACAGTTGCCTATAATGAGATCTTGTTTTTGAAAAAAATAATTTCTCTAAATATTATTTATTACAATTAAAAATATCTAAACCAACACATTTTGATCACGCTGAAGTTAATACATCGAAAATAAAAATAGAAAATTAATTATTAAAATAAGGGTAGTTACAGATCCATTCATACTTTTTTATATAAATACAAAAATCGTCACTCTCTTATTTTTAAGCACCTGCCACAATTTCCTAAAGAAGTTTATTAAAATTATGATTTTTAGAAAATTCCGAGGAAAGATGTTTCAACGAGCTCGAACGTGAAATTGATGTAAAATCAATAAAATAGTGATGAATTATTTTTAAATTGAAAAGTTTAATGAAAATGAACACAATAAAAATGCACACACTTAAATACACAATTATCTTTTTAAATCTCAACCACAAGAATTTCCTTGTCTACAATATTAAAGTTTGTCGCTAGCCGTACTTGATTATTTAAAACATTTTTTTTATTTAAAAAAATAAATGCATGCAAGGTACTTAAGTATGAAAAAAACATACAAAGCAATACTTCTCAATGTCATTATTGTCATTCCAATATAAATTAAACTGATAGGCCAGTATCAGTGAACTGTTAGAGGTCACGTTGCTATAAAAATTCAATGTTATTGATTTAATTCTTATTTTATAACATAATTATGAATATCATTATGTATTTATGTAGGTCACTATAAATATAGACAATTTTAGTCGATGAAATGAAGTGATACTTAAGTCGTATATTTATTTTAGTTTCTTATTTATTAGTAGCTTGAAGAGAGGATCCGGGCACTTGAAACTAGATGTACAAAAGTAGAATAAAATGTACAATTTTCACACACACAGCACACAAGAGTTTTGCAGTCTTACACCGACAATATCACATAGACATAACACTTTTGGTCCCAAGTTACTGTAATCACCTTTCCAAGAAACGAAAGAAAGAGAAGATAAAATGTTATTTTTAAAATAGTTGAAGAAAAAACAAAGACCAGATTTAATAAAAAAACGAAGCAACTTGGGACCAAACAAAACGCCAAACCAACGCTATGAACAACCACAATTCTCCACAACCATTCCAGGAATGGTTCCGTAAATGATGTTGAAGTCGTGGTCGAAATACAGCATGGATATGCTGCTCATCTTCCTTGGTGCACAGCAGGGTCCGCCGCTGCCTTGGGGAGCAGCTAAATGGACCAGGTGTGTATGAGGGTACTTCTGAAGGAAGCTGTAGGGACACTCGCCGCTACAGTAGTTTGCGTCGTACTGCTTGGGAGCAATGATCCAGTCCCAGCCGAACTCCTCGAAGTTGACAACCAGGGGGTATCTGCAACATCTGACCTCCTTGGAGTTTTCGGTGCAGTCCATGCCCAGAGTGCGCCTAGTTCGCTTATGTGAATTGTCGCGCAGGAATACTTCTATGTAGGGCATCTGAAAAATAAATGATAGATTTTATATAGGTGGTAGAGCTAATGCCGGGCAAAGACTGTGGAGGTACCACCATCTTACTCCGAAATCCTCCCGAAGTTATGGCGGCCCACCATTGCCTGGGACCGATGGATGGCGGTATATCCATCCCCAATTGCCGGGCCTTATATAAATCAGACTGGTGACGGGCAGCGGCGTCACTGGTGCAAGGGTTTCGGCACCGCGCTCACCAACCCGCCTGCCCAGCGTGTGTGAGTATGGGCATTTCTTCCAGGAGGACCGCCAAGAGTGGCGAAATCCTGGAAAGGCCTATATCCAGCAGTTGACGAAACAGGCTGATGGATGGATGTATATAGAAATAAAATTGCTTGTAGCAGTAGCCGATATCGATAGAAATCGAGCTGATCTAAGGAAGAACGTTCAGGGCTGCCCAAAAAACAAAGGAAAAAGAGATATCTTTTAAAAAATCAAGTCCAATAAGCTCGTATAGAGCTGGATAACTTACTGAATTGAAATAATAATATACAACGATACTATTATAAGTTGGTTTAAGACAGTTAAGGACAGAGATTCCAATAGATAGTCAAATGTTCGTGTTGAAAATGTAATGATCTAAAACATCGAAGGAAAAGAATGGATTCCTTTTACTTATTACGAAAGTTTTTATTTAGAAAACACCCTAGTTTCAAGACAACTTAATGAAAATAAAAATAACTTCACTGGGAGAACCGCGTTTCAGACGAAAATATTTTAGTGGCCTGTAGTTTAAATAAGTAGATATCTACATGTTAAGTTGGTAACTGATAACGAAGCTTGATTTATAAATAATAATAAAAAAGTTGCACCAGATACATAATCACGTGAATAAAAACCTAAATTAAATTGATAAAGTTATAAGAAAGAAAATGTTGATTTTAGGATATTATGATTGTTTAGCCAACCATTTAGATCACAAATACAAATAGACTTGGTACGACCTAGTCAAACCAATGGCTTCAGCGGATTGCAATAATCATAAATAATAAAATAAAAAATAAGGGCTGGTTTGGGCAGGCTCGGAAATAATTTAGGAACGGTATACGATTAGTTAAATATTTTGGTGATATCTGACAGTTAATCTATTTATTGATAAAGCCACGCTAGCTAAATAAAAATGAAAATGCTATTAATAAATTAATATCTACACTTGACCTTTTTCCGGGAGTAGATTTGAGAATGCGTAATTAATTTTCAAGATAAAGTTTTTAATTACGTTTAACTACATAGATGTTTAGGCCTCATTTCGATAAACTGTTGTCCACTTGGGTGATATTGTCTTTGATCAACACAAAAATACTTCAAAGTCTGAACAATAATAAGGATGCATAATAGGTAAAAAGACATTAAAAATGTTACAAAATTCAAGAGATTAGAGAGAAGAGTATTGTGTTACTGGCGAAAGTGAAATTTATTTATTTATAATTCGTACTGAAGACTCGGTAAGTGCTCAGTATCAAGGTTTGAAAACCCTTTTTGCGTAATTATTTTGCTCGTGTTCCCTACAAACGCCAGCCTAGCGTCACTATGGTGGGTCAACATTTCATTTTGCGATATTAGCAAAAATAAGTGTTATCGATCCGTGACACTGATCACTTACCTAGCCTCCAGTATAAATGTGGCTGCATAAATAAATGTCATCTTATTATAATGTAATTTACCCGGCTATAGTACGGTCAGAAAAAGAGAATAAACCAGGCCCAGAGCAGTCATTTTGATCCCAAGACGAACTGACGATTTACGGCAAATGAAATGAAGAATACTTGAATGTAATATATTTGTGTATGTCTTAACTAAATATTACTTTATTTCATGTAGGTCTTTGGATTAAAGTGTTTGTGCTGGGCCTGGTTTTCTTCTTGACTATACATTAGGGTGGATTTCGAATTGTAAGATTTTCTTCCGTTTTCCATGTTCGCGCTATAGTTGAAAGATGGCTTATTGCCTATAGATTATACTTTAAAAATATAAAATAATATAATATAATATCTTGGTAAGAAATACTGCCCTAAAGTAAAAACGTCAGTGAGCTATCATATAATTTCAAGACATCGTTTGATAATAATATTTTTGTTTATTGATTTTAAGAAAAAATACTAATTATCCGATTAAAAATAATTTAGTTTCCAACAATTCAACATTTAGCAAATATTTGAACAGTAAGTGTTCAATATTTTTGTAGATATTTTTTTTGCTGTAGCGACCAAAGTTTGAGATTTTTGTGTTAATAATTTATACAGCTGTTATTTTCTCTGCAAAGCTTCAGAATCATCACAGAAAATATTTAAAACAATTTTGGTAAAAAATAGCCATAGAAAAAAGGGCCTGAAGATATTGAAATGTTTGCTAAAAAAGTTACTATGGTAACTTCAGCTATCTTCACAAAAAATATTTTCCATCGTTTATTTTAATATAAATATAATAAAAGAAGTAAAAAAGCACCATAAATTAAATAAACTAAAAAACAGTAACATTAATTTTCCTCCAAAAAAAATAAAAAATAATGAAATGAATTGTTGTAAATGTGTCGATTAGTGTTTTTTCTTTAATTCGATTAACAAAAATATAACGAAACTATTTTAAAATGTTATGGTAGCTTCGTGATTTTTTTAACCGTACCCCTCGGGGCAGTGCTTCCCCTAAAAATATCAGAATGTTACCATATAATCTTTTGATTGTATCCCCATACAACACCAAACAAGCAACCCGCGGAACTGAAAAACCCAAAAGCTCGAAAAAAATCCACCCTACTATAATGTTAGTGAAGACATGGACGAATTTACCATGGTGGAGAATAAAAAGGTTTGACTACAGCTTTACTTTCCTAAAATATTCCACTTCAATGGGCCTGCTAGCGTCGTTTCAGAGATTAATCTTCAAAAACATTATTTCTAAAGGAGATATCATCAGTATGAAAACCAAACTCACCAAAGCATTATTAGTCTCCGAACTTGGGTGTGGAACCACTAAGCTCATCCTACTTCTCGAGTCTTGTATTCTCACGATCACTGACAAAAACTCCCTCGGCAGCCTAAAGAATTCTGCCACCATATTCGTCACGTTTATCTTTAGCCATCTCCCCTTCCTCAACTCCTCTTTGGACATCTTCACTGAATTATCCGTATATGGAACTGATGCTTTATACCCCTGACTGTTTCTTGTCACCCGACTCACTTGAATATTAATCGTGTAGTGATCGTCCAAGTTGGTGACGTTTCTGTATGAATCTAACTCTTGAACGTGGATGTTCAGGACAGCTTCTCCGACTTCGTTCTGTAAAACCTTATCTGTGAATCTGAAGTTAATTGTCTTGAACCCCTTGAAGTGGCTGTGGCGCCTCGTGTCTGCAAAAAGTGAAAAATCGTTTAAAAAATCTGATTTGATATATTCCGTTGAAAAGGGAGGAGATATACCAGGATGGACATCAAGTATTTCAAAAAAAATCAAACGCATCTTTCACCATAATCAAGCATAAAGAATCAATGAACATTTGCAAACTAAAGCCGCCACTTTAGCCGCAAATGACACTGATACTATCATTCAAACATTCATTCATTCATTCATCTGTTTGATATTCCGTAAAATATGCTGAAACGTCTAAACTAGTTTTAAATCTGAGGTCGATGTTTTGATTCCTATCTATGTTAGATTGCCTTCAAAAGCTGATAGTGATTTATTAATGATGAGAAAGATGAACGTTTTGAAAAGGATATGGCATGACAATCGCAGATCCTTCGAAGACGTTCTTCAGAATTGACAGCTGCACCTGAAAATAAATAACAACGATCAAAGGTTGAAACAACGGTCAAAGGTAAAGTGGACAAAGTTCTTCTTCATATTGGCCCAGTAAATAACATTTTAAAATTTCACTTTAACATTCACACCACTTCAAACAAAACTGGCTTTAAAAGTAGACCAATAACCTAACCTTCGTCAATAAAACACGAGAAAATAAAATCTGAACTTGAGACGAATACCACACAGCTGATCGACCAGGTAACGACTAACATTAAATTGCAGAATTCGCAAACTATTCGGGCAGGTGCTAAAAAAGCTTCTAAAAATATCGAGTTCGTTCATCCAATTCATAGATTCCAATCAGAAGGCCGAAGCTCAACGCCCACGATTGCTTAGCTTGAAAAAGCTACGTCAGTAACTGCAAATCTATTGCTTCTGACAGCTTGTTTATCGATCTATCGTCGACTGTTTAGAATTAGTGAAAGTTTATTTGTTTGTATTTAAGTTACTGAGCCAAAGCAGCGAAGTTTTGCTGTAAGCACTCTGATAGTAAATATGTCAGTTTAGGATACGTTTCAAAACTTTTTTCAGTGAATAATCGGTCCCAAAGTTTTCTTTCCACGTCTGGATAGTGTTTGGATTGTTTTTATTAAGAAGATCTAGATAGTTTCTGGTCTCATTGGTAGCCTGCGCAGGATCATCGACCGAGGATAATGACAAGAGCGCGTGCAAAAATATAATTGAAAGCGATGTCAACAGATGACTTTTTAATTGTAGTCTCTTATTACTTATTGCCATCAATTCGAGGGTGTGGTGGCAATTTGAGTGTGCATATACAATATTTTTGAAACCATTTATGAACCAAAAAAGAAATAAATAAAACAAAAAGTTTAATCAGGATAAAAAAGTTAAGAAGCGGTAAGCAGTTCAATCTGAAAAAACTCGTGTTCTTCCCGGTCGATAATGCACATGAAAACCAAAACCTACATGCCCTTAAGGCTTAGTAGGTCGATCGCACAACGAAAGAGATAAGTATATCTGAAAAAGCGCGCGTCTGAGCAGGTCGGTAAATCAAGGAGAGAGTGGATAGTGCTGTTTTTCAATGAACAAAATTCAATATAAATTCACATAAGTGCGTTTTAAAAAAATCGCTGTACTATCGTTTAGATAATGGGTTTATATGTTTTAAACAGAAATCATTGTTATTATTACTTTCTTGGTTTCGACATACTGCTTGTTTGAAATGAAAACATAGCCTTCACTTTGCAATTTTTTTCGATCGAGCCAATTTTTCTCAATCGCGTTTTGGGTTGTTACATCGCCTTAGAAAAGGCTTTGTTTATAGCATGTATTTATTTCAAAACCATATCTATTGTAGTTAGGGAGTACTACTTGTTCAAAAACTCCGTTTTTACTACCTATGTCGTCTTAACGCTTTTTAGCGTATTAATAATATTGGTATGTGTATGTGACTTTTATTTATGCAGTCAAACTCATATTGGAGACTTGGTGATTGATAAGTAATACGTATCGACAACACTTTTTGCTAATTTCGCAAAATAAAAACTTGACGTCCCATAGTAATCGACTCTGAGCTGGGCTTGCGTTTGCAAGGAAAACGAAAAGAATTATTTACGAATATCACAAAAAGGGTCATCGAACCTTGTTACTGAGCACTTACTGAGTCTTCAGTAAGAATTTGGCTGTATAATAAAAGTCACCTTATATTCCGTACCACCACAATATGGGTAAGGATCCTAAAACCATGATGGTAAGTTGGTAAGTAACAACGATGATGTCATAGCAACAACAAGGTGACAATAGACAAGTCGCTAAAATAATAACGCCCGTCACATAATTCAGCACCCTTTGACTAAGGAACCCTGATTTTTATAATTTGTTGTTTTGATTTAGAGTAATTTCGAATATTTATCAAATTTTTCTTCAGAACAAAATTCAATCTTTTCGTATTTTTTTTTACAGTATGGACCAAAATTTGAGATTTTTATTTCAATAATTTCCAGTATTTTATTTCAGTCATTTTCTGTACCTAAATTTCTAAAATTATTTTAAACAATTTTGGTAAAAACTTAGCAATAGAATAATAAGAATAGAATAGTATAGTTAGAATAGAATGGTTAGAGGTCCTGAAGATTTTGAAATTTCTACTAAAAAATTGCAATTATGTTCCAACGTAACTTGTTTTGTACAGCAGCTATCTTCACTATGGTTTACTACCATATACATGGAATAAAATAAGTAATAAGCACCATATATTAGTAAAACAAAAAGACTAATTTTAGCTTTTCCTGAAAAAAAATGCAACATGAAAATGAACAATGTCCTTAGGAATCTTTTAGCAAGAAATATACCGATTAGAAAGTCATCTCATTATTAGCTTACTAATAAGTATTCTGGGACGAGCTCAAGTCGGAGAGATAAAAGAAGGTCCCAGAATGGGCAAGAAGCGTCTAGCTTCGAGACAAAGATCGAAAGTAATGTTTCATTCGTTACAGTAGATATGTAGAGAACATTGTAGATTATTACAAAATATTCTGGGACGAGCTCAAGTCGGAGAGATAAAAGAAGGTCCCAGAATGGGCAAGAAGCGTCTAGCTTCGAGACAAAGATCGAAAGTAATGTTTCATTCGTTACAGTAGATATGTAGAGAACATTGTAGATTATTACAAAATATTCTGGGACGAGCTCAAGTCGGAGAGATAAAAGAAGGTCCCAGAATGGGCAAGAAGCGTCTAGCTTCGAGACAAAGATCGAAAGTAATGTTTCATTCGTTACAGTAGATATGTAGAGAACATTGTAGATTATTACAAAATATTCTGGGACGAGCTCAAGTCGGAGAGATAAAAGAAGGTCCCAGAATGGGCAAGAAGCGTCTAGCTTCGAGACAAAGATCGAAAGTAATGTTTCATTCGTTACAGTAGATATGTAGAGAACATTGTAGATTATTACAAAATATTCTGGGACGAGCTCAAGTCGGAGAGATAAAAGAAGGTCCCAGAATGGGCAAGAAGCGTCTAGCTTCGAGACAAAGATCGAAAGTAATGTTTCATTCGTTACAGTAGATATGTAGAGAACATTGTAGATTATTACAAAATATTCTGGGACGAGCTCAAGTCGGAGAGATAAAAGAAGGTCCCAGAATGGGCAAGAAGCGTCTAGCTTCGAGACAAAGATCGAAAGTAATGTTTCATTCGTTACAGTAGATATGTAGAGAACATTGTAGATTATTATCTTAAGCTAGACGCTTCTTGCCCATTTTGGGACCTTCTTTTATCTCTCCGACTTGAGCTCGTCTCAGAATACTTATTAGTAAGCTAATAATGAGATGACTTTCTAATCGGTATATTTCTTGCTAAAAGATTCCTAAGGACATTGTTCATTTTCATGTTGCATTTTTTTTCAGGAAAAACTAAAATTAGTCTTTTTGTTTTACTAATATATGGTGCTTATTACTTATTTTATTCCATAATATATGTATAATAAAAGTCACCTTATATTCCGTACCACCACAATATGGGTAAGGATCCTAAAACCATGATGGTAAGTTGGTAAGTAACAACGATGATGTCATAGCAACAACAAGGTGACAATAGACAAGTCGCTAAGCTAAAATAATAGAGCTCAAGTCGGAGAGATAAAAGAAGGTCCCAGAATGGGCAAGAAGCGTCTAGCTTCGAGACAAAGATCGAAAGTAATGTTTCATTCGTTACAGTAGATATGTAGAGAACATTGTAGATTATTACAAAATATTCTGGGACGAGCTCAAGTCGGAGAGATAAAAGAAGGTCCCAGAATGGGCAAGAAGCGTCTAGCTTCGAGACAAAGATCGAAAGTAATGTTTCATTCGTTACAGTAGATATGTAGAGAACATTGTAGATTATTACAAAATATTCTGGGACCAGCTCAAGTCGGAGAGATAAAAGAAGGTCCCAGAATGGGCAAGAAGCGTCTAGCTTCGAGACAAAGATCGAAAGTAATGTTTCATTCGTTACAGTAGATATGTAGAGAACATTGTAGATTATTACAAAATATTCTGGGACGAGCTCAAGTCGGAGAGATAAAAGAAGGTCCCAGAATGGGCAAGAAGCGTCTAGCTTCGAGACAAAGATCGAAAGTAATGTTTCATTCGTTACAGTAGATATGTAGAGAACATTGTAGATTATTACAAAATATTCTGGGACGAGCTCAAGTCGGAGAGATAAAAGAAGGTCCCAGAATGGGCAAGAAGCGTCTAGCTTCGAGACAAAGATCGAAAGTAATGTTTCATTCGTTACAGTAGATATGTAGAGAACATTGTAGATTATTACAAAATATTTTGCTTCCTCGCACTGGATATTAACCGTTTATTTGCTGGATATTAATATGTAAAAATTTATGTATATTTTCATGTATTTCAATAGGTATGAACCTGTTTGATTTTTTTAGGGTACAGACAGGATTGCCGCCGCTAAGCCTCCTCTGTCTGTCTGTGCGTCCGTCGGTCTGTCACGGGGGTCTACAGCTTTAGCCGTAATATGTAGATAATTGAAATTTTCACAGATAACGTGTTGCTATGACATTTTTTAAGGAAAATAATAGAAATTAGATATATATATATATACCTATATATCCCAAAGGGGGTCCCAATAAAAGAAACCTCGAAAAAGTAGATTTTTTTGATGTTATTTGTTTCAGCTCTATCTTAAATACCGGTAATACATACAAGTCTGAAATTTGGTAAAATTTTTTGACATATTCTAAAGTAAAACTGCAAATTATAAAAATTAGGGTTTCGTACTCAGCGTATTTTTTGTCAGGCGCTACCAATTTAGCTGCTTGTTTTGTGTCGCCTTGATGTTGCTACGATTCCTATATTGTTGTTATTTAGTTATTTACGGAACCCTTTGTTCGCAAGTCCGACTCGCACTTGGCCTAATTATTCTGTTCAGTTTTTCTGTTCTATTTGCCCACGGAAGTAATTTCTATAGTAATAAGCTCACCTTTACTAAAATACGTATTTCTTTTATTATTCAAGATTTTTTGCACGGACCTGAAAACCGGGTTTGAAAGTTAAGTCTATCATAAGGTTAACCCTTTATAGGCGTAACCCTTCATACCCAGGCATAAGTTTAAGCCTATCATAGGGTCATACATTAGGTTTGGAAGTGAAGCCTATCATGGAGTTATATTAGGTTTAAAACCCTTTATGGTAGGGTTATATAGGGTTACTAGCTTTTGCCCGCGGCTCCGCCTGCGTGTTATTCGGTTCAACGACATGCTCTTTTCCGAGATAAAAAGTACCCTATATTGTGTTAAGTTAGGGTATAAGCTATATCCATTCTAAATTTCATCCAAATCCGTTCAGCCGTTTCAGCGTGAAAGAGTAACAAACATACACATACACACACACACACGCAAACTTTCGCATTTATAATATTAGTGTTAGTGTGATAAATTCTTCCAACACCAACATTTAACAAAAAGTAAGGCCTTTTTTCGCCAGTTGCTTTTCGACCGGGTTATATAGGGATACTTTAGGGTTAGGTTACCGTTAGCAAGTAAGCTCAAAGAAACCCTAAAAAACCCCAAATTGGATAGGGTTTGCTTGTGTGTTGGTCACTTGCTCGCCGCGGTCTGTTTCCAGACCCTTCTAATTAATTTTATGACCCTATCGACCAGGTCGGCAATAAGACACTTGCGCGCAAATTAGGGATTAAATTTTTTAAGCCGATAGATGTTTATGACCCTACCCTTACCCTGTATCTTATTATGTCTATCCTTTATACGGTAATTACTAATGTAAAAGCAAAACAACTAATGGAATATCATTTGTCCTCGACCTGTCGTTGAAGGCAAAACAAATCTGTGAATTCAAAGTTTCAAATAATCTAATTCACATTTACCTTAATACCCGAGGACATACTCTCACAATTGACATGATACTTTTCAGCGATATAAAAATCAACAAATAATAAAAAAAAACTTTAAACAATAACAATATAGCCTTTTCACCTGAATTTGAGCTACTTTTGTTTTTCTACAAAACAATGCTAAGCCCAGAGCTGCATCATATCTTTTTTCAATGAATTTTACTAATGGATTTCTTAAAATGTAAAACAATGGACGGTTGATATGTAGTTTAATCTTTACAAATTGCCTAAGTTAAAAGATTTGTAAAGGTTTTTCAGACAAAACTCCCTCGAAAATAAAGGACTTCGGTGCCAACCGCAAATTGATATAAGTAAGCAAACTTATCTATTTTACTTCTATTTATTTATTATTTTTGAAATGACTTTTGTGACTGACAGTACTCCAGTGTGAAATAAATGAAGATTTTTAATTGTCAAATTGTAGGCAAAAAGGGGATGAATTTACACCTAGTGAATATATTTTATTATCGACGCACGAATCGACACCAAAAATAAAGATTTTTGGCACGAACTTACATGGCACGTCTGCTACCTGCATGAAGTATTGACTACGGCGCGCAACTATCCCAATTACAGAAGGTAATCGGCGCGCAACTGACCGGTGGTATTTTCTGCTACCTGCATGAGTTTTTTACCGCGGCGCGTAAGTGACCCATGCCCGTTTGCTTACCACTTACGGATAGGCTTACTAATTATTTGATTTGATGCAAAAACACTTTGTAAGACTTTTTGTGCTAATAACATAGTACTTATGTAACTAATTAAATTTATTACCTTAGGTTATGACTAACTTGCATTTTTTTTCAGCAACGTTGCGCAAATTGCAATCGCATTTAATCGATTAATAAAGTCCATTAGCATATTGCCTATATTTATTAGTACAAAGTAAAAGTAATCTTATAGTATAGGTACAATTTAGGACAAGAAAACAGCTTTGTATCTAAATCTGACCAGCTTGTTTTATCTATAAAATAAAATCGATCTTTAAATTTTCTCGTGATGATGCCTTCTAAAATTTCAATATTTTGGTCTATATGAAAAACAATTGAGAATAGAGTTTCCAAATTTTGCACAAAACGGTAACGTGGCTAAAGTGCTTAATCACCTTAATTTTTGCACTTGTGCGTAAATATTTAGTCCCTTATTTAATTCCTATTGTCCTTACTAAGTGTTTTCGACACCATAAAAACATATCCATATATTCACGCCTGTTTCCCAGCCGTGGGCAGGCAGAGACTATGAATCTCTATCTGTTACGACCACGACACACCTTAACACACACAACAAAGTAAAGAAAAAACAAGAAATCCTGACTGCTAAAACCGTAGGCCAAGAATGCACAAATTCATCATCACCATCAATGATCTTCGAGGTTATTAGACTAATGTCTAGACCAGACGAACCTAGACCGAATCTAGACCGAATCTCGGTTGCACGTGGACCTCTAAATGTACGAAATATAGTCTAGAACACTACGTCACTCGCGCTTGGGGTTCCGTATGCGGTGACGCGACTTTTCCTCTAATCAGGCAGATTACGACTGCACTCTTGACTTTTTGACGCATTCCTTTGATAACTTTTTTCTTTATGGACGTTTTAGCATCGTTATTGAGGTGCAAAGTTTTTGTCGTACAAAATTACAAAGTTTACAAAACTTTCGGCAAAAATGATAATCTATTGTGAAATAATAGTAATCAAAAATAAAAAAGTTTTCGCAAACCACTTCCAAAAATCAAATTTTCAAGTAAATTGTATTTTTTAATTTTACCCTACAGTTACAAGTTACAACAGTGTGTAGTGATTGCTTAGTAATGTGTGATCTTGAACCCCAAAAATTACAACAATGATAAAAGTATAGCCAAAACTTACCTTCTGACTCCAGCCACCCACTGCAAAAAATGCAAAAAAAACACACTTTTCGCCATCACTATTCATCCGAACACATCTCCTTGAAAAAAGAACAGAATTTTAGAACGAAACTTCAAAATTCGGATTCTGAATTCAAAATTCGCGAATTCCATATCTGTAATTTCCGAACGGCCGTGTCCATGAGTTGCCAGTGTCGAACTGTTCAAAAGATGTCCCCAGTTTTGCTTGTAAGCGTGGGTTTGATGTGATTCAAATAATGTTCTGACGAATTTGCAGCGATTATAGTCTCTAAAACAAGGGGAGAATGATCATTTTGCAAACCGTACTGCCGGTCCTTCTTTTCAGTCGCATTAGGGATTTTGAGATAGGTATCTAAATTCAATTACGGAATGCATACATTTTAAGGTTTTATTCTGCTTTCATTATTGGAATCTTTTATTTTTGCCAAATACATATTTTACTTACCAGCCAGTCTTAAATCCCCATTCTAGATTGATACGATATAAATCGGTAACATTTAAAAAAAAGTTAAAACGTCACCTAGATTAACAATTTTTCAAGTTTCAAAATTACACACCAATCTTAGGTCATTCAATTCAGTGCCATACAAATTTCTGAGTGCAAATTACGTTCAGACACGATGACGCCTAAACACACACATTGTCACTATTCATACATTTACACACAAATGTAATGGTGTGGGTAGCTTAACATTAGTTACAAGTTTAGGCAGAGTAACTCTCGATGGCGGGTAGTCACTTTAAGGGATGTGGATCGACTGTACTTTTGGAACTTAGCGACAATCTAACTACAGTTTTTATTGATTTTGGATTTGGAATGTCTTATGTGTAAGGTTACTTTAATGCTTCTATTTATTAGAATTTTTAGTTTCAGGATATTGTGATTGTAATATTAAAATAATATTGATTTGATAATTTTCTAAAATATTGTTAACAGAGAGCATTTAGCTTTGAATTTAGTGTTTGGTTACTTCAGCCCTGAATTTCTTAAAATGCTCTTTGCTCCGCTGGATAAGAATAATTGTAAAAATAAACATGAAAATATAGCGTTTCGGAAAGAGGCCGAAGTATATCGGAAAAATCGGTTTATTTATTTATTATTTCTATACCTGTCCCTTAGTTATTATTATTATAGTAGTTTATGCCACAAGTGCGGTAAGAAGTTTCCAAGTGAACTTTAGGCGGGCATTCTTTTTCTCTACACGAAATTTACCAACTTGACGGAAATAAACTGCATTCAACATAAAGGAGATAGCAATCAGTGATTGCGTTCAGTTTGATCTTCAGGCGATACCCGTCAAGTCTATATATGGTACACAAGAAAAGACCGCCAACGTTCACACAATAAATAAAAACAAAAATGTATTTGCCCCTTTGCACACGGTTTTTATGCATATAAAATGGGTCTTTAGAGTTTGGCCAGGGAATCGTGGCACAACTGTTACTAACACGGGTATGGAAACAGTTATTTTCTTCCAATGTGTTGATTTGTCTTTTTCAGGGTTCCGTACCCGAAGGATGCCAAACGGGACCCTATTACTAAGGCTCCGCTGTGTATCTGTCTGTCTGTCACGGGGGTCTACAGCTTCAACAGTAATAGGTAGAAAGTTTAAATTTTCACAAAATACGTAATACAAAATACTAGGTGGTAGAGCTAATGCCGGGCTCGACTGTGGAGGTACCACTCGCAAATACTCCCGAAGTTATTCGGGGAGAGTAAGAGAACAGCTCTCAGGCAAAACCAGGCGGCCCACCATTGCCTGGGACCGATGGATGGCTGTATATCCATTCCCAATTGCCGGGCTTTATATAAATTAGACTGGTGACGGGCAGCAGCGTCACTGGTGCAAGGGTTTCGGCACCGCGCTCACCAACCCGCCTGCCCAGCGTGTGTGAGTATGGGCATTTCTTCCAGGAGGACCTCCAAAAGTGGCGAAATCCTGGAAAGGCCTATGTCCAGCAGTGGACGAAACAGGCTGATGGATGGATGGATGGACGTGTTTACTGCGGCCTCTATCACGAAAAAAACAAGGATGGTCTCCATAAACCTTGAAAAAGTTGCATTATTAGGTATATGTGAAATTGTTTGTTTTGGCTCTAACTTTAAGACAATACAAGCTTTAAATTTAGTCAGATTGTAGGAGATACTCTAAAGTATAACAAAAATTATAACAATTAGTGTCCCGTACGCACTTTAGCGGCTTGTTTAGAGTTCCCTAGTCCGCAGGACCTGAAGGACTTTGTTGGCGGCGGCGGCTGGATGAGGAGACGGAGGATCGCCATGAGTGGCGAAATTTGGAAAAGGCCTAGTCCAGCAGTGGACGAACACGGGCTGATGGACGACCTGATGGAAACCCTTATAGTTTCACCATGTCCGTCTGTCCGTCTGTCCGCGGCTTAGCTCAGATACTCTAGCTAGTACTAGAAAGTTGTAATTTGGTATGGGTATACATATTAATCACGCCGACAAAATAGTAAAATAAAATCTCAAAAAAAAAAGTTTTTTCGATTTAGGGATCCGTTGGCTTTAAAGTGCTAATTTTTGTTAAAGTCAAGTGTTCCTCTCCTGCCGGCTAAACGGTTATTTATGGATATGTGAAAAAATTCACACAAGTAGTAATATATAATGAAGTTAAAAGGTAAACTATCACAGCTAAGTAGGCTTAACAGGTTTACGAATACAGGTCACACCAAACTTTTAGTCCCCTCTAAACACGACAATGTATAGGCCGTTCTACGGGAGAGCAACTTCCGAGCGGACTAAAAGTTTGGCGCGATCTGTATTAGTAGACCAACTTATAAAATGTACTGGGCAACAACGGAACCCTACACTGCGCGTGGCCCGACACGCACTTGGCCGGTTTTTGAGAAAATGTTTAGCAAATCATTTTGTAAAACATAAGGAAGTTTCGTTTCCTGTTTGGGACGAATCCACCATGTTTGATTTTCAGATTTTCAGGTTTTTGCTTAAGGCGACAATAACTGCTGGAAACACCGGGCGCGTGCGTCTCACTCACTCGCATGATGTCGCTCGACGGGAAATCAAGTTGCGAACGCGCTCAAATATACCTAAATAATTAATAATAATTATTATTTAAAAAAAATAAACTAATCAAGGGAACTCATTTGTTGTGATAATATTTTTAATTTGACTAAGTTTGAAGTTATTTCTTTGCATGCTTAACTAATTAAGTCTGATCTTAGTCTTAATTTGGACCTTATTTATTTAGTTAACGTTCTCAAACATCTTTTTATTCTAAATTCTAACCAAGGTACATCATTCTGGATATTCTGTAGTTTAATATGTTTTTTTTTTCTTGTTCAAGTGACAAATCTCTTAGACAATGTTGCGACTTTCGTATAAAAGACTAAAAAGACTTTTGGACTTCTGAACTTATTTTTTAAACTAAGTTTGTTTGGAGCTTTGTCTAAGTAACATTTTGCTTAGCCACCTTTTCTAATTGTTTCACGAAAATGTTTTTAAATAAACTAGCTTTTGCCCGCGGCTCCGCCCGCGTGTATTCGGTTTAACGACATGCTTTTTTCCGGTATAAAAAGTAACCTATGTGCTAAGTTAGGGTATAAGCTAAATCTGTTCTAAATTTCATCCAAATCCGTCCAGCTGTTTCAGTGTGAAAGAGTAACAAACATACACACACTTATAATTGTGATGTGATATCCTTAACCTATGATGAAAACTGTATTTAATTCGGTGTAGTGGTTTTTGGGTTACAAGCGAACAAATACACACATCTACATACACAAAGAATCCCATATCATCAAACTATTTGCTTATTAGTTCCGTGAATATAATATATGTAACTGAAAAATTTACAGAATATGCAGTTATATGTAGGTATTCAGGTGCATGCGTCTCTATTATTCTCTTATTAGGGTTTCGTAGCCGAACGGTGCCAAACAGGACCCTATTACTAAGCTTCCGCTGACTGTCTGTCTGTCTGTCCGTCTGTCACAGAGGTCTACAGCTTCAGCCGTAATAGGTAGCCAGATTTAAATTTTCGGAAAATACGTATGGCCCCTACCACGACAAAATAATAAAAAAATTAAAAATATGAAATACAAGATGGTGTACCTAAACAAGAAACCTTGAAAAAATGCTATAATTTTTAAATATACATACTCTAAAGTAAAAGAACAAAAAAAAATTGAGATTTCCGTACTCAAAGGATGCCGAATTATTTAAAAAGGCGCTATCATTTAAGCGCCTTTTTACTGGCGCCTTGATGTTGCTATGGCATCTATATTGTAGTTATTTATCATGCTTTTAGGGTTCCTTACCCGTTTTGTGTGGTGGTACGGAACCCTTTGTGCGCGAGTCCGACTCGCACTTGGCCAAATTATTCCTTTAAATCAAGTTGGGCATCAACAGGTTTTAGTGGTATTTTCCACTGTCGAGATGCAAGCTACCTTTCAGGCTCACCTACCCAGGATGCACTCTGCTGAATGGCGGACCACAGAAATCCAATAATGTGTGTAAAACATCGTAAGACACAGCCACAGCTATTTACAAAACGTTTGAAATAAATACGCTCCTCTTTGAAGGCGTCCTTACAATATGCTTTATCTTTATTCTGTACTCTGTAGGTAACTGGTACGGGAGCTTACAGGAAATTAGCTACTTCTATTTTACACAAGTTTGGGGTACCGTACTGAGAGAAAGGAACCCTTGGAATCATTGTGTCAGGTTGTCTGACATACACAACCACTTTTCTTTGAGACGACGCTATCAACTTTCAATAACTTAAATTTGGAATTGTTGTAAAGCTTAATACCAGGTGTAAATAGAACATGAAACAGCTTCGGGTTTCACGGACGACGCTCTCTCTAAGCTCACCCGTATGTCGGTGCGTTAGGGTTCACGCATTTTTGTTTGGAACTCAATTATTTCCTAAGCTAAGGGTGTCCGCGGGTATGATTCTTGGGAAAAGTGGTTTAGTAGAGTCGGTAGAATATGTGGTTTCATTTGGTAGCAGTCTATTTACACCCGGTATAATAAGACTTAATAATCGTCGGAAAAAAGCAGGTTTACCAAGTGTGGACTGTGTTTGCGTTCCCAGTTTACAATTGGGGACACCTCTGATATCCCCTCGGAAATTCATGTGTCGTGTTGCTGGTATTACTGGGTGGCGCAAAAGTAATGGCATGATTTGAGTTGGCTGCCATTTTGTTATAAATGAAAAAAAAGAGCTCTGTTTTCATAAAAACTTTATTTGGAAGAGTAAAATTGATGAAATTAATTGGAAAAAATTATTGCTTAAACGGCCACCTCCCGAGTTAGCATCTGCCTGTAACGCTCACCGGTTACGATGGTGCCATCGCCGTCTTCAAAAAATAAGGGCCAATCACTGTTTCACTGCAAATGCCGCACCAAACAGTCATTTTGAAGGGATGCAATGGCTCTTCATGCATTTCATGTGGATTCTTCTCTTCTCTTCTCTCGTGCCAGATGTTTTGCGAGTAACAATTCAAAATGCCGTAAAACGAGCGCAATTATGCATCATCTTTGGAGGTGGCAATTTGAGCGATATAATTTTTCCCAATTAATGTCATCAATTATACACTTCCAAATAAACGTTTTATGAAAACAGAGCTCTTTTTTTCATTTATAACAAAATGGCAGCAAATTCAAATCATGACATAACTTTTTCGCCACCCGTTATAAAGCTTACTTGTTAGCATCTAGATTTTCATACATTTTAACTATTTATTTTAAAAAATGTACAAGCTTGTAAGGGTCATCGCATCTTTGAGTGGACAGATCGAGTGAATAGAGTACTGGCGCATTCCTCGGCTTACGAATAAGTTTAGCCATTTAAAGAGCAAATGTGGTTACAAGCGTTCTGGACACCATACCGCTGGGGTCAGATTTGGAACAGGTGTATTATTCGTAGGTGAGTTTACTTTTATTCAGTTGAGTAATGTCATTATGTATTGTTAGGTAATTGTAATTTTAAAATGTTGTTATTATATTTACCTTGCGGTATGGTGCCCATTAAAATGACACACTTGCTCTTGGAATAAACTTTATAATTTTGAAATAACTTTGGCTAAACTTATTCGTAAGCCGAGGAATGCGCCAGCCCTCTCTTCATCCGATGTGTCCATTCAAAGATGTGATGACTATTTTACAAGTTTGTATTTTTTTATATAATTAGTTAAATTGTATGTAAAAATATCTTTCCGTCGCGGCTTCATTTCAACGAACATTTGATCCATCAAGCTATGTGGTGAGGGTTTTTTTTTCAGTTCAATATTTATTAGTTGTAGCAGTAGCTCAGTCGATAGGACTTTCAATCTTCGAATCATGGCTCTGCAATAATTCATGAAACTGATACTGGGGGGTAAATGCTGCTTGCCCAAAAGCGTGTATTTGTGCCCATTGTATGGCCATTTGGATTACCCCCTATTATATTGGGACGTTAAAATCTTTGGTGAAACGATGGCTGTTTCAGAGACCCCCTTGGAAATCTATTACGTCATGACGACCAAAACGTATGTCAATTATAAATAAGCAACTAGCGAATTGCCGAACTGGCTAATACTTTGCCGAAGTAAAGCCGCACCATTAGAAAATGAGGTGACCATTTAGGACTACGGCTCCCGGTCTAACATTACTGATAATGCTACAGTTTGATCTATTGTATTGTCCTGTGTTCTCATAATAATATTCTGTTAACAGTGTCTCCTCTGTGCCCGCCCAGTACTGACCCACACAACATTCTTGGGGTTCCGCATTCAAAGTGGCGCTAGTAGAGTTACATTTTATTCTTCTACTAGCTTTTGTCCGCGGCTCCGCCCGCGTGTTATTCGGTTTAACAGCATGCTTTTTCCGGGATAAAAAGTAGCCTATGTGTTAAGTTAGGGTATAAGCTATATCCATTCTAAATTTCATCCAAATCCGTCCAGCCGTTTCAGCGTGAAAGAGTAACAAACATACACACACACACACACACACGCACACACACACACAAACTTTCACATTTATAATATTAGTGTGATGATAGTGTGATATTTGTTATAACTTGACCGCAAGCGTTACACCACGCCTTAGGTAACTTATAATAGTAGCTGTAACTGAGCGGGGAGGGGGAGAGGGAGTCGAGCAGCTGTCATTTCGTTCGGCAACGTTCCCCCCGCCACGTCTGTCACTACCTAAGGTGCGGTACAGCGCTTGCGGTCAAGTTATAATACAAGGGTTGCATTCAGTTTGAATGTCGGACGACGCCCGTCTAACACAGTAGGGTACCAAGTATGAATATGTTATCGACTCGACATCGCTTCGATAAACAAAAATGTAGCTCTTATTTCATAGCAGTAAGAGTTGCTGATTAGAATTTATCGAGTTTATCTGTAAAATTTAACGAATCGATGCGTACTTGTTATGCAGGATAGCAAATACAAATTCAACGAGTGCACAGCAATTGGCATGTTAGACGGATGTCGTCCGACGATCAAACTGAACGTAGCCGACATGCTGAACGTATTATTTATTGTAACCATACATTTCAGTGATTTACATATATAAGAAACTTACATACGCTAGTCTCAAGGAATGCGGTTGTCTATAAAACACGTGGTTTGTTTGAGTAAAAAAAGCTACACTGGGATGTGGAGGGGGAGATCAGGGCATAGATTGAATAAACGCGGGCGGAGCTGCGGCAAAAACCTAGTTTATATATAAACGCTGTTCGAAAATAAAATTAAAAATCGTTTAATTTCGTTGATAGCAACGAAAATTTCGTTTCTATTTTCATTTTCAATGACTTTCATTTTATGTTATAGGCTTTGACGCCAATGCTTGAATAGACCATTCATCTGGCACATCATCAGATAATGATCTGTACCCACATTGCAGCTTCGGTACACCCTGGTGTCTACAACTCCATTTGTCAATTTATCATCAACTATAACAAAATCTATGATATTCTTAGGTGCAAGCCACACAGAAGCGGTGCGGCGCGCTACCGTCGCGCTACCGTCGCGCTACCGGTGGTATTCAAGTGTTTGATTTTGATCTGACAAGATGTCTTCCTCTGACGACGAAGGTGTGGGCGGTGCGCTTTTGGTGCACTCGCGGCGCAATCGTGGCGTGCCGTCTCGACGCCTGTCCAATGTTCTTTCATACAAAATGTAGGAGAGGGACGTGGTGTAAAACAGATAGAGGTGCACTGAGGGCGCGCCCGCACCCGCGCCGTTTCTATGTGACTTGCACCTTAGATAAATTCATCTGTTTCGTATAACTATATTAAATTTTCTAGTGACTAAAATGGTGTTAGTGACTGAAAGGTTCCACTGCAATCAAATATTCAATAAACTTTCACAATTTTCATTTGTTCTTTTATCCCCAAACATTCTAAGAACACTTTCAAATTCATTTCGTTTTACACCTACCCGTCTATTAAAATCCATTAACAAGATGATCCTTTCATTCTACTTACATTTCTAAAGAACTTCCTTAATACTCTATATAATAACTCTATATACCTGGTTCACGCAAAAAAATATCCTTGTCAAACCACTTGCATTCTTATCCAAAGTAACCTTGGATTCACACATTCATTCATACTCATTCACACCCATGGCACATTCGCTTCGAGAGGATAATACCAACGCCCTGAGGGCTGTATAAGAGCTGCAGTTGGTCTTACCACTCCCTTTCCTCTTTGTCTCACTCACATACAGAACATCAACCTGCTCATCATTCATCACCTCATATATCTCATCTATCTTTTCGTGAAATCCTCCACAAACATTCAATGTAGCAAACCGGCACTCTGTAGTCCACTGTTCGCCTCTTCGCCCTCGGGAAGCGCTACGCCCCCGTTTGAGTGCGTTTCCTGATCCTCCATCTTCTACATGGTAAAACTACTTCACCTCTGCAGCGCCAAGGAGCCTTCAACGTTGGTGATGTCATCATGGCACACTTCAGAGGTATAGGGGTTCCTGCCAATCACACCTAGATAAAATACCTAGAGGCCGTACATAATTGACAGCACAGCAAGCGAGTTGTAGACGAGATAGCGTAGCATTAAGGATTGTGAAGCTGCTGGTAACTCAGGAAATAGCCTCCAGTTCTCATCACACCACGTACGCTACTGTCTGTCTACCCCTTCGCCCGAGACTAGTTACCATTTATGAATTTGAAAAGTCCCGTCAAAAAGCCTGACATTTCGATAAAAGTCCGGACTTAGTCACAAAATGTTTCATTTTCTTGATTTTTTGCAAATTTCTCAATAGAAGATTTTTTGATTGACCTATTAAGTTAATTGTTAAAGAAGATTTTATATTTTGTTATCTTAGATAAATAAGAAGTTAATAAAGATTAAAGACTTATTTGATATTATATAATATGTAGTTTTATTACTCATATTCCAAAATCCGGACAAATTAAAGAGACGGACAAAGTCCGGACTAGAGTATAAAAGTCCGGACATGTCCGAACTAATCCGGACGGATGGTAACCCTACCCGGGACCCCTCACCTGTTCCCCGTCGTCATCATACAAGAAACATATATAAATATATAAATATATTGGTTTATTACTGGGCCCGAAATATATCTTGAATTGATTTTTTCTGTGTTTTTTATATATGTATATATATCTATATAGGGTGAAATTTTATCAACCGACCAAATTCATACTAGAGACTCGGTTAGTGATCAAGAACTAGGTTCAGTAATCCTTTTGGCCAATTTCGAAAAATATTTTTTTTTGCTCCCGTACTGGTTGGACTAGTTTAAGTACAATTCCTAGTGCAGGTTCTAAGGGTGAAAAAAAATTTTTTTTCGAATCTCCCCTGGAGGGTCATTAAACCTTGTTCCTGATGACTAACCGAGTCTCCAGTATGAATTTGGTCGGTTGATTTAATTTCACCTAGTATACATCTAATACAAATAAAAACAATAAAAAGCTTCAAAGAGCCAAATATTTATTTAATAAAAAGTTTAAATTTTATTGATATCTGTAATAGTTACGGAATAATGGTCTGGTCACACTTAACGATTACAGTCTGTATAGTTAAAATGTGTTATTAATTAGTTATTAAAACCCTTGATAATGGTATAATATCGAAACCGGCTGGAATTAACATATTACAGTATTGTGAAACGAGTACAAGTGTTTTGTTCATTATGTTAAATCGGTTAAGCCCTTTGTAAGAGACCGCGTCTCTGCGCTATACGTAATCACAGGAAGGGCGCACCTGCTGTTATACGAACGTACGAAAGACGTACAAAATCGTTGGTGTTGAACTGTTTCTGTTACAATCTCTGACAACCGTTTGAAGATAAATTAATTGATGTCGTAACGATATATTCATATGACGACTGAACTAGCGACATTCTGGAACTTGCATTAATCAGTGCGGAAGTGGTGTGTCAAGGTCGTAGCAGAACGCTCAAAGTGTGATTATTCACGTAAAAGCATATGAGTATAATACAAATACAACAACATGTTTTCGCATGCCAAAACACTGGGGTCAAATCCCGTACGTAATAAAGCATAATAGTCTTGCGCAGGAGTTCTTTTGAGTGCCGATTTTCCTTTTGAAGACTCTTGACCGCTCTGAACTCCGATTATTTAGGACCCTAAGGTCACGAACTAGCTATATGTCGAGATAGAGTGCAGGGACATTTGAACTCTGCTTACATAGTTGAAAATAATATAGATAAGTTCTTGGCATTTTTTTGGTGAAGATTAGATATAATATAGGCTATAAATATATATACAGGAAAAGTAAGGAAAAGTACTTTGTTAGTTTAAGCCACGTGTAGCTTACGCTAAGATACGTAGAAGTGGGATAAGCAAATTAAAATGTATAACAAAAAAATCGCCACGACATGAGCTCCGAGAGGTTGTCAGAGGTGTTCCCAAGTGTGAAATACAAATTACAGTCCACACTTGGTAAAATAAAAATAGCTTTACTATTAATATATATTATGTTTTATAAGTTTTTGTGATCTGATGATATGTACAAGTATTTTAATGCTTTATTTTGTAATAAAAGCAAGAATTAAAAATAATTTTAAACTTTATAGAATTAGTACACACACTCATATACTCAAGCCTGTCTCCCAGAGGGGTAGGCAGAGACTACAGATTTCCATCTGCTACGATCCTGACATACCTCTTTTGCTTCTTCTGCATCCATCAATCTAGAGAAATAGTAACAAGAATCATATAGATGATAAATCAAGATAACTGTATAAATAATAATAAAGATGACAATCAAAGAATTGATTCGTCTAAAAATCGTGGTAAAATCTGTTTCTTTGACTTGAACACCGAACCGCGCAGGCGCAAATTTTGGTTGCAAATACTGCAGCTAAGCAAAGCTAACTTGCTTTTTTGTGAAGTCTCCAAATAATTTTACCGTATCATTTTTACATATTAACAAGGAAAATTGCAATAACCTACGTAATTAAAAAGAAAAGTAAGATCAGTGGAAATTTCCACGATTGCCCAAGTGGACAGCTAGGTAGCAATTTATTTTTATTAATATACTAGCTTTTGCCCGCGGCTCCGCCCGCGTCAATGAAATTTTCGTGGAAACAAGGAAATCAAAAGAATATGATTTTTTGAACGACTATATGCAACGGTCACTATGTTTTACCAAAGTGCTAATAAAAACCAATCAAATAAGCCCAAACCCGAAGGGTCTGCTGTTGTCCGTTGAGGAGATCCCGTACCCATCTTTCAGTGCTATCATCAGACCCTGGTTACCATGTTTTACCAAAGTGCTGATAAAGACCAATCAAATAAGCCCAAAATCGAAGGGTCTGCTGTTGTCCGTTGAGGAGATCCCATACCCATCTTCCAATCCCATGATCAGACCCTGGTTACCATGTTTTACCAAAGTGCTGATAAAGACCAATCAAATAAGCCCAAAATCGAAGGGTCTGCTGTTGTCCGTTGAGGAGATCCCATACCCATCTTCCAATCCCATGATCAGACTCTGGTTACCATGTTTTACCAAAGTGCTAATAAAGACCAATCAAATTAGCCCAAACTCGAAAGTTCTGCTGTTGTCCATTGAGGAGATCCTGTACCCACCTTCTAGTCCCATCAGCAGACCTTGGTCACCATGTTTTACCAAAGTGCTAATTAATACCAATCAAATTAGCCCAAACTCGAAGGTTCTGCTGTTGTCCATTGAGGAGATCCTGTACCCACCTTCTAGTCCCATCAGCAGACCTTGGTCACCATGTTTTACCAAAGTGCTAATTAATACCAATCAAATTAGCCCAAACTCGAAGGTTCTGCTGTTGTCCATTGAGGAGATCCTGTACCCACCTTCTAGTCCCATCAGCAGACCTTGGTCACCATGTTTTACCAAAGTGCTAATTAATACCAATCAAATTAGCCCAAACTCGAAGGTTCTGCTGTTGTCCATTGAGGAGATCCTGTACCCACCTTCTAGTCCCATCAGCAGACCTTGGTCACCATGTTTTACCAAAGTGCTAATTAATACCAATCAAATTAGCCCAAACTCGAAGGTTCTGCTGTTGTCCATTGAGGAGATCCTGTACCCACCTTCTAGTCCCATCATCAGACCCTGGTCACCATGTTTTACCAAAGTGCTAATAAAACCAATCAAATAAGCCTAAGCTCGAAGGGTCTGCATTCTAACAAAATTTTACAAACGTTGGGGAATTATTATTTGCTACATAACTTCTAATTACTACCAGTTGAAAAGTATAGGTAAATTCTAAAAATCTTTAAATCACGATTCCATTTTTTTCCGAGATCCGATTTTAATAAAATAAAGCCTATATATATTCCAAATTAAGCTCTGTTCAGCTGTGAAAACTACTTGAAAATCCGTTTAGTAGTTTTAGAGATGTACGTGAACAAACAAAGAAACAGAAAAGAATTCTAAAAATCGTTGATTTGTGTTCTATTACTCTTCTTTAGTCACCCTCTTTCTTTCTCTATTACTTTTCTTCAATGTACAGACAGTGGTTTCTACTCTTTTATTATAATGTATTGATTTTCACCAAGCAGGGGAGAAAGGGCGAGAGCTTTCTAAGGTTTTGTCCGCTGAATAATATAAAAATTCCCAGGTAATTCTGAATTAATTCATTCATTTTCTTAATGAGCTAATTCAGCATGTACATGCATAAATTAGAAAATGAACAAAATAAAAATAAATAAGTTTTTTTTGAAATTCATTTTGCATGCCGAAGAAAAGCTTAGTTATGGTTATGAATTATTAAGGAATACATAAAAGTCTATTATGAAGTCTTTAATTTTAGTTTTAGTGCTGTCAAAACATTTTTTTTAAAGTTATATACCTTTTGTTGTTAACGGCTAGACTTTGGTCTTTCAACGGTTTTTGCTTTAATATGCAAATATATATTATTGTAATTAAAACATAATATAATTGGACACATTTCACTCGATAGATTTTATTTTTGAAAATGATGCTAAGTTATTAACTCGTTTATGCCTAAACGGCTTGAGTGTTATGTGAGAAATGACTGCTATAGCAAGAATATATGGTTTATTTTGCGATGTCAGGTGGAAAAACTCTTACATCAAATACTTTTTCGTAAAATCCAGAAAAACCTCGAAAATTCACTGATTATGCGTGCCGGCAGCGCATGAAGCGAGCATTCTAATGTAGACTTTCTGACAACATACTGAAGTTCAAAATCACTCAGTAAGATTCTCGTGCTTCATGAGCCAAGCCTTAACACTAAAGAACTATTATGGTATGAAGAAAATTTAGTTTTGACGGCAATAAAAATCAGAATCAACTTTACTGTGAGGCATGTCTCGAAAAAGTGTGAATTTGTGGCCGAGGTTTGGAAATAACGCCCATCTTCTATCACAATGGGACATAAAAAAAATTAACGAATTGAGAACCTTTTTTGAAGTCTGTTAAAATAGTCGGTAAAGAGAGGTACACTGTATAAATGTCAATTTATTTAAGTAAGTGTTATAGTGTTAATTCCATTGATCGTCCACACAACACCTTCGACACCCCTTCTAGGATAAATGTCGTGATGATATGTAACAATTTAATTCTACCTGGGATTCTGTCTGAATGATGAGTGCCTATTTTCGGCACTTTGCCAGCAACACAATTACGTCCAATATCGACAAAGTCACCGCTGCCGAATATGGACTACAACACGAAGTTATAATTTTACAAAACATATACTCACAGCATTTTTTTTATTACTGCAAGTGATTCTTGCTTTCCTCATTCTACTGATCTTAGACCATTTAGCACGGGACCTGGCAAAGCGCGACTCTTAGTACTGAAATTATTCTGCCATTTTTCACGGGAGGGGAGGTAAACACGCACAGCACACATTTACTCATTCACGCACACTCCTGCGAAAAATTGATATGTCACACTAAATCAAAAGCGGCAACACAAACACAAAACGCGCACACAAGCAAACTTACATGAACATGTTGATGTACTTTGGCAGAGGGGGATAAGTGCGCTTGTCTAGTCCCGCGTTATATGGTCTAAGCTAAGCTACTGATATAACTTTTCTTGCCTCTAAACTAAGTGAAATCCCCCCAACAAAAAAATATCTATAAAATATAGCAAATCATCAGCACGTTTTTTTTATAAGATAGTGTCCTCTACTAAGATTTTTTTTGGTGAAAATAATGCTGTTCTGTATGACCAGTATCACAATTAATCAGATACATTAACACGTCAGTGGTACACCTAGAAACCCTTAATTGAAAATGTCTCAAGGCAGCTAAAGGCAGCATGTAAGTGTTAAATTACAGAAGGATTCCGGGAAATTGCGGAATAATTGAATATCAAATAGAACTTCAATATAATTTTTGCAGGTGGCAAAGCTGATGCTGGGCTCGACTGTGGAGGTACCACTATGTTACTCGCAAACCCCGCCGAAATTATTTGGGGGAGAGGGGAGAGTAAGAAGACAGGTCTCAAACAGGCACAACCATAGGCGGCCCACCATGCCTTGGACCACCAATTTATGGCGGTATATCCAACCCCAAATTGTCCCTTCGTTTGCACTAGTTCTATTGCCGAGTTCCTTGATGGAACTACTGCGAATTTTTATTAATTTTATTCGCAGTAGTTCCATTACGCATATTAATTGCTAGAAATGGAACTACTGCGAATATCAAAATTAGATAATCGCATTAGTTCCATTCAAATATTATTATTATTTTCTTATTTTCTGACAGATGATTTAATTTTGATACATTTTATGACAGATGTCACAGTGATAGATTATTTATTTTTACGCAGGTATCAAAAGTGACGAACGATTTCCGTTTTCTGTTTTTCTCGTCATGGAACTCGGCAATGGAACTCGAACGAAAGAAATTTCCTTTCCCTCAGAGTGGGGAACCTAAATTTTCATTATTTGTTTTTTACTTTATATCATGTATATACTAAAATGTAGACAAATTCGAAACTTGTAGAGCCAAAACAAATAACGTCAAAAATTATGCTTCTTCGATGGGATTCAGTATTTTTAATTTTTTATTATTTGTCATGCTAAAAACTATAACTGCGAAAATTATATATTCATATATACTGTGAAAATTTCAACTTTCTATCTATTACGACTAAAACTGAGACCCCCGTGGTAGACGGACAGACAGCGGAAGCTTAGTAATAAGTCCCGTTTGGCACCCTTCGGTTATGGAACCGTAAAAATTGCGGGCCCTATTATTTACTACAATAATATAGTTATAGTACATTACGATAAGAGAACGATGAAACGTTTTCTGACGAGTGTGAGTTTGCGGCACGAGCCGAAGGTGAGTGCTGCAATCACACGAGTCGAGAAAAAGTTTCTCGCACGAGTATCGTATAATATTTTATAGCACAAGTGGGGAAAATGCCGACTTTACGCAAGCGCAGCGTGCGTAAAGCGGTCATTTTACGCACGGTGTGCTATAAAGGTTATTAACTCATTTTAGTGTCACTCATGGCAAGTTTTGTCTGAAAATAATAAATAAATTTAATTTAATTTAACACAATAATTAATACAAAGCAAATTTACGAACGATGGGAGCTGTAGCCTTAGCATGAAAACATTACGGTTACGTTTAGTTTGAACGTAACGCGGTTTTGTATGAAATCTGATAAACGCCCCTAGCGGTCAGTAGCGGAACTTATCAGAATTACATACAAAACCGCGTTACGTTCAAACTAAACGTAGCCGTAATGATTTCATGCTAAGGCCACTGATTAATTCAGGAGTTTCATAATTCTGAATATGGCTAATATAGCATTAATACAAATATTAATTTCATACTATTATACACATATGTAAATACCTATAGGATATTTAATTTGATTTATTTACTATAATAATATGCTTGATATATGTTAAAACGCTAAAATTTAAAAACGCTTTTATCGCTAAAACCAATATTACGATAATATTATAGCACCGCCTTTTTGCGCTGTGATTGGCCCAATTTATTTTTACACCGCTTGGATAACCAATCAACGAATATATTTTTTCTTCTTTTTTTTTCTTTTACGTCAAAGAATCTGCCGTGCAGCTTCTTACAGAAAACGTTAAATAAGTTATTCCGTAAATTTAAAACAATCGTAGTTGATCAGCTACCTTGCCTAAGCTTAAATAAACAAATTAAATAAAAAAATAAAGGAAGTCTGCGCTTTCTTGTAATTTTTCCTGAAATTGTTATTTAAAAAGGTGGTAGTAAATAAACAATCGTGTCAAATTGAACTGTGGCATCAAACTATGTGCAATCATTATTTGCAAGCTACGCTTTCTAACTAACCCATCTACGAACAACCTACGGCGTAGCTTTTTCGTAGCTCATAGACCATAAATTATATAACACTCTGATACCTAAATAATCATTCTGGTGTTCAGCGCTGTGGTTGGTCATTGATCTTCATCATTCTGAATTCGTGTTCATTCATCTTTCGTGTATACATACACTCACGCCTGTACCCCAGAGAGGTAACCAGTACGTTACATTGCATAGCGTAGCATTAGGTCATTCATGAAAATAATAAACCTTATAAAACCAACATGAAACTCATAGAAACAAATTGAATGTCACGCAATCGAAGAAGAAAATATTTTGATCGAAAATTGTATGGTTTTTAATCTTAAATTTTATTTATTACTAGCCTTTCGCCCTCGTGCGTCAATCTCTGCCCCGTTTTCGGCTTGGGCGTTTTTTTATGTTAAGATAATAATCGATAGACTAAGGTTTGGTCGATAGATTTAAGTGTAAGCAGACAACTCTATATAAATTGTCTATAATACTCTGTCTTGTCGTTGAATGTTCTGAAAAGGAAAATGTCGGCTTATTTGTGGAAAGAAATAAAACAACAATTATTAGTATAGAAAATGGTTTTATTTCACTGAAGAAGATTGCCTCCATAGTCTGGGTACCCATATATCCATAAAATTTTATGAACACCCCTTATAGCCTGTTGACCGGGATCACTACCATCCATCCATCAATCAGCCTGTTTCGCTGACATAGCTGGCCTTTCCAAGATTCAGAGGCGGCGTTAAGCGTGGGCGACGTGGGCCACCGCCTACGGCCTCGCGGTACAAGGGGCCTCGCGGTACAAGGGGCCTCGCGACTCAAAAATGTTTAAAGCGAGAATAAAACAAAAAAAATTTGGAAAACGGTTGACCCTAAAGGCCATCCCTGTAACTTCCCGCCAATTCCAATTATAAAACATTTTTTCAAGTTCTATGAACGTATTTTTTAAAATCTCTCGTTTTTGATATCTCACGAAGAAATCGACCGCTTCTGACCAGTCCAACAGCGGTCGCAGTAGTTTTTGAAGGTTAAAAGCTGATTAGTTTTTAAAATCGATCGGTAAAATGATTCGAGAGATTTTTTAAAAAAACGTTTTTTTTTTTAATTTTTTGTTTTTAATATCTTACGAAGAAATCGGCCGATTTTGACCGGTTCAACGGCGATCGACAAAGTTTTCAAAGGTTAAAGGCTGATTAGTTTTTGGAATCGATCGGTGAAGCGATTTAAGAGATTTTTTGAAAAAACGTTTTTTTTTTAATATTTCTTTTTCGATATCTCACGAAGCATTTGGCCGATTTTGATCGGTCTAACGGCGATCGACGTAGTTTCCTGAGTTTAAGAACTGATTAGTTTTTGGGATCGATCGGTAAAGTCGTTTGAAAGTTATTCCAAAAAAACGATTTTTTGAAAATTTTGTTTTTGAGATTTCTCGAAAACCAACGAACGAAATCGGTTGAAATTTTCAGAGAGTTTAAGGGCAGTGATACTCTTCAAATCAGCTCTCTTGGTCAATTTCGGTAGGTCAAGCCGTTTAGAAGTTATAAGAAGTTTACATACATACATACATACACACACACACACACACACACACACACACACACACACACACACACACACACACACATATATACATACAGCCTGACGGACACCACCGTGAAAACCATCAAAGAAGTTTTCTAGGACCTCAAAACGTCGAGACCTGATGAAAACTCAATTTTCGAAAAACGGGGTAAAACCAATATCCTCCCGATTTTCGAAAATTTTCAATTTTCTCAGCAGGAAGTTAAAAATATAAATCAATTTTGTTATGAAACATGTTTTCTTAGTCTGGCAACATTTGCCGCCGACCAGAGTGCGGGGAATCCCCGGTTTATTTGTTTACTTTCTTTACTAGGAAGTCAACCAATCAAATCAAAGTACGCAACGCAGTCGCTAGGCGCATAACAATAGAAACGTATAATTGTGTTATTCAATATTGTTTATTTTTATGACTGTACGTACCTATTTTGATAAGAATAGTGTGTTCAATGTTTTAATAATATTTAGTGAATAAATAGATAGTGTTTAGGTATATTGATTGCTCCTGTAAACTGACCCAAAATTTTAAAACAGTGACTTTTTTAATTGTTTTTTTGTTTTCTTTGTGATTTGTAACACACCGGTACCTGTACTCGTCTATTTTACATAAGGTAAGAAATATTTAATTGGTAATAAGTATATAACGCAGTAATTACTTGTATATAAAATACGCTTTATAATATCTTTTGAAGGAAACCAAAAAAGCTTTAAGGTAAAAAACGTATCGACTTTTTAAGTTTTTAAAACTAGCAGGTAGTAAAAGCTATCTTAAAGATTTTTATTTGAAAACTAATTTAAATTTAGGTTTTACAATATTATGTAGATAAAACTGCAAAAAAATGTTAACTATTGCTTTCGTTTACAGTTTATAGATACGACGTTATCGACATGTCCGGCCGAGATAGAGATATTGGAAGAAAATGGGAGTCTGGATCAGCAAAAAGAAAAAGAAAAGCTGAAAGAACTGCAACCAACCAAGTTTTGAGTTTAAATTTGATGAAGTTCCTCAACCAAACTGCATCTGGTAGTACAGAACCTTCTGAATCGATAGCTTCGACTTCTACACAACAAACGTCCGAGATACCGTTGGAAAATGCTCTAGATGCACTGAATACCGAGAGCGTACGTCAGTTAGACGTAGAGCTTGAATCATCTTCTAGCCAATCAAAAATTGACGCTGAAACTCTTGTGCTGTCATCAAGCAGTCAAGAAGAACAGATTGACATAGATTCTCCAATTCGCAGCGACGACGCCAGCGCCATAGTTCAGCAAGTACTTGTTAATTCGGATCCGGGATTGTGGACGTTTCCCATAACGGATACACAGCGTCGTGACATAGTTCGAAGCGGCCCCACACAGCAATTAAATAGCGGTGATGAATATTATCCCAAAGGTGATGATAACAGACACTTTTCCAATTTCTATTTCTCGAGAAAACTAAATAATGGTGAAACTCAACATCGTCGCTGGTTAGTTTATTCCAATTCCCAAAATAAAGTTTACTGTTTTCCATGCAGACTATTTAGCAATTCACAAACTCAGGAGGGTGTTGTGACTAGAAACATTTAAGTAGCATTTTACATAGACATGAGAATACCAAAGAACATATGGCACATATGTTCCAATGGTTAACTTTAGAGAAAGGAATAAATCAAGGCAAAACAATAGACCAAGAAAACGAAAGGCTAATACGTGAATCACAAAAACATTGGCACAACTTGTTAGAGAGAATAATTGACATAATAAACTTTCTGGCCTCTCATAATCTTGCATTTAGAGGTCACAGAGAATCTCTCAAGACAGGTGACGGTATTAAGAATTCCGGTAATTTCATAGATTTATTTAAACTGATATCAAAATTTGATCCTACTTTACGTGAACACATGAAACGCATTAGTGACAAACAACTTTCACACCATTATTTAAGTCACGATATTCAAAATGAATAGATCATATTGATGTCAAAAACAGTTGTCAATGAAATTATTCGTAAGGTTAAAGAAGCAAAGTATTTTTCTTTTTTGCTCGATTGCACTAGAGATTGTAGTAGAGTTGAAAAAATTTCGGTTATCTTAAGATTTTGTGATACGTCAACTGGTACAATAGTCGAACATTTTATGGGATTTCTAGCTGTTACTCAGACAACTGGAGAATATTTAGCCAATGCTATACTGGAACACCTAGAAAAATATGACTTAAATATTCAAGACTGCCGTGGCCAGGGATACGACAATGGTGCAAATATGGTAGGTGTAAATAGTGGAGTTAAAACTCGAATATTGAATATTAACCCTAGGGCATTTTTCACACCTTGTGGCTGTCATAGTTGGAATCTACTGTTGGTAGATGCAGCGAACTCATCTATAGTAGCAAAAACTTTTTTTGGTTTCATACAAAAAAATTATTTGCTATTTTCAAGTTCAAGCAAGCGCTGGGATTTTATAAAAGGAAAATTAAAACTCACTATAAATCCTTTATCAGACACAAGATGGGAAAGTAGAGTCGAAGCAGTAAAGGCCGTATTATTGCAATTTGATGAAGTGATTGAATGCATAGAAAACTTGAAAAATGAAACGGAGCAATCAGACACTCTCAGTGATTGCGATTCAATACTAAATGAAATGTTCAGTTTAGAATTTATCGTATCTTTACATGTGTGGTATGAGATATTATTGCGTGTTAATATAATAAGTAAATTATGGCAATCAGTACAAATTCATTTAAGCATTGCTCTTGAACATTTACACACATTTTGTGAATGGATAAAAGAGTATCGGGAAACTGGATTTGAGAAATCCCTGTCTGATGTTCGGAAATTTACTGAGCAAAGCGATTATGACCTGCCAAAAGAGTTTAAGAATAAAAGAGTAGCCAAAAAGAAAAGGATGTTCGATTATGAAAGCAGCGATGAACCTATACAGTCTCCCAAAATCCGGTATCAAACAGATTTTTTTTACGCCATGATTGATTCTATAATAACCAATATGGAATTAAGATTTACGTCTTTAAATCAACATTTTGAAGAGTTTGGTTTTCTCTATGATTTAAGCGCGCTAAAAAATATGCCACAGGAGCAAATATTAAAACACTGTAACGATTTACATAACGTCCTGCGTGTGGGTGAGAGCAGTGACTTCCAACCATTTGAATTATATGAAGAATTAAATACAATGATCCCGAATTTACCCAACTTCATTAAAGACGTGAAACAGCTGCTGTCATACATAACAGAAAATAGCTTGAAAGAAATTTACCCAAATATTTACATTGTCATCCGAATTTTATTAACAATTCCGGTAAGTACAGCCTCTGCTGAAAGAAGTTTTTCAAAATTAAAATTAATAAAAAATTATTTGAGAAACACAATGAGCCAAGAAAGACTTTCAGCTTTGGCTGTTTTATCAATTGAATCAGATTTGGCATCTAGGCTGAATTACGATACCATAATTAAGGAATTTAGTAACGTTAAAAGCAGGAAATTTCTGTTCCTTTAATAAAGAAATCTAATGTTTTTTAAGATACACTTTAAGAAATGTATATCTCCACCTTTATATTAACGATTTGTAATTTTTCATTTAATACTTATTAATCTAATTTGTATTTTTATGAATAAAAACTTGGCAGTGTTAATTGTTTTGAATGTTTGTATTATTTTATAAAATCCGTCTTCAGGTCGCCATAGAACAGGGCCTCGCGAAATCTGTCTTGCCCACATCAAATTTAGTTGTAGCCCCGCCACTGCCAAGATTTCACCACCTCCAGAAAGAAATGCCCATACTCAATTACTCAACCACGCTGGGCAGGCAGGTTGGAGAACGCGGTGCCGAAACCCTCACACAAGTGACGCCGCTGCCTGTCACCAGTCTGTTTTATGTAAGGCCCGGCAATTGGGGATGGATATACCGCCATCCATCGGTCCCAGGCAATGGTGGGCCGCCTGGTTTTGCCTGAGAGCTGTTCTCTTACTCTCCCCCGAATAACTTCGGGAGGATTTGCGAGTAAGATAGTGGTACCTCCACAGTCGAGCCCGGCATTAGCTCTACCACCTCAATGGGGTCACTACAATGGTAATAAAAAAAGTGGTTCTCGAGTTAAAATGGATCATAATACATTATCAAAACCTTTTTACTACTTTATTATTACAGAAGATACAGATACGTATAGGTAGAACATCATTCTTAATTCTCGGGACGGTAAGGTACAATAAATACTTACTTACTAGGGGTAATTTTATGTCTTAACTTAGTATTCGATATCGTGTTCCGGCTTTACGTTATGAGTAGCCGTACCAGGGAGTGGCTACAGGCAAATGCTCAGTAATTTGTCCGTGACCAACTTCCGTAGATTTTTGTGCACGACCTTAACAGATTTATTCCATCCATCCGTCCATCCTTCAGCCTTGTTCGTCCACCACTAGACATAATAGTCCTTTGCAAGAATTTGCCTCTCTTGACGGTGCTACTGGAAGAAATACGAGTACCCATACTCACAAGGAATGCGATGCCGAAACCATCACTAGTCTGTTTTGTACAAAGACCGGCAATTGGGGATGGATGCACCGCCATCAATCAGTCTCAGGCATGGTGGGTGGGCCACGTGATTATGCCTGTTTGAGTACTCTCAAACGAAGTGTGATTGTTGTAACAGATGACTTCACAGTTCCACATTTTCGGAGCACAGAAGAGAAAGAGGAAGTGCAAGAGGGGGTACTTCCTACCTGACAGGTCAGCCGCCATCTTAGGTTCAAGCCACACAGAAGCGGCACGGCGCGCATCGAGCGAGCGGGCGTCATTCAAATTTCATACAAAACGCATGAAAAGAAGAAAGAAAATGAAAATAGATTTATTGCATCCAAATCCGTTGAGTAGTTCTCGAGTTAAAATGGAACATACATACAGACAGAGAGACAAAATTTAAAAAAATTTTAGTTTTCGCTTCAATACCTATGTATATTCACTATAATAACCCACTTAATTCAAAATTTTGAAAAAATATTCAATGTACAGACACAACCTTCTTACATTTAGTATTGATCTAAAAAGATACATATACGTATAGATAGAACATCATTCGTAATTTGCGAGACAGTAAGTTGAGTAGTCAAAAAAAAAAACAAAAATGTTTATTGTGGTAACCAAATATTTTCTTAATTACAATTACAACTGGGGCCTTCTTTTAATTAATAAATACTTGTAACAGAAGACTCCGCTCCTCTCGCAGTCCACAGCTTTGGTTTTAAAATACTGTTTAAACGTAGTAGTAACAATAAATACTTACTTTAGGGGTAATTTTAGTCTTACTTAATGGAAATAAAGTCGCAATTTGAACACACCGAATGGTATGTTTCAGGCGTGTCGGGCGTGGAACGGGCGTCCGTACCATACCTCAAATTGCCCCTTTATTTCCATGCGTTTTGTACGAAATTTGAATGACGCCCGCGTGCTCGATGCGCGCCGCGCCGTTTCTGTGTGGCTTGCACCTTAGTTGGCTCGAAACGTACAAGGAACTCCATCACAAGTAGCTGTTGTAAAATCATTCTGTGTAAAAACCTTCATAATAGGACCCTTCGTTTGCAATACAGCTACGCCATCGCTTCACCCAGTCCTCCATACATTTTTCGTAAGCTAAGTATGGTCTTCAATTCCTTCAGCGAATTTTCTTTTATAGCTTCGATCGACTCGAAACGCCTTCCTCGAAGTGGTAATTTTAGCCTCGAGAACAGGAAAATGTCAGAGGGTCACGTGAGTACGGCGCTTGGTCGATGACATTCATCGAGTTTTTGGCTAAAAACTCTTGCACAATGATGGCTTTGTGCCATGGTGCATTATTATGGTGTGAATATGGTGTGAAATCCACGAATTTTCGTTCCATAAATCTGGCTGTTTTCGGCGGATATTCTCTCGCAAACGCCTCATGACGCCTTATTGTATATTTACCGTTTGTCCCTCTGGAAGAAATTCGTAGCGACAATCGAAGAAAACTGTAATTTATGAATTCCTGGTACTTTTTACACAGAGTAGTATACCATCAGACTAAATCCTAATCAAACTAAATCCTGACACTCCCCTTTTGCTTCTTCGACATGACTCGGTCTTCCCTTGCTCCAATAATCCAGGGTCAAAGGCAAACCCGAGGTGAAGGTCTCAGCGTGAACCCTTCTTCCTGACGCACTGGGCGAGAGGTCCAGCAATGATGAGCACAAAAGGATGCGGTTCCCACGGCGCAGCCCGGATGTTGCCGGTCGTTACCAGATCTATACATGTGCGTAGTGATGTGATGTCGTCATTTCGATAGTTGGGACGATAAGGTAAATTATTTTAAGGTAGTTGCTTCGGATTTCGTTCCAATACGCAAAACTTTTGTTTTACTTTTTTTTACATGAATCGTATTAAATAAATGTGGTTTATTGGACTACGCAAACTCGCTTTAAAGTCGTCATGCAGGATCATTTACAAAGTCATGCATATAATAATAAAACTTTGCTAGAAAATCCTAATCGACCATAAACTATCGTCACTTAGCGCCATAAACCCATTGACCTCTCATAAACAACTAATTACACTAATAACCCACAGTCTCTAAGAAAAGTTCGTCAGAAAGTGTCCGAACGTGCGACGTGCATAGTAGCAAAAATGCTTCAACCAAATTAAGACGCTATGTCTTTAACATAAGATGCAATGTCAGTTGTACGAAATCGTCATTCGAATTTGTCACCCCATAGCGGTGACAAAATGCATCGCGGACACTTTTTGAGCGAGATTGTGAGTCTAGTTGTTTATGAGAGGTCAATGCATAAACCACATTAATTTAATACTTTTTATTCAAAATGTATAAAAGTATCATATAAGATTGACAACCACCTGAAAAACTTACTTATTTATTATAGCAATTTATTTAATCATTTCGGCTCTAAGAAATGTAAATTTTTTGGATGTTTACAAAACATATATTCTTAGGACCATACTGAAAAACCATTCCCAAAAATAAAATCAACCAGTTGGTTGATTTAAAGTTTTAACATGGTTGCATCCTTAGTACATACTAAATGTAGATACAAAGTAAATAATTATTCATGGTTCTATCGTAACATAAGAGTGTAGAAAATGGTAGCAAGACCGCAATTTCAAATGTATGCTCCAGATTTAAAGAGGCCTGCGGCCCTTAACAGAATCTTCTACGAGCATCGCCTTGTTAAAAAATATAAATAAAAAAAACAAACAAAAACATTATTTACAAGACCTCAGATTACACAAAAGGAATAAACGGAACTGCCACTAAAAAAAGACAAGCCCAGAAATAAAAAGAAAATTGAACCTATCAGCTGATCGGGGAAATAAGTAAATAAATAAATTCAAAGAAAGCCAAGCACAAAAGATTTACGAAATATTTTTCTTTATTCTATGGATACTATTAAGTAGGGGGTAGGATTATCATAGAACGCTCTCGCAGTCAGCCGTTTCGCGCGTAAAACCAAAGATTTTCAGACATTTCTGCGACTTTCTTTTTCTTCTTTTTTTCATAGTGAGTAGTAGAATGTTCGGTCTGTAAATGTAAGCAGTTTTCTACATTGGGTCTTAAACAAAATATTTAACACTGATTTTGCATTACATGATGCTGTGAAAGTCAAAGTTTAAAAGATATTTAAGACATCGAAATTACAAAAAGCATAAAAAATCTTAGGGGCTCCACAAGCCAAATTGCGTCTTAAGGCGACGCCACGGAATTTTGGCGACATGGATCTCCATTTTTCTCAGCAATAAAAAAACATATGTGATTACCAATTTATATACTAGATTAAGCATTTCATTGACATTATTTTGCCCGAAGATTTAGTTGATTGATTAATTTTCATAGCAGAGAAAAAAATATTTAGAAAACCTCTTTTAAAACAGAGATTTCAATTTTACTGACAAACGGGAGCGAATGAAGCCTCTAAGTTTTTTATTTAAATTAGTCTACAAATACACTTCAATATGGCCGATTGGATTTATTATATAACCTATAGTTGTTATTTTAAATGAAAAATACTGTTTTGCCGCATACGACCTTACGGCATAAGCTAGTTCGTGAGCGCATATTTGTATAGAGTAAGTCCCCCTCACTCCACTCTCCTAAGGCGCCGATATGAAATTAAAGGTTTATCAATGCCTCGCCTTAAGATGTCTTTCAATTGTTTTAAACTTTCTATAATATGACTAATAAAAAATTTCTAAATATATATAAGACATTTACTGACTTATATCCCGTAATTGTGATATTTTAAATAAATAAATACCTTTCAAACGGACTAAAAATCTTTATTGCTTGAGAGTTTAGGTTAAAAGTTGTACACCTACACGTCACGAGCACTACAAAAATCTGACGTAACATAATGATGAATAAAACATAATAATTTATCATATAAGGTGACTTTCGTTATATAGCCAAATACATACTGGAAACTCGGTTAGTGGTCGGGACCAAGGTTCAATGGGAAATACGCAAAATAAAATTTAGACGTCCTATACTAATTGAGTTGACGTTGTTCTTCAACAAATATAGAGACACAAAAAAAACATATTTCGCAAACAGGATCATTGAACTTTGGTCCTGACCACTTACCGAGTCCCCAGTATGAATTTGGCTATATAAACGAAAGTATATATATGAAAAAAAGTATTAATTATTTTCTCTATTTTGCGCTATCCGGTGACGACCCAGCGATTCACAGCAATGCACGCTGGTAATACAAACGTTATTTCAATGTACGACACATATTGAGCTGCCAATCTGGGGGCACGGCAGTGCCCCCGCCAAGTCGATCTAAAAAGCGGCACAGTCATACTCGTACCATCCTTTTCTCGAAACAGTTCAGGCCATTTTCGACCCCCTTTAACTTCGTTGTGGATAAAACTAGAAGCCTGAATTTTCAGTAACCAAGCAAGCATTGTATAAACACGGTATATTTCAAATTTCATTCAATTTGGACCAGTAGTTTAAGAATTATTACTAGTCAAAGTTTCTCAATTTTGTCACTCAAAATATAAATAATAATAAACACAAAATAATCTAATTTAATATAATATGTATCATTTGTGAGATACATTGTATTTTCATGCGATGGCCAAGTCAATATATTTATTAAAACATAAAAGATTTTCAATATTGATATGGTCACTATAAGATGTTGTTAGGTTAGCTAATTACGTAATAACTCAAGACAGAAGGTCCCTTAAGTGGGGCGTGAATGAATTAGCCGACTTGGTATTACATGCGTCTCACAACTTTTTACGGTAGAATAACTAATTTGCGAGCCTTGGTTTTTTTTACAAGTTTTGTTTTTGATGGCATTTAGCTTACTGAAGCCTCTTAATACGTAATTTCTGGCAGGATAATTTCATTATAGCTACGAGAAAAAAAACTTTATCAATAATAATCATTTATAAAATAACCCCCATCACTAACCAGAAACAGGGTCAGTCGCCCTCCCTTTAAAAGTCACTTTTGGGGTTCCGTACTAAAATCATGTAAATTATCAAGTCAGAGTCCTTTCCACACTAAAGATTCTCTACGGGATGGACTCTTGGGCCAGTTTTAATTATGTGTATACTCCTCAATCATTTCATTACAACTGATTGTTGGCCTTTTGAAACAATCAGCCTGGCCTGGGTTCGTCCAATGACATTCGCGATGGCCCCCACAAAGGCCGATGACCCCATTTTGTCTTTTTACTTTTTTTCGCGCGACGGAAGCAAGGGCGTTCAAAACAGGATGGCTGAATTAAAAAAATAGGTCAAAGAAATTTTTGATGAACATTTTTAGGTCAGGGAATTTTGCGAGTTGATTTATTGACATGCTGTTACACATATTGAGGTTAAGTGAGAGTTTACGGATTTAGGTGGGCGGTTGTTTGAACTCTTTTGAAATAAAATTCAAAGTGCTTTTGTTGCGTGATTTTGAATTGACAGATAATGAAATGCAGCCCTTTATAGAAATAAAATAATAACATACTAAATGTATATTGAATTAGTGATAATCAAATGATAAAGCTTTCTATTTTACTTCTATTAGATAATGCAATTCGTGTTTGAAAGAAGTTAATGTACCCGCATTGGCCAAATGGCCACCCCTGGCGTAGATCAAATGTCATCAGATTTGCTGCACTTTAGACCATTTTATGGGTTTATTTTATAAAAATTGACGTGAATTTTTCAAGGAAACAGTTTAGTTCATCTATTACACTGCCTCTGTGGTCTAGTGGTTAAAATGTCTAGACCAAAGTTGCGGGTTCACATACCAATAGAGACATTTGCTTGGGGTAGGGTTACCAGATGACAGAAATTTTCCTGACATCTCAGAAGCCCTATTGTCAGAAAATCGGGAAGAAAATCGATTTGTCAGATATTTAAAAGATAGTGAGTAAATACATAAAATTATAATTTACTAGCATTTGCTTGATTCGGTTTAATGACATGCTTTTTTCTGGTATAAGCTATATCCATTCTAAATTTCATTCAAATCCGTCCAGCCGTTTCAGCGTGAAAGCGTAACAAACATACACACACACATACACACACCCTCACAAACTTTCGCATTCATAATATTTGTGTGATTGAGTCACATTGTGTTTATAACAAAAACTATTGTAAATCGTGCTGCCTCCGCATTAGTACTTATTAAACTTTTACGAAAATGTCAGGAAATTTTTTGAAACATCAGGGATTTTGTTATTTTTGGAACTCCTGTTACTGGATCTGGTAACCCTAGCTTGGGAAGGTACGTTAATCTGTGATATTTGTGCCCGAAGTACGGCGATACGGCTCACCACCCATCACACTGAGACATAACAATCGTCGCTGAAACGAGGGGGGACAATACATCTAACATCCTCTCGGAAATTCATAAAACCAACCTTCAGACTTCTTCAGACAGGAACAGCCGTCCCCTGCTTTATTTTTATACAGGGATTGTATCGTTTATATGTACAGCTAATTTAATTTTGGAAAAGGATTGTAAATTCACCATCTGTCCAGTCGTTTCCCCAACGCCGAGGATCGTGTTTCCCATGACCGGTCGGGGTTCAGAGCTCGCCATTTATTCCTGTCCTCAGCGATATGGTGAACCAAACGAAAGCCCCCTTTAGGGAAAATACCTTAAATATGAAAGATAGTAAATTATACTTTTAAGTTAAGTAAAACTGCATTCAGAGAATTTAAAAACGAACCGGGAATCGAACCGGACAAATGTGTAAAAAAACATTTTGTATTTTTATGATACCTATCGAAACGATCAAGCATTAGAACCAAATTCTTCCAAGTAACACAGTATCGTAAATTATAGGAAGAAAATTTAATTTAACATTTTAATAATCAATATTGTTAGAAGTACGTAAAATAAGCAGGAAACATTTTCCTTAAGGGGTAACGTTTCGAGCTCAGTGCAAAGTGCATAACATAAGTTTGTTAACCTTATTTTAAAATAAAATGTATGAAATAAAATGAACTTTGAAGTAAAATACCTTGAAGTAAAATTTGCTATCTTTCCCTCCAGGGGCATTCGTTTGGTTGACCAGTTGAAGTTGTGTGGCGTTTTTAATTTAAACACAACAGCTAATACAGAGTTCCCTAATCTGTGGTCCGCCTGGGGGTCCACAAGTTTATCAAAATTTGCTATCTTTCCCTCCAGGGGCATTCGTTTGGTTGACCAGTTGAAGTTGTGTGGCGTTTTTAATTTAAACACAACAGCTAATACAGAGTTCCCTAATCTGTGGTCCGCCTGGGGGTCCACAAGTTTATCCCTGGGTTCCGCAGGTCCATTTGTGGATTATACAAAAGTAATAAATAAATCTCACCAAAAAGTCTCGTAACTTATATTTTTATATCAGACCTAAAAGGTTACACAGGTTTCTGATATAACTGGCCTGGCAACAATACAGGAAAACGTTTTAGTAGTTAGTAGAAACATTTTTTGATTCAGCTTTGAAACGAAATTTCGAAAAATTCTTTTCATCGAGCTTTCGGGTAAATTTAAAGAAATATTATAACGGATATCAGAAGAATCACTGAAACATTTGCTGCTGCTGTCAAGCACAATTCACCTCTGTGAAAAAGCATTCTCTACTATGTTATTTAATAAAAACAGATTACAATAAAAAACAGATTTTATAAAATACAATTTTGATGTAACATATGTATCAACCCGAATATTATTGATTTAGTTAAAAAAATACCACCAACCTTCACATAAAAAATTGTACAATAACGCATTAAAAATAACGCAACAAAATTACATTTCGACCCGAGATATTTTAAAATATTTTTATTTAAGTAGGAACTTCCTGATGATTGTTGTGTAATTCCTAGGGATCCGTATATCAAGTGACGCTGATCTTGTAGTAGTGTAGATGCTCTGGACAGCAGGCCACAAGGAAACTGAACCCGTACAGAGTACGACGACGTCAGTCCACCGCATATTCCCGAAGGATACAACAACAAAGAGAGCTAAGTGGAGTGCATCTCCAGCAAACGGAGCCAAGGCTAGTGAAGGACAACGTTCTGACGAGTTAGTGCGTCCGTCGACGCATTTGTACAAACGAAAGATGCTGATGTATAGCCTTGAGATGAAATGTTGCATTGGAAGAACAGCAGCACAAATCAACTGATCGACTTATGCCGCAATTCGGTTGTTTTTTTAACTTCATTGCACAATTTTTCTCTGCTATTAGGAATAAATAGACCAATTTGGGTATATCATTTCGATAATACATTTTTTCGTGCTTTTAAACCGATTTTATAAACATTTTAATATTTACAGGAAATGACGTTATCATATTAGGTTGAATAGCCGGCTCCTTGAGACTTCAAGATGCGTTAAAAAAATATGCCTATGGAAATGTGGGATGATGACGTCACTGAAGGTCAAATGAAAGACATCGCTTTTTCTAATTTAATTTAGTATATGCACGCTTATTTGACAAATTGACTAATAAAAGCAGTTAAGGAAAGCTATTCCTCGAAGCGGTTTTAATACTGGCAAAAAAGAAAAAATTGGTTTATCTAAAATGGGTAGCAACCCGGGTTGCAGCCCGAAATGGGTATTTAAGCGGGTGAAATCAAAATTAGTGTAACTAAATGAATTAACAAATATAAAATGAGTTCTTGATTCGTAATAGACTCTAAATATTTAGTTTTGTAGTTTTTATTTAATCTCTTTACTTAAACTCATTTTACTAAATGAAAAGATATAATGATTTTAAAATACTTCAAATCCAACTTTGAACACATGCTCTTGAACATTTGCGTTCATTTTAATGTTTATGTTCTTTGGTTCCTTTAAGTTAAGCAATGCTCGTCTCGGTTATTTTAGGGATAGGTGACCGTAAAATTTTAGTATCAAAAAGAAACACTTAGGTACTTTTTGACAAATCACATAAAAACAGATTTGAAACAAACTGATCGTAGTAAATGTTTACCACAAATCACATAAATGACTTTATTTTACAATTTATTTTTCAGCGTGTACTAATGAATATTATATACGGTGAAATTAAATCAACCGACCAAATTCATACTGGAAACTCGGTTAGTGATCAGGAACTAGGTTCAGTAATCCTTTTGGTCAAATTCGAAAAATATATTTTTTTGCTCCCTTACTGTTTGGACTAGTTTAAGTACAATCCCTAGTCTAGGCAGTAAGGAAGCAAAAAAAAATATTTTTCGAATTTCACCAAAAGGGTAATTGAAGCTTGTTTCTGATCACTAATCGAGTTTCCAATATGAATTTGGTCGGTTGATTTAATTTCACCTTGTATATATGTTATTATATTAAGACGGTACCTAGCTTCATACAAAAACCGTGAGGTAACTCCTAACTGTTTTCCACCACGTACAAGTAGTGAAAAACGTTAATATCCGAATTAATACTCGTCGGGTGGTTTCAAAGGGTATCTTTCCGGAATCTTTCCGAAATCGGGAATAATTCCGGGGGGAATCTCATTTCTAACCACAACACATTCAACCGACCCCCATAGTACTTAGCATTGTTGTTCGTTGTGGCCTGAAGTTAGCCGCACTACACGTTTGACAGCCCATTTTTCCCAACGATTTTTGACATGAGGCTCGTGACCGAATCGTTGGTGTTTATTGTAGTTTTTGTGGTCTCATAACCGCACTTAGTGAAAGATGTCAAATGCGACAGATGATATATTTTTATACAGATTTTGTGACACATGTCAAATTGTCACTAATAATTATATGTCCGTGATTGTCATTTATCGCTTTTGACATCTGTA